>JAKSZU010000001.1:63981207-64693707 GCA_026018925.1 Tupaia tana
GCACCTTCCTACAAATCACATCACTCAAATCACAGTATCTGAACTCTTGAGAATACAAGGATGTTGTGAGTTCTATATTCAGCACTTTCAACTCCCAGGCCTTTGCACACTGAGGCGTCTGCTGGTTTGGGGTGAGTAATCGGTCACTGGTCCATTGCTTCCTTCTGTGGGCTCCCTTGTCATCCTTGCTTCCTGTGCTCATTGCTCCACATCAGACATTCGTGTGAAGGAAAGAGATCAGGGACAAAAAAAGCTCTCTGTTCATCCCCACTGACAAGTCTCCGCATTGTCTCGACAGGACTGCTGCCATTGCAGCTGTGCTTCCCCTCAAGTGCCCCATTACAGCGGTGCTCTTCAGCTCTCCCGACCGCCAGCCCCTTGTCCTGAAGGGCTGCCCAACAATCTGCTTTGCTAAAAACAGGAAGCGGCCATTGGTCTCCAGTCCCAGCACATGGCAGTATCTGGGGCAAAGACCCTGGCCTACAGCGGGCCCCTAGATGTACTCTTGCCTCCTTCTATCATCTCTGGCTCCGAGACGTACAGACTCTGGTTTCTTTACTTCTGCTGGAGTGTGCTGGTGATTGAGTCTACATAAGTCATATTTTACCTTTTGTATGCTACAGAAATGAAAGGTATTTTTTTAAAGAAATAATAAACACAGAATTATGTCCACTATTTTTTAAGTATTTATGTGATATCATGAGAGTAAGATTTCAATTTTAGTTCAATAATTTAAAAAAAAGTGTAACAAAATTTATATTATATTGAGTTTCATTAAATGGACTCAAAAGGTGTCATTTATTAATTAAAAAGTAAAATTTCATAATACCTTGTAGGTTTGCCTTCCAGGTATATTTCTAATATTTATTTTTCCAACCATGTATGTATAATAGTATATAAGTTCCCTCAGAAAGCTGTATGAAATATCTGTACTATTATTTTTCATTCATTCTAGAAAGATTTCTTAATTTAGTCTATATTTTTTGCTTGTAATATATTGGGTTGTCAGAAAAGTCATGGAATTATTTTTCTATGTATTCTATATACTATTATCTATTATTTTTCTATGTAACATATGACCTAATATATATTATTTTCCATGGAATTCTTAGTACTGTGCTTCCAAAAAAAAAGACACCTTAAATCCACTGACTGATTTTTATCTTTAGTGATCTCTCTTTTTTATTTCTAATTCCATAAGTATTATTAAGTGCCCATTTTGTGAAAAGGACCATACTTAGTGATGCAATTAGGTTTGAGGTAGACTTTCATCAGTGACTATACTGCCATTTTATTCTCTTTTTTCCACAATTCCCTGACAGATGAAGAAATACATATTTGGTGAGTCCTTAGACAATTGAGGATTGGTTACATTTATTAACAATTTACCTACTTTAATTGGATTCTTCTTTACTTCTATATTCATTTTATTGCAGGATTCCTCCCTTTGCAGTCTTCCTCTGTGCATTTTGAAATGCTAACTTACTGTCAGTGAAAAGAAAATGCTAACTTTTTTATATAATTAATCACTACAGTCATCTTGAATCAATCTTCTCTCTTTAAATAGAATTAACTGTAGAAATTGAATGTTTATGGGTAGAGGAGGTGGCACAATGGTTGAGGCACTGGACTCCCATGTGGTTGATTATGGTTCGAGACCCAGACCCGGAGGCTTGAAATTCATGCTGTATATGTGTGCATAAATGCCCAAAATCCCAAGGGGAGAATGGAGGAGAGGGATTGTGATGTGGCCATTCCCCCCCTCCCCTGGGGAGGGGTAGATTTTTCACTTTTTGTCTCCCTGTTTCTCTGGCAAGCACACAAGCCCTATAGCAAAATTTCTCTCAAAAAAAAAAAAAAGAAAGAAAGAAAGAAAAAAGAAAAGAGAAGAGAAGAGAAGAGAAGAGAAGAGAAGGGAAGGAAGGAAGGAAGGAAGAAAAAAGAAAACAAATCAAATCTTTGTATTTGCAAATTTTCTGAAGCTGAATTTACTCTTATTTTACTTAGGAAATGTTTTCATGGATAGAAACACTACCAAGTAATACTGGGTGGTCAGAAAAGTTATGATGCATTTTATTTTTGCATAGAAAAACATGGAAAAATACATCATGAGTTTTCTTTTTCTTTTCTTTTTTTTTTTTTTTTTTTTTTTGAGAGGTTTTTGCCATAGGCCCCATGCACTCGCCAGACAGAGAGACAGAGAGACAGAAAGTGAGAAATCACCCCTCGGGGGGCATGGCCACGCCACAATCCCTTCTCCTCCATTCTCTTCTCGGGATCTTGAGCACACACACATGCACCCGGCGTGAGTTTTAAGCCACCGGGTCTGGGACGTGAACAGCAGTCTACTACAAGCGAGTCCAGCAACACAGCCACTACGCTAACTGCTGGTCCCCATCATGACTTTCCTGACAACCCAATATTTAGCCAAAAGTATTTGCTAGTTTTCAAACTGTGTGTATCACTGTTCTTAGTATAAGAAGTTCTGCAAGTTTAATCATCTGGAATGTATGTTCCAGCTTTTTTTTTTTTTGAAGTACCTATGAGTATAAGTCCCCATTCTATTTCTTCTCTGTCAGTTTTAAAAAGTATTGTTTATTTAGCATTTAAATTTTTTTCACAATAAGAAAATCTAGAAAATAAACCCAGTTATGGTATATTAATAGAACATTATTGCCTATAGTTTCAGATCTTGAGGGATAAGATCAAATCAGGAGCCCAGTATCCTGGCTCAAGTGTGAGCAAACTGAGACAACGATATAAGAAACAAATCCTAATGAAAAGGGAGAGGTCAGAGGGGAGTTCTTCAGTAAGAGTTGACAATCTTCAATACTAAAGTTGGTGGCAGAACAGAGGCAGGACAAAAAAAGAATGGGACAGGTCTTTAGAGTCAAAATGGAAAACAATAAAATAGGAAATCCTACATTCAGGAAAGGCAATAGGCAAAGGCCTAAAAGTAACAAGAGAGTGGCAAATAACAAGAATGTTCTATAAAAGTAGCATTCAGAGAACATTCTGTAAAAACGGACAGTTCTACTCTTTAACATCCAGTATTGTAGCCTATCCACAAGTGACTGTTAAGCAAATTGAAATAGAGCAGGCACAGGGCTGGCAGGTGGTGTGGTGATTAAGACACTGGACTCCCATGTAGTTGACTGCAGTTCAAGTCCCAGACCTAGCAGCTTGAAACTCACATTAGGCGTGTGTGCATGTATGCCCAAAATCCTAAGAGGAGAATGGAAGAGAAGAGATTGCAGCATGGCCATTGCCCCATGTGGGGGGGGGGGGGTTGAGGGGGAAAGACTTCTTGCTTTCTGACTCTCTGTGTCTCCTGTGAGTACACATGCCCTATAGCAAAAATCTATAAAAATGAATTAATTAATTAATTAACAGAAAAAGAAAATAAACAAAACACAACAGGCACAACCAAGGAAATGAATTTTTAAATTTTATTTTCATTTAATGAACTTAAATTTAAATAATCCTTTGTAGCTGCCATTTTTGGCAGTGGAGCTCTATGAAGGTACAGATGTGACTGGCTCTAAGTCACGTGCACTATGTTTTGCTACCATCTGACCTCCTGCAAAGGCCCAATCACATGCCACACTTCCAGCAGTTAAAAATGAAACACTTTTCACTTAGTATCTGGTATTACCCGTTTTTCTATTTCCCATAACAGCTATATGCAACTAGGATAAGATTTCTGTGTTATGAGGGTGTGCAAGGTGAGAATATTGGGTGATGATCAGAAAGTTTCTGGGCTCCCAGGCATGTTTCTTGCAGACTTCTCAATAGACTTTTCCCATTTAACCCTCTTCCGGAAGATGCCACTGGCTAACCACCTGGGGAGGCATGGACGTGGTTCTCCTTGTGGATGTGGCCCTGAAAAGGAAAAATAAGTCGGGAACTGGGCGTACTCAAAGGGCTGGTGGAATGGGAAATGGAAAGAAACAGGAGACAGCATTTAATGAGGAACCATTCTAGGAACTTGTCACCCAGAGTTCCAAAGTAGAAAGGTGGTTTTTGACAGTTGGTGGCATTCTCACATTTCACATGTACTGATGGAAGGTGCCCTAGAAAAGAGCCCAGACTCTGCAGTTAGTGAACTGAATATTGATGAGCTTCTGCTCTTTTTCACTCCACACAGTGTGATGAGATTATAGATCTGATGACCCTGCTCTTTGCAGGTCTCAGAGGGCTTGAACTTCAAGTTCAGAGTGAGAATAGATGTCTGAATTCTATGAATAAAAGATCGTCACCTGCAATTTCTAGGTTGGGTGTGGGAGGAAGTGTAGGAGGTTGTTCTACCTTATATACTCACACCGAATACGACATTAATTCCAAATAATTTGGGAACAGCAGGAGGACAACACATGTGAAAACTAGTCTTGTTGTATTCTCAGTCCATAAAACAGTGCTTGTACATAGGTGACACTTAATAAGGATGAGTTGAATGCCAAACTCTGGCTGGCCCAGTCTGACTGTACATTGTTCTGAAAATGGTATTGTCAGGTTGGATGAAAATGTCACCATCCATATGGTCCATCTGTTGTGGATGTCTGAGTCTTCTCTAAGGCATGGATGAGGATTAGGTAACACAGCATGTTTTAGCTATCGAAACTAGAGCACAGACTTCTTCCAAGAACATGAAGTAGATATACTTTCCTCTTCCCCCTCACTAAGTAAAATTTAAAATCATAGACATTATATACTAAAAATGTGGAAAGACATGACCATTGGGAAGAAGACTGACTAGTCTGGAACTACCTTGGGACTCAAGGAATTACATGGTCTTGGGTTTTCTTTTTGCTTAATTTTCCCCCAATTTGAAACTAAGGAGACATTACGAACGTAGAAATACCTACGTGCACAGACAAAACAAACAAACAACAAAAACAAGCAAACAAACAAAATGCTTTTTTTTCTAGACAAATAACCAGAAATTATCCTGCTTAACAAAATAGAAAATGTCCACATAATAACATCTCTGCTCCAGGGAAACACCATAGAAAACACTGTGGCCTCATGCCCCTCCCCACCCTCACACACAGCAGCAAAGGCTGAGGAGAGAATTTAGACTTATCCCTTCAGGAAGTTGTGATGAAGTGTCTCCATGCCTCTACTAGGGTGGTACCAGAGAAGGACAGTAGAGAGCTGGGACATTCATCTCCACCACTGGTAATGAAACAGGCTCACCACTGTGTAGGTAAAGACCACAGCAGCAGGCAGAACTTCTACCCCAACCAAAAAGTAATGAGGTACCTCTCCATATTCCTACTTAAGGGCAAAGGGTGTCAGCAAAGGCCTAGTGAAGAATTAAAACATTCATCACTGCACAGTGGCATTGAGACTGCCTGTTCCGCAGTGGCACTGGAGACATGGGAAACTGAACTTCCACCCCAACCCAGCAGAAACAAAGAGCCCGCACCTCGGTGTTAATAAAGACCCACTGGAGAAGCGAGAGTTTTACACTCACTTGGCAGTAACAAAGCACTCTCTTCTCCTCCCTTTCCAAGCAGAGTAGTGTCAGAGGAAGTCAGACTTAAATGATATCGAGACTTTCAAAATATAATATGAAAACATCCAAACCTCTTGAAAGACTATACAAGGAAAAAAAAAAAAAGAGACCAGACATAAATGACCAATATCAGGAGTAAATCAGGGACCAGCAGTCAGCGTAATGGTTATGTCGCTGAACTCCCAGGTAGCCGACTGCGGTTCGAGTCCTGGACCTGGTGGCCTAAACTAAAGCCGGGCACGTGTGTGTGCGTGCCCAAGATCCCAAGAGGAGAATAGAGGAGAAGGGATTGCAGTGTGACCAACCCCCCTGGGGGGGGGGGTGTGATTTCTCGCTTTCTGTCTCTCTGACTCTCTCTGTCTTTCTGGAGAGGGCACGCACCCTATAGCAAAAACCTCTCCAAAATAAAGGAGTAAATCAAAGGATATCACTACTTGCTCTGCAGATATCAAAATGATAATAAGAATATGCTCTAAAAATACTACACATCTAGTGACCAGCAGTTAACATAATGGCTATGTCGCTGGACTCCCATGTAGTTGACCGTGGATCGCGCCCTGGACCCAATGGCTTAAAACTCACGCCAGACGCGTGTGCGTGCGTGCCCAAGATCCCGAGAGGAGAATGGAGGAGAAGGGATTGCGGCATGGCCATCCCCCCTGGGGGGTGATTTCTCGCTTTCTGTCTCGCTGTCTCTCTCTGTTTTTCTGGCGAGCACACACACCCTATAGCAAAAAAAATTCTCAAAAATAACAAAAAAAAAAAAACACTACACATCTACAACTTTGATAAAATGGACCAATTTCTTAAAAAATGCAAACTACTATACTCACTCACTAGAAAATAGATCATCATAATAGTCTTATAATACTGAGGAAGTTAAATTTGTCATTTTAAAATTCCCAAAGAAGAAATTTTCCAGGCCCATGTGGTTTCACAGAATATCTCTGCCAAATGTTGGGGTTTATTTGTTGTTTTTTTTTTTTTTTTTTTTAAAATTAACATCAATTCTACAGTTAACTCTTCCAGGAAATATAAAAGGGGAAAGAGGAAAACTTTTTAACTCATTTTATTACATTGTATCACTCTGATACACGTGACAGATCAAGACAGTACCAAAGCAAACAAAACTGCAGCCCAGCAGGCCTCAAAAACACAGACATAAAAATCCTTCACATTTTAGCAAACAGAATTCATCAATACATACCCTGACCAATTAGGATTTATTTAAGAGTTGCAAAGGTAGTCTGACTACCTTTACGACTCTTCAACAATCAGTCAGTGTGATCTACCATGTTAACAGGCTAAAGAAGAATAACAGGATCATATCAACTGATGGAGGAAACACATCGGCAAAATTAAACACTGATTGAGTCAACGCCATGGTACAGTGCCATGCACTGCTCAAGAGAATCCACATCCCACAGGGCAATTAGGATTGGAATCCCTCTGCTGGTCAGTCCCAAACACGTCAGAAATGCACATGAGTGTGAAGGTCTAACAGACTGGAGGACGTGAGGACTGGAGGAAGGGGGTCATGGGATGACCAGACCCTGTGGAAGTTACTAGTCTCTCTCGTCTTTCTCTCTCGGGTTGCACTTATTCTATATAATGAATAAAGAAAAGGAAAAATAATTCAATACTTACTAATGATAAGAAAAAATAATCTCTCAGAAAAACAGGAATAGAAGGAAACTTTCTCACTTGATAGGCATCTATAGAAAACCTACAGCTGACACAGCCACAGTGGTACACAGAGAATGCCACTACTTGGGAGGCTAGAAGCTGCATGAAAGGCATGGCTTACAATACCCAGGCCAACATGCATGCTCCCCATGCAACTGCACATACTTTTATTCCTTACTAATTTAGAGATGGGGGCAGGAGAATCCCAACACAGTAAGGCCCTATAAGCAAACAAACAAAAAACTATCACTGGCTCTCTCTCTTTCCTTCTCTCTTTGCCTCCTTCTCTCTCCCTCATAGAAAAACAAAAACAGAACAAAACAAAACATGCTACAGCTAACATTATACTTTATTGTGAAAGACTGCTTTTCCCATGAGGTTGAGAATAAGAAAGAAATCTGCTCTCACACTCTTATATTCAAAATAGCGCTAGTCAGTGCAATAAGCTAATAGATATGGAAAAGATATGAAGAGATATTTCACCAAGGAAAATGGGCAAATGTCAATAAACACATGAAACTGTGTATAACATCATTAGCCATTAGTCAAATATAAATTAAAATCATGATGTAATATCAAGACACCCATATCAATGTGACTCTGAAAAAAATTCAAAACACCAAATGTTGGTAAGATTATGAAAGTCTGAATTACAGGTAGAGAACAAGTAATGTTTGAGTCAAACTAGAGAAGAAACTTTCTTGAAATGAGAGTCCTTGGCATTGTCCAATAGCTGTATATACTGGGTTATCAGAAAGACATGATGTATTTTTCTGTATTTTTTTATGAAAAATGCATAATGGCTTTTCCAACAACCTAGTATTTGAAGGCATATATATATATATATATATATATATATATATACATACACACACACACACACACATACACATATATATGTGTGTGTGTATGTATATATATATATATATACATATATATATATATATATTTTTCTTCTTCTTCTTTTGTTTTGTTTTGCTTTGTTTTGTTTTAGCTGAGCATAAGGTTTATTGAGGGAGATATAGGTACATCCCACAGCCAGAATAGGCCATTACCAAGGGAGACAGACAGCCCTAGCTCCTTCCCAGAGTCCCTTTCATTCTGTTTTTGAGCCTTCATTTATTCTAAATCATGTACCTTTAGACCTCCCTTGATCTATTAATTTTATTCTTTAGCTTATTCCTCATTCTTGTTTCTTTTTTTTTTTTTTTTTTTTGAGAGGTTTTTGCTATAGGGCGCGTGCGCTCGCCAGACAGACAGAGAGAGACAGAGAGACAGAAAGTGAGAAACACCCCCCAGGGGGGATGGCCACGCCACAATCCCTTCTCCTCCATTCTCCTCTCGGGATCTTGGGCACGCACGCACATGCGCCCGGCATGAGTTTAAGCCACCGGGTCCGGGACTCGAACCGCGGTTGACTACATGGGAGTCCAGCGACATAGCCATTACGCTAACTGCTGGTCCCTCATTCTTGTTCCTTATAGGTCTCATGCTACAGGGAGTTATTTTGTATAATACAGATCATCATTTAGTTTATCCCTAAAGTTTCTTCATGCTCTAGGTCAGTTCTCTGATCTATAACTACTGAGTCAAGTGTATCATCTCTTATAACTTTTAACAAATCTCTCCTCAAGGGATATGAGACCTAATGCTTTGGGACATTATAGTTTGTCTGGGTACTTCTTGCTTAACGGGAGTGATGTGTGGAAAAGGTCCCTTCCCTTGAGTTTATCTGTCCGAGCTGTGAGCATGGAGGTTTCCATAGCCATTTATCAAGCTGGAATAGTAGTTGGAAGATACATGGGCAAACATGATTATTAGGTGAGAGCTGTGGTCAGGAGAGGATCTGCCATATTCCAAGTGACCCTGGCTCCAGTTCCATGATGACAACCTTTCCCATGGGGACCAGCTAGAGTGGTCCTCTTCAATCCTATTCTTGCAAGATCATCATGGGGTTTGCCTCAGCTCCATGAGTCCTTTGATTCAGGGGGCACAGAGCAGACCAATGACCCACCTGCTGGCAGCAAGGACAGGGAGTCTGTGATGAGGTGTTTGAACACCGTTTAGCCCAGTGTCCCCACTTTCTTACAGATAGACCATTTGTCATCTTTGTTTAGCTGGGAGCTTTGAGCCAATGGACAGGGAGATCTTTAGAACATAGGCAATGACTGGGTATGACTCTAATCTTCTTTTCTCCCTCTCTTGGACCCTTGCTTCCTCCTCTGGTATCAATTATAAGATGCTTTAATGACAGCTGGAAGGAGGTTATCAAAGGTCACCCCTATCTCTTGCATAAGTTTTTAGAGCTTTATTTAACTATCAGGAGTTGACTGAGACAAGAGCATGTCTTTTAATATGGTTTTCTCATATGACTGTAAGTCAAGATTTGTATATTTAGTAAGAGTTTTCTATCACCACTGAAAAAGAGGCAGTTGAGTTTTTATCAGCCCTCTGGCTAAAGAATGTTATTTTAGAATATCTTATAACCTTTTACTGTCCTGCCCTAAGACCAGCCAATAAACAAGAAAATGGTTATGATGGCCAAAGTCACGAGAAGAATTAGAACCACAGTTAGGGTCCATGGCAGGTAGATCCAATTCCCTCATGGGGTACTGGGTGCTAGAAATTTGCAAAATAGTAGCAAACTTTCTTGCTCTCCAATTACTCACTTCTGTTTAGTACAAGATAAGGTCTGGTTCTACATAATCATTACATCTTTCCAAGTGAATTTAAAAGCCAGGGAGACATGTTGGAACCCATCTATATATTGATCAGGATTGTCAGAAAAACTACTCAAGTCAGTTTTAATCTGTTTAATTTCATCAAGAGAAAAGGGCTTGTGAATTTGTATGGGATCAGATTTTCTCCTTTCAGACTCAATCAAAGGACAAACTCTAGAGAAAGTCACCTTTGGAATCTGCATATAAGACAAGCAGAGTCAGATATACAAGAGGAATAGGAGAAGCAGTCTTTGCGTGGCTAGCAGGCAGGGAATCCTTAGGTTTTACATCCTATGAGCCTGGGGAGTTTGAAGGAACCTCAGCCAGTGGGAGAGAAGTGTGAGTTAAGGTGGAGTAAAGGATACACATATCTCTCAACATGTAAATACACTATGTGTGTGGAATTTTCTCCCATTTCCCCAAACATTTACAAAAGAGGTCTTATTGCTGACTAGTATTAAAATTAGCACTCTCATTTATGGCCAATGTTCTCCATCCTCCAATTTATATTGAGGCCATGTGGTATTGCAAAAAACATATGAGATGTTTTTTAAAACTTTGTGAGTCAGACCAGCCCAGTGACATTAAGGAGGTTAAGGCAACTGGATCTTACATAGTTCAAGTTCTGGGCCCAGCTCTATGAAAAATACACTGGGCGTGTGTGTGTGTGTGTGTGTGTGTCCAAACTCCTAAGAGGAGAATGAAGGAGAAGGGATTGTGGTATCCTCAACCCTTCTGGGGTAAGGTGCTTTCTCACTTTTTCTCTCTGATGAGTGCATGCTAAATAAATAAATAAATAAATAATAAAAATAGTTTGTGAGTTAAATTGTTCCCAAATGTCTAAAATATCTCTCAAAGTGGTGTCTGCAACAATCATCAGTTGATTTCCTAGCTGTAAAACAGAAAGGGAGAGCCCAGCATCCCAGCATCCTGGGATCAGGCAAGTCCTCCTGTGGAGTCTGAGAGCCAGTGCTCTGAGCAGCATCAACATCCCAATCACCAGAACCAATCCAGCATCCTGGATGGTCGGGCCTAACAACTGGACACCCTTGCTTTCCGATAACTGGGAAGAGTAGGTAACTGAGCTATTTCTGGGGCCTCTGAAACTCTCATGAAGTGTATCAATAGCTGTTTCTAAAGTAAGTATTTCAATGGTTGGATGAAGGTGGCACGTGGGCTCCTAAAAAACAGGTATCTGGAGAGGTAGCCTACAGTGGAAGCTTGAGAGCCCACAACAAATAGCACGAATGGACATGATTTAACAGTATGACTCAGCATCTAGATGAGAGCTCCCATTATGAAGCAGCATAGAGTAAGGGGTATATATGGGTTAATAGAGTTAGCTACCACGGCCTGGAAACTAAAGGTCGGAACACTGGCCCTGCAGTAAACATCAGAGTGGAGATAATATAATGTAGTGCTGAATGTTTAAAATCCAAGGGAAGAGAAGAAAGAGCTTGGAAGGCGATAGCAAACTAAGTAACATCCCTAGAGGCTGTCCTATATAACAGAGTGTATCACATACCCTTGGGTCCCCTAACAGCTTATGAAAATAAAAAGGAGTAAAAGGAGATAAGGACAGAAGTCTAAATTAATTGATAAGTCATGTCTAGAAGGCAAACTGGAGATTGGAGAGAGCCCTCTCTGATTTCTAGTCCCCCTGGTGAGTGCCTGAGCATCTCAACAAATAAGAAGAAATCCAAAATCCTACCTTTCTTGATGACTCAGATATGTTGCTGGTGGATATAAAGGAAGAAGTAGGATAGATGCACTTGTGAGTATCAGCTTTCCAAGACGTAGGTACCCCATGTCCTAAAGAGGCTGAGGGATTCCCATTTTCCCAGACATGTGCCCACTGGGCATGACAAGGAAGATGATTGGTGTAATGTCTCACCAGTAACTTAAAGATGCAACAGGATGAGGGGTATTCAGTGGAATAAAAACATGACAGCAGAAAAAAAAATTAATGTTCAAAGCTTATAGGTAGAAGTAGAGGGAAAGAATATAAAATAAAATTTGATGTAGCTGAAACATGAAGATAAGTAAAAAAGGTTAGAATAAGACTACACTTGCCCCACTAATGGGCAAGGAGATTCCAGTCCTCGATCTGAGGGCTCTAGAAGCATACCAAGGCATAGTACTAGCCACCACTTCTGCAATCCCCAAAGACATGTCCTAGGATCTCCATCAAGCTGGAAAATGAGAGCAAAAGCCCCAGGTTGGCACAACCCCACAAATGGAACTAGGGAGTTCCACACCCTCAGGGATTTTTAAATCCCAACATCCCAGCAGTTCCCTGATGACTGGTTGGGAATCCCTAATGAGCCAACTGGGAGAGGGCTGAAGACAGAAAAGACGCTGAATGTTCACAAATCCATCCTGGATAAGCCGCTACTGCTAAATGTGAAATGTGTTGGGATAAAGGGATTCAAAGTGGTTGGAAAAAAAAAAAAAAAAAAAAAAGGACAGTTAGTAAAAGAAATACTTTGTGAAGCTTACTTTGTGCAATCTAAGTCATG
Organism: Tupaia tana; assembly: GCA_026018925.1. NCBI lineage: Eukaryota > Metazoa > Chordata > Mammalia > Scandentia > Tupaiidae > Tupaia > Tupaia tana. The sequence goes on from JAKSZU010000001.1 coordinate 63,993,651, forward strand.
GCACCAAACACATTAGGCTAAGAAATTTATAGTCCACGTCTCCCCATTGTAGAAAAGAACCAGAGGACAACGAGGCAAGGTAAGCACAGGTTTACCAAGGCAGATAGAGATACATTCGACAGTTAGAATGGGCCATTCCCAAGGGAGACAAACAGTAGAAGGCATTTTTATTTTTTAACAGAAAGAAAAGACATTTTTGCTTTAAAGAGTGAAACTAGAGGAAAATTATAGGAGCTAGAAGACTACAGATTAAGGTTAAATGCAGGAAAGAGTATTTTAATAGTGAACTAATAAATGTCCAACACTAGAATGGGTTTCCTAGAGAAGTGGGCTTCCACATGCTGCATTCAAGTAAGAAGATTATAAAAAGCATGACTACATTTGGAGAAGATTGTACCTTATCAGGGAGTCACAAATTCAAATGCCAACAGAAGCGAAGTAATAAACATGAACTACTTGGGACCAGCAATTAGTGTAATGGCTATGTCACTGGACTCCCATGTAGCTGACCGTGGCTCGAGTCCCAGACCCAGTGGCTTAAACTCATGCCGGGCGCGTGTGCGTGCGTGCCCAAGATCCCGAGAGGAAAATGGAGGAGAGGGGACTGCAGCGTGGCCATCCCTCCGGGGCGTGTTTTCTCACTTTGTCTCTCTGTCTTTCTGGCGAGTGCACACACTCTATAGCACAAAATAAATAAATAAATAAATAAATAAATAAATAAATAAAACTATCAAAAAATAATAACAACAACAAAAATGAACTACTAAAGTATGTTAGGAGAAAAAAATAATAAAAAGGGCAATAAAAAATAAGGGGCCTGTGGAGAACTGGAGAAGCGACCTGCCACTCAGCTCCGGATGACCGTTGTCTAGAAAGAATACTGATCTGTTGGGGCTAGATCTCAGGACATTTCAAAAGAAGATGGAAAATTGTTATAAATATCAGATACAGGGTAGGGAGAGGATGAGAGGAGGAGGAGAGTGTGAGGAAAGACATTAAGGAGAAAAACAGAAAGGCAAGGCATTTATGGGACACAGAAATTATCTATTGATGATAAAGAGCATAGTATCCCCAACTGGACTGTAGTGAACTGTATTCATGTTGGAAAATTTACTTTACAAGCTAAGCGATGTATAGTGATTGAATGTATAAAAGAAATAAAATAAAATAAAATATATTTTTTAAAAAGATTTCACTAATTCTAAGACCCAACAGAATTTCTTCAAGTATTGTGCATTGTTATCTTCCAGGCGATAAAAACAACTACTGTTTTCAAACATAAGTTATGAAGCAATAAAAATGTTAAAAAAAGAAGCTGAAAATATGACTTTCTATATGAAATCTCTCAATAATTAAAATGTCTTTACTCATTTGCTTACTATATCAAATTATAATAAGTGTAAAACTCTATGGCCTCAGAAAAGCTTATCTGAAATGTATTCTACTGTTTTAATTTAAATATTTTAAATTAGCCATTTTAAAATGATTTCAGGCTGGCTCCAAGGTGCAATGGTTAAGCATAGTGTATTGGGAGTTGCTTTCCAATGTGGTTCAAGTCCTGGCCCCATTGGTTTGAAAAATATGAAGGGAATACGTGTAAGCATGCCCAAGAGACTGATGGGGAGGATAAATGGAAGAAAAGGAATTGCGGTGTGAACATACCCCATTGAAAAGTTCTTATCTTCCTAACCCCTTCTCTCCCCATCTCTTTCTGGAGAGTGCATGCACCCATTGGCAATGAAAGAAAAAAATGGTTTCTATTACAAAATCTTTGCATTGTTAATTTCCCAAAACTCTTATATTGATATCTTATCAGCCAGAGAGGTAAAATATTCATATTCTTACTTTTGTCCCTTTCAACTTCAAGTGTATGTATCCATGTCTCCAGTGTCTATGGTGATTTGAGGGTCCTATAACAAATGCAGAGTTCTAGATATCAAGTCATTGCAAACATGGCAAGTGGCATCCGAGAACAGAGAAAAGTCATGATTCCTCAAACTAACAGGGTCTTCAACATTCTACTTACCATCAGATGCTGATATTCTGAGCTGTGAAAATAATTGTGTTTAAAGAACATAAAATTACCATAATTCAGATAACTTTACTCATAGATTACAATTTTCATTGAAAACATTTTAAGAATGAATATCTCACTTGCAAATGGTTAGGAATCTGAAGACAATGTGGAACCAGGTGGGAGAAGGAAAGAGTATAGAGAAGGATAGCAAGAGAGCAAATAGAAAGGCATGACAGTAGTGGGACACAGAAATGGTTTATTACCTGTGATGATAACATGTGTAGTATTCTCAACTGGGCTGGTCTGAGAAGTGTTTCATGTTGGGTAAATTCTTTTTACAAGCAAAATGATATATAATGATTGAATGTTTTAAAAAATAATGAGAATAAAAACAATTATAATAATCTGAAAATAAATGATGAAAAGCTATTTAATGATGATGATGATGCGGATAGTAATGTCTTTGTCTTGACTGATATGCATAGTACTCCTTCTGGAAAAAGAAATGTAATACACTGTAAAGATATATGTGATTCAGTGTAATGTAAACAAGATTATGATAATAATAAATATTTTTTTAAAAATTGCACCTGCTGCCATTTTTATTTGATAGCGAGGTAGCAATTACAAAATGTTACATTCTGCATGTGATGGCTCTTTTCAGGAGGCAATTTATGAAATCTTTGATCTTCTAGCACAGTATATCTTCTTTACCACATATTCAGACAAACTATGATCTATTATGTTTTAGTATTCAAATCTATTTCATGAAGGTATGTCTTTTCTCCAGACATGACTGGAACTTACTTGAGGGAAAATATCAAGTCTTACATTTTGTTTTTCTGTCTTCAGTATTGCTGAACACAGTTTGTACCACACAATAAGCGTTCAAAAATGTCTATCTCAAAAGGATTAATTAAACACAAGAGCCTGTGTTAAATAATGTAATTTAAGATACTCTTGGTCTAAAAAAATTTTTTTTAAAGATAAGAGAAGTGTATTGGAGAATTCATTCAGTTTTACCCTCTATAGACTCACCACCTGTGCTATCACATCCTCCCTACCCATTAAGGAGTCTTTCCCTTTTGAATTTTCAGCACCATTAGTGTTTCCCCAGGAGCCTGAGTCTTCAGGAGCTGACAGGCTGCAGTTGAGGATATTCATTCACTGTTTTGAATTTCAAAAAGAAATAAAGAAAACAATCAAACTCTCTTCGTGTTCCATACATTTCATATAACTGTGGTTTTGGGAGGAATTTGTATTGTGGAGCAACTTAGATTGCATTTATCAACCAACAGAGGAGGTAAAACATTCATATTCATTACTTTTTTCTTTCAATTTCAAGTAGATTTTATCATATCAGTGTCTCCAATGTCTACAGTAATTTGACGGTCCTGTGGCAAATGCAGAGTTTTTACAAATCAGGTAATTGCAAACATGGCAGGGGGCATCTGACAGCAGAGAAAAGTAATGAATCTTCAACCTAACAGGGTCTTCAACATTCTACTTACCCATCAGATGCTGATATTTTGAGCTGTGAAAATAACTTTGTGTCTAAAGAACATAAAATTACCAGAATTCAGATAACTTTATTCTAGAAACACACACACACACACAGAGAGAGAGAGAGAGAGAGAGAGAGAGAGAGAGAGAGAGAGAGAGATAGGCAGGACTCTGCAACACTAGATAGCATAACATGAAAAATTTTTGAACAATCTACAAAGACACTTACTATGGAATATATTCAGCTATCAGAAACAATGAAACCCTGTCATATGTTTCAAAGTGGATGAATATAAAGGACTTAATGCTAAGCAAAATGAGCTGGACTTTGAAATGTACACATTGTATATCTCCATTCAGTATGTAGCAAATGTATATCTGCACTCTATGGCAGAAATGGAAAGATCTGAAGATAGGTACTAGGCAGGCTAAGTGTAGCTACCAGACTGTGGAAGGGAAGTGAGTGGTAGAGAGTGGGTGGTACAAGGTGAATGAGAGAGGAAAGGAGAAGAAATTTTAGCATACAAATTTTTTTTTTTTTTTTGAGAGGTTTTCGCTATAGGACGCGTGCACTCTCCAGAAAGACAGAGAGAGACATAGAGACAGAAAGCGAGAAATCACCCCCCAGGGGGGATGGTCACGCCGCAATCCCTTCTCCTCCATTCTCCTCTCGGGATCTTGGGCACGCACGCACATGCACCCGGCGTGAGTTTTAAGCCACCAGGTCCGGGACATGAACCGCGGTTGACTACGTGGAAGTCCAGCGACACAGCCATTACGCTAACTGCTGATTCCCACGCTGTTGTGCTTTGGGCAAGTGTGCCTGTGCCTCAGGCAGGGCTCCTGACTTTCCAAGACAGTCTTCATTTTACTGTTTCCTGAACTATTTATTCTGCCTTCCTCCCAGAATTCTTCGTTTGCCTTAACTTCTCTGCTTTGATCAAACTTCTTCACACTTAACACGTTCCTTCACACAACTTTTGTTCTAAATATATGGCACCTCCTTTTGTTTCTTCTCCACTGATGAAGTAACTGTCGCTTGGCTTTCTTGCAAGTGCGTTTTATGGAAAGTAAAAGAGACCAAAAAAAGCCTGAGTCCTACTATTTCAGCTTCAAAAATTAGTTTTAAGGACAAAAGCTGCACTGGAAATGGTTGGCCAGAATTCTGGGTGTTATGGTACATAAATCTCAATACTAGAAAGGGCTCAGATCCTGAAATTCCACAGAGCAGTACGAAGGAGAGAGACATGCTCTCGGATGTTTCAAGTCAATTTTTAGTCCTGATAAAGCAAAGTTCTCAAATGATCATTTCTCTCAATGTGAAGTTCCTTTGCTGACTTTAAGTGCTAGATTGAAAGCAGTAGCAACAGTGTTACATATTTTGTTTTTGGTTTTGTTTTCAATCTACAGCAGAAAAAGAAGGCAATTTCCTATTGACCTGGGTTACTGGACCAGTCTTTTAACTGGTCACTTCCTTCTGCCCTTGCATTCCCCACTCCTTCCAGTGCATTCTCTAATGGCATCCAGGTGAGCCTTTAAAGCACATCAGATGGGAAACGTCCTCTATTCAAAACTGCAATGGCTCTACCACTTCATAAGGATGAAAGCCCAAGTTTCACACCATGTTCTCACCAACTCACCCGATTTACTATGCTGACCTCATCTGCCACTTCCTCTTCCGCTCACTCTGCTCCATCCACAGCACTCTCTTCACTGTCCCTTGAACACACCACGTAGCCTGTAGCATCAGGGCACCTGCATAAGCAGATATCCCTGCTAGAGCTTTCCCATTTGCATCCCTGCCTTTAAGACTGTGCAGACATCACCATCTCAAAGACATCTTACCTTGACCACCTTATAAAAGACTGAAATCTGTTTTTCTCTTTCATCTACTACACTTTTAATTTCTTTTATACAGATCTACTTTTCCTTTATTTATATTTTATGTCTTTGTTAACTTTCTCATTACAATGATGGTCTACAAAGGCAGGGGTCTTTGTTTTATTCATTGATTTAACTCAGCTACCTACAAAAGTACCTGCATATATGCAGGAGGCTCTCAAATTTGTTAAATACATTAATTAATGCTAAGTTGGCTTATATGAAGGGACTTCAAAAAGTTTATGGAAAAATTAAGGCGTAAGGGATTATTTTTGGGAAAATAGTTTTTAAATCCATGCAGTTTTTTTTTTCTTTTTTAAAATAATTTATTTACATTTACATTTTCCCACAAACATTTACTTTACATATCAAAAAGTTTGTGCTCATTCTTCATAGTTCTTGATAGTTAAGAAACAACCTTCAAAATTGCAAAACACTGAATTTTAAAGATAATGTTCAAAATATTTGTTATAATTTTGTTTGTGACTCTATAACAGAGACAGTATGGTTTTAAATATTTTTGAGAAAATATTTACATGTCAACTACTCAAACTGTTGAAAAGCAAATGCCCAGCACACAAGTCACACATAAACCTCATTTCAGCCCTGCCTACCAAGTATTCTGTTAATTCCATCTGCTAGCAAAGATCAGTCTCTTTTTCTTTCTTCAAATTCTTTCTCAAGATAATCCTCTTGTTGTGGTTGCTCTTTTGCAATCTCTACTGATTACAATGCTGGACTGGAAAAGTCCAAGTTATTTTATGGTGTGAATTATTTCATACAACTTCTCTAATCCTCTCTGCCAGTCAGAACTCTTTATGGTGCCAGGCCATCTTTCCAAGAGTTTCTGTTGGCTTACTTGAGATCTACCTTAGCTCCATAGTTTTCTGATTAATCTTCAGATATGATACTTCAGTCAAAGCCCTGTAGCAAATATTTCTGATTTCTGATTCAATGCAACAGGTATTATTGAACTTGTCCAAATAAACTTTCTGCCACAAAATAAGAATACTCCCAAATATTTTCCAATTTCAGAGGCGTTAGGAAGGAAGAAAAGCTTGTTTCCATTTAAAGAAACCAAGAAGAAGAAAAAAATATTTTAACAAATTGCTAACCTATCAACAGCTCAAAAGAAAGCAAAATTTTTAAATTGGGAAAACAAAACATAGCAAAAAACAATCAGTAATGTTTTACTCAAAAGTCATAAAATCATATTTCACCAGTTCAGTCTTATGTTCAATCTCTCTTCTGTTGAATTTGCAGTTTTACTGTAGTCCAATCTTTCCATTTAAATCCTGGAAGTTAACATTCAACATCATTATTGATATTTCTTGTCCCTAGCGTTAAGTTGGTCATTTTCTTGGTTGCCTTTTGTTCTCTTATTTTTTGTGTGTGTCTTTAGTTTTCCTGGTAGAGCACTTCTTTCAGAACTTTTTGAAGAGTGTGTCTGGTATTGGCAAATTCTTTCAGGTCTTGTTTATCTGAGAATGATTTTGTCCTTTCTTTCCATATGAAGGATAATCTTGCTGGGTATAGTATTCTTGATTGAAATGTTTTTACTTAACACTTTGAATATATTTTCCCATTCTTTTCTTGTTTGCATTGTATCTGATGAGAGGTCTGATGTTAGCCTGATGAGACAATCTTTATAAGTAACCTGACATTTCTCTCTTGCCAATTTTAGTGGATTTTGCCAATCTGGCTATCATGTGCCTTGGAGAAGATTTTCTTTGGTTGATTCTATTAGGGGTTCTTTGTATTCCTTTGGTCTGGATATTTGAATGCCTCTCTACAGTTGGAAAGTTTTCTTCCAGAATTTCATGAAATAGATTACCAAAGTCCTTAATAGTTTCTTCATCTTCTGAGATACAGATTATCTGGATTTGGGGCACTGGTATCTAGTACTGGTATCTAATATTTCTCATACAGTATTCTCTTTTGGGGGGTTATTTTCTCAGGTTTTTTGGTTGTTTTTTTCTAGGTCAGAGGTTTTGCCTTCAACATTTGAGATTCGATCTGCATAGACTAATCTACTTTTAATACTTTTGAGGGAGGTTTTGATTTCCTGTATTGCAGTTTTTATCTCTAACAGTTCCAGTTAATTCTTTTTTATTGTGTGTATTTCCTCTTTCAGATCATGCAAGGACTTCCTCACCTTCTGGAACTCATTCTTTCTTTTCTCCTGTATGTTCTGGAGTACATTGTCTCTCAGCTCTTGCATCTCGTTTAGTTATGTTGCTATGAATACTCTGAAATCTCTATCAGACATTTCCATGAGTTCTACTGCACTGTCTGTGTATGATGAAGGATTGTTCTTTTCCCTTAAGGAAGAAATATTTTCTTGGTTTCACATATTTCTTGTGCCTCGGTAGTGGTTTCTGGTCATTCTGTGCCAAAAATCTCTCCTTCACTGTGCTTTGCAACGTGGTATCCACAGAAAGAGATTATGAATTCAGATTCATAAAAAGAAGTTTCTTCCTTAAAGCAGGAGGTTCAATAAGCACTGAGAATTTCAATGACTCTAAAAGTATTCAGATGTTTGGCTGCCATGCACCTAGGCCTATCTAGACACTCAGTGTATGGAAAGTGAAGAGCAGAGTGGAAAAGTAAGGCTTAAAAAAAAAAAAGGCAAAAGGAAAAGGAAAAAAAATAACTAGAGAACAAATAAATTACTTTAAAGGTAAAAAATGAAAGCCACACAGTGCTAACATGCCAGGACACTCCTCAGATTTAAAATGGCTTCTGAAATTAGCAAAAGAAAGAAAAGGCCCAAAGTGAGGAAAAATGGCTTAAAATTTTTTTAAATAAGATAAAATAAAAAATTTAAAAAGAGAGCAAGGCAGACAGATATACCAACAGACAGAGATAGAGGACAGAGGTTGCCCTACCTTATTTGAGTATTTTGGGAGACTAGAAGATGGAATTTAGAGCAAAGCTTCCCTGAACTTGCCAGGACACACCTCAGATTTAAAATAGCTCCTTGTCTGAATATTTCAGGAGTCTGGCAGTTTTTTTGTTTTGTTTTGTTTTGTTTTTCATAATATGTAATTTCTATGAACTTTTTCCCTAATTTCCCAGAAGCCATGTATATTCATAAAAAAAAACAAAGAGACAGAAGACAGAGAGTGAGAAAGTGCCTCCTCTTGGAAATAGCCATGCTACATCCCTTCTCTAACATCTCTCTCTCTCTCTCTCCTGTAGGGATTTGGACACACATGCACACATGCCCAGTGTGATTTTCTGACAACAGAGTCCAGGGCTTCGGCTGCTCAGTCAGCCATATGGGATCCAGCTTTTTTAACCACCAGACTATGTGTTAGCTCTCCAGGAACATTTTGAAGTCCCCTAATATGTTTTTTTTTTTTTCTTTGACTATAATGAAAGTATTATCCTGGGCAAAAGAAAAAAACATATTATGAATAAAGCAGTTGTAATACACAGGCCTAGCTGCAGTGGTACAGCACTAAGACAGTGTACCTTTTAAGGCTAGAAGCTATATGGCTGACTGGGTTTGGATCTCCAGTTGGACTTGAAAATACACAGAACTTATGTGTGGTTGTTCAAGATCCTGAGGAACTGAAGGCTGAGGAAGGGAGATTGTGGCATGATGAAACCTTGTTAGGGGTGCTTTTCTCTCTCTGTCACTCATTCATGTACTTTCTATCTTAAAAAAAAAGAGAGAGAGTAATTGCAATGCATAATCACTGCTCTCTGGATCGCTTGACTGGGTAGATTCATGCCCTCAACTTACGCCTTGAGCGTTGGCTGATTTTCCAAGTCCTGACCTATGGGGTAGCTCCAGAGAAGCATCACCCAGAAATAGTTGTTGGCCATCTGGAGCAAAAGCATTTGGCCAATAGCATCCTCTGTCAATCTCATGGAGAACTGTCTAGTTGCAAATCTGTCCCATGCTCACACTCTCCCTTAGAGCGGTGTGCATCCAATGATGGCCCACAGTGATGGACCCTCTAAAGAACAGTACTTGCTCCTTAGCAAGTTGGCCAAGGCATTGCAAGTCCTGTATCGCAGTCCAGTTTGTCCCTCTGCCCAATCCTGTCCCTAGTCCTTTCCTTCACAGGTAGTCCTTCTTAATAAACACCTTGTATACCCAAATACCATCTCATTATCTGCTTCTAGAGAACCTAATACATTTTTCAACCCTTCTCACTAATAAAAATGTCAAAAATGAAAAACTATAAGAGGTAGAAAATAAACCAAAATATAGGTGAGTGACACTCTGTGAATAGCATGGTACATAAGAGTCTGGTCTACCACTGAAGCAGTGCTAATAACAGGGATGAGTACTGTATTGTGTGTTAACAGCAGGTAATAATATCTAAACACTTACTTTACTTTCTTCTTACTCAGCTTTGGGAAAAAATTCCTTTCATTTTAAGGTAATTCTTAACAATCAATATATACATACATATGCCAGTTCTGGAGAAATATCAGAACATAGTTTAAGTCTTGAATTAAAACCTTGAAAACTGGACTATCTCCATTACATCATTTATAAAGATTTAATACTGAAATTTATATATTGCCATTTATTCGTCAGAAATTCATTTTCAACTATATATCTTTCAACTTTAAAATGACATTAGAATAGAGTGAGTCTTCCATATCTCTTTTTTTGTTTTAGGGGTTTTTGCCTTAGGGCACGTGCACTTGCCAGAGAAAGAGAGATCGAGACAGAGATGGTTAAGAGGGAAAATGAGAAATCACCCTCCGGGAGGGATGGCCACATCACAACTGCTTCTCCTCCGTTCCCCACCTGGGATTTTGGGCATACATGCACATGTTCCCGGCATGAGTTTCAAGTTACCAGGTCCAGGACTCAAACCTCGGTCAGCTCTGTGAGAGTCCAGTGACGTAACTGTTCCGCCATCTACTAGACTCCATTATTTCCAAGATATAAAGAACTTACTGTTCATGTATCTGTTGCTGGTCAGTACCACCTCATGTGAGCTGAAATCATTGATCCCTGCTTCACTATGATATTTCTTTATATTATCCAAGATAAAACTGTCTTTGATCCAATACATCTCATATCTGTGAGACATCTTAGCTGGATCCAAAATCATGCCTAGGTGCCTCCTTCCCTTTGCCTGAGGGTGAATAAAGTTTGTGATTGCTAAATCCCCTCTAGTCGTCATGCTATCCTCTAAGTGGCTGATTTCTATGCCAAGCCCATTCCCCTTGGCCCCTTGTGGACGGTTCTGAATTCCAAAGGCTGCTTGTTTGAAAATTCATGAGCTTCTCAATGATGCAGTTCCTTTTTTGGCTGCCCTACTGCTCAGTTAGTTCAGACAACAAGCTGCTCAGGGACGGATACTTTTTCCTTTTAGCTGCCAAAACTTCCAGGGGGGTTGGTATTTTACTGCTATTGTGGAATTTTCAGAAGTTTGGAAAACAGAGGATTTTATTTTTTGTTTTGTTTTGATATAGGACATTTTGACAATGGCTTTGGCAGTGATACAAAAATCTCCATGCTTGTAAGCCAGAATAACATTTGCAGCCATCTGGCTTCCATGTAGCACCCTCTGAGTGGGATAGATATAAAAACAGTTAGCAATTAAGAGGTTTGAAATGACTTTCCCATTAGTTTCTGTACTGAACTATCCCATGATAAGGCTGTACCAGGCAACGAAGGAGTTGCTGATTTTTTGTCAGCACTCTTCACATCACGATAAAAATTGTCTGACACCTCTATTATTTCTCAATTTTCAATCTCCCTCCACTATCACCACTACCATTTACTAAGATTCCTGGACTTAATTTTTTTTTCCCTAAATATAACATCCCCAATCATGACAAATCACAGAATCCATTAAAAGAGCCACTGTATGCCCAGTTAGATTGATCATTCTCCCTTGCAAATGTGACTAAGGCTTGATCTCAAGGAAGTAGGAAAACTTAAAAAACAGCATAATATGAATTTTTTTTTACATTTAAAAACTTAACCTTTGCATTAGATAGGCATTAGATATTTTATAAGGCCATTTTTAAACAATGAAGCACGGAAGACTATCTTGATTCCTGAAACTAGAAAGACATTATATCAGACACTATGAGCCCACCCTCAAAGGTACATCTTGGTAAGATGCTGTTGCTTTGCAGACTGAGGCCACATGGAAGGTCCTGATTAGATTCCTGGCCCATCCTGAAGGTGAGGTGTTGGGGAGGACATTTGTAATCCCAGCTACTCAGGAGTCTAACACAAGAGGATCATGACATAGTAATAACTATGACTTCTGACCTCACCTCTTTAAAATTATTCAGTGTTATTTATTGTAACTGTCTGCACATACCAAGATATATAAATCACACTACTATCTTAGAGTCTTGTCAATTTTCATTAAAATAATAGAAGTCTGGAGTTTTCCAGTGCTCTAGAAATAAATTTGGAGAGGTTATATTGAGATAAAGAGTAAAACTGAAATAGTTTGGTAAGAGGTTTCTGTTTTCCCCCTTCTAACTTGCCCCCCGAATCTTCTCCTGCCTGTGCAGAAAATATGATCTAGAGGTAATCTACAAAAGAATTTGTCATTCTTTGTGCATTTTGTTTTTGATGAAGTAACATATCTAAGGCATTGAGAGATTTCTCACTTAAATTATCGAGTTCAGAAAACTCAGAGCTGGAGGATCTCAGACAAATTTTGCCAAATAAATTAGCTTGTTGAAAGGAGATGATGTAAAGGTAGACTCATTGGCTGCATGCATTTCCCCTACGCTTGAACACATTTTGCAGCACAGCTAAGATATTAACACGTGAAGGTTTCATGCACTTGGGCTAGTGATTTACGAAGTTGCTTCCTGATTTAATAGAGTGCTAGAAAGGATTGTTGTTATACCAACTAAAAAGAATCATAAAATGGTAATGAATGTTATGAAACTTCATGAATATTTCATCTGAAGACAGGCTATCAGATTTATTTTAAGGTTAAAGAGCACATAGCCTATAAATCAGGTCCAAGATGGAGTTGCTTGAAGTTCTTAGTTGGTGAGAACTATTTACATGTTAGGCAAGACTCTCTGTGGGTGTTTATTACTTCAGTCATATGTTAGAATACGACCTGTGAAAAAGGAGAATATTTTCCATTTTAAAATAGATCAGCAAATCACTTTAAAACAGATTAGTAAAGATTTCTGAAATGCATTAGAGGTATTTTTTCAAACAAAACTGGCTTTATTGAAATTTTCTCTTTAAAATTATTAAGTACTCAGAAATATAATAAATAGGTATAAATATAATAAAAAGGTATCACAAGGCTTTTATGGTACCATAAAATGGTATAATGAACATAAGTTCATTTTTTAGCTATGAACTACACATGTAACCATCATTTATATTAAGTATTTAATATATCATTAGTTTCAAGGCAATTTCTCATCTAGAATATTTATTGTTATCTTATAATTTACTACTTATTTTGTTAAATAGGTATATTTTATTTCTTCCAATAGGATCCCAGAAAATTGTTCTCCTCCAATATATACTAATGACATAAAGGTAAAATAGTTCCACGATTATGGGACATTCCCACAGCTGGGAGCGAGCCCCTAACTTTTTTAGATTAAGTCTTTCTTTGTCTTTCTTATGTTTGTCAGAGCACAAGAAATATTATTCAAATATGAGGATAACCTTTCTAAAATTTTTTATGTTTGTGATTTAAAATTGAAATGTAAGTGCTCACTCATTCATTTGACTGCTTACTCAACAGTATTTGGAATGCTTATTCTGTGCCTGCTACCTTGCTAGGTAATCGAGGTAAAACAGTGGGTGGGTGAAACATGCCCCCTACCTTGAAGAACATTTTGTTTCAAGAACGGGTACGAATACGTTCATCAGCAATTACAAAAAGTAGAAGGCTGACATAACAGGAGCTGTTATGTGTGCACAGGAGAGGAAAATGTGTCCTAGAGTTGAAGGGTCAAAGATTTCATTTTGGAGAAAAGAAAGCCTAAGGTCAAAGTGACCTAACCGGTCAGTGAGGCCATGGTGATTGAAAGTACAAACCAGACAGAAAGAAAAAACATGATTCATCTGAGAAGCTAAGATAAGCCAGGAACAGCAGAAGTGTGTTGAATGTGTGGTGTTAGATGTAAATATGAGGGGGGGGCAGGGTCAGCTGTGGGGGTGCAGTGGAAATTCAGTGCTCCATGACGATCTGGGGGGATCCTGAATTTGTGTCCTGAGATCTCCCTGTGCACACCAGGCATGTGTGTGGTTAGGTTATGATCCTGGCTGGCTGTGGCTAGAGGTAAGATCACAGGATGAATATCCTGTTCAGTGTGTGTGTGTGTGTGTGTGTGTGTGTGTCTGCGTGTGTGTGTAACCTCATGGAATAAATAGATAAACTTAAAAAAAAAAGTTGAAGAGGGAAGCAAAGGAGGTTACAGATCATTTCTATAAATCCTGCAGGGAGTCTGAGTTCTACCTCAGGGCAGTAGATTTCACTGAAGGGGCTTCAGGAGGGGACTGAGGTAACTAGATTCCCATTTTGTCTTTAAGTTATATCTTTTACTTAGTAGAAAAAACGTTTTATACTTCTATACTTTGTACTAAAATGAAAATCAAGAATTAGATCAGATGTTGTAAGTCAGTGAGTGATGGGTTTGGAAGTAATTTTATAAAGAGAGTGGAGGAAAAATCAGATCATTTATACAGAAAATGTCGAATATTACCAATATTCTTGAATGGCAGAAAAGAGAGTGATCATTAGATATATATCTCCAAGAAAAAATTTTGATTAGAGTTCATTATCATAAAAAAGTTCCTGATAAGAATGGAGTAGCTCCAAAGTTAGGTCATGAGATCTCTTCGTGAAGTTCTTAAAAATACAAAGTATCCTTAATTTTAAAGAAGAAAATGTAGTTCACATTCTAAAGAAGTGATTTATCTAAGAAGGCATAACTCTGCATTTCAGCTTCCCATCCTGCTCACTACCTAGAAAATGTAGTATTAAAAACACAAGAATGTAGAAGGTGGATGGTGGCTCGGTAATAAAATGCAAGAGTCTCTGAGGCTGATCTTCCTAAATATGTCAGGTACACAAGGGATCCATGATCTGGGGCTGGTTGAAGCTGGAGGTGAATCATGTTATCAAAACCATGTTGGGGGTGCTGTCTCTGCATGTTTGATAGCATGCATCTCATTCATGGGCAAAATAAATGACTTTTTCTTTTTTGAAAGAGAGAGTGTTGCTATAGGGAGCATGTACTCACTGAAGAGACAGAGAAGTGAGAAATCACCCCAGGGGGATGGCCATACCACAATCCCTTCTCCTCCGTTCTCCTCTCAGGATTTTGGGCATGCACACACTTGCATCTCCTGTGAGTTTTAAGCTGCCAGGTCTAGGACTAGAACCATGGTTGACTATGTGGGAGTCCAGCAATGCAACCATTACACCATCTGCTGGTTCCATAAATGACCTTTGTAAAAAAGATAATAACTAATGTTGATTAAGGAGGTACTATATGACCTATCCTTACAAGTATTAGCTTATTTAATACTTATGTTTAAATCTATATAATATTCACTACAATCATCTCTAAAGACAAGAAAGTGAGGCACAGTCGATTAATTGCCAAAGTCATACAAGCAGTGAATGGCTGTGCTGGGATTTACAGGCCATGTCCCAGTGTTCTCTGTGATGACATAATAACAAAGTCCACAATGTTTTCATAGTGACATACAGTAGAAATGAAAATTTCAATAAAAAATTACATTTATCTTTGAATATTGTTTACATCCGTTGATGAGGAAGCTCATATTTACAGGAAGAAAATTCAGCTTAATATTGTGTGAAGCAAACTTTGTTTTGCAGATTTAGCACTCCAAGTGGTATTTTTGCTCATTGATTATGGACGAATGAACTTTGTGTCTTTACTATGAAACCTGTGTACAGTAAGAACATGGAACATATGACATCACTTATAAGAAAATAAATCATTGTAAAAAGCGTTCCTTCACAGAAAATATATTATACAGAACTGTCACTAATATTACCCTTAAACTGAGTTATAATGCTATTATCTACTATATTTCACATCTTCCACTCAAAATGGAAATTGTGTTTTTAAATTCTAAAGGAAAATATACGTTTACACCAACATATAAGGAATAATAGCAAAACCTCCTTGATACAAGTCATTTCTTAAATTGTCTGACCTGTTCTAGCCTAAAGAACAAGGAGGGTGTAAGATGACGATGACAAAAGGTTTCCAACAGAAACAGATTTATAGTCCCAATCAGTTTTCTCTGTTTTCATTCATTTTGAATGAATACAAAGAATAATCTTGCTGCTAATACAAATGCAGCAAACTGGGCCATTAAATTGACAGTGTAATCTATCCCACTTCACACTGCTTTATAAGCAAAATGTATCATTCTTGGGAGCTTTCTCCTGGTTAAATAATTGTGAGAAATATATCTCTTGCCATTACTTTTATTGATAAAACACAGCATGTCATCTTAATTCATCCTTCTACTGCTCTATTTTATCATCTGCCAAGTGATTGGGATTCTGATCACCCTGCATTCTGCTGTCAGATTGAAAGCCTCTATCTTCTCATCTGTTATTCTTCACGAAGCAAAGCTCCAGTGTAACATCTGTTTTCTCACTGAATCGCCACCAGAGATTCAGATTTCAGCAAGCAATAACCTTGGGGTTCCCCTAGAAACCCTCAACGGTTCCTGCTGTATCAAGGCTTAAAGCTATCTAACAGAATTAATGGGCAAAGTCTTGATATTCCATTTTCACTTTTGAATTCAATTTGGAGTACATGAGCTTAGTAGAGTAATGATAATGCACAATTTTTGAAGCTAGTCAGCATCTGGTTTAGAAAGCTAGAAGATCTAGCTCCATATCTTAATCTTTATTATTTTCCCTTTCTTCTATTGATGTCCAGCTATGCTCAGATCTTATTAACACAAGAACACTTGTTCTGTCTAGCTAAGGTATTTTTTGTGTGAAATTTCCCACTTTTTTTTTCCAGAACAAAACAATAATGTTTACTCCTCCAAATATCCAAACTGAAGGTCTACTAAAATTTAAAACCAAACAAAACTAATGCCCACAGAGAAATAAAAGAAACAAAAATCACATTCTAGGGGGTCAGTGTTTTCAGCAGTCTTCACTGTACTATCATCCTTCAGCTGTTTTTTTTTAAAGAAAAAAAAAAACACAAAAAAACGTAGCTCATTAAAATATACATTTTTCCATTTGCTTTTAATTTTTTTTGGAGAGGTTTTTGCTATAGGGCATGTGCACTCGCCAGAAAGACAGAAAGCGAGAAATCACCCCCCGGGGGGATGAACACACCGCATTCCGTTCTCCTCCATTCTCCTCTCAGGATCTTGGGCACGCACGCACACAAGCCCGGTGTGAGTTTAAGCTGCCGGGTCCGGGACTCGAACCGCGGTCGACTGCATGGGAGTCCAGTGACACAGTCATTACGCCAACTGCTGGTCCCTCCCATTTGCTTTTTAAAGAGAAAATTAAGAATTATAAAAAGAAAACTGTAAGGAATTTACAATCTAGCCTGACTCATCTGGATGGGGCATACAGCGTATGCAGTCAGGAAGGACTGCCCGCAGCACACATGGCTGGGGAATTTCACCTTTAAGGGTTAGCTTTCTTCCAAACGGTATAAAATACCCATAATTCAAAGAACGAAGGGACACAGACGACCTCCTTGGAGAAGTCTACAGGACAGTACAGGCGCCCAAGCTGCTCTTCATAGAGCAACAGGGCGTGGGTCATGTTGACACAGTTTCCCTGCGTGAAATATTTCCCATCCGATTTCAGTACTTTGATTGAGGTCAAGGATCAGCCTGAGAAACTCCCACGTGGAATCTTCTTCCGGACACGTGGAATGGGAACAGCTGTCACATCATTGACCACATAATCAAACTCCTTCCCTTCTCGGGCATATCTCTTCAGTACGGGGATGCAGTCTTCTAGGAGAACCTGACAGCTGTCTCCCTGAAGATGATCTAAGACGTCACCGCACATTTTCCGCATGTGTTTCTTGCAGGCTTCAATCACCATTTGGTCAATCTCTACCATAGTGACCATTTTCGGCTTCAGCTTGACTGTCTCACGCAACACGCCACCATGCCGGCCTCCCAGAATCAGGACCTCCTTGCCAGAGTAATCTTCTTTGCCGCTGCCCATGATGGCCTGGGTATAGGCCAAGTCGCTCTCGGCCAAATTGACATCCCCGCTCAGAATGAGAATGTTCCCAAACTGCTTCGAGTGTATGATTTGAATGTTCTGATACGGAGAATCCTCATTAGACACCACTTCGTCGGTGTCATACTCGACCAGGCGCCCATCGGCGGTGGGCCAGTATCTGTCCACCGCCCGCCCTCGAATGACAGGTGGTAACCTTCACCCGCCCGGCGCCGTCCTGACTCAGTTCTTTCATTCTTCTTTCTACGCTGTTCAGAAGGCTGGCGATTTCTTCCTGGGCCTGCGCATCACTGTCGTAACCCTGAAAGTCCAACAGAACCAATCCGTGGGGGTAAATTCTCAAACTGGCGAAGCTGCCGTTCCTGCTGGTGTAGGTTGCTAAGAAGCCATCGTCCTGCCAGTTGTGCACCGACTCCACCATGCCCTGCTCCTGGAAGATGGACTGGAGGTCTTTCAGAATGGTCTTGCCATCAGTTTTGCCGTCGAGCGTGAAGTCGAGCGTGCTGTGCCGTGCTGCCATAATGAGACGAGGGCCTGGGCCATGCCTGGGGGAGGCAGGGTGCTCCCAGGGGGCCATGTGGCCTGTTAGGCTGCTGCCCGTGGGGAGTGTGTGCTGTGCCGAGGGGAGGTCCACAGTAGGATGTCTTCATTTTTTTTTTTTTTTAAGTCCCATGTGACTTTAAAATTCTCAGATGGCAGACTTTAAATCCGCAACAAGCAGCAGCAGCAGAGTGCAGTTCCCTCGCCGACTACCCAGCGCAGTCCCGAAATTTCCCACTTTTAGTAACAATGGATGATTTACAATTTCTATTCTGAATCTAGAATCAATTTAAATATTTTATTCGTGTTTCTTGATGAAATTTGTTGAAAAGTAATTTATCTGCTTAAGTTATTGAAAAAAGATTACAAGTAAATGCAAATCAAAAACTGATTTTATATTGAAGGATAAAGTGGGGAGATTAATGTCTCTGTACTGACTGACATGCATGGCATTCCCTTTTGAAAAAGCAATGTAATACACTATAAAGTTATATGCAGTCCAATGTAATATAAACAAGATTATGATGATAATAAAAAAATAAATTAAAAAAAAAAACTGATTTGGTCCTAACACAAGTGAAAGACATATTTAATCTGGAAAGTTTGTAGATATTGGCAATTTTCATAATGAGTCATAATCATGCTAAAAGCCCAACTGTGTACTTGAAATTTATGTGTATTAACACAGAAACACATACACGTATATACTTACACACAGTATTTGTACGTGTATACACCATGTTGATAGAATTTTAAACTAATATCAGAAGTAATAAGTAACCTACTTTTTCACTATCTATTGCTGAAAAACAGTCCACCCAAAACTTAGTGGCTTAAAACAGCAATGATTGGTTTTCATGAGTCAGTCAGCCTATAGAACTCAACTGGGAAGTTCCTTTGCTCATGTTATATTGGATGGGTCATTCAACTGCTTTCTGCTAGTAGTTAAACTAAACTGGAAGGTCCAAGAAGACTTTACTCATGTGTCTGGCACTGTGGTACTTTTTTAAATGTCTAGTGTGGACTTTCCTCACAGAAGGTGGTCTCAGGATAGTCATACTTGTACACAGAAGTTGATTTCAAGAGAAAGTGGAAGTAACCAGCTCCTTAAGGGCTAGGTCCAGAAATGATATTGGTTTTATTGGCCAAGTCACAAGACCAGCTCAAATTCAAGAGAAAGAGAAAAAACTGGGTAGACTCTTGATTATGGGTGAATGAACTTTGATTGTGTCTTTACTATGACATCTGTGTACAGTAAGAACATTGAACATACAACATCACTTATAAGAAAATAGAGAGACAGAGAGACAGAAAGGTAGAAATCACCCACCGGGGGGTATGGCCACACCACAATCCCTTCTTCTCCATTCTCCTCTTAGGATCTTGGGCATGCACACACATGTGCCCAGCACAAATTTCAAGCCACCAGGTCCAGGAGTCAAACAGCAGTCAAGTATGTGGGAGTCCAGTGGCGTAACCATTACACCATCTACTGGTCCCAACTAAATTTAAATTTCAAATGCCTCTGTTTCTATATTATTGGGTGGTTGGAAAAGTCAAGATGCATTTTTGCATAGAAAAACAGAAAAACTACATCATGACTTTTCCAACAACCTAATAGAACAGAAGTGCTTGATGTTCTTTATTATATTAAACAATTGATTTTTCCAAAATATCATCCTGTCTAAAACCCATGTAAAAGTGCATGTTTTAAAATGCATGGATTAACCTGCTTGTAGTGGCCATCCTAGACATTAATCTTAACATTAAAATCAAACCTCAGATTTCAGCCTGATTATCTTTCCCTCATTAAATTTTCAATTTTTTACTAGTCTTTTCTTCATTTGTTTACATTTTGCCATTGGATACCATTTGAAACCAACTGAAAAATGAAAGCTGAAGGCAAACTTATAATGTGTTTACATGTATGACTTACTCAATAGAGTCATATCTGATCATCCATACAGAATGGCAACAGGGACTGTGAAGCAGGTGAAAAGTTGCCAGGCAGTTTTGCTCTCCATCCATCTCTGTCAGCCTTAGCTGGACCAAGTATCTTCATTTTCCAATTATCCACACCAGTGGTTTACCCCATTGACAGGAATAACTAAGAGATGACTTTACGTTTAGCAAGGGTTTAATAAATGTTAGTTTAAAATGTTCTTTCAAATATATCAAAGAGAGGCATCCTAATTTTTTAGTTTGAAACAATTATCAAGACCCCAATATGTGTTAGCAATTGGGAATATAAATGTAAATTAGCTCCTTTTCTAAGTTTCAGAAAGCTAGGAAGACATAAAATACTTCTAGTTGTTTTTTTTAATCTTTACTGTAATAAAAATGACCTCCCATCAAAGTTTCCATTCATCATGTTTTCAGTATCTTCAAGTAATATTAAATCAGATAAAACTGCTGTATTAATGACATAAAGATATTTCACAATAAGAGGTTTCTGAAACAAAGATAGAAGAATGATTTTAATGACAGTTTTCTTATCTACAGATCAATTAGAGATTGAGGGATATAAATCTCACACAAAAAGTCCTCTGTAGTTATTACAGAGTGGGAAACCCAGTTCCTACAAGACAAGAATGATTCATAGAGAATCGGTTTTACTGATTAATTCAATACATATTTTTCTGTAAATTTTATTAAAAATAAAATTTATTTATTTTTAGATATTTTTGGTTTTTTGGCTGTATTTCATTTTTAGCTTTTTGGGGGGTTTGTTTTTTGTTTTTGTTTGTTTGTTTGTTTGTTTCTTTTCTGTAGGGCATGTTCACTCACCAGAGAGAGAGAGAGAAAGAGAGAGGGAAAGTGAGAAATCACCGCCCTCCTTCACCCTCTCCCCAAGGGATGACCACTCCGCAGTCTCTTCTCCATTATCTTCTCAGGATTTAGTGCATGCTTGCATGCAAACATGTCCAGCATGATTTTCAAGCTGCCAGGTCCAGAACTCAAACCTCGGTCAGCCATGTGAGAGTCCAGCACCTTAACTATCACATCTCCTACTGATCCAATACATAGTTCTCGAGCACCAACTGTGTGTCACCTTGGTGCAGGGTAGTCAATGAAAAACAGAACAAGTGTAATCTCTGCTTTCACAGAGCCTCCTGTCTAGTACCAAATACAGGCACACAGCCATCTAAAATCTAGTTGGGTATATTCTAAGACTGAGTAATGTGAAGTCCTGTGTGCACACATCAAGAAACCCTAATACAGGAACAGGAGGTCTGGAGCAGCCTCAGTAAAAAGGAGGGGCAGAAATAAGTGAAATGAAAGTTTAGAGGTTGGGAAGAAGAGTGTCCCAAGCAGAGGAATTAGAATGTACATAGATCCAAAATTAAGAGAGGGTGTTGTCTCTGGGAATTTGCTAGCTTATAATTCAGTGGAAGAACTACTGTAATAAGAAACTATGGCATGAGGATTCAGCTTCAGCAGGAGTGAAACTGAATCCTAGGGTGTGGGAAAAGAGAATTTGGGTTATATAAGCCCATTAACATCCCTATTCTAAAGATTTCCATTTATAGAAGTATCACTTACATTTTTAGCTTTTAACAGCATGTGATAAGTATTTGAGCATGTCATGTACATACTTTAAAATGGAGAATTGCATCAACATGTTAACCAGATGACTTTTCTAAATTTGCTACTTGGTACTTTTTTTGTGTTTTAAAATGTTAAACAATAGACTATGCACAATTATTTTATTAGCAGAAACAAAGCATTGCTAAATGTAACTTAGCTTCTGAATGTAACTACAAATATGTTTCTGAATACTTATCCTTCCTCTATATCTAAGGGGCGTTTTCAGTACAAGTGGCCTTTCTGTCTTTTTAATAACATGTTGTGTTTTGAAGGTAAGTCAGATGAATTCAGTCACTAATTTTGAAACTGGATTCTTTCTAAGAACAAAAACAATATTAAGAAACACAAACAAAGCATGCATTTTAATCATGTTCTGAACTCACAGAATATAATCTGTAAGTCCCATATATGTGTTTTATATATATTTCATGTATTTATTACATTATTTATATATTGTACATAGAATATATATGTATACTTATCTGTATCAGATTCTTGTATGCTTCAGAATCACCTTATGTAGTTGTATATGTATGTGTGTGTGCATATATATATATATATGTGTGTGTGTGTGTGTGTGTATGTATATGTAGCATTATATATAATAATGTTGTATACAGGCTTTTTCCTGTTTTCTGTTTATTAGTCACCCCACACAAGTTTCCCTACTATTTTTCTGTAAGCTCTGCTTATTGAACACAAATCCATGATACTGTCACATGGTTCAAAATTTAAACTCAGAGAAAACAGGTAAAGCAAACTCATGTTTAACCTTGTACTCACAGGCAAGGCCACAGAAGATGCACACAAAATAAATGTATCTGATGACAGCTGCAATAAAGATGGCAAGAATGATGCCACATCCTCGAAATGCAATAAAATAAAAGGTGTTTTGTCCTCTCTGTTCCATTTCTCAGAGCTGGGTTTATACTGTTTTCCATAATTCTGGGCACAATTGTCAGCACGGAAAGTAAATGATCAGGTTCTTAGCTTACACTCAGAACTAGAGGGGCCCCTGCCACATTGAGATATCAAAATTTATAACTTAATTTGTTCACTTTAAAGAAACTCTCACTTGGTTATCAAATGCAAAGTGTCTTAGAGCGAAGACCAAGAAAAAAAAAAACTAACATGCCTGAATTATTAATTATCAGTTTACAGTTTAAGTCTACACTTGGCAAAACAATTCAAAGATTGTTATAACAAGTCTTGGGCATGGTTAGAGCAAACATTTGTGTTTGTATTAAATCTGGTTATTTCCACATATGCTCACTGAGACTTTAGGAACAGAGCCACAGGAAAAAGTAAGACCGGCAGTCATTCACATTGCACTGATAACAGCAATTTAGGCTGGTAGGTTAGCTGTGTCCAAAAGGGTACTAATATTAATATCTATAACTTGCCTCCTCCTGCCTTAAATCTACCTAAGACATTGTCTTATTTACCTTCAGGCTATTCTTGTGAGGAACACAGGTACCAGTTTTTTAGCAGGTAAGGTTTCTATAACCTAACTGGCTAAGACAAGGTGTAACAATTATGTATTTTCTGTACAGCTGCCCCACTAAATCATAAGTGTGACTCACAGATTGGAGAGAGGAAGAGGACTGACCAAATCTAAAGGAGATTGATTGAATTTGCAACAATGCTGTACTGTCATTTTCTCCCACAATTGAACATCTAGTTCCAGTCTTTTAAAGTCAAGGAGGAGAAAATAAGTCATGGCTCAAAGACTGCAGGGTAACAGAGAGGCTAAAAGAACCCTGGAAATTATCTGTACTATTTCCCTACCTCGCTATCACCCCTGCTAGGACCAGTACGATCCGAAAGTGGTAGGACATGCCCAATTCAGTAATGAATTCTAATGTATTTAATCCCTCGTATTCAACAAATGTGGTTTAATGCTTAAAATTCCATTAACAGAATTTGTGTGTGTGTGTGCACACACATGCGCGTGCATGCATGCATACGTAAGTAGACATGTACGCTTTATATACACTATATGTTTATATAAAATTATATAAGTATACACACACACACACTTTCTTTTATGTTACTGGAAAAAAAAATACTCTAGTATTTCCTTCTTCCTTTGTTCTTTATTTTCTTTATGTTCTTCGCTCTTTCCTAAATTTTCGGAACTGAATTAGCTTAGTTCCTTTATAAAGACTTTTAGATAATTTCTTAAACAATCATATTTTATGTTCAGCAACTTAGCTTGTTCAATACAATCTGCAGGAATAGACAAAACAGGCACAGGATCCACAGGAAAAGAATACAATGCTTTCTGACTCAGTGATGCAAGCTTCGTCTGGTCATAAGGGCCACCTAGAGTTAGAGAGATGCAGCCTCAAAGTTGTAGAATTTAAAAAGTTAATTATTCCAAAATGCAAATCAAAGAGAAATGTCCAGGCCAGCCACAGTGGTATAGTGGTACATAACACTGCAATGCTGAAGCCGTATGCGAAGGTTGCAGAGAGGTCTTCCTAGACATGCCAAGTACGTGTGTGCATGCCCATGATGCCATCTGACTGAGTTTGGAGGTAGATTGCAGCATGAAGACTGTGGGGAGAGAAGGCTGCCTCTCTTTCTCACTCTCTTGGAAGGCATGAATTATAAAAATCTGTCTCAGATTTTTCGTGTATCTCAGAATCAATCACCTTATGCAATTTTGAAATTGCCCATTTCCAGAATGCCCAACCCCAGAAATGGAGCTCAGGAATTTGCATTTTAAGTAGGGCCAAGTTAGTTCTTAAGCAATTTTTCTGTGGACCATACTTTGAAAAACACCAGATAAGAGTACCAAGTTTATGGAAAATGCATATTATGAAAAAACTTAGGAATGAATTCCAAATTTTTTACACTAATATAAATCCATATTTTAATTCCATTTTTCACAAACTTGTTGAAGTCTCCTCGTATATATTCTACTTCTAAGAAAATCAACAATTGTCATTTAAAATAGTCATTCAACAATACCCTATCACCAGTACTTAATAGAAGCTGGAACAGAAAACAAGATAGACATAAACTGCCCTCATGATACCTGGACTCCCATAGGTTGGCTACAGAGAAGAAGAAGAAAAAATATGTTCATATATAAGAAAACTTCTTGATTTTTATTATATATTTTATCTCCAGTTGTGCCTTTCAGTAGCCTTTGTACAAAATAAGCTTTAAAGAATGAGAATTTAGAAACAAAACTTACTTTACAGATATTTAAATATATACACAGTGGTAAGTCTCCAGTGATGAAAGAAGATGTAAAATACTTCACTAGGGCCTCATTAAATACTATTATAATTTGGAATTTGAGTTCTACTTAAATATATAGCAGGCTAGAAAAGCTCCATGTCCTGAAACAGGATGAGCTGAGCTACTTCGCTTGGATTTCATGGTAGGCTAACTGCCAGGTGTGGAATTATGTGGTTTGAGAGAAGATTCCCAGAGGTCTGAATCAGGTCTGGTCAGAGACCTTGAAGAATGCTACCAAGGGAAAGAGTGCTAAAAACTCAATTATCTAATCAGATATTACTTTAAGGAGTTTTCAGTTAAATAGGATCACTATATTTTAAAAACTAGGAGGAAAACATAAGACTAAACAATGTAATAAAAAGAAAAATAATGTATCTTAGGAAATCTTCAAAAGAAGAGATTTAGCATAATCTCAAACAGAGGAAGGTTTCTTGTAGAAATAAAAGGCTTAAAATGGGGACTAAAAGATAGATAGAACTTGATTAGGGGAAAACTATCTATCCACTATGATCATAATCCGAGTACCAGAGAAAGCACTGGAGTACCTGAAAGGAACTAATATTTTTGGAGTATCAAAAAGCATTATACAGAAGAGAATGGACATTGCAATCCAGGTCGATTACAGCAATTGCACATTAATTTCAGGTTAAAATGTAGGTTTTTATAGATATTACCAGGATTCCTTTTCAGCAGTCCATAGTCATTTTCCCATGTTCAGTAATAATGTGCAAGTACTCATATCCATAAATTTTTTTCATCTATTTTTAGGGTATATAATGATATTTGCTACCAAAATTTACATGCTACTAAGTTTAAGAACCATTTTATGTATTTGTTTTTATTATATAGTTTTGAACTATATAGTTTGCTCTCTTAAGTGACCTATTTTTATCTTTCGCATATTTTTGTATTGGTTTGCTTGTCCCTTCCTGATAATTTTTTTTAAGTTTATTTATTGATTCCATGAGAGAAAGAGTCAACCCCAACATGGTCCTTATGCCACGATCTTACATGCAGCCTCAGCCAACGAGGATCACAGGAACAAACCAGGACACAAAGCCAGTACCTCCATATGACCTCAGTGACATAGAGTGTTGTTTCCACTCTACTATGGCAACAGGCCCTTTCTCGTTCATTGTTAAATTCGCCCCCTGTTCCTCCACCTTGGACCTAATTCTTCCAAGTCTATCAACTCTCAGTTGACTTTTTTTATAATTTCTTTAGATGCACATATGTAATAAAATTTTTCTTTTTAGGATGGCTTAATTTCCAATCTTGGTTAAGAAGGTCTCCCCTGCCTGTTTGATCTAGCAATCTCACCATTGGGAATCTTTTTCAAGGAAATAACAGCAATACATAAGGATTTATGAACTGGAGATTTAACAGATCCTTTTGTATAATAGGAGAAAGCATGGAAACCAAGGGACTATCTACCAACAGTGAAATGCCTGGGTATGTACACCCATTGAAGTAAATTTAAGCCACACTAATTGATTTGGAAAAACTACCATGCAGTGTTATTGAATGAGAAAAGCAAAATGCAAAAATGTGTATAATTGGGTCCTATTTTTTTAAAAAAATCAATGACAAAAACTTGTGTACCTATTTATCTTTGTGTAGTATTTTATAAATATATATCCTGTGTAAACCTGGATAATTCACAAGAAATTGTAGCTATGGATTAGAAGCAAGTCTCTAAGAGAAACAAAAAATCCTCTGCATTAGGACAAACAACTTCATAGAGTACAATTACATAATGTTTATGTATTATAATGCATAATAATATATGTGAAATAGAATTCTTTTAACATAATGACATTATTTCCCTAATGACAACTCACCAACTAGTTTTGCTTTCAAAATGGAAATTTATTTTACCGTGACATGTCATCTGATTAGGAAATTATCACCTAATATCAATTGGCCTAATATTGACCATCGTTCTTTTGTCACCTAAAGCTTTTCTATGTGGTATCGAAAGAGTTAACCTTTCTGGGCCTCATATGTGAGAGGAAAATAAACATCAGGATTTATCTTAAAGAATTGCTGTGATCATCAAACTAAGGAGTATATATGGGGTTTAGGACAAAGCCAGGCTAAATAAACACTAGCAGTGGTAAAGAGAAATAGTAATGATGTGACTGCTCTTAAAACTCTCATCAAATTAGATGGTTATTTTGTGTTGCTCGTCTTAGCAATTTCCTGTTAATTCCTACTTCATCTATTACTCAAAAAAGAACATCACCACAACTACAGATAAATTCAGATACTTATTTCCCTGGTATACTGTGTTCCTTAACTTCTTTTTGATTACACAAACTATTTTGTGTCCCTGCCATGCCTTTAGACTTGTGATTTACCTACACATCAACAACAGTAATAACTCACATCTGTGTAATTCTTTCTAGTTCATAAAAGCTTTTCATACCTCTAGTCCTCACAATTCTTCAGATAGACTGACTTAGACCTAAAGGCATTGTGATTTTCCACAGATTATGGCCCAAAAGTGAAAAGCCAAGAGTCAAAGCCAGGTCTTATAAGTCTAAAGCTCTCACTCTTTTACATTTTAAGACCTCTAGTTTAGATTTGGTTTTCAAATTAAAAAAAAAAAAAAAGGCAAATATCTAGTGTCTTTCTTCCAAGGCAATCCATTGAGACTTATAATTAGATTTGTAATTCCTATCATTTTTAAAAAGTTTATTTATTTCTTAAGAAAGAAAAAGGTACTTTTGACAAGATCTTACCACAACAGCTAGCCAGTATTACAGGCGTGACCTGGTATGTTCAGTTCAACCCAGGATCCAAACATGGGACCTTCCCACATGGCTCCGATAGCATGCAGCAGTGCCCTACTGCCTGCACCACCATGGCTGGGCCTCCCATAATTTTTTGACACCACATAACTCCTGGGAATACAAGCTTGTGACAAATTTATTGCAAGTTGCCCTACATTTAACTAATGCATTTGTTCTCTTATAAATATGCCAGAGTTGGGAAATAAATTTTTCTAAGATGAGTTGAAAAAATTTTCCACATATGAGAGAGTGCATTTGTCCCTACAAGAATGTCTGCTTATACATGAGGAAATCTGAAAAGTCAGTGAGCACATCCAACCACCTCTGACAGAAAATTATTTAACTTTGACATCTTGCATACAAATTCAAATGTTTAATGCCAAGGCAATTGTATTTGAATTTCATAAGTTTGAAGAGATGAGTACCTTGTGTGCACAGGTTCATTTTCTGTTTTTAGAGAACAAAATGACTCGTAAATATATCCACATATCTTACTTTCTACAGAAGTAATTTCTGGTAAAGCTAAAGACTTCTATTTTGTCTTTAAAGTTATACAGCAAGACTTTCATCTGATTGTAAAGTATTTTCCAAATGTTTCTGGGTACTTCCTACTGAAAACAGAGCTCTAAGTGAGATACAGGGTGAAATGTGAATCGTGTACATGGTCCTCACCCTAAAATAATCCATAGCCTAGAAAGAAATGTCAGACATGTGTATGTACACACATAAGCACACACATGCACACAATAAGATAACAGATGATGAGTATAAAAAGACAAAGCAGAATGATGTACTAAAAATGTATAGCCATTAAAATTAACTAGCATCAGATCTGATTTTTAGCTCTGCCAATGTGACGTTGGACAAATGCATTGGTTTATTTCCCTCTTTGGCTATAGAATGGGTGTGACGGTTCATACCTTACATAATTTCTATGGTAGGTAAACAAAGTAACATGGGAATCACATAGCTCCACAATGGTGACTGTAATCATTTAGAAAAAGAATTAATGAGAGCCCATCAAATTTCATAGAAGAGAGAATTATTTTTTTAAAATATCATGAAGAAAAAATGTATAAAACTTATAAGGATGGCAAGATTAATGAGTTTTCAAGACAGATGAGTGGAAGAGGGATGGTGCCATTAATACAAAAAGAGACAAAGACACAGGAGGACGAAATTTACCAATAATAAGAAAATGCAATCATCGTGCATTAGCCAAGTATTTTCCAGATGCTTAGTAAAATAAAGAACATGAAAGTCCTTTTCTTGTGGGTTTGTTTTAGGCAATGTAAATTATTTGCTCAACAGAAATGCTAAATGTTTTAAGAGATTTATTTTCATAAAACTTCACATACACAGGCCTCCTCAAACCATGTGGCTGGCTCAGAATTACCTAACAGTGCAGGAAAATTATTTTGACAGATTTTAAAACTCTAGTTGTTGGGGAACAAATGTTTTTGTACCTACCTTAACAATGGACAAAATCCAAACCAAAACTGAAGGCAAAATTTCAAGATCTTCTAAATTAAAAGAAAAGAAGAAAGTGGGGGGGAAAGACTTTAAACGCCGTGTGATGTAAGCTTAACCTGGAGATGAATTGAGTACAATTCTATAAGATAATAAGAAATCTATAGAGAAGGAAAAAACACTTCTCAGGTGGCTTCACAAAATGCAGGTGACTTTCAACTCACTCTCCTATGGGAACATGGGAGCACTGATAATCATACTTTAGGTAAAAGGGCTTTTCTATTCCCTGGAGTAGGCTCTTTCTATTAATCAAAATGGTTCATATATTTTGCTTATCAGATAATTTTTCTTCAGAGGTGATTAGCGCAATATGGAACTATTCAAAATGTACAGCCACTTTAAAATACTCCTTCCACTGTTTGAATAGAGAAAACACTCATCATGTCTAAACTAACTTTCCTAACTCATCCAGGAAACAAATGAACTGACTACAATTGTATGCTGTTTTTCCAACAGGAAGTAGATTAACTCAGCTGACTCTGCTTGGGAAATTTTACAGTTTTACTTAATATTCACTAGTTTCTTTTTAGTAAGAAAATGTAAAAGAAAATAAATAAAGTAGTTCATAATTTGATAGTACATATAAACAGTCATGACATTAAAAGCAGAAAAATAAAGATGAATAATATGTGCAAATTGTAAGAAATTTCAGACACTACTGACAAGTGAAAATTAAAAGACTTCCTCTTCATCTCCAGCAGCTCCAAGTCTTCCCACAAAGGTGAACATTTTTAACTGC
Organism: Tupaia tana; assembly: GCA_026018925.1. Classification (NCBI taxonomy): domain Eukaryota; kingdom Metazoa; phylum Chordata; class Mammalia; order Scandentia; family Tupaiidae; genus Tupaia; species Tupaia tana. Next base: position 64,023,696 of record JAKSZU010000001.1, read on the forward strand.
TTTTCATACAACCTTTCAACAAAATAAAGGTCTAGATAGTGGTACAGTGGTAAAATGTGATGTTTTGCCAGGCAGAGCTACACAGGAAGGCTGCTTGTTCATGTCTGGAGATCTCTTTGAATGCAAGGGGCAACATGCATGCATGACCCAGGGCTGGATGCTGTTGGGAGTATACCATGACATCGAGATCCTGTTAGAAGTGCTGTCTGCCTCTCTCTTCTCTCTCTCTCTCTCTCTCTCCCCCCCCCCCTCTGGCATTTTTAAAAAATGAACTTAGAAATAAATTGAACAAACTTCTCTTTCTTCTTACTCTAAAAAGCAAACCAAAAAGTAAAAATATTTAGACCCAGCCAGTGGTGGTGTGGTTAAGGCAGCTGGCCGGATTTCACATGGCTGATAATGTGGTGTGAGTTCTAGACCCAGCAGATTAAAAACCACAAAAACCACATCGGGCACATATACATGTATGCCCAATATCTGGACAGCAGGCAGAAGTGGAGAAGGGATTGTGGCACAACCACACCCTACATGGGGTTCTTTCCTCTCTCTTTCCCTGGCAAGCGCATGTGCCCTCTGGTAAATTAAAATAGAATTATTTGGAACAAAAGTATCTGGCAATAATTAGATCATAACATATTTACTATGTGGCTACGATAAGCAAAACAGCATGGAAAGTGTGGCACTGGCACTTCCACAGACTTTCTCATCTGAGCTCTTCAATACGCTGCACAGCCATAGAGCAGCTTTCGCTATCCAAACTACTAAGTCATCTGTCAGTACACATAATAGGGGCATGCCCATTTACAGAGATTAGTGTGTGCCTGGTATTGTTCTGCAAGTCTACACATACTACCATTTGTAGGGACTCAAACCATGGTATTTCACAATATGGCACCTTGGACTACTGGGCACTTGGAGATAAAAGAAATAGAGAAAACTGTGGAAATGGGATCACTCTATACTCTGAACTTCTCCTTCCTTTCTCCCCTGAAACATTGTCATAAAAGAGTCACTTGACTAAATAATTTAAATAAATAAATAATAAATAAATAAAAACCCATGAAATGTTTTTAAAAAAAAAAAAAAAAAAAAAAAAAGAGTCATTTGACCTACTTGCCTGAAAGCAGGTTATAAGATCTTCATTCCAAAAGGGTCCTGCTCTATACCCAGAGACCAAGAAGAATCGGAACAGATAGGCCTTCCTAAGTTGCCTCAATTTATTACTATAAGCTTATTTTCTTTGGTCCTCCAATAACAATTCTGCCAGACTATCCATAAATATAAAGTTTTCTCGGAATCTTTTGGTCTTCAGTTTTGAGGACACCTATATCACATATAACTTACAGTTAATAAACTTGTATGCTTTTCTCTTGCTAATCTGTCTTGTCTTATAGGGGAGGTAGCCATGAATCTTGCAAAGATGTTACTTTTTCTTCCCTATCCATGAAATTCTCACACTTTTATCCCCATTTATAAGATGACAAAATTCAGGCAGAGTTTAAGAAACTTGCCAAGATCTTTTGGCCTAAGAGTGGTCAAGCTGCAAACTCAGACATGTGATCCCAAGCCCATGCTCTTAACGAGTACACAATACCCCTCTGATGTGGAAGCCGTACTTCTATTTATCCATCTGTTCAATATTTGATGTTGATTTATCTCTTTCACACCTGTTCCCTTCATTTCATATCTACCTTCTTTTAGATACTGTCATCAAACACCCTAAAGTAAGCCCTCTTTATATTCCACTAATTCACAGTAGTTGTCTCATAATTGAGTCTTCTCAACTCTCCCTGTCCTCTACTCTTCATTTTATCTGTGCCTCCTCTACCGGTTGTTTCGGAATAGAATTCAAGAGCAAATATCTTAGTTTGACATTTTAACATCCTATATAAGCAGGTTCTGATCTACTAAGCACCATAAAATATTTCTATGTTTATTTTAAACTTTGTTGAAGCTGAATATTATTAATTTGAGAGGTTTTTTTTTTGTTTTGTTTTGTTTTGCTTTTTGGCTATAGGGCACAAGGGCATGTAAGAGAAACAGAATGTGAAAAATTATCCCCCAAGAGGGATGGCCATACCACAATCTCTTCTACCCCATTGTCCAGTCAAAATTTTGGGTATGCAAGCACATACACTTGGTCTGAGTTTTAAATCAATGGGTCTGGGACTTTAATGGCGGTCAACTATGTGGGAATCCAACAACGTAAACATTATGCCATCTGCTGGTCCCAGAAGTTGAATTTTTTTTTATCATTCCTTAAGAGTACTTTACATTTTCTAAACTTTCATTTACTTCATATGCTATTTCTTCTACCAACACTGGTGTCTCCTTATTGTTCTAGAAATCTTAACTCAATCTTCAAGGATCCTTTCAAATGTTAAGTATTATACCATAGGAATACTTTCTCAAAGCCAATACTAAAAGTGGTTTCTCCACCTCCCCCCTACCGTAGCATTTGAACTATTCTTGTGGCATGAATCATATTCTATTTTAAACACCTATTTGTGTACTTATGGTCACAGCTTCAGCTGATGTGTTGATGCAATATTTATAAAGAAGATTATATTAAAGTATTTTTGGGGAGGGTTTTAAGATTAGGTTGGATTTTGAAAGACAAGGTGATGAGCATTATAGAATGAGCTTTAAAAGGCAGAAAAATGGGCCAGCCCATGGTGTGGTGGTTAAAGTTGCTAGATCCCACATAGCTGAGTGGGTATTTCAAGTCCCAGAGACACATTCAAACCATAGCAGTTATATACAAGAACACTGGCCTACAGTAAGTGTTTTTAAAATGTTATGCAAACCCTTTTCCTCAGAAAGTTTTCAATGCCTTTAGTAATTTTAAGTGTCTATTAAAGAAGAAATAATATTGTAATTTAAACAAAATTTATTTGTACTGGCCAACATGTGACCTGGTGATTAAGGCAGCTAGATCCCACATGGTTATTCAAATCCTAGACATGGCAGCTTGAAAAACACAACAAGAGAGCCAGCAGATGGCGTAGTGGTTATGTTGCTGGGCTCTCACACGGTCAACCATGGTTCAAGTCCCAGACTTGGTGGCTTGAAAAATCACACTGGGTACGTGTTCATGAGTGCCCAAGATCCCAGGAGGAGAATGGAGGAGAAGGGATTACAGCATGATCTCCGCCACCCCCACCCCTGGGGAGTGATTTCTCACTGTCTTTGTCTCTCACTCTCTCTCTCTCTCTGGCAAAACCTCTCAAGAAAAGAAGAAAAAGAAAAAGACGACAGGTGCATGTGTGCCCAAAATCCCAAAAGGAGGGAGAAATGGAGAGCTGATTGTGGCATGACCATTTCCCATGAGAGGTGCCTTCTGATTCTTTCTCTCTTTCTCTCTTCTCTCTCTCTCTCTCTCTCTCTCTCTCTCTTTCTCTGGCAAATGCACACACCCTCTGGCAAACTTTTTTTAAAAGGATGAAAAATAAGGTCATGAGACATCTGGAAGGGAAAATTTGTATGAGGAGCAGTTAGAAAACGGGGGCAGACAGTTGAAGACATTTAATTATGTGTTAAATAATTTAGATTTGTCTTGTATGCAATAGAAAACTTCTAAAGGTTTTACATTTGGGAATGGAGTACACATAAGTGGTATCTTGGGAAGATTAAACTGGTGCAGACTGTAGAATGGATTTGCAGATGGGAAGACTGGAGGCAAGGGGATAACCAACAGCAGAGCCAGGGTGAAAATTCAATTATCCTTCTGGTTAAACTTGAATCAATTCTTAGATGTGATTTGCTTGACTATATTACTGTATCAAAGAAACTGTCCCAAAGCAGCTACTTAACAGCAAGATCTTTCAGGTCAAAAGGACAATATCCCTCTTGGCAAACTATTTTATGATCAGGTTTTCTCTAACCGCAGGAGAGAGTTTCAAGGAGGTTATCTATGTTAATAATGGCCTGAACTTCCATAGTTCTCTATCTTTTCAACCCAATCCCTGGAAATACATTTCTACACTTTCTTAATGGGGAAATGGAACTAATATTGGTAGAAGGGTTATTAGATTTCACATTAAGTCTTTATGACAAAGCTACAATTTAGATACTTATTTTTCCCATTTTACGTTGTGGAAAAGAGTCTCAAAGAGATTAGGTAATTTACCCAAGATCATGTAGCTGGCATATAGCAAGAACCAGAATTTGATTGTGATCTGGGTGCTAAAAATCTCATTCCCTTTCAAGTCCATTATCTTTCCTCTAAAGTAAGACTTCCCTTGACAACACTGGTTAGTTCGTTTGGTAGAACTTTCATAAGAAGCTCCTTATGATACAGAATCTAGGGAAATAGATTCAGCATTTATAACCTACCAAGAACCCTTACTCATTATTTGCATAATTAAAGGAAGAATCAGTTCATTGATTTTCTAGCAGTTTTCTTCCTTGTGAATAAAGAAAAGGAAAAACTTAGTACTTTCCTCACTTAAAAAAAATCCCTTTCAATAATTCACCTTCAAAAGTCAGAGTAATTTATTTTCGGTTCATTTTACACTCCAATTTTTAAAGTCAAAGCCTGACTTGATGGGCAGTTTTATGAATCCTCAGAAATCTCCAAAGTTATAAAAAATGGGTTTTTTTCAATATGACTTCTATGGTAGCCAGCCTTCAGAATAGTCCCTGGTGATTCTCATTTTCTAGCGTTCATATTCTGTGAAGCCCCCTCTGACGTAAGATAAGGACCTGTCTGCACAACCAATAGAATGCAGTGGGGGTAAGTACTTCTATAGCGAGGTCATGAGGATGTGAAGCTATACCTCTCTCTCTGGAATCACTTGCTTGGAGAAAGCCAGCTGCCATGTTGTAAGCGGTACATGTGGTAATAAATTGCAGTCTCCTGCTAACGTGACTGAGTTTACAAAAAGATTCTTCGGTCCAGTTAAGCTTTTAGATGATTGATGTCCTTGCTGATATTCGGACTGCAACATCATGAGAGATACTAAACCAATCTATTCAGGTAAGTCATCTGAGAATTCCTGACCCCAAAAAGCAGCAGAACATCCCAGTCAGACTCCTTGATATCTTTTACTTCCTGGAAACACACACTTGTTGAATCTTAGTCAGAAATATTATAAGGCTCAAGAATACTGTTTAATACTTCATAGTTCTTTTTATTTACATTTAATCACTGTAAATATTTACAATGTAAAACTTGTTTTTTCTAACATGAATACAGTGCATACTAGTCAAGTCAAAGACATTACCATATATACTATCATTAGCAAATAATTTTCTGTTTTTGTGTCTATTAAATATGTTGTTTGTATTTTCCCTGATCCACCTCACTCTCATCCCTGTTACCCACCCTCTCCTATACTGTCTCTAGTATTTACAGTTGCCTTCCCTGCAATACCTTCCAATATTTCAATATACCTTCCAATACACCTTGCAATATTTCAATATTTTGTAATTCTAAGTGTGTGTGTGTGTGTGTGTGTGTGTGTATACACACATGTGTAGGATCAGTAACATAATTTGCAAGGCCCCATACAAAATGAAGCCGCAAGTCTCACTGGTTATTCAAGTATTATTTAGAATTTTAAAACAGCAACAGTAGAGCTTTAAACCAAGTGTGTAGCATGGTTCTAAGCATGAAGCCCTGTGCACAGGTCACATACCTATGAAGTTGACTCTGTGTGTGTGTGTGTGTGTGTGTGTGTGTGTGTTTAGTAATCTTAGCTAATATTTCTGGAGTGCTTACCATGTCCCAGGCATTGCACAAGCATGTTATAGTTTAATCCTCACACAACCTAGTGGAGTGAGTCCTATAATTAATTCAGATGAAGAAAATGAAGCTTAGAGGTATTGAGTAACTAGCTAAAGTTCAGCAGGTATGAAATAACTGGACTGAAATTCAAACTAAGGTTAGACATTCTTGAGTCCAGATTTATAATTGCTACATTGCTATTTTAAGAATATTGTTATAGGTAGTATTATAACATTAAAAAATAACCCCCAAATTTAGCAGCTATCACAGTTTGTGATTATATGGATTAGGAACTTGAGAAGAACTCTGCTAGGCCATTCTCACTTGCAGTCTCTAATGTGGTTGAAGTCAGAGTTTAGCTAGGGACATAGTCTGAAGATTTTATTGGACTTGGCACCCAAGACAGACCAACTCATATCGTTATCAATTAACACTGGCTTTGGGCTGGGAATTCAACTATCAATGAAAGCATCCATACTTCAGTCCTCCAGAATGGTAGTCTCAAAATAGCTGGACTCTTCCACATGATGGCCCTTTCCTCCAGAATGAGTGTCCAAGGAGAACCAGAACAAACGCTGAATGGCCTTTCTCATTTAGCCTTGGAAACTACCCAGCATCACTGCTGTTGTATTGTGTTGTTCATGAGTGAGTAAGTAAGTGGACTCACGTGCAAGAGAATAGGGCATACACCCCACATCTTAATGGGAAAAGTATCAGAGTATCTTAGTGGGAAATGATTGGCTAGTATGTTTAAAACCAACATTAAAGTTAGTTGGTTGATTATTTAGAGTCAACATATCTGTTAGAAATTTGCCTTCATTAAACATTTGCTCACTCTAAGGAAACTTAAAATAGTCAGGATCATTTCTTAAAAATACAAGTGAGATTTCATGATTAACTAATTGTTGATAACATTTGATAGAAAAAATTAAACTAACAATTCTCGTTGACTTTATTAATTTATTAAGCAATCTAATTAGAAGCAAACGTGTAGCAAAACCTTATCATGAGAAGCATGATTTAACCTTGAGTAATTTTTATGACTAATATTTTTCAGAGGTTTTTGCTATAGGGCACGTGTGCTCGCCAGAAAGACAGCGAGAGACAGAGAGACAGAAAAGAAATCACCCCCCCCCCCCCCCCCCGCCAGGGGGAATGGCCATGCCATAGTCCCTTCTCCTCCATTCTCCTCTTTGGATCTTGGGCACACATGCACTCATGTCAGGCATGAGTTTAAGCCACCGGGTCCAGGACTTGAACTGTGGTCAACTACATGGGAGTCCAGCAACACAGCTATTATGCTATCTGCTGGTCCCCAATTTTTATAATTAATATTTACATATGAAAGCAAGGACCAGCTTTATAGCATAGTGGTTAAAGATCTGGATCTCACATGTCACACTGAGGTTCAAATTCTGGACCCAGTGGCTTAGGAAACATAGTGGGCACTTGTGAGTGCCCAAAATCCTGAAGAAAAGGAGGAATGCAAGAAAAAGGAATTCAGCATGACCACATATCACTGGGAGATGCTTTCCCTCTCCTTCTCTCATAGATGAGTATATGTGCTGTCTGGCAATTAAACAAAACAAAACATATGAATAAATAAATAAAAGAAATAAAAATATTACTACCAACTACATTCATTTAGCATTTGTTTTTATACTGGAAGCTTGTATTTGTATTTTTAAAAGGAAATGAGGACTCTCAGACTTGTTTCTTGGGACTTTGGGACAAAATTGCACTCCTCCCTGCCTTATCTGGACACCCGTGCCAGCAAAGGGCCTTGCCAGATCACAGGCCACCTGTGGCTGGATGGTTTAATGACTGGAATCTGTGGCTCATCCTCTCCCCACTCACCTTTGAAATCTCAGAACTTCTACTTTTGGTATACCATGCCATGTGATCTCTTCTTTGTTACTGAGTTGAAGCTCAGCATTTCAGTTTTGGACACATCTGTTCTCTAGTAACAAGAACTTTGAGTCACCCAGGATGAGTGAAAACAGTACAAGATACTGATGAGCAACAAGAAGGCAGAGCAGAAGAGAGATTGCCATATGCCTACTCCTGCACACCTTTGAATGCTCAGAGATACCTTTAAATTTTCAGAAAAGAATGTATAGATCACCAGATGACTAGGAACCATCACAGAGGCACAAGAAATGTGAGCAACCAACAAAATGTCTTCCCCCCACAAGGGAAAATATCAATCCCTCATCACCCACAGATAAAACAATGGAACTTGTGGAAATGTTGGATAAATAATTCAGAATATTTACAGTGAGCAAACTAAATGAGATGCAAGAGAAAAAAGAGAACAAGCTCCAAGAGATGAAAAAGCTCTTTCATGATTTGAAAGTAGAAATAGACACCATAAAAAAGAATCAGACAGAATTGTTAGAGATAAAGAGTGTTATACAGGAAATTAAAACCTCCCTTGAAAGTATTAAAGTTACATGGGAACCAGCAGTTAGCGTAATGGCTATGTCGCTGGACTCCCACGTAGTCGACCGCGGTTCGTGTCCCGGACCCGGTGGCTTAAAACTCACGCTGGGCGCGTGTGCGTGCGTGCCCAAGATCCCGAGAAGAGAATGGAGGAGAAGGGATTGCAGCGTGACCATCCCCCCTGGGGGGTGATTTCTCGCTTTCTGTCTCTATGTCTCTCTCTGATCTAGAAAAACTTATCAAAAAGACTGAGAAAACAACTAAGAAAAATGAGGATAATATACAAGAAATACTAGATACCATCAAACACCCAAACATCCAGATTATTAGTATACCAGAAGAGGAAGAAAACCATAAAGGCATTGATAATTTATTTCATAAGATCCTGGAAGAAAACTCCAAACCTAGAGAGGCATTCAAATATCCAGACCCAAGAAATATATAGGACTCCAAATAGAATCAACCCAAGAAGAACTTCTCCAAGGCATATCATAGCCAGATTGGCCAAAACCACAAAGACAAGATATTTAAATTGGCAAGAGAGAAACATCAAGTTATTTACAAAGGTTATCCCATCAAGCTAATATAAGATCTCTCATCAGAAACAATAGAGACAAGGAAAGAAGGTGGAAATATAATCAGAGTATCAAATAAAAAGCAATTTCAACCAAGAATACTATACCCAGCAAGATTATCCTTCATATGAGGAAAAAAAAGATAAAAACATTCTCAATAAACAAAACCTGGAAGAATTTACCAACTAAAGACCAGCTCTTCAAGAGGTTCTGAAGTGAGTGCTATACTAGGAAAGCTAAAAAGTCAGACAAATGGATATGAGAAAGCAAAAACAATCAAGAAAATGACTCACTTAATGATAGGAACATGTCCAGAAATATCAATAACATTGAATCTTAACAGATTAAATTCTCCAATCAAAAGACACAGACTGGCTGAATGGAAACAACAACAACAAGAAAAAACCCAGAAACCCTCTATCTGTTCCCTACAAAAAGCACACCTTATGGATAAAGACATACATAGACTAAAAGTGAAGGGTTGGGAAAAGATATTCCATGCAAACAGAAATAAGAAAAGGGCTGGAGTTGTATACTAATTTCAGACAAAATAGGCTTTAAGATAAAACTATAAAAAGAGACAAAGAAGGGCATTATATAGTGGTAAATGGGCTAATTAATCAAGAAAATATAACACTTATAAATTTCTATGCACTCAATTCAGGAGTTCCTAAATTAATGAAGGAAAGACTGCTGGAGCTAAAAGGAGAGATAAGTTATAAAGACTATAATTGTTGGAGATCTCAACACCCCGTTATTTCCTTTAGACAGATCTTCTAGACAAAAAATAAGCAGAGAGATACAGGACCTAAATAATACTATAAATTGAATGGGCTTGACATCTATAGAACTTCCAACCTAAGACCACAATATAAACATTTTTCTCACCCCCCGCATGGAACATTTTCAAAGATTGCCCATATGATAGGACACAAATCAAGCCTTTATAAATTCAAATGCATAGAAAATATATGCAGCATCTTATCTTCTCTGACCATGGTGGAATTAAACTTGATATTAACTTCATGGAAAATCCTTGAAAATACACAAACACATACATAAACACATGGAAAATAAATAACCTTCGATTTTTTTGAGAGATTTTTGCTATAGGACTTGTTTGCTCACCAGGAAGACAGAGAGAGAGACAGAGAGACAGAAAGCGAGAAATCACCCCCCAGGGGGGCGGATGGCCACGCTGCAATCCCTTCTCTTCCATTCTCCTCTTAGGATCTTGGGCACGTATGCACACATGCCCAGTATGAGTTTAAGCCATTGGGTCCTGGACTCAAACCATGGTTGACTACATGGGAGTCCAGTGACGTAGCCATTATGCCAACTGCTGGCCCCCTGAATGACTTCTTAACTATGTAAAAATTAATTCTGAAATAAAAAAAAATTACAGAAATAAATGATAATGAGTATACAAGTTTTCATAACCTATGGGACACCACAAAAACAGTCGTAAGAGGGAAATTCATAGCAATTAGTGCACATAAGTAAAAGATGGAAAGGTGGCAAATAGACAACTTAACATCACACCTCAGAGAATGGGAAAAACAACAACAACAAGAAAATGCCAAGTGGAAAGAAATTATAAAAATTTGAGCAGAAATCAATGAAATAGAAAATAAACAAACTATCCAGAAAATTAATGAAACCAAAAGCTGGTTCTTCGAAAAGATTGACAAGATTGGCATACCATTAGCTAGACTGATGAAGATAAAAGAAATCAGATAAATCAAATACATAATGAAACAGGCAACATTAAAACAGACACAATAGAAATACAAAACATTATTAGAATACTATGAGGGACGATATGCCAACAAACAAAAGAATATGGAGGAGATGAACAAATTCCTGGATGTATATAATCTATAAGATTGAATCAGGAGGTTATAGGAAACCTGAATAGACCCATAACAAACCATGAGATTAAATCAGTAATAAATAACCTCCCGACAAAGAAAACCTCAGGTCCTAATGGCTTCATTTCTGAATTCTACAGAACTTTCAAGAAAGTGTGGGACCAGCAGTTAGCGTAATGGCTATGTCGCTGGACTCCCACATAGTCGACCGCGGTTCGAGTCCTGGACCCAGTGGCTTAAACTCACGCCGGAGTGTGTGCATGCATGCCCAAGATTCTGAGAGGAGAATGGAGGAGAAGGGATTGCAGCATGACCATCTCCTCTGGGGGGTGATTTCTCACTTTTTGTCTCTCTGTCTCTCCCTGTCTTTTTGGTGAGCGCACGTGCCCTATAGCAAAAATATCTCAAAAAAAAAAAAAAGAAAGTGCTAACTCCCATTCTACTCAAATTATTTCAAAAGATTGAAAAGGAAGGAAACCTCCCAAATTCACTTTATGAAGCCTCCATCATCCTCATTCCCCTAAAAATATAAAGATATGACAAAAAAGGAAAAGTACAGACCAATACCTCTGATTAATATAGATGCAAAAATCCTCAACAAGATACTTGCAAATCAAATCCAATAACATATAAAAAAGATTATTCATCCTGACCAGGTAAGCTTTATTCCTGGGATACAAGGGTGGTTCCACATATGCAAGGCCATAAATATAATGCACCATATTAAAAGAAAGAAAGATAAAAACCATATGATCATTTCAATCGATGCAGAGAAAACATCTGAGAAAATATAACATCCCTTTATGATTAAGACTCTCAGCAAGATTGGTATAGATGGGTCATATTTCAACACAATAAAACCCATGAATGAAAAACCTGTAGCTAACATTATACTCATAATGGAGTAAAAGCTGGTACTAAACAAGGCTGTTCACTTTCTCAACTTCTTTTCAGTACTAGAAGTCTTAGTCAATGCAATCAGAAAAGAGAATAATATTAAAGTCATTCAAATAGGCAAAGAAGTATTGAAAATATCTTCATTTGCAGATGACATGATGGTATACTTAGAAGAACCAAAAGTTTCCATGGAAAAAAGTTATCAAAATAATAAATTAATACAGTAAAGACTGTCAGGATACAAAATCAACATCCAAATATTTGTAGCATTTCTATATATGATAAAGTTCAACAAGGTAGATCTGAAGAAAGGAATCCCTTTTATCATAACCATAAAATGTGTAAGATACCTAGGGATAAACCTAACTAAGGAAGTCAAAGACCTTTACAAAGAAAACTATGAAAATCTTTTAAAAAGATATTAAATATGAAACAAAAAAGTGGAAGGATGTCCCACATTCCTAGATTGGACAAATTAATATAATCAAAATGGCAATTCTACCCAAATTAATCTACATAAATAATGCAATTTCATTCAAAATACCAGAGACATTCTTCACAGATCTAGAAAAGACAATCATAGAATTTGTCTGAAATCATAAAAGATATCGTATTACCAAAGCAATCCTGCACAAGAAGAGTGGAGTGGGAAGCATCTCACTTCCTGACCCCAAAATATACTACAAAGCTGTATTAATCAAAACAGAATGGCATTGGCACAAAAACAGACAGGTGGACCAATGAAATAGAATAGAGACCCCAGAAATAAACCCCAAAACTTACAGGCAACTGATTTTTGATAAAGGATTCCAGTCAATCAGTAGGAAAAGGAAAACCTTTTTAGCAAATAGTGCTGAAAAAACTGAGTATCCACGTCTTTCACAATTAACAAAAACCAAATCAAATGGATCAAAGATCAGAACCTAAGACCTCAAACTATAAAATGACTAGTGGAAAACACTGGAAGAACTCTGGGAGACATTGGGGTAGGCAAGGCTTCATAAATAAGACTCCCAAAGCACAGGCAATAATCCCTAAAATAGACAAGTGAGGCTATATCGGATTAAGAAATGTTTGCACAGCAAAGGACACAATAATTATTGTGAATCAACAACCCTAAGAATGGGAGAATATTTTTATCAAATATGCCTCAGATAAGGGACTGATAACCAGAATACACAGGGAACTCAAGCAGCCTAGCCAAATAAATAAATAAATAAAAGATTACCCCAATTAAAAGATGGGGAAATGAGCTAAACAAAAATCTCTCTAAGGAAGATATATGAACAGCCAAAATGCATATGAGGAAATGCTCAACATCTCTCATCATATGGAAGATGGAGATTAAAACCACAATGAGATGCCAAGCAACCCCTGTCAGAATAGTGAAGATTAAAAGTACAAAAAGTGATAAGCGTTGGCAGGATTGTGGTTGGGGGAATTCTCCTACACTGTTGATGAGAATGTAAATTGACCCAGCCATTGCGGAAAACAATATGGAGGTTTCTCAAAGACCTGCAAGTAGAACTGCCATTTGACCCAGCAATCCCACTTCTGGGTGGCTACCTAAAGGACAGGAGAATACTCAATTGGAAAAGTGCTTGCACATCAATGTTTATTGTAGCTTTATTCACAATCGCTAAGACACGAAACAAAACCAAATGTACACAAACAGAAGAATGGGTTAAAAAAGTGTGGCACCTCTACACTACAGAATACTATTCAGCTATAAAAAACACAGTACCCTGGCATTTGATAGAAAATGGCCAAATATGGAAGATTTACTGCTTAGTGAAGCAAGCCAGACTATTAAAGAAAAATATTGTATGTATCCACTTAATATATACTGACTAGCCCCACTCTATGGCAGAGCTTGAAATATGAGAGGGCATAAAAGCAGTGAAAATAGTTATGGACTCTGAAGACATTGTGGAATAAGGATAGGGGAGAAGGAAAGAGTATAGAGAAAGGCAGCAGGAGAAAAAATAGAGAGGAATGACATTTGTGGGACACAGAAATGGTTTATTACCTGTTGATGATAACATGTATAATATTCTCAACTGGACTGGTTTGAGAAGTATTTCAAGTTATGTAAATTCTCCTTACAAGCAAAATGATGTATAGTGATTGAATGTTTAAAAAAATAATGAGAATAAATAATTACAATCTGAAAAAAAATTAAAAGCTATTTGATGATGATGATGTGGATAGTAATGTCTTATCTTGACTGCTATTCATGGAAGTCATGCTGGAAAAATAAATGTTACACACTGCAAAGAAATATGTGATTAAATGCAATATAAAAATAATAAAATTTTAAAACAGAAAAATGATAAGCTTAATGAGCTGCCATTATTTTCTAAAACTGTAAAAAATAAACGTGTCAATCCTGATGCAGGCAAAATGAGAGAGTAGAGAATCAATCGTTAGCATGAAACACAAGGAGTCTTGTCAGTGGCTCAACATCATATGTGTGTGAGAGAAGATGAAAAGAGGGGGAAAAAAATCAGAGAAATAGATAAGGATGAAAGGTAAATGATTTGGCCCAACCACAGGAGTGCACGCTGGTTAACACTGCCACTCAGCATGCTGAGCCACACGGGACGTTCAGATGTGATTTCCAGTCTACTCTACAAAAAGAACAGTCATGGTGGCACACACCTGTTAGTGCCAGCTACTCAGGAGAATGAGGCAGGGGGATTGTGATATAGTGAGACTTACTTTCATTAAAAGGAAAAAAAAAAAAAAAAAAAAAAAAAAGAAAGAAAAGTAATTTGTACTAGGGCTGGGGAAACTACATTGGCCAAACTTCACAGGACAAATCTGACCTACTCCAGTTTTATAAGTTTCTGCAAGGCCTGAGAGTTAAGAATGATTTTTACATTTCTAGATTAAGAAAAATAATATTTAAAGACTTAGGAAAATTAAATAATCAAGTTTATTTATTTCTTCTATGAGCATGAATGAGAGAAAGAGAGAGAAGGAGAGGACCTGCAGTGGGGTCCCTGTACAATCATCCACCACAGCCTTTAGCTAGCCTCCTGATCATGGGCAACTGTGGCCGTTATACTCAGGGAGTTCTCTGGACTCGAACCAGGAAACTTCACTCATGACTGCATTCTGACTTCTCCCTTTACTAGGCATACCCAATCACATGGGAATGTGGGATTCTCACAGAGCATTGCATTTTACATGTGTACTACTGTTGGCTGGTAAAACATTAATGCCTATAGGCAAGTTTTGATGGAACACAACAATGTTCATGTGTTTACATATTATCTGTGGCTTCTTTAGCACTAACTTAGCAAAGTGGAGCAGCTGGAAAAGACCATGTTACTTAAACTGCTTAAATTATTTACATCTCCCCTTTATAGGAAAATCAAAGTGCCAATCCTGATGTAGGCAAAATGAGAGAGTAGAGGAGAATCGAAATGTTAGCATGAAACACAAGGAGCATTGTCAATAGTTACTGTTTGCAAACTTCTTATTTTGTGAATAGTTTAGTAATTTATTGACAATATATGAAGTTTTCTTTCCTGATTTTATACCTATACCTGGAATGTTTGCCCTATATCTATGTTTGTCAATGTAAGGCTGTAAATGCAAACACACACCTTCAATAATAATTTAATTTTTAGTTACACATCAGAGGCTGGAACAGCAGAGTTTTCAGACCATGTATGCTACAGATGTGAAAGTTCAGAGAAGATAGAGCTGGATTTTTTTTTCCATTTTGCTCATTTATTTATTTAGTGTCACACTTAAATTATTAAAGAGACAGGTACTCCTTGCAACAGATTTCCGATTTTTTCAGCTGTCACTAGCAGAGGATCAATGTGCTGACAGGTATCCCAACAGCAAATTATAATTTGAACCAGAGGTTCATGAGGCCAAAATGTTAGAGAAAACAGTATTATAGACACATACATTTTTTAGTTCAGTTATGGAAATAGATGCCTTAATATGTAATAGCACTCATGACGACATTCTGATTTCTCCCTCTACTAGGCATACCCAATCACAATTTAAATGTCATAAAAATAGCAGCTTAGAAATATAAAATCTTTCACCTCTAAAATAAATGAAATTTATTCTACTCCGAATCTCATTCTGACTATCTCCTATAAAACTGAGTTATTCTGAGCCAGCACTGTGGCCTGGTGGTTAGGGGAGCCAGATCCAACATGGCTAACTTAGTAGCTTAAATGCTGGCCCCAGCACCTTAAAACCATTCTAGGCTCATGTGTCTACAATGCTGAAACCCCAAAAAGACGGTGCAATGCAGGAGAAGGGACTGAGGCATCACCATGCCCCATTGAAGGGTGTTTCTTTCTGTCTCTCTCACTGTCTTTTTCTAGTGAGCTCACATGTACTCTGTCAATTAAAATAGAATTTAAAATGTAATGTATAGTCCTTGGTTATATCTTAATTTAAAAACACACTGAGATATTCTGGGTCTAAATTGAAAGAAACTTGAAAATGAACAGATGATATCAGGCACTGCTATCTAAATTTGTTAGATGAGATTATGATATAATGGCCATGTAGGAGAATGTCCTTTTTAAAATTTTAAGTGTTAAAATTATCAACATTGCATCAGTAGGTGATATGGAGGTTAAGGCAACTGGATCCCCTAAGGCCAACTGTATGGCTAAGTCCTGGATTTGGCAGCTAGAAAATTATTTCGGGCGCATATGTATGCAGGCTCAAATCCCCAGGAGTCCAGGGTGGTCATCTCCCAGGGGAGTGATTCCTCACTTTCCCTTTCTCTCTGTCTCTGTGTCTGTTTCTCTCTTGTAAGTGCACTTACTCTATAGCAAAAATAAAATAAAGTAAAAATTGATCTTTAATTTTTAAAATACATAATACAATGTTTAGCTAAATTATTCTCTTTCTGTACTCTACTTTAAACTAGTTCAGCACTTGTTATATATAAAGATGAAGCAGGACAAACTGGTGGAGTGGTGGTTAAAGAGCTGGATTCCCACATGGCCTACTCTGGTTCCAGTCCCAGACCCAGACTTGAAACACCCTGGAGGTATGTGCTTGCATGCCCAAAATTCCAAGGGGAGAATGGAGGAGAAAGAATTGTGGCATTACCATCCCATTGGGGAGTGATTTCACACTTTCCCTCTCTGTCTCCCACGAGCACATACAACCTATGGCAAAAAAAAATAAATAAACAAAAAATAATTTTTTAAAAAATGATGTAATATCCACATGTACGTAGAAAATATATGTGTGTTTATTCTGTTTTTTTTTTATGTGATTGAATATTTTAAAACAAAATCCCCCCTCCAAAAAAAAAAAAAAGCTTTCTGGGAAAAAAAAGGGATAACCCTTATTAAAGCATTGATATAAGTACTTACACTAGAATGAAAGAATCCACAAAATAGGAATTTATTATTATGTAGTCTCTGCATTAATATTGCTCATGTTATATTAACCAATCTGTGTAGGTTGAAGAAGATCTAAGTACAATTTCATATGCTTCAATCTACAAAATAGAGGGTAGAAAAGAACATTAGAACACATCATAGGTGGGAACATAGTAAGAGATAACACGCCACTGCTCTAAATGGATTTGTTAAAACTAGACTCAGATTAAAAATCTCTCTTAAAAAATAAATAAACTATGCTCAGATTAATTCTACCTTGAAGTAGTAAGTAATTTAGAAACAAGACCTCAGAGCCAGGTTAGTGATTTGAGGAAATGATGACAAGGTGGGGGCAGAAGCCTAGAAACACTAACATTTAAACAAAGAAAAAGAAAGGAGTACAGAAACTACAGATGTGGATACTTGGCAATATCTAAATATTCATAAACTGATTCTTATACAGTTAGCTTATGAACATTTATCTTTTCTTTTTTTTTAAAAAAAAAGAGGTGATTGAAAAGTAATTGTGTGTTTTGTACCAATAGCCAAGAGATCACATAGGAACATTAAATCTAAAAAAAATTGCATTCAAAAATTTCATTACTTCTAGTTGACCTAAATGTATAGTCCAAACATTACAGTGAATTGTTTAAAAACTCTGCTGAACTGATAAGGCAGTTTAGTAAATTAGCTAAATAAAAGATAAATAGGAAAAATCAATAGCCTTTCTGTTTTGCAAAAAAACCACTAGAAATTTTTATGGAGGCAAATTCAGAAATAACAACTAGACTTGTAATGCATGAATTAGCCTTGTTAAGCGTCCCAAGAAACTAGCTATGAAAATGCAGAGAAAAGTGAACACTCTTATCAATACCGAAAACTAAGACTGCAAACCGGGGCTGGCAGGTGGCATGGTGGTTAAGGGCACTGGACTCCCACATAGCCAACCATGGTTCAAGCACTGGACCTGATGGTTTGCTTTCTCACGTTCCCTCTGTCTCTGTCTCTTTCTGTCTCTCACTCTTGCTCTTGCTCTGTCCCTCTCTGGTCAAATTTAAGTAAATAAATAAATAAATAAAGACAAAATAATTCTAGAAAAAAAAAGACTACAAACCAACTAATTGCAGGAATCAGGAAAAGAATGCTAATAATAAGAACTATGGCGATCAAATGGCCGTTAATATTTATCAGACATGTATTTCACATAATCATCTTTTCTGGTTCAGTTATTGGGAAGTAGTGATTTTCAACTTAGACAATTATAAAAATGTAGGGTTGAGAATCTTTTAAAATTAAAGCTTAAATAGTAAATTTTAAAGCAATATAAAATTAGAAAATAATTAGAGGAGAAATGAAAATAACAAAAGAGCTCAATGGTAGCACAACCAGACCCCATGGAAAGGTACTGGGTTTGAGCTGTGAGACCTCCCTGTGCATGGCAGGCATGCACTTGCTTCCATGATCCAGGCCAGCTGAGACTGGGGATGAATCTTGGCATGAAGACCCTGCTGGAGCTGTCTCCTTCTCACCAAAGAAATAAATAAGTAAAACAAAATTAAATAAATAACAATAACAAAAAAATTTCTTAGTAGAACAAAAGATTCAAAAAATAAAAAAGGAGACGGGAAAGAAGAAAAAGGAGAAAGAAAAAAAGAGAGAGGAGAATTAGGAAGAGAAGAAAGAGTGGTAAAAAGAAGAACAAAGACTTGAAGATAAAAAAGTATAAAACAACATGGAGGGGCCAGCAGGTGGCGTGGTGGTTAAGGGGCCGGACTACCACATGGTTGACTGTGGTTCAAATCTCAGACCTGGCAGCTTGCTTTCTCACTTTCTCTTTCTCTCTCTTTCTCTGTCTCTCTATGGTCGAAGGAAAGAATAATAACAAATAAAATAAAACATTATTTTAAAAAACATGGAATTACAGGGGGATTATAGAAAGTTCTTCAGAAAGTGGAATTGAAGTACAAATTTCTTCAGAAAGCAAAAAAAAAATGGAAACCACACATCGTTTTCTTCAGAACTTTTTGAAGAATCCTCACATTTTGAAGATCCCCTCATAATACACATATCCATGAACTTTTTTAAGACCTCTCATATTAGTCAAACTACAGAGTCATGACAATCAATAAAAATGGTTTAAAGACAAAGGTTCTTAAGCAAACTACAATCAGACATAGTAAGAATCACTCTAAGCAATGTGACATAAAGTTAGTAAACATGCAGATAAGCTTATCCCAAAAATGCAAAAATTAAACATTCATATCAAAGTAATATAAATACAAAGGGAACTACCCAGGTGGAAAAATAATGTATATAAAAATAATAAATATAAAAAAGTGTAACTAGCATGAACCATTATATGTTAAATAAGAACAACAAAAGGCACAAGAGGAACTTTTTTAGGCACTATACAAGAAATTGACAAAAATACAAGTCAATGGGAGGCAACACAACTCTCTCAGTCTTTGATCAATTAAGCAAAAAAAAATAGAAGTTCTAAATATAAATATAAATTAGATCCACAAACAGTCTTGTTTTGTTTTGTTCCAGGCTAGAGGGCACCAGGGAGAGACAGAGACAAAGACAGAGAGAGGGGAAAGTATTTTGTATTTCTCATGTAGAATGGTCACACAGTAGAATCTGTGGCACACACTCACAGGTGCCCAATGTGTTTCTCAAGCCTCTGGGTCCAGGACTCAGACTTCACCATCAGCCATGTGGGATTCAGCTGACTTAACAATTAAGCCACAGTAGGTTTTCGATGTATAGTGATTTAATGTATGAATAATAACAAAAAATATATATAAATAAAATAATAAATTTTTAAAATATTTTTAAAAATTTTTTAAAGTATATAATATTTAACCAGAAAAAAGAGCTTCTTTCACTCTTTCAATAAATGCTAATGGCTAAACTGTAAGCAGACAACCTCTGTATCTGACTCAAAGATTATGCCGTCAAGTGTTGGGACAAAAGGAAACTCCCAGGACACCCCCTAAAGCAAATCTTGTTCTGACTATATTCTCTGATCACAATGTAATACAACTAGAATTACACAGACAAAAACACACCTCTTTCTAAGTATTCCTAGAGGATTAAAATCAAAACTGCAATTAAAAATCTTTAGAAATCGGGACCAGCAGTTAGCGTAATGGCTATGTCACTGGACTTCCATGTAGTCGACTTGGTTCGCGTCCCAGACCCCATGGTTTAAAAATCACGCCGGGCACATGTGCATGTGTGCCCAAGATCCTGAGAGGAGAATGGAGGAGGAAGGATTGTGGCGTGGCCATCCCCCCTGGGGGGTGATTTCTTGCTTTCTGTCTCTCTGTCTGGTGAACACACACGCCCTATAGCAAAAACCTCTCCAAATAAAAATATATATTTAGAAATTAATGACAATGAGAGTTACATATAAAAATTTACAGGATACAAGCTCTCAGATGCTATTCTATGGTTTTAGATTATTTCATTTTTAGATTGGTAATATTCCAATTTGGTAACCAAAGCATTTGACTCCTGATAGAAAGGCAAAACAGAATGTAAGTAAGTGAAATAAGTCCAATTAGGATGTAGGAAGTCAAAGGAAAACATTGCTTTCATCCTAATAATCAAACTATATAAGCCGCAAAATCATAATTTTTAAGCAATCAGAAATCCAAGGACACAAAGAAACATAAATTAACTCAGGAAGTCAACCAGCTGCTTAGGTTCCAAGCAGAGTGACAAAAAAATGAGAACAAATGTGCCACAGACAGGTTTAAGATGAAATAAAACTTTTAACACACTTTTAACCACCATTGGGCATTACACTCCAAATCCAAACACGACTTCCAGTGACAGAGTGTACTTGTACCCACATGCCAACCATTTCCTGCAGTTCTTCACCTACTGTAAAGACAAGTCTCCAGCAATTCAGAAAGCTGGCAGTCAAAATATAAATAAGCGAGAGATCTTAGTTTGAAAACTGAAGGTCAGCCATAAAGCACTAGAATATGTCTTGAATCTCTTCAGTGCTTAGTTTCCAAATGCCACTGAAGGGCATGTCTTAATCCTACCTTTGAAATAACTGACACTGGTAGTGAACTGGATCAAAGTGAATGAAAAGTGAATGAATGAGTGATTAACCAGCTCAGCAACAACAGATGACCACCTAGATGTTTGGCAAAAGAAGTGGCATTTTTAGGAAGTAAATATTAACTTCAACGTCTAATATCTTTTATGTAAAATGTTTTTTTATACAATCAAACATCACGAGACACACAAAAAATGAAAATGTAAAGTATAAATACAAGGGAAAGACCCAGACATGACTCAGAGGTAGAAACTGTTAGATATGGATTTCAAAATATCTGTAACAAAAATGCTAACGAGTCCAGGAGAAAATGTAGAGACCATGAATAAAGAGAAAATTTAAGCAGGGAAGAGGAAAAAAAGAGAGAGAGAAAGAGGAAGAGAGAAAAAGAAAGAAAAATGAAAAAGAAAGAAAGAAGAAAGAAAAGAAAGAAAGAAAAGAAAGGAAGAAAGGAAGGAAGGAAGGAAGGAAGGAAGGAAGGAAGGAAGGAAGGAAGGAAGGGAGAAAGAAAGGGAAAGAAAGAAAAAGAAACTGGAGCCAACTGGTGGCATGCTGGTTAAGGAGGCTGGATCCCAAATAGCTGACTGTGTGTGGTTAGGGTTCCAGACCCAGTGGCTTGAAAAACACACTAAGTGGAGCCAGGAGACAATGTAGTGGTTACCTTGCAGGACGCCTACATGGCTGATTGTGGTTTGAGTCCCAGATCTGGTGGCCTTGAAAATCACACCAGGCACATGTGCATGTGTGCCCAAAATCCTAGGAAGTGAATGGGGGATAGAAGCATGTTGCAGCATGCCCATCCCCCTTGCATGGGTGATCTATCTCTCTCTCTCTCTCTCTCTCTCTCTCTCTCTCTCTCTCTCTGTCATAAGCACACACACCCTATGGCAAAAAAAAAAATATATATATATATATATATATATATATATATATATATATGTATATATATATACATATATATATATATATATATATGTATGTATATATATATATATATATATATATATATATATATGAGAAAAGAAAAAAAAAAAAGCACACTGGGCATATATGCATACATGCCAAAAATCCTGAAAGAAAAATGAAGCAAAAGAGATTATAGCATGGCCATCCCCACTTGGGGGTGCTTTCTCATTCCCCTCTCTTTCAGTCTCACTCTGGCTAGTGTACATGCCTTGCAGCCAATTTTTAAAAAGCAAAAGGAAAAAGAAACAAAAGGAATTCTAAAACTGGAAAATATGAATCAGCAATAATAAAAGCATCATAGCAGACATTCTTACCTTACTCTTGATCTTAATGAAAACCATTTACTGTTTAACCAGTAAGTATAAGGTTAATTGTAAAATGGGGGAGAGTGCTTTCTTAAAAAATGGAGCCAGCAGATGGTGTGGTGGTTGGGGCGCTGGACTCTCACATGACCGACTGCGGTTCAGATCCCATATCTGGTAGCTTGTTTTCTCACTTTCCCTGTCTCTCTCTTTCTCTCTCTCTCGGTCCATCTCTGGTCAAATTAAAACAAATAAATAAATAAAGTTAAAATACCCTCAGATTTAAGAAATTCCCTCTTTATTGATCATTTTCTGGGAGTTCATTTTATTTATTTTTATTTTATTTTTTAGACAGATTTCTGCTATAAGGCATGTGTGTTCACTGGAGAGACAGAGAAAGGTGGAGAGAGACAGAAAATAAGATATCATCGCTTGGGGGGTTGGTCATGTCACAATCTCTTCTCCATTCTCTTATGGGGATTTGGGGCATATATGCCAGGTGTGTTTCAAGTCACTGGGTCTGTGACTCAAACCACTGTCAAGTATCTGGGACTCCAGCGACATAACCATTATGCTGTCTGCTGGTCCCATGGGGGTTTATTTTATTCTGAATGAAGTTTGAATTGTACCACTATTTTTTTTACATCAATTAAGAGAATATAATTAAGATACTATAGTTGGCAAGAGAAGTAGGAATGTCTAAAATGACTGACTCATTGAAGCTTGTTGAAAGCATTATTTGGGGAAAAAGGATGAGGGCACGAGGAATGATGAACGTTTGATGCCTGGATAGCTATCAAATCCCCCTAGGTATGAGACAGCAGATGTGCTGTGATCAGGTACTAGAGGTACAAGTTACCAGAAAGCTGAGGAATGATAGACCCAGTTCCCAAAGATGCTGGCTCATTGGATACACAGGAAAATGAAAATAATGACATGCTAAATAGACAGATACGTGGTTATTTTCTGTCTGTGATAGCACAAATCTGAATAAACCAAAGTGTTCAAGTACTCTGGCAGTGCATCAAACTCGATTTTGAGCATCCCAAGCTACAGTCTCTAGCTTTTTTTTTTTCTTTTTTTGGAGAGGTTTTTGCTATAGGGCGTGCGCGCTCACCAGACAGACAGAGACAGAGAGACAGAAAGTGAGAAATCACCCCCCAGGGTGGATGGCCATGCCGCAATCCCTTCTCCTCCATTCTCCTCTTGGGATCTTGGGCACGCACGCACACGCCACCGGGTGTTTAAGCCACCGGGTCCGGGACTCGAACCGCGGTCAACCACATGGGAGTCCAGTGACATAGCCATTACGCTAACTGCTGGTCCCAGCCTCTAGCTTTAATGCGACTACCCAAAAGGATAATTATGCTACGGGACCAGTAAATGGTGTAATGGTTACATCGCTGGACTTCCTTATAGTTGATGGCGGTTCCAGTCTCGGACCTGGTGGGGCCTTGAAACTCACGCCAGGCATGTGTGCATGGGTGTCCAAAATTCTGAAAGGAGAATGGTGGAGAAGGCTATCCCCCCTGGGCAGTGATTTCTCACTTTATGTCTCTCTGCCTCTGTCTTTCCAAAAAAAGAAAAATTATGCTGGAATATCAAGTAACACTTCTATACATCCAGTCACCAAGGTATTCGAAGAGGTAGAAGGAACAAAAAAAAAAATACTGAAAATGGAGAGTATAAAATAAGGAGTTGTCTCATTTCATGGATTGATATCATTAGCTCTTAAAGATTCTTTACTGGGAACCAGCAGTTAGCGTAATGGCTATGTCGCTGGACTCCCACATAGTCGACCGCGGTTCGCGTCTCGGACCCGGTGGCTTACAACTCACGCCGGGCGCGTGTGCGTGCGTGCCCAAGATCCCAAGAGGAGAATGGAGGAGAAGGGATTGCGGCGTGACCATCCCCCCTGGGGGGTGATTTCTCGCTTTCTGTCTCTCTGTCTCTCTCTGTCTGTCTGGCGAGCGCACGCGCCCTATAGCAAAAAAAAAAAAAAAAAAAAAAAAAAAAAAAAAAAAAAAGGTTCTTTACTGAATGGGCTGTAAGAATGACTAATTTAGAAGTCTCCTTGGTTTCAAATGTTGTAGAATGGAAGAACGTGTTTGGATTGATCCCTATGGACAGTGTCAAATGACTGTACAGATTTCCTGGGAAGAAGGCCCCTCAGAACAGGCAAGTAGATACAGCAGGTGACTGCTGGTAGCCCAAGGTCCTGGCAAAAATGGACATTCTGGACAGGCCTCTGCAAATCTATGATAGATGTAAATATTCAAAACACTGAAATAGAACATACTATGTCAGTCTGAACTACAAAGTTATATTCTTTCAGATTGAAGAACAGTTTACAGCCAATAGTATAAGGGCAATTTAATGATCATTCTTTAAATGCAGTAAGGTTTTCTATATCTGCATTTCCAGTGTTGGGAATTTGTTTGTAATGAGAACTTATAGAACTATGATAAAAGAGTGACATACTATTTTATACTTGAACATTTACTTCAATTTTATATAATCCTTTATTTACTTGCTCATGTTCTTTAAACTCTAATAAACTGCATCTTTTCCATAAGCTACTGGTGTCTAGAAAAGTGGCACACAGCAAATGCACAAAATCTGTAATATGAATTGCTGTGTTAATGAAAAATCACAGATATGCACATTTTAAAAAGTATTTATAGTCGGTTCTCTAGGCTAGTTCTTAATTTCCATTTCATTATAAAAGACTAAGAACAATAAGAACAAAGGAAGAAAAGTTAACAGAAATTATTTACAGGGATTTTTATAGGCAAGATTCAAAAGGAAGGTGGGCAGAGAAGTAAAGACTGAAATCACTTAACAAACACTCAGGAAACATGAAATAGGAAACAGGAAATACTCAAATATTCATTAACTTTCTGTTTGAGGCCTCAGAGAGTCTCAATTCAGATTCCTGGCAGAAAGCATTCTTGAAGGATGGTTTATGTATTGTCTTACCCTTTATTCTTTCAGAATTATTAAACAAAATATCTAACATAGACAAGAAATTGCTCATGGTAAGAATTTGGTTGTTTTGTGCCTGGATTACTTAAGTATTCCAATTTTTATTGAGAATGGTGGGAGATGAACAGGTCTTGTCATTTTACAATTGTTTATTAAGGAAGCATATCTATTTGTTTAAATATGACAAACGTCCCCATTTTGTAAATTTTCCTGTAATTATTAATACTATGACAGTGATAGAAGAAGACTAGAGAAATCACAGATTCTCTTAGATCATGTAGCTCTCTGTGTTCAGGCTGAAAAGGATATTAAAGTTTATCTGATTGAATTTCCTCATTTTCATACAGGAGAAGCCTAAAGTTCATTAAGACATCACTCTTTCTACTTTTCTTGATCCATCATATACTATGCTTAACTGGTAACTAATTTGTATCAGTTAAGTTTTTCCAGCAAAGCAGAACTAAATAAGATTGGTGAGTCCACATATAGAAAAAGATCTATTATAAGGAATTGGCTTACAAGACTGAGGCTGGTAATCCAAAATCCACAACGTAAACCAATAGGCTGGGAACCTAGAAGAACTAAGAGCACTGATTAAATCCAAAGATCTCTTCTGGAGGATTACCCTTTGCTGGTCTTTTTGTTCTGTTCAGGCCTTTGACTCATTGGATAAGACCCACCACATGACAAAGGGAAGTCTATAATTATTCAAGCTCACCAATCAAAATGTTAATCACACCTAAAACACTCTCTTGGTTGACACATAACATTAACTATCACACAATTCCTCCAATAAATACCTTTCTAGTTATATTTTGCCATTGATCCCTGCTAAGTTGGAAGATCGAAACAGCATGCAAAGCTTAGTTTCACTCCTTTTTCCACCTAATAGTAGCCAGACTAGTGGCCTAGAAGGGCACAGTGATGAGCATCCTAGGAAATGTCCAGGAAGACATAAGACAGGTGTGGGACTGAAGAAAACGAGATACCATACACTTAAGGAAATAGTTATCCTCAAAAATGAAAAAAAGCTATTTTCTTATCCCAAATAGCAGTTTATAACAAACATGCAAAATATGTAAATTACCACATTCTTCAACATCAGACTTAACTATATTTGAAACAACAGTCATAATATAGAGCCAATAGGATGACCAAGCTTGCTTTCACTATTTTCAGGTCAGTAGCAGCCAGTGACCCACAGACAAGCAAAATGCAAGCTCTGTGATGAATGCAATGAAGTTCACCAAAAGCTGAAAGTTTCGAATGCAGGTGGAGAAGCTGCACTCAGGAGTTAAGGAAAATCAGACAAGGATCCCCAAAACGCATCTTCCTTAAGAAGTGATACAGGAAACTTTTGTTTGAACTTTCAAAGCATATGCATAAAGGATGGACTTAAAGATACCAAAACTCTGCATCTGTAATTCTGACCAGTATTAACATTTCTGACCATAAAAGTATTTAAATATGGTAAGTATTATTATCTTCTATGTCTATCTCCTGGTTCCTTTGCCTGTCTGATCTGTATTCATAAGCATTAAGTTTACTTTGAATACAATTCAAGGACAGCACTTCATTGCAAAATAACTTGAATGTGAAACTAGTCTTTTTAGGGGCACCATCTGTTGTTCATGACACTTTAAATGAAGGAGATTTCAGTTGCTAAATATTCCACAGAAACATATGAAGAAAATTCAAAGGGTTTGGGTTTCTAAGAAAATACAATATCCCCTAAGCAAGAAATAAAACCGTTACTTCAAAGTATTTGCAATAACAAAGAAATGTTTAATTATGTTTGATATACATAGATCTTTTTCGGAAAAGCAAAAATAAGTTGTGAATTAGATCAGTCTTCTGTAAAGCAAGTGGCAGGTGAAAATCAGAGAGAGTGTTATTTACAATCATGTCAGAATAGAAACAAAAGGAGGTCAACAATTTGTCCAAATTCAAATGGTTCTGAAAAGGCTAGTGGATTTGTTTCTCCCTATACAAGATACAAATATGAGTCATTTGTCCTTGGACAAAGTTGAGCCTTAGAGGGTAAGTGGTCTAGTGACATTTCTTTGGAGGAGTTAATCAGACTGCCCAGACCTTAAAGTCTCATCTTTAAATGGCTTAAGTATGCTACTACATCCCACAGGAATAATTGATAAACACTAAGTATGATTCCAAGTCTTTGCAAGTAAGAAGTTATCAAGTAAATGTTTAGACATAAGAGCACCGATTAGTAATGTTTTGAGCTCCCTGCTTGAAGGGTTTTCAAGAACAGCTCAGTCAGACTATTACAAAAGAATTGGAGCTGCCATCTTTTGCGAACCACTCTAATCTATAATAATCTACCCTGTCAATAAACCAGTTAAACTGTGGCTTTGTCAAAGAGCTGGGGTCAGAAAGTATTATTGTAGATTGTCATTTTGCTCTGTACACGGTGCACTACACATCATTTTAAAATGATATGCTGTGTTCAATATTTTATATGACTGAAGGATAACTCAAGACTTGAATTTATTGCCACACACACTTGCAGCTAAATCATATAATATAACTTCAAAGACTATTTTCAGGATATCAGCTAGCATAACTGATGATAAGCCAT
Source organism: Tupaia tana (assembly GCA_026018925.1). Taxonomy (NCBI): domain Eukaryota; kingdom Metazoa; phylum Chordata; class Mammalia; order Scandentia; family Tupaiidae; genus Tupaia; species Tupaia tana. The sequence goes on from JAKSZU010000001.1 coordinate 64,051,511, forward strand.
TTTATATATATAAATTCATTTCAGTCTCATTTTTCATTTGCTACTTTATTGCTTTACAGTTATCTAAAATATTTTATACCTGGAAAATTTTTTGACATCTTTACATACAATCTAATTCTGTTTGAAGTGGATAAATAAAAAAGAAAACCAAGACTTGCTCTTTTTATGAGGAAGTGTTTTTTTTTTTTTGGAGAGGTTTTTTTTTTTTTTTTTTTTTTTTTTTGCTATAGGGCATGTGTGCTCACCAGAAAGACAGAGACAGAGAGACAGAAAGGGAGAAATCACCCCCCAGGAGGATGGCCATGCCACAATCCCTTCTCCTCCATTCTCATCTTGGGATCTTGGGTACGCAAGCACATGCACCCGGCGTGAGTTTAAGCCACCAGATCAGGGACTCGAACTGCAGTTGACTACATGGGAGTCCAGCGACATAGCCATTACACTAATTGCTGGTTCCATGGGAAAGTATTTTTAAGGTTTTTTGTTTGTGTCTTTAATTCGTAGTTACTATGAGTTAGGAAAAAGCTTTTGTCCTGGGACAAAAATTGATCTTACGTTGTAAACACTTGTTTCTGTAAATAACAACTCATCTTGAATTTTAGTTACATTTTTATTTAATTTTGGTCCAGCTGTCTTGGTGCAGGTGGTAGAGCAGTGGCTGAACTGTATTGAAGCTATGTGGGAGATGCAGGTTCGTTCCTGAGTCACCTTGAACATGATGAGTGAGCCAGGGGTGGTGCCTGTTATCCTGGTGAGCTGGAAGGCTTGGAGAGAAGTACAGTACGGAAAAACTCAGTCAGGGATGTCCCTCTGTCTGTGTGTGTGTGTGTGTGTGTGTGTGTGTGTCTATAATTAAAGAAATATTTTTTTAAAATAAACAAAAAATTTTATTTAAGTGTCCTCTATATTCTCATAGACTATTTCAACACATGAATTTTAGTGATGATCTTACATTCCACGTTGTGAGCCAACAACCTCACTCAGCAAAAATCAATAAGGTCCTTTCCAAGGCATTGTATTATATGATACATAGAGAGCTCAATAACCCAAGAGTTACCTTATTTCAAAGAAATAAGAAAGTTAGCTAGCATGGACAAAGATCACACTATGACTACAGCAAGCATTTATCCTTTTAAAATCAAAATATTGACTGACAAGAATCAAAAGACAGATTTGTTCACAGAAGTGCTTTTTTTTTTCCTTTTCTGAAAGTATTTCATGGTCTACCAAAGTAATTACATAAAGAGAGATTTGAGTTTGTAAGTATAGAAACTACTGTTCTACTTATTTTCTTACCATTTTAAAACAACCTCTTAATGTGATATGGGCCCCATCAGCTACTTACTACAGCTTCTAATCTTCTTATACTTCAAAGTCATTCCAATACAGTGGTGGCTATGTTAAAATAGAAATCAAATTGGTAAAAGCAATTCTTGTACAATATATGTTGGATCCAGATGTCATTACATTTCAGCATTTTAGACCACATGCCAGGAGATTATAATGAGTAAGATATCACAAGTTTCTGTAAGAGTAATCTACATAGATCACACACATGATTACTCGATAGGAATTTACCTAAGAATAACCTCTGAAGGCACTGTGTGTACTATTATACCTCAGGTAGACAGAAATCAAGAAGAAAGAAGGCCCAGGGAGCAGAGGAGCCAGGCATTTGTGTCTCTCTCACGCGTGTAACTTAAGGCAAATTAGTTGGTATTTACTTCTCATTTCTCTTCTCACATCCATAAAATAAAAATGATGACACCAACCAAAGATCGCTAGAAAATATTGAAAGATGATCTACACCATAAACGTCTCAAACAAAATAATTCATGTAAATTGTATTAATATGATTTTACTTTCCAATATTAATTTTATGTTTACTTGTGGTTCCTCTGTGGGGTAAAGGGGTTTCTAGAAAATTGGCTGAAATGAAATCTTTAGTAAGTCTATGAATTAACTGAAACCTGCCACAGGAATATGCACGTAAGAATGTAGGAGGGTTACTAGATAGAGGTCATATCACAACTGGACCCACACGGGAAAAGTCATATCACAACTGGACCCACACAGGAAAAGTCCTGGATCCACATCCTGGTCCTTCCCTGAATATGCTGGTGTACGTGCACATGGCTGTGAACTGGGCTGGCTGGTAATGGCAGTGCACTGACGCTTGAAGACCCCGTGGGTATGCCCTCCTTTTCTCAAAAGAAAGAAATAAAAATTTAAAAAGTTAAAAGAAAACGCAAAAGGAATAATTGTAAAGCCAAATAAACTTCCAGGCCAGCCATATTCATATAATTTTAATGGTTTGCATAAAAGATGGGAATTATGTTTTTAAAATGGAGCATAGGTAGACTATCAATTAGAGAAATTACAAGTTTCCAGGAACATAATGTTAAATTATGGTAATAGAGACATTAATGATTAAAATCAAATCAAGTCGAGCACTTACATAAAATGCAAGGAAACATTAAATCTTCAGGTAAAAAAGATAGCACTTTTGCTATTGTAAGACTTATAACCAAGATTTTCAAGAGAGTTTCTGTTCTCATAGGTTTCTAAGCAACATTTTTAGCCTTGCTAGCTTCTGAATATAAGTAAATAATGCACTAGATTAGCAAACAGTCCTTATCTAATTTACCTGCTTTTAGCTAGCAGCACCTACTGTGTATCAGGCTCTGAGTGACTCTTTGATTAAGAATATTAGAAAATCTCTTAAAATTTTTTTTCATTGAAATATTTCAATTCTGCAAAACCAACACTATTTTGAGCTTGATATAAACATTTCAACTTAATTTTAAAATAAGGTATAAATATCATAATAAAGGAGATAAATTTCTTTTTATTCACAAAGAGCATGATTTAAAATTCCAGCTGTTTGGGGTACATGTTCACTCTTGAGCAAATTACTACATGTTGGAGAAGAGTGGAGAACTATGAATGGTCCAGCTTGACTGTAAATCTACTCCAATGGGAACATACATAGAACTCTATTGATTGGGTAATATTAGTTTTTTTTTTTTTCTTTTTTTGGAGAGGTTTTTGCTTTAGAGCGCATGCGCTCGCCAGACAGACAGAGAGAGACAGAGAGACAGAAAGCAGGAAATCACCCCCCAGGGGGGATGGCCACGCCGCAATCCCTTCTCCTCCATTCTCCTCTCGGGATCTTGGGCACGCACGCACAAGCACCCGGCGTGAGTTTAAGCCACCGGATCCGGGACTTGAACCACGGTCGACTACGTGGGAGTCCAGCGACATAGCCATTACGCTAACTGCTGGTCCCATTGGGTAATATTAGTTTTTTAAAAAAAAGAAAAAAGAGAGAGAGAGATATGAGCAGAATGTGGGAAAAAGAAATGCTGGGTAATTTTTTTGAAGTATCTTATTGGGTTACTGTGAGGTTTTATATTTATAGGATAAATGAAAAGTACTTTGCACTGGTACATAATAAATGCTCATTAAATGTTAGTTGTTAACATGAGAACCATCTCTTCCTCTCCAGATGTTTCTGCTTTTCCCTGAAAAATAAAATTAACTGCCTTTCGCAAATACTGCAAAGGCAGTTTCATCTCTCAATCTGTTTCTCCCATTAGAGAAAAAAAAAAAAATTACTTATCTGATTGATAAGGTTTAGAAAAATACCCATAAAGGACAACTCCCCGTTCCTAGCACTCCCATTTTGCAATAGCCTGTCCCCAAGGAGAAATTTCTCACTCCTGCCACCCTGCAGAAAACACAAGGAGATTATGCCCCATTACCTGTCTTCTAGAGGCCAAACCGGAAGCTGCCTTATCCTTTGGATGTAAAGCATCTGGCCATACGTTAGTTTAAGCTTTTTTAAGATGGCTACTCCAAACACCTGCTATGAGAGCAAGTATCAGAATATCTAGTTGTGGTGGCAGGTCTATTATCCAGGTTTATCAGAAAAAAAAAATGTTTTGTTGAAATTTTGTATGTCTTGTGTGTCTACTTTTTTTTTTTAATCTGAACTAAGAGAGAAAGGACAGGATTAATCATCAAACATTTTATTGAAAAAACATCTTCATGATTACCAGCATTTGCTATGGTTATTGTTATTCATATGCGGCACAGCATTAAACGGGAAAGAGATCTATAGTGACAACTCAGTGTAATTTTACATTGAGTCATATCTTCAAATTAATAATAATGCTTTACTAAAAGCTGTCCAATAGAAAAGGCATACAGAAGGGGACCAACAGTTGGTATAATGGCTATGTCGCTGGACTCCCAAGTAGTCACCCAAGGTTCGAGTCCCAGATTCGGAGGTTTAAACTCATGCCAGATGCGTGTGAATGCGTGCCCAAGATCCCAAGAGGAGAATGGAGAAGAAGAGATTGTGGTGCTGCCATCCCCCTGGGGGATGATTTCTTGCTTTCTGTCTCTCTGTCTTTCTGGTGAGCTCATGCGGCCTATAGCAAAAACTTCTCCAAAAAAAAAGAAAGAAAAAAGAAAAAGCATGTGTCTACATGCTTTTGGGGTATAGCCAAAAGCAAAAGATATATTAAAATGGGGTATAGCCAAAAGCAAAAGATATATTAAAAATAATAGCTGGGATTTGGAAGACAATAGCCAACTAACCTTAAATTTTTATGATACAATAAAGTTTATTTGCTAAAGAAAATCCATACAAAACAGTAAATAAAACTAAAATCTTGGGGTTCCCAACGTGGGGGGATGGAATAAAAGGCTTTGGAATAATTTGGAAATGGGAATAGCAATGTATTTTTTGTTGTTGTTGTTAGTTCTTTCTTTTATTTTTTCTTTTATTTTTTTATTTTTATTTTTTATTTATTTTTTTAATACATTCAATTACATTATTTAGCTTACAAGGTGATCATTTCAATATATGAACATTTCTCCCCAGTCTAGTTGATCAAAATATAGCAACACTACCCCCCTGTCTCAACAATGCTCTCTTCATATCCCTCCTCCAAATGTTCTTCCCCAGACCCCTCTCTTCTGCAATGTATCTTAATACTAGGTTAAATAAACATCAGAATTAATTAAACCCTTTTAAGCATATACTGTACTCAATGCATACACTTTCCAGGCATGAAAGCCAAACAGAAAGAACAGGAGTAAAAATTAGAATGAAAACTAGAAGGGATTAAAGCATTACATAGAGACTGTATTAAAAGAAAAACCAATGTTAAGAAGAGACAAAATTTTAAGTGTATGAGAAAGGTTCTGAGGTGTGTGAAAGACATGGTTTGAAAATGATTAGGATATACAATGAGGGTACAGTGGAAAAGTTTTCAACGTTGTGAGCAGATAGAGTAGATGACCATGGAGGTCTCTCTCAGTTCCAAGATATCACGAACTTCTATGTAGATTCCAAGGTATCACAAAAGTCTCCTGGTCACTCTTTAATGAAATTAAAAAGGTTTTACACAATGCTTTCAGTCGTTGTCATAATACTTAGACTTGTCATAATACTTATCATAATACTTAAACTGCAATTCTCTCATTTTTTTAAGCTCTGTAGAAATATAAAGTATTTATGTTTGAAAAAAAACTGAAATAACATCACACAGGTTACTTTCCCTAGAAAAAAGGTGTCAGTCTGGGCCAGTCAGGTAGAATAGTGAAAATGGCTGAATCCCACATGGCCGACCTTGTGGTTTGAGTCCTGGGCCTAGCAGCCTAAAAAAGAGACCTGGTGTGTGTGTGTATGTGTGTGTACATGCCCAAAATCCTGAGAGGGAGGGGAGGAGATAAGAGGAGATAGGAGAGAGGAGAGAGAGGAGAGGAAAAGGTCACCCTCTCCAGGGGTGCTTTCACACTTCCTCTCTCTCCCTCTCTGTCTCTCTCCAGCAAGCACCAGCCCTATGCCAAACTAAAAATTTTAAAATAAAAAATAAAGGTATTAGACTGTAGCAAGAAATCTGAATCTACCAAAATGAATAATAAAACAGAAAATCTTCACTACTACGAAGTACCCCCGTTTCTACCGCTCTGTCAAGAATATTGAAAATCTATGGGCTGGTCCTGTAGCAGCGTGGTTAAGAAAGCTGGTCGGTTACATGTCTGACCACAGTTTGAATCCCAGCCCCAACAGCTTGAGAAACATACCAGAGACAGGTGTGTGCATGCCCAAAAGCCCAACAGGATGACTAAAGAAGTAATTCTGGTCTGACCATGCCTCACTGGGGAGTGCTTCTACCTTTCCTTCTTTCTCTGTCTTTTTGTCTCTCTCTGGTGAGTTTGTACTCTCTGATGATTTTTTTAAAATATAAAATTCTAGTGCTTAAAAATCTAGAATTCATTAAGAGGATTCTACTCATTGACCAAGGAATTCTAATTCAAATAAAAAAATTTTGTATATCAATCTAATGACATCAAACTAATATTTATATATGAACAAAAATAGCTTGAATTTTTACCAGTAGTATGACTACGCTTATATAATGTATGAATAATAAATATGAGAAAAATTAACAACAAAGACTAGTCAAAGGTACACACAAAATTCCTTTTTTTTTTTTTGGAGAGGTTTTTGTTATAGGGCGCCTTGCGCTCGCCAGACAGACAGAGAGAGACAGAGAGACAGAAAGCGAGAAATTACCCCCCGGGGGCATGGCCACACTGCAATCCCTTCTCCTCCGTTCTCCTCTCGGGATCTTGGGCACACACGCACACGCACCTGGTGTGAGTTTTAAGCCACCGGGTCCAGGACGCAAACCGTGGTCGACTACATGCAAGTCCAGTGACATAGCCATTATACTAACTGCTGGTCCCCACACAAAATTCCTTTTGTTGAGCTACCAAGAATGCACCAAAAAAATGCAAATCCATTCTTCTACTGTCATGACTGAATCTCAAGTAATTCTATAACTTTCAGGAATTCCAGACGTACTAGCTAACCCCACAATGTGAAGACACATGTACATCAGCACTACTTTGGACTATATCTTTTCATAATTAGATTCTAGAGTTTAGGATTTATAGGTATTGCAGCTCAAATACAGAATTACTAATTCTGGCACTAAACCAGTTGCAGACCTAATACTCCAAAGTATACTTGTACAATGAACTGCAATATTTTTCTTATCAGCGTGGGAATAGGGGCTATAAAGTGGTGTGGCAATAAAAATGTGATGCTCAGGAAGGCAGTCCCACATGGAAGGTTCCTGGTGCAAGACCATAGGTCTCCCTGAATATGTCGGGAGTATGTGTGCCCACAGTCACGAGCTGGCCGAAGGCTGGAGGTGAATAGCTGTGCCGGAACCCTGCTGAAGCTGCTGTCTCCTCACTCTCTGTGTGTTTTGTCATGGGAGGAAAAAGAAATGAATTAATTATTAAAAAATTTTTAAAGTGCAAATAGAGTAGGTAGGTTCCAGATTTGCTTGCTAAGCCTACGAAGAGCTCGGCAAAAAGTTTGAAGAATCACTGGTTTACCATATACCTTGAAATGTGGATTAAAGCAGTCACTTTTCTGAATGAAGGAATAACAAGAGAAAAAAACCTAAATTTGAGCTGTCACATTCTAACTCGGGCCTTCAAAATGCCAGGCAAATTTTATGTATGAGAAGTATTGAAAAGAGAGCAAAGTTATAATTGTCACTCTATTGAACAAAATAGATAGATAAATAAATAAAATAGATCTACTGCCTAAACTCTTCTCTCCATATTAATTATCAATCTTACATCAGATCCAATTTAAGCCTAACTTTAATGATTCAATTGGAATAACAAGAGAATTCAGTAAGAACTACTTACACTAGGCTATTAATGATCCTCATCAAACACTTACATAAAACTACAGAACTACAATCTTCTGAGATAAATTTTTAAGAGTAAAGACAGCAATTTTTTCAATTCTAAATTATCTTTGTCCCTCAAACTACATTCATATGGCTTCCTGGTCACCAAAAGGCACAAGTTGAAAAAAAATTAAAATTTTTCTTAATTTCTTGTGTTCGTGTGTTTTAATATTAGGTAATACTGAATCTCTAATTCTGGCCTTATATTTTCCAAATTGATCAACCAGATAATAGTACAGTAAAAAGAGGAGGTAAAATATATTTTCTTAACATTTAGAACATACAGCTACTAGGTAATAAGTTAAAATAGTCACAAGAGATGGTGAAGAATTCAAAATAATTAATTCATGATGCCAAAGTATGGAGACAGCATTTTTAAGTTTTCTATTTATGGTCTGTAAGTGAAAAATAAGCCAAGAATGCACAGGAGTATGTGTTTATGTGAGTACAATTCAAAAAATAAAATTATAAAAAATTAATGAAGGAAAAGTAAGCTAAAACAGAAAGTTATTTTTCCTCACAAGGCAAAACAAAAGTATTCAGTTATTACTATTATTCCCCAAGGGAAAAAAAGTTTTAGAAAATAGAAATAACAATCTAACATTGGTAACTTCCCCCCGGTTACACAGTCTTCCTCTTAAATATCAGCACCCACGCTCTCATGGCAACAGAGCAAGGGGGATCCCATTCGGCAAAACAGATTGCATTGTCTTCCTGTAGAAGACTGTGACCCTGAGGAGAAGAGTGATGAGGAAATACTGGTTTTGATGAGACCATTTGAGTTCTGATTATCAATAAAGTTATGGGCCATCAGGTGGCGTTGTGGTTAAGGCATTAGATTCCCACATTGTGGACTGCAGTCCGAGTCCCAAACCCAGTGGCTTGAAAATCATGCCATACATGTGTGAATGCATGCCTAAAACTCTTGAGAGGAGAATGGAAATGAAGGGATTGCAGAGTGGCCATACCCATGGTGAGGTGGTGATTTCTCACTTTCCCTCTCTCTTTCTCTCTCCAGCGAGCACTCACACAAATGGTTAAAACCTAAAATATAATAATAAAATATATGCATTTTAAGCCTGTTCAACTGAGGAAAAAAAGCATAGCTTCTCATGACTTTTTGTTGATTACCTATTGTTTGTAAGTCAAAGGTTTCAGAATGAAATTCTGATGTTTTTTCTGGGAGAGCTCACATTGTTGAGATCCGGATTGTCATGTCCCAAGAGATTAACAGTCACACACCTGCCTCACCAGCCTTGCTAACCCTACCTGTGCCTGCTGTCTTTACCTTCCTGGTCAATGGACTGGCACTGTATAGGCAACATTCCCTGAACCTACTAAACAACTCCCAATCTTGTCCCCACAGGGAGTTCTAACTTGCATAAGCTACCTGTCACTTATGTTTTCTGATTAATAATTTGATGACTAGAACTAACTTTTTTTTTTTGGGGGGGGGGTGGGGGGGGGGTTTGCTATAGGGCACATGCACTCGCCAGACAGGACAGAGAGAGAGAAAGCGAGAAGTCACTCCCTGTAGGGATAGCCACGCCGCAATCCCTTCTGCTCCATTCTCCTCTTGGGATCTTAGGCACACACGCACACACGCCCGGTGTGAGTTTAAGCCACCGAGTCCAGGATTCAACTACATGGGAGTCCAGCAACATAGCCATTACACCAACTGCTGGTCCTGACTAAAACTAACTTTTTTAATAGATTAAGGATGTTTGGACAGTTCAATCTCCTTTCCTCATCAACAGAACAGTAAGAGTAGTGAACACATGAAATTCTGAAGGCATGTGTTTATATACGGCAGGATTTTTAAATCTGTAGTATGGTCAACAAGAAAATAAAGTGTAAGTGCTCATGGCTGTGAGAAATTAGGAAACACTAAACCCGGTGAAGCGATACATTTTTTCCCAAAATCTTTTGTTAGTTGAAAACTCATTACATTATGTTGAGTTTCAATTCTAGTGACTTCTCTGGATATCTCCTGAATGCTTACGGTAGTTCTGCCATCAAAGGAAAAGATGGGAGGAAGATGGAAAGATTTTATTTCTTAGTTCCTGTTGGTTTCATGATAGATAACATTTTTTGTTACTTCAAATCATTTCATACAACTTCAATTTCATTTTGAAGGAAAAGAAATAGTTGTTGACGTGCTCTAGAAATTAGGATTAAGCTGACAGTAACTTTGATGTCAGGCAGTGAAGCAAGCAATAAAATGATGAAATGTGAGAAGACAGTCATATCTTAGACAAAATAAATCCCAGTTATCTCCAGCAAAATCTACTAAAACAGGATTTTGTTTATTTACTTGTTTGTATAAAAGTAAGAATTGGAGGACAGCAGGTGGCATAGTGGTTAAGGCGTTGGACTCTCACATGGATGACAGTGGTTCTAGTCTCAGACCTGAAAGTTTCAAATTCACACTGGGCTTATGGATGGGTGTGTGTGTGGGTGCATATGTGTGGGTGTGTGTGCATGCACCCAAAGTCCCGACATGATAATGGAGGAGAAGGGATTGTGGCATGGCTATCCTCCAGGGGGGTGATTTCTCCCTGTCTCTCCAGTGAGTGCACATCCCCTAAATCGAAAATGTCTCAAAAATAAATAAGAATTGATCAGGACCAGCAGGTGAACTCCAACATGGCTGACCATGGTTCAAGTCCTTGACCTGGAGGCTTGATAATCACATTGAGGGCATGTACGTGCTTGCCCCAAATCCCAAGAGGACAGAGGAAAGGGATTGCAGTGTGACCATTCCTGGGGGGGGGGGGGCTGTTTTCTCATTATCTCTCTCACTGTCTCTCTCTGTTTCTCTTCTATGAGTACATGCACCCTGGGTTGGGGGTAGGGGATAGGAAAAACAAACAAAGAAACAAACAAACAAAGGGTGAGAAAGAAAGAAAGAAAGAGAGAGAGAGAGAGAGAGAGAGAGAGAGAGAGAAAGAGAGAGAGAGAAAGAGAGAAAGAGAGAGAGAGAGAGAGAGAGAGAGAGAGAGAGAGAGAGAAAGAAAGAAAAAGAAGAAGGAAGGAAGGAAGGAAGGAAGGAAGGAAGGAAGGAAGGAAGGAAGGAAGGAAGGAAGGAAGGAAAGAATTGGTCTCTTCTGCTAATCAAGAAATAACTTTTATCTGTTGCTATTGTTCTTAATTATTTAGCAGAAGATCTACCCTTAGCTGTTGATTATGGATAGTCAGAAGTTTCAAATTCTCAATTCACTGAAAATTTCCTACTAATATATCTATTGTAGATTCATGTTAGCCATCTAGAAACATTATTTTCTATACTTTGCTAATAAAGATTGTTGTTATTTTTATTAGCAATAAATTTTAGTGCCCTATCCTATTCTTCAAAAATTTTACTTACCCTCTGAACATAGATCACTTTCTTCAAATCTATAAAAATTATTATTGATATTAACCATCTGTAGGAATTTTCTTTTAAGAGATTTTTGCTACAGGGTGCATGCTTGCAGGAAAGACAGAAAGAGACAGAAAGTGATCACCCCATGGGGGGAATGGCCACACTGCAATCCCTTCTCCTCTATTCTCCTCTTGGGATTTTGGGCATGGATACACATGTGCCTGGTGTGAGTTTTAATGGCTCAAGTCCCAGGTCTGGGACTCAAACCACGGTCAACTATATGAGAGTCCAGCAATTTAACCATTCCACCATCTGCTGGTCCCCATATGTAAGAATTTTTAACTGAAGTTGTTTTGGTTAAATTCAAATACCCATATTCTTATCACATTATTCAGATTATTTATCTTAAATATAGTATTCTTAAATGTTTATTTAATATAAAAATTTTAACCAGACGAGCAGGTAGAATGGTGGCTCAGCCACAAGATTCCCACAAAGCTGACCATGGTATTAAGTCCCAGACCTGGCAACTTGAAAATAAAGCCAGGCACATGTATGTGGATGCCCCAAAATCCCAGGAGGAGAATGGAAGAAGAGGGATTCTGGCATGGCCATTACCACGGGAGGTGATTTCTCAGTTTCCCTCTCTTATCCTATTATTTCTCTGGCAAGTGCACACACTTTAAGGCAAAAAAAAAAAAAAAAAAAAAAAAAAAAAAAAAAAAAAAAAGTAAAGAAAAATAAGAACCAAAATTTAGAATTTAATATTGACATCACTTCAGAATGACTTGATTTTTTTCTATTAGTTGAAGGAAATAATTTTTTAATGGTTTAATAGCCACTTACATTGTTTTTATTTCATTTTTTTTATTTCTAGTCTTGTTTCAGTAACTTTGTCAAAGAATTTAACAGAAAGTTACAACAACCTTCAGAATCATTAGCTGCTTTCTCAAAATAGAAATCCTTGCCATCTAGGTCCCCTTGCAGGTAAGTAACAGGACTGAGCTTTCTCTCCCCCCCACTCTCTCAGCAAAGAAGTTTCCTCTACTTTGAGGTTCAGTGCACCTTACTCAACGGTAGAGTATATTCCTGACTTACTATGGAAACCTTAGGAAAGGAGATTTTGACTTGATCTTGTACATAAATCTGATAATATACACCACATGAAAAACATTTATTACCATGTGCATCTTGGAGCATCCTGAGAGACTCTTATGGTAATAGAGTGTTCTTCATCAATATCAATATTTTCGGTATGATATTATGTTATAGTTTTGTAATATGTTTATTATTAGGGGAAAACTGGATAAACAGTACATGGGATCTCTCTATATTATTTATCTTTTATAATGACATATGAACCAACCAGTATTACAAGTTTTTGGGTTTTTTTTTAATTAAATATGATGTTTCTTATATGATCACATAATTCCTCCTCTGTCTTTCTCTGGAAGTCAGCAGACATGGAGAAAAATCTGTCCTCAATTTTCCTTTGCATTTTGTCCTACAGAGCCCTGAATTCTAGTCTCAGTTTTGTTTTTGTCCTGTTTTTTAAAAGGTTTTTGCCTTAGGGCACATCCACTTGCTGAGAAGAGAGAGAAAAACAGGACAGTGAGAGGAAAAATGAGAAATCATTCTCCAAGGGGAATGACATACACTGCAATCCCCTTTTCCTCCTTTCTCCTCCCAGGATCTTGGGCACACATACATGATTTTCAAGTCACTGGGTCTGAGACTCGAACCATGGTTGGCCATGTGGAAGTCCAGCGATGTAACCACTATACCATCTGCTGGCCCCTCCTGTCTAAGTTTTGACAATAAGTAATTGATTTAAGCCAGATCATCTTATTTCTTTGGGTCTCAGTTTTCTTATACAAAATGAAGGCTCAAACAAGATAACTTGTAAGGTTTTTTTTTTTTTTCCTAACTCTAAAAGTCTATGATTCTAGATATACTGAACTAGATGTAAATATTTATAAAGCAAATGATAGTAACTCTGACAAGTTATTGGAAGTGAGTCCTAACAATGTCCAATACCATGGGCTTCTCAGTCTTTCATCTGTTGCTAGCAATGCAAAGTTTAGGAGTAGAAAAGGAATTCTAGAACAATTCTGTCTCCAGCTATCATCAACCAGAAGTTATTTTTCCATACTCCCCCTTCATTATGCAATACCCTAGGTGACCTTCAACCCAACATTAATACTTATCCAATATTAATATTAACATTACATCTAATATAAAATATTTAAACCAGGATCTCCCCCCAAGGAGTCCTGTGGTGACTGTCTTTTAATCCTCTGAAAATATTCCTTATAAGGAAAACTATTTGTACTAGTCATTCTTAACCTTGATACAGTGTAAAAACAAATTCAGACTAATTTATGAAAATGCATTCATCTAGTTACTTTAATGTTTTGCTCTCAGGTTCTGTTGAAGATTCAATAAACTAAAGGCCCATGTGTAAAACATTGCTAAATATTCTTTTTAAACCTTTTAAAAGAGATTGTCTTTATATTTTCCAGAAATCTCTACAAAAGGATTTCTACAAGATTCTGCACAGGTAGGGATATATCCTTTAATAATGTAGAACCAGGAAAAAGCTTATTTCTCCTAAAGAGAACTATTTATATTTATCACCTAATTAAAAGTTATATCTTACAATGTTTTCCTCATCATCTTTGCAGCATAAAAGCTCAAACCTAAATTTAAAGCTTAAACTTCATACACATAGATAGTAGCACTATTTAACAGTCCTTAGTGTACATGCAAAATTTAGATAAATGAAGGATAGAAATAAAAATTTCTTGGGTCACACTAAGAGATTCTGTTTAAGGAAGGCTGATATGACCTCAAATGTGTCTTTTTAGTAGGTACCCAAAATAACTGTGATGCAAGATTCCCATGGACCTCACGTTAAAAAGTACTAGCTTAGAGACCAGCATGATGGTGTAATGATTTTGTTGCTGGACTCCCACGCACTTGGCTGTGGTTCAAGCCCTGGACCTGAAGGCTTAAAACACTCTGGACACGTGTGGTGTGTGTGTGTGTGTGTGTGTGTGTGTGTGTGTGTGTGCACCCAAAATCTTGAGAGGAGAATGGAGAAAAATGGATTTAGGGGTGGCAATCCCCCCTTGGGGGGTGATTTTTGTCTCTCTGTCTTTCTAGAGAGTACACACGTGCTATAGCAAAACTTTCTCTAAAAAAGAAAGAAAGAAAGAAAGAAAGAAAGAAAGGAAAGAAAGAAAGAAAGAAAGAAGGAAGGAAGGAAGGAAGGAAGGAAGGAAGGAAGGAAGGAAGGAAGGAAGGAAACAGAAAGTACTAGGTTAAATAGTTTTAAATTATTTCTCATTTTTGACACTTCAAAGATATCTATTTTTATAGCAGTAGCTAATTATCTTATTTTAGATCATCTTAATTATTTTCTAGAATTAGGCAGGGTAAAAATTGTGCACCTCTGCATTAAAAAAAATACATAACAGGTAATTAACCAAAACCGATGAGAAAAACATAGGTATATATCTTTGAATCCCAAGTAGGAGAGCTCTTCTTAAATAAAATTGCAAAGACAAAAGAAAAAAGTTTAGTTTCATTATAGCTAAAGTAAATGTTTTTCTTCAACAAAAGATATCTTGGACAAAGTTAATGGGAGAATATATTTGTAATTTCTGAAATCATCTAAGAATTATACACACACACACACACACATATATATATATATACACACATACATATATAAAATACATACTACAAATACTATAGAATTTACCCAGAACTGATACAAATCAATAGGAAAAAAATAGCAAACTCTGGGACCAGCAGATGGTGTAATGGTTATGTCCCTAGACTCCTACATAGTGGTCTGTGGCTCAAGTCCCAGACCCAGCAGCTTAAAAATACACCAGGCACACGTGTATGCTTGCCCAAAATCCCAAGAGGAGAATGGAAGAAAAAGGATTGTGGTGTAGCCATCCCCCTGGGGGGTGATTTCTTGCTCTCCATCTCTGTTTTCTCTGTCTCTCTAGTGAGTGCACACACTCTATAGCAAAAATCTCTCTAAAGAAAGAAAGAAAGAATGAAAACCAGTAGAAAAATGAGTAAAGAATATAAACAACCAATTTATAGGGGGAAAAATATCAAAATACTAACAGGCATTTAATTCATTACTCATCAGAGAAATACAAATTAAAACAAAAATACCCCTTTACATTTAATAAACTGATAAACATTAGGACTCTGCCCAAAACAGTCAGGGACATGGTGACATAAGAGTACTCTGTGAGCAGTTTGGTGGTCAAAGGAGCATGCCAGCTATTCTCTAGCTTGTAAGATTTTCCAGGTAGAAAATACAGCCATTAATTTTATTCACCAAATCACCAGCAGTCTCTATTAAGTCTTTGCTTTCTCCTTAAGTGACCTCTTTTGACTTGAGGGAATACACAAGCACTCATCCCTCTGTGACTCTCACAAGGACATAGATGTCCTCTCTGGAAATGCACCTTCCAAACCCAGCACTGACCTTTCTGTGCCCTCAGTGCCAGTGAAGGGTTATGAGTCACGCAACCATCTTCACACAGTCTCTCATCATCATTCTAGAAAAGTCTGCAATATGGTCTCATGCTTTTTTGGAAAGTGACATCTGTTAACTGAGTGGCTTCAGCCAAATTTTCCATTTTCTTGAACTATTGCAATGCCTATTTCAGAAGACAAAAAACAAATTCATGCTACCAGGAGTGGGTTAACTTACACCACACAGCTGACACCCGAATATCTTCAGGGTTCCTTTTAGTTTTCAAAGTAAAAGATTCTAGGTATTCTAGAATCCAGTTACCTAAGTCCTCTGCAAAAGGACATTGAACTTCAAGAGAATGCATATGACACTTATTTCTTTTAAATCATAATGGTTATGCTTCTGAGAGCATGATTTTAAAATAATTATGCTCAAAATTTTGTTATCTGAATCTTAAATAAAACTTATGAATAAAGCACAGTAATTTACACTTATGGATTTACCCCTCAAACATTGAAGAAATCTGTTATATTTCAAGCTTTTATGTAATATCGAGTATCTGTCTCCAAAGAAATGAGATTCTTTTAATTTCCAAAAATTGGGTCAATTTCTCTCTTACTAGTATATTACTCGAGGCTTATAGAGTAGTTTCACAAAGTGTGGGCAAATGTCTCAAAATCACCTCAGTTATATTTAAAATATGCAAATTCCTAGGCCCTATTCCAAGCCTGTGAAATCAGACTCTCCAGAGACAGGACCCTGGGATTTTGCATTTTAAACACTTCTCAGTATTCTTAAACAATAAACTCTAACACTAAAGTGCTTAAGTGCTCAAATTAAAATGTGAAAACCACTGTTTTAAAAATTCCACCTATAAAAAAATTGATGTTTTAAAAATATGGACTGAACAAGATCTTTTCTCTAAATTTATGAACATCACCTTCTACAGAGAAGCAGCTTGGCTTACTGATTAGGGCTATGAACTAGAAATGCAACAAATGTTTCGTTCCCTATGCTACCATTTCCCCTTTTGAATGATATCAGTAAATTATTTAAATTCACTGTGATAAATAGGATATACAGTCATTCTTTGTTCCTGCCTCAGAGGCATAGCATGAGGTTAATTAAATAACAGCTGCAAAATACTTTTGGCTCCTTAGAGAAAGGCATTATATAAGACATTATATTATATGTACAGCATTTCCTTTCTTCTATGAAAATAAGGCTAATTGTTCTCAAGAACTCAGTCCATGGCAGTGAAAACAACTATGACACAGCTTTCACAAGCATTAAATTCACAAGGGTAAGATTTAGTCACAGTTGGTATCAGACTCAGTGAATGCAATGCTTCTATTCTTTGTACATAGACCACTGCCATCTTGTGGAAAACAATCATTGTCCTTGTCTTGGGCTTCTATTTCATTTGTGTGAAATGGTGACAAGATAATTTGGGTGTTCTGCTATCAGAGATTCATGGCTTATATAGTGTTAGTCATCCCGAGGCATGTTATCTATGGCACATGAGGGCTAAGTGAGACCACACTGAGGGTCAGGTAGTGCTAATGGAAGGAAGAGCTCCATAAACAAGACATCTCCCCAGGGCTCTGAACTATACATGTCCCTCAAATAAGGCTTGCTGCAAAAATCTGCTTTTGTGCTCCATTATATTCTGGAATTAGGGCTAAGGAAGAGGGAAAACATAATCAGTAAATCCAATGTTGATTCCTCTGAGAAAAATATGTCAGTCTATAAATGTTGTTTGTATTCATTTGTCAAAGGAAGAAGAGAGTGCTTACAAAAATAAATGAAATAAGACCATCATAGAACTGTCCTAAAATCTACCAAGTCTGATAAATTATTGCCATATTTGGCAATGAGATTAATTTTTAAATCCATCCTACAAAAAAGGTTTTTATAAAAAGATGATACCTTTCTAACCATTCTCATTTTTATTGAAAGACTTCAGATTGATAACAATCTATGCCTAGATTTACCTTTCAAATATTGTTTTAGTTCTCCTTTATTTCAGAAAAAAACTTTTTCTTAAGAATTAATATTCTGGGGGACCAGCAGTTAGCATAATGGCTATGTCACTGAACTCCCATGTAGCCAACCACGGTTTGAGTCCCGGACCCAGTGACTTAAACTCACACCGGGCACGTGTGCATGCGTGCCCAAGATCCCGAGAGGAGAATGGAGGAGAAGGGATTGCAGCGTGGCCATCCCCCCTGAGGGATGATTTCTCGCTTTCTATCTCTCTATCTCTCTTTGTCTTTCTAGCGAGTGCACGCACCCTATAGCAAAAACCTCTCCCCCCCCAAAAAAAAAAAAAGAATTAATATTCCAGCAAGTGGTGTGTGGTGGTTAAAGTGCTGAACTCCCATATGGCCAACCATGGTTCAAGTCTTGGACCTGGCAGCTTTCCTTCTCACTTTCCCTTTCTGTGTGTGTTTCTCTCTGGTTAAATTTAAAATAATAATAATAATAATAATAATAATAATAACAAATGAAATTAAATAAATAATCCTTAAAAAAAGAATTAATATTCTTTTTTTTAATTCTATTTCTACAAAGCAGAAATTCCTTGAGAACCACATATTTTTTTTTCTCATATATTTGTTGTTTTGTTTTGTTTTGTTTTGTTTTGGAGAGGTTTTTGCTATAGGGCGCATGCGCTCAGCAGACAGAGAGAGACAGAGAGACAGAAAGCGAAAAATCACCCCCCCAAGGGGGATGGTCACGCCGCAATCCCTTCTCCTCCGTTCTCCTCTTGGGATCTTGGGCATGCACGCACACGCGCCCAGTGTGAGTTTTAAGCCACCGGGTCCAGGATGCGAACGTGGGAGTCCAGTGACATAGCCATTACGCTAACTGCCATTCCCTCATATTTTTGTTTTAGTGACTGAGTCACTCTTACACAAAAAGTGAATAGTTGAAACATGTCTTTGATACCCTCATCTCCCAGTTCTATATTTTTACCCCACCTTCACTTCAAATATCTCCCTTCAGTTAGGAGTTTTCTCAACTCTGTGCTGGGACCCTACTTTCTCCAGTCCTCAGATAACTGAAATTTACTACAATGTACACGCCCAAAATGTAAGCTATCAAAAGACAGATTCTGAGAAATTGGGCAGGGGAGAGAGTTTAGAAAGTAAAGTTTGGTTAGAAACCAAGATTTCATTATGTGAGTAGTCAGCTATCCAGTTTATCAGTTTTTTAAAGTCCAAAAATATTTGGGCAGAGGTAATATCATAAGTTCTTCAAAGAAAATGATGTCTTCTTACCTCTGCCTTGAATCTTATCTCAGCACATTGTTGCATCCAAAAGAGGTAAACCCAGTAACCTGATGCATTAAAGAATAATATATGAGTTTACTGAAATACCAAAAAACCAGGATTATGACACATAATACAGAGACTATTTTCTATAATCTTTTTTGAATAGATTTTCCTCTTAGATCTCATGAGTTGAAGCAATTCAACCCCAAAATTTTCCATCTTTGTGATTTCCAAAAACATTCCTAGTCCCTTGCTTCAGAACTGACCTCTGGGAGAAGCTTTTTTTTTTTTTTTTTTTTTTTTTTTGCTAAGCAGAATTCTTCATGCTGCATTTCCACCCAGTGTCAGAAATTCAGGAACCTGGCAATGATTGCAAAGAATTACCCTCAAAGAATGGAGACAGCAGTGAAACTAATTTCTGGCCAATGGTATGTGAGCTTAAAGGCTGTGTTCATCTTCCGAGCTGTGCTTTTAAGAAAGTCCTTAGTGGGGGTCAACAGATGGGATAGCAGTTACATTGCAGGATTCCCACAAGGCCAACTACAGTTTGAGTGTCAGACCTGGTGGCTTGGAAAATCACACCAGGTACATGTGCATGTGTGCCTAAGATCCCAAGAGGAGAAGGGATTGCGGCATAGTCACACACACACACAACACCCCCACATGATTTCTCAATTTCTTTCTCTCTCTCTCTCTCTCTCTCTCTCTCTCTCTCTCTCTCTCTCTAGCACAAATGCCCTAGGGCAGAAATCTCAAATGAAAATCTTCAGTGCCAGGGTTAGCAGTGACATAGTGGTTAAGGCTCTGGACTCTCACATGGCTAACAGTGGTTTGAGTCCTGGATCTGAAGACTTGACACTCATGCCAGGCACATGTGCGTGCATGCCCAAAATCTCAGGAGTAGGATGGAGGAAAATGGATTGAGGCATGACTGTCCCACCTGGGGATAATTTCACTTTCTCTCTGTCTTTCTCTGGCAAGCGCATACAGCCTATGGGGGGGGGGGGGGGGGAGAGATTCTTTAAAAGGGAAAGAATAAAAGAAAATATTAAAAATATTAAAAATAAAAGAAAATCCTTAGTGCCTTCAACTTTTTCATTCTCCTCTTCCTACAGGTTATAGGAAAGATGTTGGTGACAATTTCCTTGGACCACGTGGAGGAAGCAATACACTGGTGATGGCAGAGCAACCAGGCAGAAGGAACCTAGAGTCTTGATACTGTGCAACCACGATACCAGCCCTGCAACAGTGTGCCCAGAATGTTAGCTAGGAAAAAACTAGACCATGTAAGTCATATTTATTTGCGTCAATATACATATTTAAGAACCCATCATCATGTTCCCTTAGACCCTGTGAAGGCTTCTCTAGAGACATTCATCTTTCTGTATTCCATAAATTTTGAATTATTTCATTATAGACTATAAATTCAGGCAAGTAAGATTTCTTCAGGTACACTGTATGTTTGAAATAAAAATGTGCTAAATGCATGAATAGATTGATGGTTGGATGAATAAGTGAATGAAACAGATATTTGATCATGTGATCAGTTTGTATTCATTCAGATTCAGAAATGTTTACCTTATAAGGCAATGGAGGTTTTCCAACTTGGATTTAGGGGAGAATATTTAAATAAAAATTAAAAAAAAAAAACTTTGGAAGAAAAGATAATGCTATTAAGTCATAATATATGTGGTAATTTTCTAAAATAATTGCTGTAGACATATATTATTAAAGTTAACACTTATTTCTCATGTTTGTCTCTTCTAATCCACAACCTCTCTTTACACAGAGAGCTAGTGTCAGTACTGGTGGTGGTTTTAGTTTTCCTAGTTTTATTATGGTGGTCTTCATTTGATACAGAAGCTCCAAACTGAGTGAGCTGTAAAATTTCTCAGATTCTCTCTGTACTCACATAAAGTCCTCCTGGTTCAATTAATGATACTACTGCTGCCATCTTGTCATTTATCTCTTTGCATCCCTCTGCAATTCCTCATTCATGCATAGCATCACTACAGTGTGGGAGAAATTTCCTGACCAGTCAGGAAAACCAAACTCTTCATTAGGAAATGACAATTTGCATTGGGAACAGAGTTTTCATCTGAGCTAAGAGGGCTATTTCACCTATTCTTTATTCACTCTAGGCTAATGTTAACCAGGACCTTTCTTCTGTTGCTGTCTGCAAATACTTCTAAAGGCTGCAATTTAAATACTCCAGGAACTGGCTCTACAGTTTCAAAACAGCGTAAATATCCAGCTCTATTTTCCTGAACTTTCTGAACACCAGTAGCTATTCTAGCCATTCTAGCATCACAGTTATCTGGTCTGATCAAGCTGTTGAATATGTTTTTCTCGAACTTCATTTTCATCAGTTTCTCCATTGCCTTTCTTTTCAGCCAGTTGGTTCTTATTTAGCCTACACTTAGAATTCAGACATGAACAATGTCAGTAAGGAAAAGAACCTCTTAGAATACTTCTACTCCATTTCCTTTCCCTGTTTCCATCCCCTCCCAAGACACTTTCTCTCTCTCCCTCCCTTTCTCTCTCTCTCTCTCTCTCTCCCTCTCTCTCCACAAATACCCTATCTTCTTGACTTTTTCAATTTTTTTTCCCCAAATTTCCCCCTTCCACAACTACTATGAGACAAGGGTCAAATGGTAGTGCTGATTTTGCAAAGACTGCAGCTGGCATTCATTGCTGCTGTACTAGCAGAAAGCTCATTTTTAAAATTTGTCCTTTAACTCTTTCCATAATCCACTTCATATGGTTTACTCTAATTGTTAAACAAGACCTATAAAATGTGGTTTTGTCCTTCGGAAGTTTTATTTTAAAGACAAACTATACACACGTATATACATACATACATACACACACAAGTCCTATATATCCCATGTACTGTTTTTGGTGTGGCATAAAATTATGTTCACATACAATGTGCCATAATATTGTGCTATTCTTTTTACCTTATTTCTTTCATCTGTGTCTTAGAGCTTGAAGCCAAAGTTTTGGTAATATTGATTAAGGGAGGATTTGAGCTAGTTATTTTAGCTCTGTCTTGGACAATTCATTTTAGATGTGGCTTCTTTTGAACACAAACTCACATCTATCTGTGGTTAGGTAGGACTTATCTTTCCATACAATGAACTGTTTTTCATTCTGTACATTTATGCTAACAGAGTTTATTTTAATCATGGACCTATACTGTACTAGATTAACTATGAAAAGATCATATGCTCCTCATATAGAAGCTCTAGGAAAATCATACACTTAGGTACTCATGTTTTCCTCAGCTAACTCACATATATTAGAGCCAAATTCTGGTAACTCAGCTTTTTCTACTGCCTTTTATACAGCAATTTGTTAAACATATAGCTTTCTCCCTCTATTGTCTATTATTTCAGTCCAAATATTACTGTGTACTGGGCTTTACTCAATATAATTCTCACAATTTCTCTCTACTGAATTTTAGGTTTTATTCTTGAAACACCCTCCAAACTTCATTTTATGTGATAGTGCCAATACACTTCAAGCCGAGAAAATAAATGGCAGAAGGTTGAAACATAACTTGAGAAACTATGTTTGCCAAGACTACTCATCCAAATACTGGAAAAGTAAACTTGGTTTGTCATTTTTAATTTTATTTATGATGAACCCAAAGTAAATATCTTAGACATAGCATCTATGTCTAAGCTTCTTCTCAGAGCAGATATCAATATATTACTTCTGTTTAATAAAAGATATGGTAAGTGTCTCCCTCATGTTTTCTTAAATATACTGAGTATATGCTTTCTGACATAAATGTTTACACACATGACATAGCTACAGGCATAAATAACCACTTTCTATATTTTAATTATATGGGTTGAAGTGATGTTATTTTTACCCTCTAAAAAAAAAAAAAACACTCTTTAAAACTACTAAATAAATAAAATAAGCCCATATTTTGGGTGCTTTGTGTTCCAAACCAGAGGCAGCAACTTCAAGTCCACAGAGCAGAGTTCAATGTTTAGAAATGTTAAAAATGGTGAAATTGAGATGGCACAATGAACTCCCACGTAGTCCTGGACTCCCACGCAGTTGCTGGACTCCCACATAGTTGCTGGGTTCCCATGTAGTCAACCACAGTTCAAGTCCTGGACCCAGCGGCTCAGAACTCACACCGTGCACATGCGTGCCCAAAATCCTAAGAAGAGAATGGATTGTGATGTGGCCATGCCCCCTGGGGGGTAATTTCTCACTTTCTGTCTCTTTGTCTCTCTCTGTCTCTTCAGCTAGCACACGTGCCCTATAGCAAAAATTTCTTTTAAAAAAAAATGGTGAAACGGATAGCTGTGAAAGACTATTTTATTCATAAAGCTGATACAAGGTTCTCTACTTCAGCTAATAATCTGCTTTGAACACAAGAATTTTAATTCTGAAGTTAAACGATTAAATTTTATTATTTCAGATATATATTATTCTAAAATGGAAAGCAAATCCAAGTGGGAAAAACAGAGAAGGGAGAGATTTGTCTGCTTTTCTAAATCGGGTACATTTTAAGCAGGAGGTAGCTTGCAGATGTGCAAAGGAAGTCAAGACCGTGAACTCTATAGAGACACCAAACCAGCTGACTAGATGATAGAATGATCAGATTGAGTGGCAGGCCCAAGCCAAACAAATGAATAATTGATAAATATATCAAGTGAGTAAAACAGCAGGTCGGAGAGGCACAGCCACCAAATTAGAAAGACAAGACCTGCATGTCTAAACTTGTCTCATTTGCTCTTCACCATGGCTAGTTATCATCTGTGTTTGGAATTCTCAGGATGTCTTAAATTGGTAGGATAAATTAAGTATATTTTCTTTACCAATTGTCAGTCCCTCCTCCTCCAGATGTACTGATGTGCACTTTTTCTATTAAAAATAAAGCTCAGTAAAATAGCAAGGGAATTTTTTAAAATTTATTTATATTTATTTATTATCATCATAACCTTGTTTATATTACGTTGAATCACATATAACTTTACAGCGTATTACATTTCTTTTTCCAGAAAGAATACCATGCATATCGGTCAATACAGAGACATTAAAATCTCCATTCCATCACCCAAGAGCTTTTCATTATTTTTCCCGATCATTATTATTATTATTATTTTTCCAATTAGCTTTTTTAAACAGTCAATCACTATTTCTCGTTTTGCTTGTAAAAAGACTTTACCCAACCTGAAATACTTCTCAGACCAATCCAGCTGAGAATACTATATACGTCATTATCAACAGGTAATAAACCATATCTGTGTAACTGCAAGGGAATTTCAAAGTATCATTGTATATGGCACAGTCTGAAAACAAAAAGTGCAAATTCATTAGGTTATTTAATAAATTTATTTATTCATTAACAAGTGTTTAATATATGATTAATTTAGTTCACTAGCAAAAAATACTGTGTGTGCTGGATAAGCAACCTAAGTCCTTTAACATCAAAAAATTAATATTTAGTTGTTATTATTTTGGCTGGAAGCAGGAAATGTTTTGTTCTTGCTTTGATGTCATTATCAGCTGCAATAAAAATAAGATTGTAACATTTAATAACCTTTCTAAAGAATCTCGTACATATGTTTTTTTGTTTTTGTTTTGTTTTTTGTTTTTTTTTTTTTGGAAAGGTTTTTTTTTTTGCTATAGGGCGCGTGTGCTCGCCAGACAGACAGAGAGAGACAGAGAGACAGAAAGTGAGAAATCACCCCCCCAGGGGGGATGGTCATGCCGCAATACCTTCTCCTCCATTCTCCTCTCGCGATCTTGGGCATGCACGCACACGCGCCCGGCGTGAGTTTTAAGCCACTGGGTCCAAGACGCGAACCGCGGTCGACTTCATGGGAGTCCAGCGACATAACCATTACACTAACTGCTGGTTCCCTCGTACATATGTTTAATTAATTTTCTTTTTCTTTTTTGAATTGAGCTTATCTTTTAGATTCTGTCTACTTCCTTTAGATCAGAAGTCCTCAGAGAATGTTGAAAATACATCTGGGAATTTTGCTGAGTCTTCTCTTTGGGGAAACTATGGAAAGATATTCAACCACAGTAAGTATCACATAGCAAGTTCTCTCTCCAGATTTTTTTAAAATAGTTTTTAACCTCATAAATTTTTTTTTAACTTGGACATTATTGTGTCTTTCTAAAAATTCATGTAGCACTTACAATATGGACATTACAACATCATTCCAAGTGGAAAGATATCCTGCTGAAGCCTTGTCAAAAAGTACAAATAGTGTCTGGATGGCAGTGTAGCAGTAAAACATGGCATTTTGTGAGGCTCACCCACATGGGCAGGTTCTGGGTTCACGTCCACAGACCTACCTCAGTATGCTGGACACACATATGTCCAAGATCTGGGGCTGGCTGAGACTTGAGTTGGATCATGGGGTCAAGATCATTTTGGGGTGCTGTATTTCTGTCTCAGTTTTTGTCTGCCTGCCTCACTCATAAAAGAATCGCATATTCATGCACTTATTTAATCACGCACTTAATAGGTACCTAATGATATAGTAATAGGTGCTAGGAGTTGTACTAGTCCAGAGTTAGAAATATAAATACAGAAAATAGTCTTCTGGGTGCTCACAGACTAGGAGGAGGGAGGAAAAATACATTGGGAAAGCTCTTGATGAGTGCTTAAAGGACAAGAAGGCAACAGTACTGCAGTAATAAAGGTAAATAGCTTGACCCAGGAACATCAAGGAATCAATACAACCACTGGACATGCTCAAAACAGCACTGCTGGGTAGATAAAGGAGAGAGTCCTTGATTTTCTCATTCATTGAGACAGCAAGTCTCCTATCAATATGTCTCAATTTATCCTAAAACTATACCACCCTCAGACCACCCACCAAATGACTCTGTTTCTGGGCACAGTTAATCACTTGGCATCTGCTGAGATGTGTAGCGAAGGTATTAATTACTGCTCGCCATGTGATTAATGTGGCTGATAGTTCTTGATGAGGTCAGTGTGTTTTGTGGATCTTAGATTAATGATTCCAATTTGATAGACAGCAAGCCACTAAATGGTTACCAGGTGGCAAAAATATTGTGTTACCCTAGGTAGAACTGAAGAGAGTAATATAGTTACAAAATCATCTCATGCAGATTACTCAAAAGCAGAATTTTCCCATATTTTTTCCAAATAATTTTTAAGCAGATTTTGTTTTAGGAAACAAATAGACTTCTTGATCAACTCTATTAAAGAACTAAAGAAATTATTTTAAGATAAAATATAAGCTTGACATCATTAAATCATGTTGAGGAATATCACCTATAGACTGCATAGCACAAACCTAGTCTTTGGACGATAACATAAATGTTAAATAAATTTACCATTTACGTATTTAGCCATTTAAATTGATTAGGTAAATTTATGAGAAGACATTTAGAAGAAGACATTTCCTGAGCTACCTCAGAGAAATTTTAGTAGTATTTATCTTAAATAAAATACATAGTCCCCCCCCAAAAAAAAATGCAAAAGAAACAAATAAAATAAAGAAAAATAATCTAACAGAGGAAAACTTGATGGAACGGAGATGTATTTCTATCTTCTGAATAGTAAGAATAGCAAAAATTCTATATATGACTTACCTCTTGCCCAGGTCATGAGCTCATTGACGAGGAACCCATTAATTAATTATTTTTATATTCTCAGCACCTACCACAGGGTTTAATATACAGTTGAACAATTTTTTAATCATTTACCAACCAAAGCTGGATTATACTGACCAACTCTGACACATACACCATTGCATATACAAGAATTAGATAATCCCATATCCAGAGTCAACCTGCAGAAAGGCTGACAGTGTCTGTCACTGACGACACACAGATGAAATGTGTGAGGTTATAACCAGAACAGAACTCATATCCACTTTTCTTAAAGACCTTAATATAGTTTTTGAAGCGGGATGTCTATTGGTGGCTATAAATATTCTTTGCCCCAAAGACTAGAACGTATTATCCCTCCCAATAGTTTGCAGGTATGTTACCGTAAAATGCTGGTCTAACTTAGGACCCCTCTACTTACACCATTTTTATTACCATATAAGACTGCTAAATTAATAATAAAGTACCATATTATCAGCCAGTGATGATTTCAAAAGGTCAATCATGCTATTCCTTAGCTACAACAGAAATGGCTTCTACACTTCCCTCTGGGTAAAAGCTATTGTCCACATAGAATCTGATCTCCCTGGCCCTCCAAACTTCCCACCTCTAGCCCGACTACTAGTAGCCCTCTTCTGCCTCAGGTGTTATACTGCACTTACTGTTCCTTATCCCAGAGCCTTCTCACTGCCCTCCAGTGAGGAGTTTTTATCCAAAGCTTACTTTCTCAGGGAGGTCTATTCTGCTACCCTGTTCACAACTGAAACTGAAGGGAATCAGAATGTCACTCCAAAATACGCCACTTTGGCATAAGCATTATTTTGAACTGAAGGCAAGTGAGAAGAATTCTGACTGCTGAATTAACCAAGCAAAAACTGTTTTCTAACCCGCTTGGGAACATAAAACTGTTGAATCACTGTTAAATCCAAGTTTAATTTAGTTATATTTTATTTAAATCTATAATGCTATTGATTATGTGATGCATCATTATTTTATGTATCACTAGGGAAGAATAAAACACTGTTAATTACAATTGTAAGATCTCTTTGATGATAAGATACATTCCAGTTTCAGGGATTTTTAAATAAGGGAGATGTCTATTTGAATCAATGACTCTTTTATTTGTCATTTTCTTATATTTAGAGAAAATATAATCAGAGAAGTCAAATATTCTTTTTCTATCAAGAAAACATTAAGAGTCAAGTAATTATTTTAATAAGCTACTATTGAATAAGGATATTCTTATGAAACTGCAGGTTTTCAAGTACTATACTAGATTCAAGAAAAAAATACTAGGATGGGATAATCCTGGCCAGTATGAACAATGGAATTAATTGAGATCTAGAAGATCTTAGAATTTCATTTACACATTTATAAATTTTTCCTATAGTTTTTGAAGAAAATTTTAACCTTCAATAAAGTAATATCATCTTGGGATAATATTGGTTCTTCTTAAATTCATGAAGTAATGGGTTTTCTCAAATTGTTTTTATTGGAATTCTGAATTTTCACAAAATGACTTTGTCTAATGAAAATATTCACCAATGTAATCCTTTATATTCCATTCTTCTTCATGCTGTGCTCTAATGGGAAACTAGAAAATGTCATTCTAAAAATTGTTTTGACAAATAGCAGATAAATCACAAAACATAAGCAAGATAATGCTTAAAATGGGGGAGGACTTGGCAGCCAAATAGCCAAGAAGAAAAAATGAAAACTGCCAGTATGAAGACTGAAAGCGTTTATAAAATTTCAAGAATGCGTGACTAGATCTTTCAAAATGGGAATTATAAACAATAAGAAATGTCATGCAGCAATTTCATTTTATGCAGAGCCATGTAAGTAAATGTACCATTTGATTTAATAATGAAGATATGAAAAAGATAAACCGTTAACAAAATATAGTCTGCAGTAGCTTCTTTCAGTAATGGTGTATACATTTTAAAGGGAGAGAGTCAATAGATGTGAGATTAAAAAACATTATTCATCTCTTTCTCACAGCAGGGTGACTAAGCCTGCTGTCACCAAACATGCTACCTCACTGTTCCCTGATGGAGTTCCTTTAATAGGATGAGATGAATGCAAGTGTTTAACTATTTTAACATATCAACAACAGAAAATAAAAACAGCTATTGAAACAAATGATCTGGCTTTCCACTAATTGAATATGTTTATGTCTTTAGACAGAAAGGTGCTGATGCCTAACATTGTTATAGTGCCATAGGAATAGAGGTTTACTGATTAAAGACAAATGAGGTTCAATGCAAAATAGATCTCTCAAACCCTATTCCAATCCCTCACAAACAGAAATGCTTAACATCTGCCAAGGAGACTAATCATACTAATTTTAATCTAAACTAAGCCTAAACCATGGTTTTAATAGTTCATGCCTTCCTAATTCATGTTGTGCTGAAGTACTAAATCGCCTAAACTATGACTCGGTCACACTGCCTTGAACATGGCTACGATAATGGAAGAAGTCTGTAGAATATAGAAAACTTCTATCTGGAATGCGAGACCCTTGCCAGTCTGTTGCATTTCAGCTTTCTAAGGCACCACACACCAATGAGGTATCACTTAGGAAAAAAACAATTTGGAAAAAGAGCATTAATCTATAGATGAACCATTCTAAAATTTCCATAGTTTGGGCCCTGACCTATTCTTAAGTTAAAATATTTATCCCTCAGTTTTTAATTTGCTTTCACTTTTTTCCCAGCTTCTCTGTCTTTGGGCTCCCTCTTTCCAAGATTCCCTATTTTCTCACCCAATCTCTATTCACAGAGAATGGCTTAAATGTTGCTAGATAGGGAAAAGCTGAACTGCATTGTGTGAACTACTCGGTTCTTTGGGTCCCGATCTCTAAGTTTGGAGACCTTACCTTGAGACACAGAATGAAGGCACAAACACAAGTAGGAGAAGAGAAGTTTTTAATAGAAAAATGAAGATTTTTAACAGAAAAAGATTACACCCCACTCCAAAAAGTTTCCGTGGATGGCAGCTATTTGAGGGGGACAACTGCCCTGGAAATGGAGTTAGGTGTTACTTTTTATTTTGGGATCTTGTCATGAATATTTAGAAAAGGGGATCTGTCATTATGTAGCTGGATCCCTTGTTTGAATTCACGGATTTTTATCTGTATTTGCATACTTCCTGTCAGGTAAGGAATTTGATTACCCATGGTTACCCAGTTACACATGTCCAGTGTGGACTTTGAAGGGATGAGCATCTGCAGAGGGACATTCTGCCCACATCAGCTTATTACCCCAGTGGGAAGTAGGATGTTGACCCAGTGTCCTGTGAATTCCTGTATGCATATGCTGAACAGCAGGTGGGAAGATAATAACCCTTCCCTAAATTCTTTGAAGAAAGCTCAGGTAATAAAGAACAATGGGGACCAGCAATGGGCGTAATGGCTATGTCTCTGGACTCCCATGTAGTCGACCGCAGTTCAAGTACCGGACCTGGTGGCTTAAACCCACGCTGGGCACGTGTGCATGCGTGCCCAAGATTCCAAGAAGAGAATGGAAGAGAAGGGATTGCGGCGTGGCCATCCCCCCAGGGCGGTGATTTCTCATTCTGTCTCTGTCTCTCTCTGTCTTTCTGGCAAGCACATACACCCTATAGCAAAAACTTCTCAAAAAAGAAAAAAAAAAAAAAAAGAGAGAAAGAACAAGATAAATTTCCCCTTCCCTTCCCAGTGCTGGGAGCCAGGAGCGAGGAAGGAAGGAATCTTCTGCCGTTATCTCAGGACTGCCCACTCATATCTGACTATCTACAATACTTATGACAGAACCTGTTAAGGGAAAGAAAGCTTTAGACAAATTTAATGCATCAGAGTTTAACTGAGCAAAGAACGATTCACGGATCAAGAGCTTCCAGAACTGGTTCTGAGGAACTTCAAAGTGCCATCTGGTTGAATAACAATTATGGACAGGAAGAGGAAAGTGAAGTAGAGAAAACGGAAGTGAGGAAAGGGTGATAAAGAAACAGCTGGATTGGTTACAGCTCGGTACTGTCTATCTGAACAAAGATGAAACGGTAGACCTTGTCTAACTGTGGAGGACTGCTGGATGACTCAGCTATTCGCTAAGGAAACAGACTGCTAAGTTAGGTTGTGGTTCATTTACAAGAGCTCAAGTATGTGTGTATGGAGGCCTTCTCTGGCTATACAGTTTGGCTTAACAAACATTTGCAAGAATCTACCATTATTTTTTTTCTAATAATATTTACATCTCAGAAGATGATCCCTAGAGAAGGATAAACTGTGATTAATAGTTTCTGAAGATAGTTCCCAATTGGTGCAAGGAAAAACAAACAAACAAGGGAACCAGCAGTTAGCGTAATGGCTATGTCGCTGGACTCCCACGTAGTCGACCGCGGTTCGCATCCCGGACCCGGTGGCTTAGGACTCACGCCGGGTGCGTGTGCGTGCGTGCCCAAGATCCCGAGAGGAGAATGGAGGAGAAGGGATTGCGGCATGACCATCCCCCCAGGGGGTGATTTCTCGCTTTCTGTCTCTATGTCTCTCTCTGTCTCTCTGGCGAGCACACGTGCCCTACAGTGAAAACGTCTCAAAAAACAAACAAACAAGCCTGGTCTCATTTCAAATCTATACAAAATTGAACCAGATTTCATATTTCACATGTCACATCTATGTTTCCATCCAACTTTTATACTACCTATCACTAAGAATTTTACATGAGGGCCAGTTGGTAGTGTGGTGGTTAAGGCAGCTGGATCCCACGTGGCTAACTATTCGGTTCAAGTTCTGGACCCGGTGGCTTGATAAACACAAGGATACCTATACACACGTGCCCAAAATCCCTAGAGGAGAAAGGACTGTGGCATGGCCATCTCCCTAGGAGGATGCTTTGTCACTTTCCCTCTCTTTCTTTGTGTCTCTCTCTAGTGAGCATACACACCCTACCGAAAATATATATAAAAAAAAAAGAAGAATTTTACAGAAAGGGCCAGACCTACAGCACAGCAGTTAAGTGCTATCCAGCAAAAGCTATACCCCACATGGTCAACAGGGGTTGGAATCCCAGCCCTAGAGGTTCAAAAAACATGCCAGGAATTACTACATGCCCAAGATCCTGAAGGAATAGAGAATTAGAGAAAAGACAAGACTGTGGAATACTCCCACCCTGTGAGTGGTACTCTCACTCTGTCTTTCACACACACGCATGCACACATGTATACACAAGCATCCTCTGGTAAAATGTAAAAACAAACAGACGAACAAAATTTAAGAAATTCCAGAATAAATAGAAAATATTCATACATAGAGTTTCATGAAATTCCTCTTATTCAATACGAAAGCAGTTTTGTATTATAGAACAATTTCCAGCTCTAATGAGTAGTTCTACAATGTTTTCTGAGAAATTATTACGTAATATTTTCTTATTATCTAATCCATATGAACTAATGAGATGAAAATAGCAGGTTTCCATCAAGGCTACTGTAAATGTTTGATTAATCATATTCTTGAAAATAAGACCTATAGCCCAAGGGCACCTAAGAATATGTGGCCAAGTGCAAAAATGAAGCTTTTGTGCTTTATGAAGTTTTAAACTAAGAACACTAACTATAGATTTTGTTTAGAAACTTCTTTTTAAGTAGCACTCATATGCCCAGATTGTAACCATACTTTGGATTTTCAGTCTTTATCCCCCTCCCAAAAAAAGCAAAAGAAAGAAAATAAAAGATAAATGAATCTGACGGAGAGAAGGGAAATCGAGGAGGAGGTCATTGGGGGAGGAAGGAACAATGCCTTTCTGTAAAATAGTCTGATATTTTGATATTCAAAATCTCTCCCTTTTGAATATCAAAAGTAACCAAGGCCAGCTGCAGGGGTATCACGACGCTCCATGATACTGAAGCCACAAGAAAGGTCCAAGGTTCATCTCTCATGGCCTCTCTGTGCTGGGCCTCGTGCATCTGTGTGCTGGGAATCCTGGTAGCTGAGGCTGGGGGTGGATTGTAGCGTGAAGACCCTGTCGGAGGTGCTTGCCTCCCTCCCCTCTTTGTATGTGTGCATACCTCTCTATTGTGGAAGTAAAAAATAGACAAACTAGAACAACAACTGGCCCAGACAACAAACTCTATTGTTTGAAACTCACATTAGGGTATGAGGCAACGACTCAAGGTTTTTGCACCACAAGTTCAATCTCAGTGTCTGTAATACAGTGGTTCCCAGCCCTAGGTGCACATTAGAATTGCCTGGGAAGATTTAGAGCTATATTGATGCCCAGGTCACTGCTAAGATTATGACATGATTGGCCTCTGGGCATCCTAAGTATCAGGAGATTTCAAAGTTCCCCAGGAGATTTGCATGTGCAGGTCTGCTGTTAATCAAAGAATAGAAAACACCTGTTTGAGCTGATGATGGGGTCCTGTTTTCAGCAAGCAGCCTGCCCAGTGCTGAATCCCATATTCGGTGAGGCTGGGGTAGATAGTAGTCTTACACGGTAGCGCTCTGACCCACTAATCAATGGGTTATTTCTGTCTTTCATTCTCTCTGTGGGTCGGACTCATGCTGCAGCAGAGAAAAAGACAACCAGCCTAGCCAATAAACAGCCGCTGCTATTGGATCACCTTTCTTTGACTACAGTAAAGGGCCAGAAACTGCTGTTCAGTAATGCAGAGACAGCGCAAGAACGAGGCTGCCATCTGTCTGCCTCCCTGAGCATCTCACTTTCTCCAAAGACAAGTCTGAATGACTAATCACACATACGCTGCCACTTCACTTACACTCTAACCACAGCCTTATCTATCGCTCTGCAGTGGGGATTCCATGGTGACAAGAGGAAGCCGAAGGCAAGCAGGCCAAATAGAGCACACATTTGCCTTCAAAACATTCTTTCACCCACTGTTCTCTGTTCAAAATTGTTATTTAAGCACTTTCAGAAGAGAGGTGAGTTCAAACAGGATAGAGCAGGATGGGAAGACATTACCAGGAGGGATCTAACACAATGGTTTTTCGAGGCTTGTGTCATTCAAATCACCTCAAAGGTCTGTGAAGCCTGGCAGATACCTGGGCTCAAGCCTAGAATTTCCAATTCAGTAGGTCCTGGGAATTTTTTGTGCTAACACTTCCTGTGTGATGCTGATGGTCTAGCAACCACACTTTTCGAACAACTGGACAAATTGTTAAAGATTAGTTAATTGCCAACGATTAGTAATTTAGTAAATCCATTGGCCCCCTCAGCCAGTGGAAAAGGCAAGATTGGGTAAAAAAAGCCATAGACGGGGCAGTGATCAGCTATCACTATTGGGTTGTTCTTAAATGTCTGAAGAGTGGCATAAGAGTGTAAAAACATACTATGTATTGGATGAGGATTGGACCAAAAAATGCCCCTTCATGGTTTTACCTAGATCCTCTGGGAAACTCTGGGAGACACTGTGTGGTCTCTTACCCAAACACCAAATCATCCCAATCTAGCAAGCTCAGTGGGAAGCAGATCTGCTTCACAAGTCAAAATAACATGCCACAGTGGATTTCTAACTAACAGACCTACACTGCGACCGAAGATATATTCAATAGTTTGCATTCTACTGGCGCCATCTAGTGCAAAGTTGGGGAGTTTTGTTTTCCATCAAACCGCTTACAATGAGGTAGTTTATGTATTTTTATTTCAGGAAAAGAGGGCTACATAATTGCTAATTGAGGTACAATGTAGACAATTTTTTTAAAAAAAGGAACAGGAAAATGTGGGTATGTAAAAGACATTTTAAAATAACATATAAATGTAATGTGAAAATAGAGCAAAGCCATAAATCGAGAGACTTATGTCCACAGAGAAATGTGCACAAATAGCTTTTCCAAAGTAGTCTGCTAAAAATAGGTAATAAAAGTAGGAAAATAACATGGTAAAAATGTATTACATTTATGTGGTGTGTTTATATCCTAAAGCCTCTAACTTTCTCATAACAACTGATAAATAATTATAAGGAAATACATAAATGAATGTTCTGCATAAATATAATAGGATTCAAGTAACCACACATCTCGTAAGCAGTTGAATAAATCGAATTCTCGATTCTTTACCCTAGAGTCCAAGAAGAGACAAGGGAGGGGGGAAAGAGAGGTGGCAGATTGCTGCTGCTGGACCTGAGAAGTCAGAGGGGCAAAACATTGAGGTGTTCAAAATCTGCTCCTGACTCATAAAACGCTGTAGGGGAAGCTCTGTTCTATGTGGGCTGATAGTTTAAGGATAACAATATCAGTGGATAATAACAAGAAGTGATTTTATTTTTCTAATCACATGGTTGATTTCTGCCTTCTTGCCTCTGAATGCTATTTGAGGTAGATTCAATTAGTGTCTGATCGTTTTCATGGTTCATAAAATCACAGAATTTTGCCTAGCCCAGGTTTATGAAACAGGTGACCCAGAGACTCTGGCCTCCTCTGACTCTAATGTCTTGAGGAAAGTTCAGTTGATTTCCCATCAAGATCTAGTTTATATAATGAGTTGAGTGGGGGATTGAAGGAGAAGAAACAAAAAAGGATCTCTCTTCCCAACTTCTTTTTTTCGGAGAGATTTTTGCCATAGGGCGTGTGTGCTCGCCAGAAAGACAGAGAGAGACAGAGAGAGAGAGAAAGCAAGAAATCACTGCCCAGGGGGATGGCCACACTGCAGTCCCTTCTCCATTCTCCTCTTGGGATCTTGGGCATGCACGCACATGCGCCCAGTGTGAGTTTAAGCCACCGGGTCTGGGACTTGAACCACACTTGACTACATGGGAGTCCAGCGACATAGCCATTACGTTACCTGCTGGTCCCCTCTTCCCAACTTCTACCTCTCTTGACCTAGATCTCCAGATTCCTTTGTATCTGTATCTAAACTTTAGAATGGAATGAAAGGATCCTACAATTACTTAACACTTGTCAGTTTTCATCTTTGTGTTCTAGTCACTTTTAGGTCAAGAGAAAAAAGTCCCTTAATACCCTATTGTTTGATATTAAATTCAGAGTCTTTCACTGTGTTGTTTAATTGTGACAACAATAACAGGCAGTCACCTTGATACTGTACTGCTTGATCCCAAATTGTATCTCAGATATTTTTAGAAATATTATTAATGATGTTTCATCTAGCTCATTATTTCCTACCCCAAGTGAGATTTCATTATGTCCAGGATTTTTAAATTACATTTAAGAATGTATATGTAAATCCATAGAGACTCCCCTGATTATATTACAATGCCCTCAACTGAGGTTTTATTAAAGTGTGTTTCTTTCTATTTCTTATATGAAGAATCCCTGTACTAATAAATCTTCATTGAATTTTACCCGTGCTCAGCACTTTGCTTTGAAGAAGAGATATGTATCTTAGGTTGGGTTCCCAAGAGGTAAATTCCTGAGATGAAGATTCATAAGCAAGTGAGTTATTAAGAAGGTGCTCTCAGGAGAAGGAACTAAGGGAGTGGTGAAAGCACAACAAGGCAAGCCAAGCAAGGGTGTGTTTCAGACAGAGTTCAGTGCAGGGTAGCCATCTTGGGGCTGCAGGAAACATTGAATTTCCTGTAGGAAATTTGTCCAAAATGGAAGCAAAGGCGTTGGGTTTACACACTCCCAAATATTGTCATTAGCTAAGGAACCTGAACTTGGACTGATTAGGAAGTTCATAGGTGCTAGCTATTGGAATCAAAGTCGTGCCCAGGCTGCAGTCGGGGTAGGGAAGGGAGAGCAAACTGATGGGTAAAGTGGATTTCGATGTTATGACCTAATAAGAAATATGCATTTAGTATTCATCTTGGTGCAGAGTTTCTAAAATGCTTGAAATTTCCTGAGTGATAGGTATGTGAGGAGCATCTTTTGTTGTTCATAATAAGCCCTTTCAACCATACCTGAGTTTATGCTACTGTGGTGACTCTGGTGGGTCCCTAGATAGCTTCTAGATGGAGTCTGATTGCCAGAGGAACTAATCATCTGACTAAAGATAAAACCTTCAGCTCCAACTCCCCTCATAGCCCCACCTCAGAGGAGGGGAGAGGCTAGAGATTAAGTGAGGTCTACGTATGGAACCTCCATATAAACACTAAGGCTAAAGAGCTTCCAGGGCTGGTGAACACACTGAAGTACTTGAATGGTAGTGCACCCAGAGAGACCATGGAAGCTCTGTATCCCTTCTCTCATACCTTGTCCTGTGTATCCTTTCCATTTGGTTATTCATCTGTAGCCCTTATAATAACATTTGTTTGTTTGTTTGTTTGTTTGGGAGAGATTTTTGCTATGGGACGTGTGCACTCTCCTAAAGAGACAAAGAGAGACAGAGAAACAGAAAGCAAGAAATCACCCTCCAGGGGGGATGGCCATGCCACAGTCTCTTCTCCTCCATTCTCCTCTCAGGATCCTGGGCACAAAAACACACGTGCCTGGCGTGAGTTCAAGCTGCTGTTTCCAGGACTTGAACCACAGTCGACTATGTGGGAGTCCAGTGACACAAACATTATGCCATCTGCCAGCCTCCTTTATAATAAACTAATAGGAGTATATAAAGAGCTTTCCTGAGTTCCATGAGCCATTCTAACAAATCACTGAACCTGAAAAAGGGATTCATAGGAAAGTCTTATTTATAACTGGGTAGCGAAAAGTAGAGGCCCTGACTTGTAATTGGCACCTGAAGTGGAGGTTGTCAGAAAGTGTGGTCTGATAAGTCTGGGTAGTTAATAAACTAATTTAATTAAGTTGTAGAACACCTAGATGGTATGCAGAGAGTTGGAAAATTGGTTGATACAGGCAAAAATAGCCCACACATTTGGTGTCAAAGGTGTTATGAGTAAAACCAGATGTGAATGGATCTGGGTGGCTACCCACAGTATCTAGTTCGGTCAGGATAAAACTTGTTTTCTCCATTGACATATTGCCCTCTAGATAAAAAAAAAAAAAAAAACCTAAAATAATTAGATACAAATATAGCCAAGAGCAAAGTTACAGAATGCTGAAGCACATTATTATAGATACAAACAGAGCTTCCTGAACTTTGCTATGCATTAAAATCACTGAGATCTTTAAAATATAGTGATGCCTGGCTTCCACCCCTGAACTGTTGGCCGCCTCCGTTGGCCGCCGAGCCAAGATGGTGCCGCTGGCTGCATAGGAAGGCGTGTACAAACAACTCCTTCTACAGCCAATCAGGACTTGCCTCGCACAGGTGAAGGAACTTGCGGGTGGGGCCGCCGGGAGGACCCTATATATACCGGGAGAAAGAAGAAGTAGGGGGAAGCTGAAGAAAAAGGAAACCTGTGAATAAAGACTGCGAGAGGAAGAACCGGGTGTAGAGGAAGAACCGGGTGTCGTGTCGTCTCTGCAGAGAAGGGGCGCCGACACTGAACATTCTAATTTATTTGATGTGGGGTGCAACCTGGGGTATTACACCATTTTTAAAGTACCCCCAACTCCAAGAGATTTCTAGTTTCAGGGAAGATTGAGAACCACCAGTCCAAGGCAAGAGAGGTAGATGTGAATTGCCTTAACTCTAAGGGACAGCAAGAAAGAGATGAGGCTTGAATTGGCCTGGAAAAGTAGCTAGAATTGGGTGAGAAGAAATAAAAGGAGCTGACATTACTGGCAAAAGATATGGTATGTAGAGCCAGCAGGTGGTGTAGTGGTTAAGGTGCTGGACTGTAACATAGTCAACCACGGTTTGAGTCCCAGACCTGGTGGCTTAAAACTCACACTGGGTACATGTGCATGTGTGCACAAATTTCCAAAAGGAGAATGGAAGAGAAGGGACTGTGGCTTCGCCATCCCACTTGGGGGGTGATTTCCCATTCTCTCTCTCTCTCTCTCTCTCTCTCTCTCTCTCTCTCTCTTCAGTAAGCATATGTGCCATATAGCAGAAATCTCTCTCAAAAAAAAATAAATAAATAAAAGATATGGCATGAGTTCTAAGGTGAAAATTAGCATGACCAATAAAGGAAAATAAGAAAACCAATTCAAAAACGCCTTGTCAAGAAAAGTGAAAAATGAAGTTTTATAGATAAAATACATCCTTATTACAGTCAGCCTGGAAGTCAAAGAAAAAATTTTAAACTTGACCCAGTGGGCAACCATTGTAGATTTTTGAATAGAGGAGTAAAATGATAAAAGTGATGTTTAAAGAAAAGTATGCCAGCAACAATAGAGGAATAGATTCAAATTGCTAGAGATTTGAGTCAAGGAGTTTTGCTGAAAGGCCATTTCAGTAATACTTGCATTTGATAGGGTCTTCACCAGGGCAGTAGCTGTTAGAGTTGAAAGGAAGAGACAAATAAGTTATTTTAAAGAAAATAGAGGTCTTAGAACATGGATATAGAAGCTGAAAAGAGGAAGGAATGAAAGAAACCTACAGACTTAGAAAATGATGTGAAGTATTAACTGATGTGTTTCTCTACATACATGCTAACCCCCAGACTAGTTTTGTTTATTTCATTTGAGATGTCAAAAGAGATATGACACAAAGACATCAAATTCTTTGCTTTAAATTAATTAGTAATAATAATAAAGCTGAATTGTGCACATAACACAGTAGAATCTCAAGAAATATTTTTAAGAAAGCTTTACATTGGGCCAACCAGGTGGTGTGGTGGTTAAGTGGGCTGGATCCCACATAGCCCACTCCTTGGTTCGAGTTCCAGAACTGGTGACCTGAAAAACACCACAGGCATGTGTGTGGGCATACCTAAAATCCCAAGAGGATAATGAAGGAGAAGGGATTGCAGTGTGGACATCCCCCTTTAGGACTGATTTCTCACTTTCCCTTTCTCCCTGTCTCACTCTTTTTCAAATGCATGCACCCTATGAGAAAAAAATAAATAAAATAAAAATTAAAAAAAAAACAAGGTTTTCTGTCATTCAAGTAAACCCTCCCTAGAAAAAAGGGAATATAATTACACAGAAAGAAAAGAGCTTCAACATTCACAGTAAGGACTTCGGACATTGTCCACCCTCATTCCTCTCTTTCCTTCACATGTTTAAGCCTTATGAGGCAAACAGATCCCAACAATGTACAATCCTTATCCTTGGGGATCCAAGGACAGAGTGTATGAGTGTCCTCATTTTGATCAACTACATGGCACTGAGGCTTGTGATATGTCAGACATACAAGTCTTGATAATGGTCCTACATCTTGAAACCATGAAGAAGGGCCCTTGGGCAACAGAAATTATGTGAGAGAGTTGGTAGCCCTAGGAGATGTCAAATACGGTCATAACGAATAACAGCATTGGGGCCAGGAGAAGGCATAGCAGTTATGTCGCTGGACTCCCACATGGCTGACTATGGTTTGAGTCCCAGACTTGATGGCTTGAAACTCATGCCAGACATGTGCGCACATGTGCCCATGATCCCAGGAGAAGAATGGAGGAGGAGGGATTATGGCGTAGCCTTCCTCCCTGGGGGATGATGTTTCACTTTCCTTCTCTTTGTCTCTGTCTCTATCTCTGTCTCTCTCTCTCTCTGGCAAGCACACATACTCTAAGACAAAAACTTCTCAAAATAAAAAACGAATAAGAGCATCATGGGGCCAACAAGTGACATAGTGGTTAAGGCACTGGATTCCCACATAGTCAGCTGCAGTTTGAGTCCTGAACCCAGCAGCTTGAAACTCATGCTGGGTAGGTGTGTGTGTGAGTGCCCAAAATTCTGAGAGCAGAATGGAGAAGAAGGGATTGTGACATGCCATCCCCTCTGGAGGGTGATTTCTCACTTTCTGTCTCTTGGTCTCTTTCTGTCTCTCTGGCAAGCACATGCGCCCTATAGCAAAAATCTCTCCTTAAAAAAAGTAATAGCAACAGAAAGTTAAAATGGGCTCCCAGGTTCTACACTGTGATGAAATCAAAACCATCTCAGTAAAAGTAACAACATATGCTGAAAACAAGGATGACGGCAAGAGAATTGTACAGCTAAGCTAAGGGCAGTATGAAGGTGGTAATTTAAACCAAGGTGAATACACAAAATCAAGACTGAAAGGGGACCACTTGCCACCAATACTGTGCCTTTACAGTTAAGAGAAAAAGAGTATTAAATATGAAATATATAAACATATAATATTATGTAATAAAATACACATATATATACAGATACTAGAAATATTAAATATGTGTGACTGAGATATCACTGAATTTGATTGAGTTTAATAATTCACAGATCACTGAAGCAACTGAATTTCCCTAGAAATAATTAGGGTTAGTTTGCTACCATTAGAAGGAATGATGCATTAGGTTAAAAAAAAAATTACATTTTCACAATAAGAAAATAAGGAATGTTACATTTTGCAAATCTGCGCTTGCACTCTTTGAAGATTATATTGACTTCCCAAGGTTTTGAGTTACTATAAGAAGAATGGTGGTGCCAAGATGATGAACCTGGCTTTCATCAAGTCACATATGAAGTAACAAGACAGGCAGTAGAATAATTGGGGCCAGCAGGTTCCATGGTGGATTTCCACATGAATGACTGAAGTGTGAGTCCCAAACCCAGTGGCTTAAAAATAATGCTGGGAGCATGTGCGCACATTCCTAAAAATCCCAAGAGAATGGAAGAGAAGGACTGTGATGTGGCCATTCTCCTCTCCAGGGGTGGGGGTGGGGGTGATTTCCCACTTTCTCTGTCTCTCTCCTCTCTGGTGTACACATGGGCCCCATAGCAAAAACCTAGAAAATATTTTTTTCTAATTGGTGGTGGAATCAAACTTAGAGTCAGATTAGAAGAGAAAGGAAAAAGTTATAGATTGATTCAGTAGTCATTAGCATGAAGCTAGTAATTTAAACCAAGGTGAAAATGCACATAGGAAAAGTCTC
Source organism: Tupaia tana (assembly GCA_026018925.1). NCBI lineage: Eukaryota > Metazoa > Chordata > Mammalia > Scandentia > Tupaiidae > Tupaia > Tupaia tana. Next base: position 64,092,857 of record JAKSZU010000001.1, read on the forward strand.
TGAACTTCTAAATAGCTCCTGTAGGACACAAAAGTGAGTTTAATATTTTCATTATTTATGGCATTATTCAAATACACAAAAGAGCATGGCAAAAACTTATCTCTGTCATGGCATATATTTTTTAGATGAAAACACAGCTCCAGCTAACACCTGAAGTGACCTTGCTAAAACATGACTGGATACCTGATTCACAGACTGCAAGATAATACACTAAAAATGTCATCATTGATTTAGGGAAAAAAAAAAAAGAATATCAGCTGTCCAAAAATAAAAAGAATATATGTAAAAGTTGGAAAGGTATTAATGCAAAGGTAATGAAGAAAAAAGGTATTGGTGAGGGCAAATGAGAACAAATGGAGCCAAAGCATTAATTAATGAAGAGAAGAAAACTTCCTTGAGCTATAAAAAGGATCTGAGCCTCTAGTCAGAAAGGCCAAAATGTTGCATGAAACATTGATGAATAGAGACCCATGCTTAAAAACCATCTGAAAAAAATCATTTCACAGATGGAGGAAAGGCCAATAAACATCTAGAAAGAACATATAAAATTAATATCTTAAAAATTAATTAAACATTGGGACCAGCAGATAGCGTAATGGCTACATCACTGGACTCCCATGTTGTTGACCCAGTGGCTTAAACTCAGGCGGGGCATGTGTGTGTGCGTAGCCAAGATCATGAGAGGAAAATGGAGGAGAAAGGATTGCGGCATGGCCATCCCCTCTGGGGGCTGATTTCTTGCTTTCTGTCTCTCTCTCTCTCTTTCTAGCGAGCGCACACGCCCTATAGCAAAAACCTCTCAAAAATAAATAGATAGATAGATAGATAGATAGATAGATAGATAGATAGACAGATAAAATTCTCCTCTGATACAATGGCCAATAGAAGAGTAAAATAGTGTCTATATAGTTTAGAAGAAAAGGGACCAGCAAGTGGTGTGGTGGTTAAGGTTGGTAGGTGGTAGACACTACCACATGGCTGACCATGGTTCGAGTCCCAGACCTGGTGGCTTGCTTTCTCAATTTCCTTCTCTCTCTCTCTCTCTCTCTCTCTCTCCACACACACACACACACACACACACATATACATATATGTATATATGTATATATATAGTCAAATTAAAATAATGAATAAGCAAAACTAAATACAATAGTTCTTTACAAAAAGAAAAAGAAAAATGGTTGTGTTCTAGAGTTGTTGTGTGCAAAAGCCACTAAAGGCATCCTTACACATTAAAGGGAAATGAAAATAAATGACTCATTAACTTTTCTCTTAAAAAACTATGCAATCAGGTCAGCAGATGAAGTTATGGTTAGGGAGCTGGAATCCCACATAACTGACCCAATGGTTTGAGTCTTGGACATGGCAACTTGAAAATCACTCAGGGTATATGTGTGTCATGTCTAAAATCCTGAGAGGAGAACGGAGGAGAAGAGATTGTGGTGTGGCCATCCTGCCTGGTGGAAGATTTCTCACTTTCCCCTTGTCTCTGTCTTTCTCTGTCTCTCTCCAGTGAGCACATGCACCAATAACAAAAACATAAAAAAAAAGAAAATACAAAACCATGCAACCATAAGCTCTATCCAACTGAATGAGCATGAGCAATAAAAATATTGATTTAACAATAATAAAATGGAATTCAAAATGTCTGTGGAGGAAACATTGATCTTAGTTATGTGGGCCAAAATAAAAATATAAAATAATTTTATATTTATAATATATAAAATATATCTATTTTTATATGGTATTTTTATAGCTGTATTTGTTTTCATTTTTTTTAATGTGCTATTGGATGAATGTACTCACCAAAGAAAGACAGAGAGAGGGAGGAAGAGAGAAAGTGAGAAAGCACCTCTCAGGTTAGATAGTCATGCCACAGTTCAATCTCCTCTCAGGATTTTGGGTACACACAGTACAACGTGCCCAGTGTATTTTTCAAGTGTCTTTTTTTCAAGCTGCTGTGTCTGGGACTCAAGCTGTGCAGTCAGCCATGTGAGATCCATCTGCTTTAACCACCATGCCACTGGCTAGCCCAGTGTCATATTTTATATTTTTATATTATATAAAATACAAAGTATTTTTACACTATAAAAATTAAAACATTATTATATTAGCCTGACTTTAACAGTAAATATGTATAAATTCTTTATCATTTATGGCTAGAGTTTCAAAAATAATTTATTTTTATTGAATTGGATGAAAATATTACCTTCTGGAATGTTTTTGAAAAAGTGGAAGAAAACCAGTAGCAGATTTCATCAGTTAACTTTTACTATGTAATACTCCACCCATTTACTGGGCTAAAACAGCAATCATTTATTTAGCTTATGATCCTGTGGGTAAGCCATTTGGATTGTGTTCAGCCTGCCAGATGTTCTGTTCTCAGCTTGCCTCACTAATGCATGTGAGGTCAGCTGCCAGGTGAGCTGGAGAGCTAACTGGTTCAGGATGGCCTTTGCTGACGCAGCTCATCTTTGCCCCATGTGGTCACCCCTGTTCCATCATGATAACCTAGGTCTTTTACATAGCAGTGGGGGAAACTTCCAAGACAGCAATTGGAAACACACGAGGCCTCTTGAGTCTGAGGTACAGAACATGATTTCACTTCCATTGCATTTTATGGGTCAAAGGAAATCATAAAGCCAGCTCAGGCTTGAGAGGTAGAAAAATTGATTCTAACTTCTGATGGAAAATCCTGCAAAATTACATTGCCATGGGGCATGGAGACAGGAGGGGAATAATTACGTCCAATATTACAAACAGTCTGTCACAGTGTGACGTCTGGTTGTAATTATTCACATCCCTCTCACAGGCAAAATATACTCACCTCCTCTTGGGAGATCGCAAAGTTGAATCTAACCATAGCATTATGCCCAAAGTCCAGAATCCAGTGATCTACACCTGGACTGGGTGCAGGTCCTCCTGATTTGGAGACTTCTGACCTAACGTGTTCTCTGTCTCCCAGACAAGTAACCTACAATAGCAAGAATAGGGCAGGATAAGCACAACAGACACTCACATTCAAAACAGTGAAGGACTAAGGCACATGGATACTGTGAAATCGAGCCAAGAAAATGTTCCTAGTTCCCCCTACTCAGAGGTAGGAAATGTTCGTAGATTCAGGCCTATCTCCTCACTGTACATAAGAGAACTCACACAGGGGAGAAGGCCTATCTCTGAATCCAGGAAGTGGCTTCTCAATAAATTGTTCTTCATGACCCTTGGTTCCACTTCTAGCTCTCTTTCTTTTTTAATTCTGCCAAATCACTATGAGTATAAACTGGCCAATGGCATGTGCCCAGATGCCTCTCGATTATCAGAGCCAACAGCAGCCAACTCCCAGAAGCAGAGCTGCCCTACTCAAGGTGTGAAAGATCCCAAAAGCTCCATAGTTTTCAGTAATTTTCAGTTAGTTTGTTACACTAAGTCGTTAACTAACATAAAGTTAAAAAAAAAAAAAAAAAAAAAAAAAAAAAAGTACACCCAGGCACATGTGCATGCGTGTCCAATTTTCCTGGGAGGAAAATGGAGCAGAAGGGATTGTGGTGTGGCCATCTCCCTTGGGTGGTTATTTCCCACTTTCCTTCTCACAGTCTCTGTTTCTCTCCCTCTTCAGTGAGCACATGCACCCTAAGGCAAAAATCTTAAAAAAAAAGAAAAAAAAGAAAGAAAGCATACCTACTGCGATAGATAAAGCAAGAAATCATACTTCTTATAAAGAGATAAAGCCAACAGAAACATAAAAGCAAGAAAAGAGGATCAAGTAAATAATTTATTTCAGAAAAATAAGATTAAATCAGGTAGACTGCACCCCCAGCCCTGCAGTCAATCGGGATCACCAAAGTACCTGTGGCATATCCAGCATACTCTGTTAGACTCAGAATGTGAAACTGGAGCCTTCCCACAAGGCTTGCAGCACCATGCACAGTGCTCCTACTGACTACACCACCATGGCTGGGCCTGTGTAGTTAACTTCTCTGAAATGACATTAATAGAAAGGGTCCAAATTAAAATAATAGTCAATAGGTATGACACAAGTAAGAAACCAAAAAGCAAGAGTGAGCAAGAGCAGGAAAGGAAGAAGAAAGAAAAAGAAAAAAGAAAGAGGATGAAAGAAAGAAAGGAAGAAAGAGAAAGCACAGCTCATGAGATTATATAATCGAAGATGCAAAGCCTCAAAGATATTACTGGTATATTTCTTTCTCATAAAGAATAAATCAATAAAAGCATAACAGTTGCCAACCATTATTATTATCATCAAATACATAAACATTCTTATAAGTTCAAGGATAAAAAGGACAAAACAGATATTTAAAACTTACGGAACTTGAAATCCTCTAATAAGATTAATTAGGATTCTATATCCTATATGAAGAGATTAATATACATTATTCTCAAGCATCCCTAGAACATGTCTAGAAAAATTGTCACACAGTAGATAATAAGAGACCTTCAAGAAAATTCCAGAAATAAAAAATTTCAAGGACTTACTTTCTGATTATATGACAAGAACCCTTAATCAGGAGTCCATGGGTGGCCTCAGAAGTCATGGGCCTCCTGACATTGTATTTTATGTTTATAAGCACTTTACTCAGTATTGACTCCATAGATTTCATCAGTTTTCTAAATAATCTAAATCACTCATAAAATTGCAATGGAGAATTAACATACAGATAGTTTTAAAGAAAACCTTGAGCTCCAGGGACCAGCAGTTAGCGTAATGGCTATGTCGCTGGACTCCCACGTAGTTGACCGCAGTTCGCGTTCCAGACCTGGTGGCTTAAAACTCACGTCGGGCGTGTGTGCGTGCATGCCCAAGATCCCAAGAGGAGAATGGAGGAGAAGGGATTGCGGCGTGGCCATCCCCCCTGGGGGGTGATTTCTCGCTTTCTGTCTCTCTGTCTCTGTCTGTCTGGCGAGCGCACGCGCCCTATAGCAAAAACCTCTAAAAAAAAAAAAGAAAAGAAAAGAAAAAGAAAACCTTGACCTCCAGTCACAAAATTTCTAAGAAAAAACTATTTTAAGCATCAGTATTACATTTAGTGATACAGGACCAGGTGGTAGTGCAGCAGGGATGCAGCTGGACACACATGAGAAAGGTCTTGGATTCACTTCCTGAGGCAATCTGGGCACACTGGGTACATGTGGACAACCATGGTCTGGACCAGCTGGTGCTGGAAGTGTATCATGACAGGAACCTTGAGGGGTGCCTGTCTCTCTCAGATGATGTAAGTAAACATTTACAATACTCAATCTATTCAAAAAAATCAGTGATACAAACTGTGCAAACTACTATTCGCATTTAATGAATGGGTGTGTGTAGCTGAAACTACCTTGGGCTTAACCATAGACATAAATTGTCATATTTTTCATCAATAAGCCATACATGAAAGTGTTGTTATTGTGTGTCCCACATGTATTTAAAAATATATAGTTGACTTAATGTTCTATGTATATAATAGGTCATCAGAAAAGTCATGATGTATTTTTCTGTTTTTCTATGCAAAAATGCATCATGACTTTTCTGACAAGCCAATAATTTTTATCAGTTAGAAGGTTTTCCTTGTAAGTGAGCAAAAACTTATTTCAAAATGGTTTTTAAAAAATGGTTTAAGCAAGGGGCCAGCAGGTGGCATGGCGGTTAAGGCACTGGACTCCCACCCTGGTTTGAGTCCCAGACTTCCACATGTGGACATGCATGTCCAAAATTCTGCTAGGAGAATAGAGGAGAAGGAATTACATCCCCCCTGGGAGATGATTTCTCACTTTCCCTCTCTATGTTTCTGTCTCTCTCCAGCAGCACATGAACCCCCTGTGGCAAAAACCTTTAAAAAAATGGTTTAAGCAAAAAATAATTTAATGATAATGGAACTGAAAATTCTAAAGATAGGTTCATCTTGATTCAGAGTTCAAACTATGCTACCAAGCCTTGCATATTTCTAGTCTCATTTGTCGATTTGCAGACAGGCTTTTCCCTTAGAGAAGCAAAATAACTTATTCAACTCCAGAAACATGTATAATGTCGATTTTCCAAAACCTCCCTTTATAATCACCTTCTATGCCAAAAGTCTTCAAAAGGTCTCATGACAGGTCATTGGCTCTGGGGGCATCACCTAGGCATCCTGAACAAATCAAGGAACAGGAACCATGGGGATCAATTTGACTGCACCTGATTCACACATGGCCCATGACCCTCACATTCACTGAGAGTGAGTGATGAGTGAGTTCCGAGTTAAAAAGTGAGAGTATTGCCTGAAATTGCCGAGTGGATATCAGACAAAAAAAATGTTACTAGTAATATCAAAAATATGTTCTACTGAACATAAGAATTTCATATACACATGTTTACTGTTTATTCTTTTTATTCTGTAGCTTCTCAATGAAACAGGACTATTAAAATTGGCAAACTTGCTATAATAATTACATACTGCTCACATGCCCTTCCTTTGGCCCATACATTTCTATTTTCAAAATGAATAGAAATCCCACACAATAGAATCAGGTAGTTCCCGGTGATTAAGATTCATAGTATAAAACTATCCATATTTGCATTATTTCAGTTAATACATTGAAACTAAAACTCACATAAATGTCCAAATTTTAGCTGCTTAACCAACTCTTAAACTCTTTTGATGTTTATCATTAATGATTCACACATCTCAGTAAAATCAAATCAGACTAATTCATTGTTCATGCTCCTAAAAGATATTGGGATCTGAAAATAATTGAATTCTTTTCTTGCAAAGATACTCTTTTATTTATAATGGAAGTTACAATGTATGGAAATTCAGCAGAGATAATTAATGGGGGATAAAGCATTCTAAAAAGAGAAGTTCAATAAAGTGGAAATGTCATATGAAAGAAAAGGCACAATACGAAAGTAAAAAAAGAAGCCTATTGCACTGAGAGAAGACAAGGGACCAGAGGTGTTCAAATAATGTCTAAGAGCTTAACCTCCCTGACCTCAGAAGAGCAGAGAAGAAAATAAAAGTTATTTAACATTTCTTGGGCTTCAGAATGTATTGTACATTGAAGGAACACAAGATAAATTATTTAGACGGTCTCAACTGAGATTGGCAAAATCCCAGCCTGTCATAAACAGGGCTTTAAAGCTTGATACTGCATAAATAATTTATAGTTTCTAAAGAAAGTTCTAAATTTGAAACCCTGAATTAAACTGAAGTCTCTATATCAACCACGGAGTCATCATCTCTCTTCAGGAGCAGACTGAAATACTTTATAAAAAGGTCACCATCATAAAAATAAATAAATACATAAAGCACAATATCTCAACTCTTATTTCCTGGTTTTGCAAATGTGAACCACATACAGGATTTAGAAGAGTATGCTCTAACAATTTTTAAGTAAACAGGGAAAACAAAAGTGCTACCTACTTGCTTTTATGTTTATTATGTAAACACGTATTTTTTGTTTTGTATTTGATAGGAGGATTGGGTTAATTCCATATACTCAAGTTCCATGTCGTATAAAATATGCCCATCATGCAATGGATCTTTGAAGTGAAACAAGAATTATAAAGCCCATGAGAAGAAATCTGAGTACAGAATCTTTCTTTTGACAGATTTTTTATAAGAATTTACCTTTTACATTTTCTTGTCCACAACTAATTTGACATCATATTTTACATGACCTGCCTTTATCAAGCTTAGTCAAAATACTCACGTAGGTTCATATACAAATATCCTTTTCTTTCTACATTCATGTTTCATGTATTTACATAACAATTCACTTCACTGGCATGATGAAAATGACAAGTTTAACTGATGAGTATGTTTGGGAATAAGTAGAACTAAGTTCTGGAAAGCATATAACACATCAAGACACCTGGTAAAAGTTGATCTGCACAGGAGTAGCCATGACATTTCATTTTGTAAAGTAAATAGAGAACGTTGGCTAATCTGGAGTCTCTCAAGTGGAAGTAGATAAGAACACTTTCACAACATAATAAGAAAAACAGCTACTATCTGTGTAGTGTCTACTGTGGACCTTGGCACTATGCCAAATGCTTTACTGACCATCTGTCTGACTTAAATGTATCAGCAGGCAGTGAGATGTGTTCCATGTGATAATATCCCTAACACACATTAGATTAATGTGTGTATTCTCTACTTCTTGGAGAACAATCATTGTAGACTTTCTAGCATCCCATTGCATTTAAAACCATTCAAAACTTGGCCTCCAGTGTCCTGGCTAATATGCCTTTACTTTTCCATCTGAATCTATGACTCCAGCAAAAATGGCTAGCTGCCATCCCCATAATGTTGCTGTAAGATGGCTTTGAACTAATACGGACAGGGTTTATCTCCATTCTCTCTTTGCACTTACTGTCAATGCGACTGTGCTAAGTTGCTTAGCCTTTTTGAGAAAATCTCCTTATCTGGGGGCCAGCAGGTGGTGTGGGGTTAAGGGCGCTGGGCTCCCACATAGCTGACCACAGTTCAAGTCCCGGACCTGGTGGCTTGCTTTCTCACTCTCTCTCTTGCTCTCTCTTACCCTCTCTGGTCAAATTGAAATAAATGAATATATAAAGTTAAATAAAGTAATTCTAAAAAAAAGAGAGAGAGAGAGAAACAGGTTAGTATCTACTATTTGAACATGATACTAACCTGTTTCCAGGCTTTAAGTTTTAAGGAAATTTCCTTAACAATTCAAAACTGCTTTTCTTGAAATTAACAGCTGAACTTGCTATTGAAAGTAGTTAGATTATTTAAGAAATTGTATGATCAAGAAAATGTGGAGGGAAAAGGAATGGAAGACAACTGTAGGCCCCAGAGATAGTGTGAGAAGAGGGTGGGAAAGGGTAGAGGGTCAAAGATAGGGGTAAATTATATATATATATATATAATTCATATATATATGAAACTAGAAATGGAAAATCATTGATAACATGCATGAGTAAGCCACTATGCAGTGTATTCTGGATGGAAAACCATTTTTTGTATGCTGTGATGATGATTAGGGGATGAATGTAAATTAATTAAAACAAATTTCAAGAGAAAAAAAATCATGAAAACTATTTTTCATGAAATTTTAAAAAAGGCATATTTGAGGACTGCAGTAAGCTATATAGTCCCAGCTGGGTGCCACTTTGTTGTATGTTCATTCTACTCACTGAGGTTTATGCCTAAAGTCAGGCTTGTGTTCATGGATATGTATATATCAGCTGCACTTGCTATTGGAAATATTTAGATGAATTAAGTTCTTTAGCGAATAAATAAAATGGGGGTAAAGGCATAGAAAGCAACCATGGATACCAGAGACAGTGTGGGAGGAGGGTGGGACACAGCAGATGGTGAGAGATAGGGAATCAAGAATGGCAAAAATAACAAAATATACAGGAAATAAGAAATAGAAAATTGTTGACAGGAACATGTATGTTGATGTCCTTGATTAAGCCAAATACAATGTATTCTGGATAGGAAATCTCATTTTGTTTGCTGTGATGATGTATAGTGAATAAATGTAAATAAATGAATTTAAAGAAAAAAAGGAGAGACAATTTTTACCTGTAAAAAAATGGCAATAATCCAATAATGAGAATAATAGTCTCTACTTTATAATATTGTCTAGAAAGTACCAGTCCATTGCCTGCACACAGTAACTGATCAATAAAAGTTGCCTACCGTTTTATAATGATATTAATTATCAAGAAGTTGAGAAATAAAAGGCATTTTATTCTAACATTTTCTGACATTTAAAGTAGGATGATTTTGAATGAATATCATTTTTCTTTCACGTAATATATTACAAATTTTTAAGAGATATTTCCAAACTTCCAGACTAATTTATAGCACTCCAAGTTAAAAAGAAGGGAAGCACTCCAAGTTAAAAAAGGAGGGAAAAAAAGACTGAAGTAAATTATCCATGTAAGATTCAGATGTCTAATCTGAGGCAAAATTATGCCTAATGTAAACAATTGTCAATAGTAATCAATATGTGTAACATATTACTGTGTGCTTGACACTGCTCTATGTGAATTATCCCATTTAATCCCCCGAAACAATGAGGTAAGCATGGTTACCCTTTTTTTTTTCATGTGAAAAATATGAGGCTTAGAGCAGTTAGTAATGTGCCACAGTCACATAGGGGGTGACTGGAGAGTGAGGATTTGAACCCAGTCAGGTGCCAGAGCTATAGTTTTAAAGCTCTGTGCTTTGCTGCCGTGATTCTTCAATGCTGAAGATCAAAAGTGGCAAAAACTCACCAGGTGAGACCAGAAACTTTTTGGACCAAGGCTAAAGTCCTCCTGATAGAGTTCTCAATCCTTGTGTTCTTGTCATTGGATACGACTTCTGTGACACATTGGCAAGAAAAAGGATCTGTTGGTCCTGGGAAGTCGCTGAAATTTGGGATGTTGCCTAATCTTCATGAAAGTTTTACTCTCCGAAAGACTGATATAGGACAATTCCTCATTCTCGTGGCGCAAGAGATGCTGAAAACTGTACAAAATTCCTAACACTCTTCTGCCTATTTCTTCTCTGTAGGGACCATAGTTACAGCGATAGAGATAGGAGTAGGAAGTGGGTTCTCATTAGCTAATAATCAAGCTTTCAATTATAAGTATTACTGTAGTTTCATTACTACTATTATTGCTCACATTACCACTCTTGGTTTTTAATTATGCATCTCTTCCTCACTCTCAATACCTGACATTTTCTATTATGTAAATCTATCAAAATATACTCAGTGTCACTCCAGTTAGTTTTCCTAACCGTACTAACTCACCAAGATTGCTCCTGGAGGTGAATTTTTATGGTATTATCCCTATCTTGTATTCCATATTGCTGCCTATTTTTATGCACAGTTAACTTATCTCTATCACACGGAGATTATAAATTGTATGAGAACTGCACTATGTCTTACATGATTCATTGCCCTCCGTACCTTTCTTGTGAGAAACAGCTGACCAAAATACATAGATTTTCTACTTAAAGGAAAGATAACTACAGTAATAAATCAATTGGCCTTGCTAATGCAGCCCGCATATCAGGAAGAAAGAAAAGTTAGCTGTTCTGGTTGTGATAGAACAGGTGAAGAATAAGGGGATATCTTATTCACTGAAGAAATGTAGGATTTCACTCTGAGGTCCTGAAAGGGCAAATTTAAGTCATCTGTTCCTAATATAACCAACCAATCTCAAATGAATAAACAGAAGAAACTGAGCCTTGGCAATTCTTCAATTCATTAGTGCTGGAAATTCTTCCACACAACGTACGTAAGGAATTGCATGGCCTGCATATGAAGTAGCAATGACAGCATTTATGTCACTTAAGAACCCCTACTTGAAAAGCACAATATCAAAGAAACCAAGTTTCAGACATGTTAGTTTATTTTTTCCTAAAAATAGAACTGGTTTAATATTAGAACTTGGACAACACGGATCTGATTTCTTACACTGACTCCCATTAGAAAACATAAAAATGACTATCACCTTGTAACACTTTACTCATTGTGAAATTTTTTAATTATTAAGAATACCATTAAAGCCAACCTAGGATTATTTACAATAAAATTAAGTAATAAAGTCTGCCATGTATTTCTTTTTCTCTTGACTAGGACCTTGGTATTTCAACCAAATATACAATCTAAGAATTACATCTCTGAAATAAATATGTTGCCATATTTGTGCTTTTTTTCTATGCAAAAGTTTGATGGGCAGTTTCAATTTTATTATAATGGTGAATAAAATGTTTTCTTTTTTAAAAATTCTAAAATACTTTTTAGTTACCTGAAAACTTAACTGCTAAAAAAAATTTTCTAGGGTAAATAGAAAAATATTTTCTTTTTCAGGAAAAGTAAGATAAAAATGATACTATGGAAAGCACAATCACCAAAAGGAAAAATAGATAAGTCCAACCTACTTTCACATACAGCAGAAAATACAAATTCCTAATGTGAATGTTTAAGACAGCTATTTTGGTGGTACATCTATCTTTAAAATAAATACATTTATGGGAACCAGCAGTTAGCGTAATGGCTATGTCGCTGGACTCCCACGTAGTCGACCGCGGTTCGCGTCTCGGACCCGGTGGCTTACAACTCACGCCGGGCACGTGTGCGTGTGTGCCCAAGATCCCGAGAGGAGAATGGAGGAGAAGGGATTGCGGCGTGACCATCCCCCCTGGGGGGTGATTTCTCGCTTTCTGTCTCTATGTCTCTCTCTGTCTGTCTGGTGAGCGCACGCGCCCTATAGCGAAAAAACCTCTCCCAAAAAATAAATAAATAAATAAATAAATAAATAAATACATTTATAATATTGTCTTTAATGAACCAAAATTAAACTTTGCTTTGTTAAATATGCGCCTAAAACAATCTTGAGGATTTCTGGATGTTATTTAGTGGTGACCCATAAAGCCTATGTTGGAGGCATCCTCCATGTCTCCTGTTCTCTCAGCACGAACTATCAGCCTATCAGTCTATCAAGTCCTGCCTGCTCTGCCTACAGCTCACATCAGTTTCTATTCATTTCTACCCACTTCCACTTTCGTCCTCTAAGCCACTATGATCTCTTATCATTAGTCTAGACTTGTTTTTTCACCTTTGTTGTGGGCATTCATATTTCCCTTTTTAGACTTTATGTAACTCAAAATTTTATACAATAAACATATATTATCTAATAGCAACTAAAATATGGAGAAACTATATATTTAAGCATATATATATATATATACACACACACACACACACACACACACACATATATATATATATATATATATATATATATATATATATATATATATAGCCAGCCCGTGGTTTGGTGACTAAGTCAACTAGATTTCCACATGGCCAACTGCATGATTCAAGTCCCAGAACCAGAGGCTTGAAAAACATGTCAGGGAAGTGTGCGTGTGCCCAAAATCCCAAGAGGAGAATGGAGAACGGTCTGTGTAATGACTGTTCCCCCAAGGGTGGTGCTTTCTCTTTCTCTGTCTCTCTCTCTCTCTCTCTCTCTCTGTCTCTCTTTGTGAGCACACACACCCATTAGCAAAATTATAGAGAGAAAAAGAGAGAGAGAATACAGAGTTAGCATTGAGCAACTGTCTTTTCAAACATTTTTATGTCACTCTCTTTTATCCACTCCATTAAAACTGTCCTTATCAAGGTTTCTCCCTCCCTCTCTCTCTCAGTTCTTCCCCTTCTCATGCACATAGTTAGTTCACATTAATTAAATGCGTGTACTATGAGACTGCACACGGAGCAAAAACTATCCTGAGAGTTTTTCAGATGAGAGTATATGTTAGTATTAGAAATAGTTTCTGCCCTTTATCCTAATCACAACTATCCTAATTTCATATAAAGTTGTTTTCATTTGATTTAGTAACACACTTAATGCTAAGTGTGATCTCAGACTAGAAACTTAGTTTTATTAACTGAAAAGTAGGAATAATAGTTCCTAGCTATGAGTTGTCACACTTAAAACAGGACTTAGTGAAGCATATGTGTCTATTAAATAAGTAACTAGAACTACGAACTCCTTTCCTATGATATTTTAATTAAATATGTAACTTGAGAGTAAGAAATTCACAGAAAAATTTAAAGACACTTTTTCCTCCTTTATTTACATTAATGACTCTTTGCTACTTGGTGTCATAACAAATTCAATTCAGAAAGTTTTCCTCATCCTATCTGAGCACATGTCCTAAGCTGTTTTAGCAATCCCCTCTGAAGCTCTTATTTGAGAAAAAGGTCTTAGCAAAGAATGTAGGATATTCATTTGGTCCATACCTTTGAGCTTTGGGACAAAGACCTTTTCCAGATTTGTCAAAATGGAAAATCCTATTGAATTAATTGTCTCTGCCAGTCATCTCTGCGAGGAACCATTGGCCACATTCACCTTATTTGTAAGGCACCACCTACCAAGTCCCTCAAAGTACTGGGAAAACGTAATAAATAATAAAGCACACTAACATAAGAGGCTAAAACTATCTCCCAGCAATGTATATTTCCTGCTGATTTGAAGAAGAAAGAAGGAAAGAGAGCAACTTATAGTATATACCAATATCACTCTAATATAAAAATGTATAAAAGAGAATATATGTTCAGTTTTACAAGTTGTTGACTTTTCATATTATGAATACAAAATAAATAGAATTATTCTAAAATAGTATAATGTCTAGATAGTATTTTGTAGTTTTTATAATTATTTTTCCTCATGTTCTACCTATGTATTCCTATTTTGTGGTGCTTCAAAAAACATTTTGTTTTGAATTTCAGCTCTTTCATTTCCTGATTTTATCACCAAAAACAGGCAATTCTAACTTCTTTCAGATTCAATGTCTTTATCTGTTTAATATTAGGAATGTTTGTTCTGCTTTCTGCACAGACTTCTTAGAATAAAATGAGACAAATGAAAACTCTTATGAAAATTGCTTAAAATGTATTCTAAGGAAAGCTCCAACTCAGAACCAATGTAAAAAGGAATAATGTTTAAATAATTTGGTGTTCTAATCTATTGGCACTCAATAAATTTATTTTAAAACATTATATATTAGCTACGTAATTTTAAAGCTGGCATTTTTGGCAACCCATCCATTGTAGATCCTGAGAAGGATCACGTTTATAGTTTGCTTCCAAATTATTGGCCCATTTGCCCCATCTGCCAAGTGACAGGATCATGATTCTCCTTCTTACGTCTTTTTAGAAGAACTGAAAGGGGTTATTCAAAGGCTCTGAGTTCCCACTGCTTGACTCCTCCTGCTGCTACTGTACTGTGGTCTTCAAGCCAGTCTAGACAGCTGGAAATCAAATACAGCTGAAGATGTTGTACAGAGTTCACCGCTACAGTGACATGACTGCGTGAGTTCTACCCCAAATTCACTTGTTGAATTCCAAACCTCCGGTAGTTCAGAATGTGATCACATTTAGAGTTTGGGCCTTTTAAGGAGATCATTAAAATAAATGAGATTATTTGGGTCTGCTCGGATTCGATATGAATTCATCTTATGTCCTCCTAAGATGAAGCAATTAGGACACAGACAAGCATAGAGAAAAGACCACGTGGAGAAAAAGGAAGAAATCCACCTTCAAACGAAAGACTAAAGCCTAAGAGAAGCCAATCCTGTCAACATCTTAATCTCGGCCATCAGAAGCCTTTGGAACAGTGAGAAAGTAAATTTCTGTAAGCCACCCAGTCTGTGGTATTTTGTTATCATAGCCCTAGCGAATTTATACTGTCAAGTATAACCCTTGATCCAAATTTGATCTCTAGGGTTCCATCTGCTAGCTTCTTCACTGCTGCCCTTATAAATCCTCAGACTGTATGGCATCTTGTCTTGTCTCTCTCTAATCTTTATTTCCTAATATACAGTTCTTCCAGAGGGCCTCTAGGAACAAAATTCTGTTTTATCATTAGTACATTTTTTAGGATGCATGGAGGTTTTGGAGAACTGGAGGTAGGGATAATTCAGGAGCGGCTTCACAATGCATCCTGAACCATAGCTTGTTCTTAACCCTCAGAGCCTGAGGAAGCCTGACCTTCCTTGATAGGCTCTTAATCAGGCCTAGAGGCATGATTGTTTTACAAGGTTTCCTTTCCCTTCCCCTGTAATCTGGGTTCTGTCCACTCAGTCTCCTTCATCAGACACATCCATCTGTAGCTACATGGACTTCCTGCATGGCCAGGAGCAAGCTTCATTCACTCAAAGCTCCTGAGCCCCACATGATAATCAGTGATGAGACTAGGTTTTCAGGGTCCTTCCTTTTTTCCTGGTGTTTATGAGATTCTCCCAAGCATCCTGAAAAATCCCTGGAGTACATTCTTTGTAAGACTATGAGACAGTCATCTCTGTTTCAGCTGATAAGCCTTCTTACATAAAAATTTTATACTGTTGGGACCAGCAGTTAGCGTAATGGCTATGTCGCTGGACTCCCACGTAGTCGACCGTGGTTCGTGTCCCGGACCCAGTGGCTTAAAACTCATGCCGGGCACATGTGCATGCGTGCCCAAGATCCCGAGAGGAGAATGGAGGAGAAGGGATTGCAGTGTGGCCATCCCCCCTGGGGGGTGATTTTTATACTATTATTTTACTATAAGTCACAAGAATTTTGTGGAGCTAAAGTAATACTATTCTACTTTATAAAAAAGGAACTCAAGCCTACATGTAAGATTTACTTGCCACTTGCCTTAGGCTACTTACATTTATATATGTAATATATATATATATATATATATATATATATCACACATGTTTACATATATGTGTCTATGTGTAAAGAAAATATGTCTAAAGAAATCTCTCTACTAGAAGAGCTTAAAATTTTATAGCGTTTTCACGCCGGGCGCATGTGCGTGCGTGCCCAAGATCCCGAGAGGAGAATGGAGGAGAAGGAATTGCGGCATGGCCATCCCCCCTGGCGGGTGATTTCTCACTTTCTTTCTCTCTGTCTCTCTCTTTCTGTCTGGCGAGCGCACATGCCCTATAGCAAAAACCTCTCCAAAAAAAAAAATTTATAGAGTTTTATGTTTTTATGTTTTTATGTCTTTCATGTTGTGTGTATGTTGTGTGCAACAAGATTACAAAAAGAATGTATTGATACTCAAGATATTGCAAGAGAACTAACCATGAAAAACAGAACATGCATCTCATAATTCTGACTTACATTGTTATAGTGGCATCTTGTAAACCTTTTTAAAGGTATGTATCAACTTCCAATAAAGAAATCTCCTAAAGAGGGGATCAGCAGGTGGCATAATGGTTATGTCACTAGACTCCCACATAGTTGATTGCCATTCAAGTCCTAGACCCGAAAGCTTAAAACTCACACCAGGCGCATGTGCGTGCGTGCCCAAAATACTGAGAGGAGAATGGAGGAGAAGGGATGGTGGCATGGTTATCCTCTCTAGGGGGTGATTTCTTGCTTTCTGTCTTCTGTCTCTCCAGTGAGCACACACACCACAAAAATCTCTCTTAAAAAGAACGAAAGAAAGAAATTTCCTAAGGAAAAACAATACTGCTCAGAGAAACTATATATTTTAAATGATACAAAACGTTTTGTAATATAAAAGCATATTCCATACTTTTTTTAATCTGTGTATCCACAGCATTTAAGATAATGTCAAACTTTAAGACCGAAACTCCATAGAAATGCACCCAGAGCCATGATAGTTTCATACCTACTATAATGGGATCTATACTCCTAAGAACTGCAGGATCCACAACCATCTGTTGATCAAAAGGAAGTCTTCTGGACAGAGGTTAACTTCTCCACCCCAGGGTTTATGATTTCATTCTGTATCAGCATAAAACTTCCTCATTTTTTCTTCTCCTTTGGCAGAAGTATTCAAAGGTATATATGCTGAGGAAAACAAGAAGCTAAAATACTTATGGAAAGAAAAGAGTTCTTGCCATTCACAAATAAAATTTTTCTAAAATAAAGTAGTGCAAAAGAAAAATAACCAATGTGCACACAAAAAAGACATGCAGCATCATTGATAATTATTAAAATACAAATTAAAACTACAATAAAATACCAGTACATACTACCAGAATGGTGAAAATAATTGGCAGCAAAAAGGGTCAGTAGGTAATGTGGGGATTAGGGGCTAGACCCAACATGGCCAATTACATGGTTGGAGTCCTGGACCCAGCAGCTTAAAAACCACACCAGGCCCATGTACGTGCATACCCAAAATCCCAGGACAAGACTGGAGGACGATGCAATGCATATGGTCGTCTCCCCTGGGGAGTGATTTCTCACATTTCCTCTTTATATATTTCTCTCTCTCTCTCACTAGTGAGCACATGCACCCTATAGAAAATGAAAATAAATAAATAAATAAATAAATAAATAAATAAATAAAACAGTTAGAAAACAATATCAACCTCAGCTAAATGATATCAAACTAATAAGTAATGCACATATATTCTTTTCAAATGCACGTGGAACTTTCACAGTAAGCAAAAAACAATTTGACAAAATAAAGACTTTTCACTACTTTATTTCAAGATTACATGATTCCTAAACTACAATCATCAAAACACTGTATTTGGGGTATAAGTTTAGGCAAATATCTCAATATACTGGAATGCAGGAATAATCCCACATGTATATCATCAAGTGATTTTCAACAGTCACCAAGGGGAAGTAGAATCTTTTCATGAAATGATACTGAAATACCTAGATATCCACATGAAAACAAACCAGAAAAGCCACAACCCATAATCCGTACCATACAAGAGGACTTCAAAAGTTTAAAGAAAAAAAAAATGGAATTAAAACATAAGCCTATTTTGATGCAACAAAAGATGTTGAAATCCATGCATACTTTTTTATAGTATGCATAGTCCAAGAACTTTTAGAAGATCCCACATGTGCAAAAATAAATTAATACTTTCATAGACCTAAACATAAATATTAAAACAATTAAGTTTCTAAAAGAAAATATCATGTATCTTCCACTACCTTTGGATAGGTTTAAAAAAAAATTAGGTTACTAAAAACATTATCCATAAAATAAAACAATTATAGTTTACACTTCATCAAAACTACAATTTTCTGGAACTCACAGATGGTGCAGTAGTTACGTCACTGGATTTCCACATGGCCTA
Organism: Tupaia tana; assembly: GCA_026018925.1. NCBI lineage: Eukaryota > Metazoa > Chordata > Mammalia > Scandentia > Tupaiidae > Tupaia > Tupaia tana. The sequence continues at coordinate 64,111,429 of JAKSZU010000001.1, forward strand.
CTATGGTTCGAGTCCTGGACACAGTGGCTTGAAACTCACACAGGGCGCATGTGCATACACACCCAAGATCTCAGGAGAAGAGTGAAAGAGAAGGGATTATGGTGTGTCCATTCTCCCTGGGAGGTGATTTCTCACTTTCTCTCTCACTGTCTGTGTCTCATTTACTCTCTAGTGAGCACATGCATCCTAAGGCAAAAATCTTTCAAAAAAATAAATTTTTTTATTTATCAATGGGTAGTTTAAGAAAATAGACTGACTACAGAATTAGAAAAATATTTGAAACACATTTACCTAATACAAAATAAACAATCCAATGCAAAAATTGACAGGAGTCCCAGAGTGAAAAGGAGCAAAAAGGAAGTTGATGCTGCCTGGCTTGAGCTGATCACCACTAACCCCCCCCCACCACCACCACCACCACTAGCACCTGCCACTACCCAGTTCTTGCAGCTCCAAAGTGAGAAAAAGTGAAAGGGAAGCCAAGGTCACATGGCTGAAGCTGATCACCACTAGACTCCTGCCCAACCTGGAGTAAGGCAGTAGGAGCTGCCCCAAACCATCTTGCACAGCATGCTACTCGGGCTTACATTCTACCTGCCCAGCTCAGGACCCACCCACTTTGGGACCAAAGAGATTTAGATATACAGGAACCAGTCACCTGAAGACAGTGAGGCTCTGGAGGAATTCCCTCCCCACAACCTCCCCACCCCAGCAGGAAAAGGACAGAAACCCTCCTCTGCAAATCTGAACCTCAAGCTCCTACCATGGAGACCACACTTCCACTGCAGTAAAGGAGGGAAACTGGCACAGAGCTAACTCACAGCATAGAGAAGTGCATGACACACAAGTACAGAAACCTACTCCAAAATAGAAAGAAGTGACTGCATTGTCAGATGCTACAAAACAAAGTGGGGTGCCAAAAAATATGGGAGGAAAAAGCACACAGGAAATACCCACCCCCCCCCAAAGAACACAATAACTTCTCACCAACAAAGTATAAAATACAAGAAAATATGGAAATGTCAGAAAAAGAATCCAGAATATTCATCTTAACAAAATTCAATGAAATGCAAGAGAAAACAGACAACTAAATCTAGGAGATGAGAAAATCTTTCCATGAGTTGAAAGAGAAACTCAATAAAGAACTACACACCCTAAAAAAGGATCAAACAGACCTTCTGGATATAAAAAATAAATGCAGGTAATCAAAACCTCCCTCGAATGCATTAAGAGCAGATTAGACCAAACAGAAGAAAGAATTTTCTGACCTTGAAGACAAACCTCAGAAATCTACAAATAAAACTACCATATAACCCAATAATCCCATTCCTTGGTATTTACCCAAGGAATAGGAAAACAGTCAGAAAAATATTTGCACATGTTTATTACAGTATAATTCACATTTGCTAAGACATGGAATAAATCTAAGTGCCCAAGAACTGATGATTGGATTAAAAACGGTGGCACATATACGCTATGGAATACTACTCTGCCATAAGAAACAGTAAGACCCTGTCATTTGATTGAAAGTGAACAAGTAAAAATGATTTAATGTTAAATGGAATGCTCACATCTTCTAGTAAAAAGTAATAAATAAATGAACTACCAGATTCAAATGTTGGTGAGAATATGTAGTCATTGGAATTATCCCATTCTGTAATAGAAATATAAAACTGTACAAAAGAAAAGAAGCTGCATAGCATATATAAGGAGCCTGAAGAAGTTAAAGAAAAATGCATATTATAAAAAAGGCATTGATTTCAAAATATTTTTGGACCAAAATAAACTCAAAATTTTATTTTATTTTCTGGTAAACTTTATGAAGTCCCCTCATACATGTAAATGTACACATTACCAGAAGTAACCTGGTATGTGTCATGAATGACAGGTCACAGGCCAGAAGGGACCTCAAACAATGATTAAGGACCAATAAACCAAGGAAGAAGGAGGAGAAGAAGGAGGAAGAAGAAGTGGGTGTGTTTGAGATAGAGAAGTAGAGGAGAAAATTCCTATCTGTGAGAACAAAGGCACATGAACATGAAAGGAGGAGTTGGCTGTGAATAACAAACTTCTGTTGTGCAGTAGGGTGGGTTTGATTCTTTTAGAAATAAGTTATTTTGTTCACCTGTCATTAATATTCTGGAGAAAAGTCTTAGGCCATAATTTTCATGAAGTAGTAGTCCAATGGTTTGAGTTCCTTATGAAAACTATATGAATATCAGGTTAATTAATGAAAGGAATGAAGGAATTTTACATATTTTAACAAAGATGGCTCCTCTTAAATCCTCAGGACTAAGAGATGCAGCACGAGTTTGCCCTTGGCATTGGAATGAGGTACAGCTCATCTCTTCCTAGGACAGCAGTATTCCTGTGCACTGTGCTCAGAGGGAGTAAGCTGGGGACAGTTTATCAGATTACACAGCATTACTAAGGGCATAGTGCTCTCATCTGATTGCTTTTCAATCTGAACCTACATCTTTTGCCAGATATAAGTCAGCTTATGTTAAAGAGCTTTTGAATACAAAGCCAATGAAATATTTTTTTTTCCTGGAGGTATTAATGCAATCCTTATTTGATTAGGAAATCCAAATTTGCTCACTATAATCTACATGAACAAAGTAAACTGTGTTCCTGTAATATAAATATGCAAGTATAAAATATGTACCTTTCTATTAAACTGCAAAATATACACATTTAAGACTACACTAAATTTGAAAAATGAGCCATTGTGTATTTTGCTTCTTATCACAAATTACATTGTGTCAAGCATAGTTCCAGTTCAAGTCCCAAGAAGATGGAGTATTGATATATATGAGTACATGGAAGGGGAATTGATTTGGACAGAGAATAGAAAGGGGAATAGGACTCTGGTCGACAGGTAACAAAACATCTCCTTCTTTATATCCAGGCTGATGGTTGAGAAATAGCCCCAAGAATTTTGGAATTGATGTAGTAGTCAAGTTGCCTGGGTTAAAAATCGAGCTCTAGGACTAATTTGCATGTTGGCATGTATGCATGCTTGCCCAAAATTCTAAAAGGGGGGAGAAAAGGAAGAGAAGGGATTATGGGGTGACCATCTCCCATTCTCACTTTCTCTCTTTCTGTCTTTCTCTGGAATTTGCACATGCCCTCTAGTAAAATATTTAAAAAAAAAAAAAAAAAAAGGAATGAGGGAGATATACAACATATATTTTTATAAAACATACCTTTAGTAAAGGACAGTTTAAAAGAATGCACTTTAAGGAGAAAAAATACTTCATGAATATCTTTCAAAGAAAGTTTGGGTGATCGGCTACCAGAGAGCTGCTGAAGACGGCCTTTGTCTGTCCGCCCCTCCAGGGAGTGCCTCAGTGGAAAGAAGCACCCACTCAAGATGGAAGAACTGCCACATCTGGTGACCGATCAAGGCAAGGATACTAAGGCCCAGCCTTTCTGGCCAAACTTGGGACAATTCTTGGAGCCCATTTTAGTGCCCAGATGTGGCTGTCATTACACCTGCAATGCAGCGTAACTCCTCCCTCTACACTTTTCTCCTTCCTTCCCCTTCCACAAGTACTGATCCCGAGATCACTCCCTGATATGCATTCTTCACTATAAAAAATAAAGGAAAGAGGGCAAGAGGGAGAAATAGAGGAACGAAAGAGGAAAGAATAAGGGGGAGGGGGAGGAGAAAAAAAGGAAGGCTGGAGACAGAATGTGAGGACACAAGAAAAAGGAAAAGAAGGAGAAAAGAAAGGAAGGAAGGATGGAGATAGAGAGGACAGAAGAAAAAGAAAAGGAAAGAGAAAAGAAGAAAGGAGGTAGAGAGTGAGGACAGAAAAAAACTGGATGGAAAGAGGAAAAGAAGTCCAGAAGAAAAAGAAAAGGAGAGAAAGACTAGGAAGGAGAAAGAGCTAAAGGGAAAGGAAAGAAAGAGAGAGAGAAAGGAAGGAAGGTAGGAAAGAAATAAAAATCATAAATGGCTCAGAAATGAGTGGAAGATATGAATACTGCATATCAAAACTTGTCAGGTGCAAACCAAAGCAATAATATGAGGAAGATATCTAACTTCAATCATACCTGTTGCAAATGAAAAAAAGTGAAAAATAGATAAGATTAAAATTCCAAAAGCTAGAAACAATTCATTATAAAGTTCCAGAAAAAGCAAAAGAAACGAATTCATAAAAATAAAGGTGGGATCAGCAGTCAGTGTAATGGTTAAGGCACTGAACTTCCACACGGCTGACAGAGTTCGAGTTCGAGACTCTTGACCTGGGACAGGCCTTCTCATTTTTTCTCTCTCCTCTCTCTCTCTCTTCCTCTCTTTCTCTCTCCCCGCTCTGGTGAGCATGCATGCCCTGTAGCAAATTTTAAAATAATAATATTAATAAATAAAAGTAAATAAATAATTCTAAAGTGAAATAAGGCAGAAATAGAAACAATAATTACATCAGTAGAGCAACAAAAAAACTCGCTTTTTAAAAAGGTAAGTAAAATAATCTTTACAGGTCAGTGCAAAATGAAAGAATAAAAACATTAAAAATTATATTAAGAATGCAAAAGGAAATGTAACTACAGACACAGAAAATACATTTGAAATGGTAATAAAATATTATACAATAGAAGAGACTCCAAAAATTTTGTAAATTTTGAAAAATGAAATTAAAATACACTTTTACTTTGCTGTAATTTTTTAAAATGGAAATCCATGCATAGTTTTTTTTTAAATAATTGTTGGGACCAGCGGTTGGTGTAATGGCTATGTCACTGGACTCCCACATAGTCGACCGTGGTTCAAGTCCCAGACCTGGTGGCTGAGACTCACGCCAGGCACATGTGTATGCGTGCCCAGGATCCCAAGAGGAGAATGGAGGAGAAGGGATTGAGGCGTGGCCATCCCCCCTGGGGGGTGATTTCTCTCTTTCTGTCTTTCTGTCTCTCTCTGTCTGTCTGGCGAGCGCACGCACCCTATAGCAAAAACCTCTCCAAAAAGAAAAAAAAAATAATTGTTTACTTTTAAAGAGAATGTGAGAAAGCAAGCCACCAGGTCCAGGACTCGAACTGTGGTCAGCCATGTGGGAGTGTCCAGCGTCTTAACTATCACACCACCTGCTGGTCTCCCATGCATAGTTTTTTTTGTAATATGCATTCTCCAGGAACTTTTTGAAGACTTCTCTGATACCACCTCCCAAATGTGATCATCTTAGCTTGAATGATTTTCTGCATGAATGCACAACGTCGAAGCTATTTCAACCTAAGAAAGAAATTGCCTATACCAATAATCGCAGACTACACTGTGAAGATGGTTGAAGGTCCACCTCCTAAAAAGGAGGAAAGCTTATCTAGTCTTACCAAATCTATCTCAAATAGCAGCAGTGTAGTCTAGTAAATACATAAACCAGTAACAGCGGTTCGTAATCATTATCAGGTTTTATGTCCTGCACAGTCATAAGGGCTATACTTTTGTACAACCAGCTCTACCATAGGTTTGTTTACATAAGAAACTCCACGAACGTGAGTTATGGTTGCCCACAATGTTACGACTTCTAAGGGATTTTTCAGCTTTCATAGTAAGCTTACAGGTCCACTCTCATACACAGTCCACTGTTAACTGAAACATCACTAACAGCACATGACTGCAGCTGTATATATGTGTGCAAATATATGTATGTAAGCGCATGGGAAAATGTGCACCACACGAACAGTCCTTATTTCTGGGGATGGAAATGGGTTTTGAGTGGGAAGAAAATATTTTTAACTCTTTGTCTCCTATATTATTTAAATTTTTAACCATGCAAATTTATTTATTCATTGCTCCAGTCAAGCAAACTAAAATACTTAAGCTATGTGATCGTTGATTTGTGTGTTACTTTAACATTATCTTATAGATACTTTTCCCTCCAAGTAACTTCTCTAGTTCAAATGATTTCTGTGAACTATAAAATAGACTAACAATTACAGAATATGAGAAAGCCCATTTAATGTTTTCTTCTTTGCTTGGCAAAGCTTCATGATCATCACCAACCCACAGTTTAAATTTGTCGAATGACGTGAATAACAATCTAATGCTGTTCCATGAAATGAAGACATAAGTACAGAATAGAAAGCGATGAATTTAAAAGAGAACCTCACTTACTTTGATTAATAATGATTTGAAAGGCCAGTAGGTGATATGGTGGTTAAAGTGCTGGACTCCCATATGGCTGACTGCGGTTCGAGTCTTGGACCTGGTAGTTGAAAAATCCTGCCAGGCTTATGTGCATGAGTGCCCAAAATCTCAGGAGGAGAAGAGATTGTGGTGTGGCCATCCTCCCTGGCAGGTGATTTCTCACTTTCCCTCTCACTGTCTCTCTCTGTCTCTCTCCATGGAGCATATGTGTCCCATGGTAAAAACCTTCATAAAAATTGAAAATTCTAGTTCTACCATTTGAGCAATATGACTGCTATACTGTTTGTTTGTTTTTTTTAAAATAGACTTTCGTGTTTTAGGTTCACGGCAAAATTGAAAAGCTGGCACAGAGAGCTCCCATGAGCCCCTGTCCTGTCTCAATGCCACCCCCAACCACAAAAGAGGTCCATTGGTTACAGCTGAGGCGTCTGCACTGCTCTGCCTTTATCACCGAGAGCACAGTGTACGTAGCGCTCACTCTTGCTGGACATCCTGAGAGTGTGGGCGGTGTGCAACACTGCTATTTTTAGTGTCTTAGGGCTACATAGTAGAAAGGGCTCAGCACTGAATGTCAGAAGACCTAAATTGTATGAGTGTTGCTATATTACTTAACCTTCCTTTATCTTCTTACTAATTACACTTTCTAATTAAACGAATTTGGATAAATGATTCAGCTTTCCATATGTTCATTTTTTCCCCTTCTATGGAGTGAGAATACTCATACTTCCGACGCGGTTGATGTGAGTATCAAATGAGCCTGCCTGTGCCAAGGTCATCTGCTATCTGTAAAGCACTCTAACAAATTAAATAGTGTGGGTACATAATTATTTCTTCCAGAAAAAAATGGGTGTGAAGACCAAAACAAGGACATAAAGTTTCACGAAAGATACATGGTAACTTTATTTATTTACTTATTTATTTTTAACTTGCTCCAGGGTGTATGCATTCACTTAAGAGAGACAAAGAAAAGAGGAGACAGAAAGGGAAAGTGAGAAAGCATCCCTCAGGAGGATGGCCACACAGCAATCACTTCTCCTCCATTCTCTTCTTGGGATTTTGGCCATCGCCACACACACACCTGGCATTTTTCAAGCCACTAGGTGCGGGACCAGAACCATGCAGTTGGCCACGTAAAATTCAGCTGCCTTAATCACCACCTCAGCCGCTGACTCTGTAACCTTTTTAATGCAATTTTGATGCTGCCCCTTTTAATGATAGGCATCATCTCTTTTTTTTTTTTGCTATTATCGCTAATGTGTAAAAACAGTATTATACACCGTTCATATTATTAATGTTCTTTCTAAATGAGATCTGCTGTGCTTAAGGAGAATTGAGAATTTACAAACTCTTTCTTCAATTACCCTCATCCAATAGTGTAACATAATATGCCACAAGGGGGCAGTATTTCTTTAAAAAAAAAACCTTTGTCTTAGAGTAATGTAATTCAGAGGTGGTGCAGTGGACTATCTTTTAAGGATATGTCAAGATTAAAATAATTTAGCATCTGTGTCAACTATAATTCATAGCCATTGAAACGAATCATAGCACTACACTTCTGGAAACACTTAAATGATTTCTAAAACAAGAAGTTTATGGGTTAACACAGCTGTAGAGATGAAATGTCTGCCAACCAGAACAGAAAAAATAAATACATATGTGGTTCTGGCCCCAACATGAAGCAATCTTCATGTGAGGAGCAGGTTAGGGAGCGCGTTGTTGTTTCAACAGCAGCAGCAATTAGTAGGTGCAAACGAAACAAAATCAAGTGTTACTTCACCACCCTAATAGAGTCCATTTGGGAAATATCAAGTAATCTAAATGACTGTTTCCCTGGAAACAAGCAGCAGGAATCTTTCCAAAGAACTCCCCACCCCATACTTAAAGCACTGACTTATAGAAACTTCAGTTTAATATACACAAGTACTGGAGATATATAGCCCAATACTTCTTTTTATGGCAGCTCTAATGGCATTTTATTCATGGGTCAAGTCATAGGTCAATGGGAATAACCTCTCTAAAGGGCTGAAAAAGTAGAATACATAACACTACAGCATGAGCTGAAACTGCTAATAGCTGAAATGACTCTAAATATAGGTCAAATGGCACAGCAGACCAGCCTCCTCCGGGGACACGGTGTTATTAACATCTACTGAGTTCTCACTATGCCAGATTATCTTAAGCTCCATTTAGCTCTTATTTTTTTTTGGGGGGGGGAGGCTTTTGCTATAGGGCGTGTGTGCTCGCCCGAAAGACAGAGAGAGATGAAGAGACAGAAAGCAAGAAATCACTCCCTACGGGGGATGACCACACCACAATCCCTTCTCCTCCTTTCTCCTCTCGGGATCTTGGGCACGCACACACACGCACCCAGCATGAGTTTAAGCCACAGGATCCAGGACTTGAACCGCGGTCAACTACATGGGAATCCCGCAACATAGCCATTATGCCAACTGCTGGTCCCTAGCTCATTTACTCTTCTCACTAAAATTGTGAGATCAATGTTGGTACTGAGGCGCAAGTTAAATAAATATCAAGGGCTGGCTACAGCCAAAATCAAGCCATATTATCTAATTCCAAAACCTACACATTTAACTGTATGATATACTACTTTACACGAGGCTGAGTTCTGGCAGCCTGGGGTTCAACTCTCCACTGCCACTACACCCCTGAGACTGGAAAAACTGCATCATTTCTGGTTCTCAATGTCCCTTGCCCACCAACCACCTACCACTATCACCTCCACAGTTAACCACAGAAGGTAATATACAAGGCCTTACTTTGGCTACAGAATCCATGCAGATATTATGAAAGCAGCTATCAAGCTGATGCAAAGTGAAGGATCTTGTATTTTTAGCAATGTCCCTTTTGTGGTCACTGATAGCAAAGAATACCCTCTTATAATATCTCAGATAAAGGCATGCAATAAACCACCAATTTATTTGTTTAAATTCCTGTATGGCTCTCTTATCTGCAAACAGGTTGTGATGTGGAAGGCTACATTTGAACATTATATGTCTGCAATTAAATGAGGAGTGAGGGGACTGCCATCAAAAAGGAAAAAAGGGGAGCCAAAACGTTCTGCAAGGCTGATGCACATGACAGTACTCAAGGCTCGTATATCAAGACCTTTCTGAGTGCTCCAGACAGGCGTGTGCCCATAATATAGGACTGGCTGGAGCAGGGAATGGATCATGGCATCGAGACCCTGTTAGGGATACTGGTCTCTCTCTCTCTCTCTCTCTCTCTCTCTCTCTCTCTCTCTCTCTCTCTCTCTGGCTCATGGAAGAAATGAATACATAAACTTAAAAAAAAAATCTTTATAATCAAAGAAAGCTTAAAAAGTACCCAGTATGTAAGTTCTGGGTAGTATATGAACTTTGCCTATTATTCTTCACAACTTAGATTTTTACTGGCTCTAGTCCTTCCCTTGGAACTTAAATAATGTGACAGACTTGAGGAGTTTTCTAACCTAACAGAAATTGCACATTGCTTTGGAAATATTCTCATGGCAGTTGATAAACTTTTCACTAAAATTTCAAGAGATTTAATACAAAACATGGGGATATTATTAGTAACCTTACAATCATTTTAATAGGTTCCTGGAAGTGCCAGCAGGTGATGTAATGGTTACATTGTTGAACTCCTACATAGTTGACAGTGGTTTGAGTCTCAGACTTGGGCTTAAAACTCATACCAGGCACATGTGCATGCATGCCCAAAATCCTGAGAGGAGCAGGGATTGCAGCATGGCCATCCCCCTCAAGGGGTGATTTCTCACTTTCTGTCTCTCTGGCAAGTGCACATGCCTTACAGGGGAAAAATAATTTTTTTTTTAAAGAGGCTTCTGGGTATTCTAACTGAATATCAATGCAGCATTAAATTATACTGTTTCACATTCGTCATAGTAAAATGGTTTCTTAAAAGCATAATTTCAGAGTGGATATTTCTGCAAATTGAAGGAAATATGTCTTTTAATGCATCTTTCAATGGGTAAGTATCTTAAGTTCTTTGAAAGTTTTAAATGAGATAACACTTTTTTTCTGTCACATTCCTGATCTGGTCAGAGGTGTCGCCAGAGGCTTATCAAAAAACAACACATCATGTTCAAATATTAAACAATAAAATTTAGAGCTCAACTAAGTCTCAAAACTGCTAAAATTTCAAGTTGAAATAAATGCTAGAGGTTAAAAATTCAGTAATTTTTTAAACAAAATTTAAATCTGTAGTATTTGCTACTTTATTTATGAAGTAGCAATATCACCTCAGCATTAATTTTGGCTTTTCCTTCTGTTAATGTAACTGCTATTGGGTAAGAGATAAGTATTGGGGACCAAGGTTCTTTAGAACTAAATAACCTACTTTTTCTATCTTCTTAATAATTTATTTTTGTTGTCTGGTGCATATAAAAAACAAGAACTACATAAAAATTAGTCCTACGTAATAATTCTAGGGACTGAAGATACTTTTTCAGAGACTAAGCAATACTGACAAATGTTGCCATTCAATACATGCTACATTTTCCTACCTGGAAATAAAGAAGTAGGTATGTTATCTATGACATAAAAGCAGAAAGAACTGGGACCAGCATTTGGCATAATGGCTATCTTGCTGGACTCCCACGTAGTCGACCGCAGTTCGAGTCCCGGACCCAGTGGCTTAAACTCATGCTGGACACATGTGCGTGCGTGCCCAAGATTCTGAGAGGAGAATGGAGGAGAAGGGATTGCGGCGTGGCCATCCCCCCTGGAGGTAATTTCTTCCTTTCTGTCTCTCTGTCTCTCTCCGTCTTACTGGTGAGCACGTGCACGCTATATCAAAAACCTCTCAGAAAAAAAAAAAAAAAAACAGCATATTAGAAGGCCCAGCAGATGGTGTGATGGGTAAGGCGGCCATGGTTGACAATGGCTAGTGTCCTGTACCCAGTGGCTTGAAAATCATGATGGACTCATATATATGCATACCCAATATCCCCGAAGGAAAATGAGGAAAAGGAATGGCCATCCCCCTGGTGAGTGATTTCTTACTCTCCTGCTCTCTGTCTCTCTCTGGTGATTTTAGGCACTCAAAAAAAAAAAAAAAAAAAAAAAAAAAAAAAAAAAAACCCTGAAAAAAAGAAGAGAACAAGCTCCTAGGCGGTAATAACATAATAAACTAACTAGCTTTATTTGTGTCAAAATTAATTTTTTAAAGTTAATTCCTAGCTCGATTTGAGTACACATAAAAAAAACTAGAGAGCAAAAGTGCATCTGTAAGAGTAATTAATTTTAATAAATTCCAAAAGCCATTTTGAATTAACACCTTATTCTCATCTTGTGCTTTATGCCATATTTTTTCTTAAGTTGTCATGTATGCAAAGAAAAAAGGAAACTAACATTTATGATGTTCCAACAAAATGCCAAAACCCACAAATTATCTCATGGAACACACATAACTTCCCTGAAAGGAATATATTATTTTCCAGAGATTTCTGATGAGGGAACCTATGCTTGAAAATAATGTTATAATATTAATTGATGTGACTACAAAGACTGACCTGGGAACAACAATTTTTCCATAGTATGTTTCTAAACATTTACATGGAAAAAAAGCCTGAACCAAGTGATTACTACAGACTTTAGAAGCCACGGGATTCACTGACTAGAGTTTACTATTCCACAAATGCATATTGAGTATCTGCAGAGGCCTTGGTTGGGAACTAGGACCAGAGGTAATACTGAGTTTCTGCCTTTAAGCGATTTCTAATTTAGGACATGAACGGACAATTTCTTAAAAATTAAGCATTTAGATTTCCATAAATTTCCTGTCCCAGAAATGTTCTCTTTCGAACTCAAATTTCTCCTAAGTGCCTTCTAATTGTGGTCTTGGATGACATGCTTCTAGTTCTCTTCCGTACCCACATAAGTCAGTCTGGTCCTTTGATTGCTGGTCCTTAATGTTGCAGGGGTTCCAAGACCTCCTCCTCAAATACGAGATGTCAGGATCCAGTGACATGAAATCAAGTCTGTCTGGACCACCTGCAGGAAGGCTTGGTGTTGCTGCTGGTACCTACACAGAACTTGGAGATTATATGTCACTTGACTCTGTGTATCATTTGAGGAATACCAGAAACTTTCTTTTCTAGTTCACAGACAGTTCCTTTATTTGTTTCCAACAATGCCTGCAACTGCAATCACCATCATGCTTTTTGTCAGATCTAGAACAGAGATGACCAGTGCTTGGAGGGTGTGTAGCTGCCCATCGCCCCTGGGTCACAGCCGCACACTCTCCCAGTGAGTGAAGATACAGCCTAAGAGTGCTCCCTACACTTATGTAAGTGCAGGCTTACATCCATCTGTCGAAGGATGTTCATCAGGCATAACCCTAACATAGAGTTTGCCTCCTACTCACCAATATGACTGAAAAAGCTTCTTAAAATGCAAATGTTGGCATGAGCAGATGGCGTAATGGTTATGTCATTGCACTCCCACTTAGTCGATGGCTGTTCAAGTTCGGACCCAGTAGCTTAAAACTCATGGTGGGCATGTGTGTGTGCATGCCCAAAATCTCAAGAGAATGAAGGAGAGGGGTTTACAGCGTGGCCATCCTTCCTGGGTGATGACTTCAGGCATTCTGTCTCTTTGGCTCTCTGTCTCGCTAGCGAGCGCACACACTCTATATAAATACCTCTCTAAAAAACGCAAATGTTAAATCCAAAAGGGAATTGCCATAATAAATTTCAAACAAGGGCAGTATTTTATTGACAACTAGAGCAAGAGGGCACTATTCCTAGTCCAACTGACACACACAGTAAGCAGAGATCAGAAGCTCATTTCTGACCAGATCTGCCTTCCTCAGGTAACTGAGAACTCCAACCTGACTTTAACACTTCTAGCTTAGGAGCACAATGTGAGGACTAGACCTGGGGCACTTTATCTAGGAAACAGTCAACCTGAGAACCAGTTCCAGAGAGAGCGATGAGAGTCAGCCCAAGAAGTGTCACATTCCCCTGGGGGAGAAAAAGAAAGATCTCGTTTGCTACAGTTCTCCTCCAGGGAAGCTATAATCCTTGTTGTTCTTTGAAGACAGAGACTCTCTTGCCTTGAGACCTTTGCAGTGGTATTTCTCTGTGAGGCAAATCATCCTCCACCCATCTACATGGTCCACTACCTCACCTTCTTCATCCATTTGCTCAATTTCACCTCAGCAAGACCCACCCTGACAAAAGTACTTAAAATTACACTCCAGTTCCATTGCCTCTCCACCCAGCAACCGCAACCCCCCCTTACCCTGTTTTCTTTTGTTCATGACATTTATTATGCTATATTAAACCATGATATTTAGTTATTTATCATTGCACAGGAAAGCGTTAGCATGGAAGACCTGATGTTGCTCTTTAGAAGGGCCGGCTCACAGGAATGTTCTTGGTGGGTCTGGGAACTTACGTTTTTGGATGTTCTCTAGGTTTTATGTGTGCCTGGGGCACTGAACTCTGCTTGCCTAAGCCATTTTTAAGACATGATTTATGATGAACACCTGCTTACTTTGGGGGAGTCTGGAAACTCAGTAACCAGTATCATGGCTGGTTGTGCAGGCAGGAAGTGCCTACATGACCTGCCCAGAGTGAAAACTCTGGACTCTGAGTCTCAATAGAGATTCCCTGGGGAGAAACAATGCCACCAAGTATGTGTTTCATTTCAATGTTTCAGGAAGAAGTGAGTTGTGTGTGACACCTTGCACATCCCACCTACCACGCACCTGCCACCAGACAACTCCTAGGACACACAACTTTTTAAGGATGCATCTGACCTACGGGCTCTGCCTGATGTCAGAATGATGTGTATCCATAGCTGTGATCATTCTAGCAAGCCACCCAACATGAAAGTGATTGAGGGTCCCTCAAAAAATGCATTTTGTATGCTGTAAACATGTACAGTGATTAAATGTAAAAAAATATATAAGAAAATAAAAGAAAGGGAAAAAAAATCATGCGTATCATTTTCTCCCCATTAGAAGGTCAAATCAAAGTAGAAATTTTAAAGTCTTTTTACTTCATCTATGTATCATATGTTAATTTTTAAATTATTTTATTGAACTTTATTTTATATTTATTTATTTTTAATTTGACCAAAGAAGGACATAGTGAGAGAGAGGGAAAGTGAGAAAGCAAGCCGCCAGGTCTGAGACTTAAACCATGGTCGGCCACGTGGGAGTCCAGCGCGCTTAACCACCACACCACCTGCTGGCCCCCATATGTTAATTTTTTAAAAATCAGTATAAAATCTCTTTAGTGTATTGATATATCCCCAGTACCTGGGGCAATGCCTGCTACATAATGGGCATTCAACATACATGTGTTGAATGAATGAGGAAAACCTAACAGTTTACTATGAAATAGATTTATTTTTTAAAAATAAATAATTAAAATATCAATTGATATTCCCAAAGGTCTTTAGAGAAGACATTTTATCTGTAAGAGTAATACTTGACTATCAAGCGGGAAAAAAAAATGCTTTTAAATGAAAGGTCAGGGTTGAATTACAAACATGGTGACAGTAAGCAGCATACTGTATACAACAGAAACACCACAAATGTGATTGAGATCAGCTGGAGAAATTAAATTCTTCTCAAACTCAGAAGAAAAAATAAGAATAATCCATTAAAAAAAGTTAACAGTCAAAATCATAAACATTCAAGTAGGAGAAACAACAATAACCTACACTACACATAGTAGGTTCATAATAAGGCAGATGTTGAAGAAAAACATTTCTCTGAGGCCTGAATGGTGTTAGTCAGAAAAGCAGATGTTTAAAATTTACAGATTATTCTGTATCAGCATTGGTTACAGAATCTCAAGTGGTAGTGGCAGTTGGAAGCTCTTTAATAAATTTATTTTTGTGTGTTCTTAAGATAGCTAGAGCCTTATAAAGTATGAATCTCAAGCAGAGGGCCTCCTTGGCAATGCTAATCAGTATGTCTAGACTTAGAAAAATATGAATTGTAAATTTTGGAAAGAAAAAAGTGAAACTTGTAGTGTCTACACATACTGTGTGCTAGAAAATGTAATCACATTGATGAAAAGGCTATCAGAACTAATTATTCCAATAACGTGCCCAGTTATAAATATATGTTTTGAAAAACACTATGTAACAACCAACAAAAAGAATTTTAAATGCTATTTATTAACGCAATAAAGAAAAGAAAAAAATCATTAAATTACACATATAAATAAAACTACAAAACATCACTAAATTACATAAAACGTGAACTGAACGAATGTAGGGATAAACCACACCCTTGAATATTGTGCTAGATCATTCTACTTTCCACTTAGTTAGTTTAGAGCTCTGTTCTCAGACTCTCCTTCTCTATGGTTTTGAGTTAGAACAGGTCAAAGAGGGATTCGAATAGAACTTGAGAGGTAGAAGTGAACCTACAGCTATTGCTCTTTGAAACTAATAATGCTGGGTTGTTGGAAAGTCATGACGCATGTGTGTGTGTGCCCAAGATCCCGAGAGGAGAATGGAGGAGAAGGGATTGCGGCGTGACCATCCCCCCGGGGGGTGATTTCTCGCTTTCTGTCTCTCTCTGTCTGTCTGGCGAGCGCACGTGCCCTATAGCGGAAAAAAAAAAAAAACCTCTCCAAAAAAAAAAAAAAAGGTGAGTGAGAATTACAAACATGGTGACAGCAAGCAGTATACTGCATACAACAGAAATACCACAAATGTGATTAAAATCAACTAGAGAAATTAAATTCTTCTCAAACTCAAGAAGAAAAAGAAAAAATATTAGTCCATTTAAAAAAAAATTTAACAGTCAAAATTATAAACTTCCAAGCAGAAACCCAGTTATCCACACTACACATAGTAGGTCCTTAATAAGGCAGATGTTGAAGAAAAACATTTTATAAGGGCACTTGTCCCAATCATGAAGTTTCCACCTAAATACCACCCCAAAGCCCCACCTCTTTCTCATTTTTTTAGAAAGATATTGCTATTAGGGCATGTGTACTCACTGGTCAGACAGTGAGACAGAAACAAGAAATCACCCAACAGGGGGATGGCCATGCCTCAATCCCTTCTTCTCCATTCTCCTCTCAAAATTTTGGGCATGCACATACACATCCAGTGTCAATTTCAAGCTGCTGGGTCTGGGACTCAAACCACAGTCAGCCTCATGGGAATTCAGCACCTTAAACACCACACCAAGTCCCACCTCTTAAAACCATCACATTGGGGGCCAGCAGGTGGCAGTCTGAGTCCCAGATTTGGCAGCTTGAAACACGTGGGTGTGCATGTGTATGTGCATGCCCAAAATCCTGAGAGGAGAATGGAGAAGAAGGGATTACAGCATGGCCATCCCTCTTGAGGGGATGATTTTTCACTTTCTGTCTCTCTGGTGAGCACATATGCTGTATAATAAAAATCTCTCAAAAAAAAATACCATCACATTCAAAATTAAGGTTTTCTCGTGAATTTAAGGGGAGATACCAACATTCAGTCCAAAACAACATCCAAACAACAATGAGCACTAAAGCTCCAAAATTGTGAGAGAGGCCTTCTTGGACTTTTTAACTCAGCTCCAGCAGAGCGCATGGTTAAACACAACCACTTGAGCAACTTCAACTTCTACTGCACAGAGCAGAAGAATTGTGCTACTGAGCTGTGTCAACCCAAAGAATTGTGAGAAATAATAAATTGCTCTTGTTTTAAGCCACTAAGTTTTGTGGTGACTTATTTACAGGGGTAGTTAACTGAAACTGAGGGGCAAATTTATTCTGTAACAATAACAAGAGTATTCTTTTGTTCTCCTCTTTGGGTCTTGATTAAAAGTATTCTAAAGGTCATTTGTAAGAACATTCAATGATGCTCGCCAATAATGTTTTTAAAATTAAAATAATTAGGGCATCATTTTATAATAATAATATTAACACCCCACCAAACACTGAAACATTTTATAAGTTTAGTAATATGAAAAGTATAACTATCACTTATTGAACACTTACAACATCTTACGCATTATTCAAAGTATTGCCATGTCAAATAAAAGACACTATTTATTCTTCACGCTTCCAGATAAAAATCTGAGAGCAATATTCTAAGCTTTTATATTAATTATGATAGAACATCAACATTAAACCAGAGTATTAGAAAAATACACTCAATAAAACTATAAAGTTGTTAAGTTATGCCAGGTCACACTGCCATTTATGAATTACATATGTGAGAACACTGGGCCTGTCTGTATCTTTTTGTTCCCCCAAGAGAGATTTTTTTTTTTTTTTTTTTTTTTTTTACTATAGGGCATGTGTGCTTGCCAGAGACACAAAGAGAGACAGAGAGACAGAAAGCGAGAAATCACCCTGCAGGGAGCTGGCCACATGGCAATCCCTCCTCCTCCATTCTCCTCTCAAGATCTTGGGTACACATGCACATGCACATGCACCCAGCCACCAGAACTGGGACTTGAACCACAGTCAACTACATGGGAGTCCAGCAACGTAACTATTACGCCATCTGCTATTCCCCCATGGGCCTGTCTGTATCTTACATTGCATGAATAATTATCAGAACTAAAGAGGCTTTAGTCTTCTGAGAAGCTCCTAAGGGATCTAGGACAACCACGGCTCCCATAGGGAAAAGAGATCAGAAGAAAAAGAATATTGTACTATTTCAGCTATGGTACTATTTTATTTTGTATAACAGAGTAGCAGGAGAATCACTGGGGAGGGTAAAATGTGATCTATCCTCTGAGTACATAAACTCTGCTTCCATTGTTGGAAGGAAACCCATTCCTTTGGGTAAAGAGTAAAACGTCCACAAACAAACATAAATGAATGTTTTTTTTTTAAAAAAAAAAGCTTTTGAGATTAAAGAACAATCCATTTATTTCACAGATGAAGGAAGAGATACCCAGTGAGTGACATGATTTGCTCAAGGTCATGTGTTGGTGCCAAAGTTGCTCTTTAAAACCCCAAATGTCACTGTATCCCCAAGTGAACCCTTTCCTATATCATATGTACACCTACCTACTGAGAAATAGCCTTTTCAGCCCCTGCAACCTCACTTTTAAGAACTGACAGCCACTTAAGGAAGGAAGAGAACAAAGGTTGAGTCTCACTTATATTGCTTCTCAGTGCTTGGCACAATTTCTCTCCATAGAACATACTCAAGAAGCATCGCTCACGAAAAGGAGGCAAACTGCTTATTAACCAATAGTCACCAACCCCTCTTCTCAGCTAAAGCAAGCTATTCATAAAAGTAATTTTCTTGACTATGTCAATCATCTGTTAACACACAAGTATTGATTTCTGTCTGTGCTAATAAATTGTAAGACAAGATAATCTTTGAAATTAAAGATTTGTTTTCTAGTATAATCTTTTCTTCTTGTGCTTTCATACTTAATACCGTTAAGTAGGAAGAATTTCTTCCTTTCATTTATTACTAAGAGGGCAAGGTGTTTACTTATAATCAATGATTAAAATGCTCAGAGGTGAGCAGTCTGCCCTTTGCCTGAAGTGCCGTTTCATCTGCAGGAATGGGGCTCCCGGTTCATGAAGCCACATTAGAGCCATATGTTTCTTTATTTAGACACCTGTTCACAAAAGGCAAAGCCAGCATAAAATTAAAACTCAAAAGAGACCCAAATGGATTACTAAGGCAAGGGGGCTTCAAGGTCATGGGTGGTTACACCAACCTCAACAAAGAAAATCTCCGCCACCCTGAAGACTTTCGATCGGTCCGAGTATATACCATGTCACAACATTTCCTCCTCTAGTTATGTATTTTGCTCATGTCTAGAAATTGTTCCATTCTTAGTGTCACAGTGTTATTGAACTATACAGTCTCAGACATTCCCTAACCCTGCTTGATATTCTCAGCAGAGAGCATCTATCAGTGTTTCTCGTCAGGGGCACTTGCATAATTCGGCTAGAAAAATCCTTTATTATTCAGCACTGTGCCATCAACTGCTGTCCACTAGATGACTAGGGCATCTCCAATTTTAAAGGTAACCAAAACATGCTTATTTCTTAACTCAGAGAGTCTGCTAAGCTACCCCTGGGTTTCTATCCCAAGTATGTCATGACCTGGACACTCTCTCAAGGAAATAAGTTGGGGCAATTGTGAGCCCACCTCATTTGTTTTCTGTTTCTCAGGCATTACTGTCCTTTATAATCTGATGTTTTGAAAACCGTGCTTCATATATTTTGTCCAGTTTTTTGTTTACTTCGGGCAAAATCATAAACCAAGTATCTCTTGCTTCACCTTGACTGGAAGCAAAAGTCAGCAATCAGGATTTTTTTGTTTGTTCCTTAACTAAATATGAATATGATTCTGACTTTCCAGAAAGAAAAGCTAAAGCAAAGAATTCTTGGGGATAAGAATGAGGGGGCCCTAATGAGGATATGAGAAAAGGAATGCTTTCTAGCTCCAATACCCCCTTAGCATTGAGGATGTTGGCATTAAAAGGCATCGAACACTAAACTACCTCACATATTTTCTAGGGATGGCTTAGAAAATAGAGTTTAGGAATGGCAAGGCTATTCCTAGGCTTATATTTATGATTCAGCCTTACAAAAATAATTATAAAAATCAGTTCTTCATGCTCTAAGGCCACCCAGCCCATGCTACACAAATAAATAACTTACATAAAGCGATCTCCTTTATGACTGGTTCTTTGTCAATTGTCCTTATGTCCACATTTGCAATGGGTGGCTCTCTGCAAGGTGTCCATACACCAACATGGAGACATAACCACGGTCAACTCCAATGACAGAATACCCCTTTGTTTTGCATCTTGACGCCATTGTCTCCTTCCATCATCCTCCTCAGTCCCCTTTAGGTCACAGAGAATGTAATACTTACCTGAAATAGTTATTCTAAAATCAGTCCCTGAGCCATGATCATCACACTAGCCTCTACAGCTTCTTATATCCCATTCCTTGAAGAATGATGCAGGTGTAGGAATAAGTTTCGACAAACTTGGGGATTCCATAAGTATACACTACCAGTGCCTTAAACAGATGGGACACCTAATGAGGCTTTTAACTAATTGATTGAAATTTTTCAATAATAAGAAGTGGTATTATTTATACATCTGGTGATGTTTTCTTTATAAAGATACCAGGACCTGGCCTAAATGCATTGGCAGATTAAATAGAAAACATTTGATAAAATAACAGACACTGATTCATTTTAGTGAGGAGATGTGAGTTTTCTCTAGTGCTTGTCCATGTTAAAATGAACCAGTTCTTACCTCTTTAATTGAATAAATTCTAGATTTCTGTCATCTGAATGTTAATCCATGCAAATCTCACAGATGTTACTTGAATGAACAGGAAGCTGTCAGCATGACTCCATTTAAGCAGCATGTTGCTTGAACTTATGTGCATGAGAGAGCAAGTCTGAAATGTGGCAGGTGTGGATATGCCAGATGACACACTGAGTCAGACCATGCTCAGGGGCATGAGTCTGATGATGCAAGCCTGTAGGAGAGAGGAAAAAATACCAAATAATAAATATGTTCTCCTTAAAGCACAGCCTCACTGACTTAGAAGAGAAAAAAATATGATGTAGGAATTGGGTTTGATACAGAGAGTCCTGCTAGGAAATAGCATACTATATATTTCAAATTAAAATAAATGAATAAGTAAAATGAAATTAAATTAATAATTTAAAAAAAAGTTCTAATCTGCCTTTCACCCATGGAAAAGAGCAGTGCTTAAGATACCTTTTCTGTAAGAAGTGATTTTATTTGCAACTTTCTATGCTGTCCCTATACCTTCTATATATTTGAGTCCAAATTCCTATCCAGAAATAAAATGTAGAAACACCATTAATTCTTCTTCACATCTTTATCCATACTCAACTACAGTTTCTAATACTCTTTATCTGTAGGTTTGAACTCAATTAATAAGACAATTATAATCAGGGCATGCAGAGTAAAAACATTTAAAAAAGGGTTACCAATCTCATGTAGATAGGGGTGTGTGTGTGTGTGTGTGTGTGTATTACCAACAGAACAAAAATTGAAGGTACACAACATGTTTTTGGTTGAAGATGAAAAACATGCTAATGTCTTTGATTTAATTGTAACATACTGCATGCATGCTTTGAAAAACCATATTGTACTCTATAAAGGTGTATAATTAAATAAATGTATATAAAAAGTATAAAATAAATAATATAATATTAAAAGTATGTTAGCAAATATGTAAAAATAAATAATAACTAGGTCATGAAGCACAAAAAGAATCTCCTGATGCTTGTGAATTTAAGTTGTGCTAAAAGTGTGGTATTTGGTAAGCATAGCCTTCCAGTTTCAGTGCATCCTCTAAGTAGCATATATTTTCCAAATCTCTACTGGCTAGGTCCAATTTCTTGTTTAATATTCTTGTCTGCTGTTAGGGCTATCCTGTTTAATAAGGAGTGTCAACTTGATTAACTATTGTTATTTGAAATTGCTTATTTATGGAGAGATGGAGCCCTCTTGGCCGCTACTCTTGGCTGCTGTCTGGAGTCTGGTTAGGAATAATGTAATGATCTGGAGATCTGTCATGATACTTCTCTAGCTATGTGTGTCAGCACTGCCTACATCATCCTGCTACTGTCTACTGTCTTCCAGATTCAACCACCATTGAGTCAAAGTGCGTACTAGGCATTAGACTGCTGACAACCCAACTTGTGGGCAACCTTCTCATGCCTAGGTCTGTAGAATTTTGAATGGCTCACAGATATCTTAGCTATCTCTGAACCCTCAATATTAACTTTGTGTATGAATAGTTTTGAGTATATAAATTCCATCATCACTTCTAAAGATCTGTAACCCAAAAGAAGTTTAAAATTCACCATTCAAGAGAAGTTTATTTTTCCTATTCTGATCCCTCCTGGTCTTAATTTTTTTTTTTTTTTTTCGTTCTCTTTACTGCTGAGACCAAGATCTCAGAAAGCACAATAAATGAGCTGGAAATAATGATAATAACTTCAGAACAGGCTTTGCAGGTCAACCACATCATTCAGAAAAACCCCTTTACTCCAATTTCTTCTTCATATTTCTCACTGTGGTTAAGAAAAATCAGCAAATGCTCTTACTTAATTATTCAATGTTCTGAAACTGCTCTTTAATGGATGTTTAATTGATTTTCACCCAATTAAAACATGTGCTTTCAAAATGCAATGGATGCCTGTGAAGAGTATCAATTTTCAAGAACATTCTTTGCCACAAGTTCTGTTTCTTCTCCTTTACTTTTCCTGCTGTTTAAAGCTATCATAATTTAAAAGGGGGAAATGTCCAAATGTAATCCCAGTTGACAGAGAAGAATGTAAACAAATGCTAATTAGCTCCTTTATTTAAACAACTATTCTCATACTGACTTTACGAGTTTCAAAAAGTAAAGCTGTCTTATCAACTCACACTCTTGACTTGGATATCATTCACAGGCATAGTAAAAATCACACAGGTTTTTCGTTAAATTTTATGTTTATCTCAGATAATAAATGGTTGATTTCTATCAACTTTATTGAGGTATAATTGACAAATAAAAAGTGTATATATTGAGCCAGTTTTGTGTCCTGGTGATTAAGGGAGTTAGATCCCACATGGCCAACAATGCAGTTCAAATCCCAGACTCGGTAGCTTGAGAAACACACCAGGTAAATGTATGTTGCATGTCTAAAATGCCAAAAGAAGGGACAGATGGAGAAGAAGGGTTTGCAGCATGGCCATTCCCTATGGGGATGCCTTTTCCTCTCCCTCTTTTTCTCTGTCTCTCTGAACACATGCACCCTCTAACCCAAAAAAAGTATATATTTAAGGTATACAATGTGCCTTTTGACCTATGTATACATTGTGAAGTAATTACTACAATCAAGCTAATTAATATATCTATCACTTGACATTTGTGTGAGTGTGACAAGAACACGGGATTTACTCTCTTAGCAAACTTGAGGTATACAATACACTATTATTAACTATAGTCCCATGCTGTACATTATATTTCCAGAACTTATGCATTTTATTTGTAAAGTTTTTACCTTTTTCATCAAAATGCTCTTATGTTCCCCTTCTCTGTGCCCCTAGTAACCATTCTCCTATCCTCTGTTTCTAGAAGTTCATCATCTTTAAACTCCACATATAAGTGAAATCATGCAATATTTATCTTTCTCTGTCTGGCTTATTTCATTTAGTACAATGTTCTTTAAGTTCATCCATGTTGCTGCAAATGGCAAAATTTCTTTCTTTTAAAAGTCTGAATTATATTTCTGTATGTGTATTCTTTTTTTCTATTCATTTATCAAAACTTTGGTTATTTTCATACCTTGGTTATTGTGAATAATGCTGCAATGAACACTGGAGTGACGATATCTCTTTAAGATACTAATTTCAATTCCCTTGGCTATATATCCAAAAGTGAGGTTGCTGGATCATATGGTTTTTCAAACTGCATTCAGCTCTCTTTCACTTCTCCCTGGAAATAAATTTAAGACAGCTCACACTGCTTGGTTGATTTGGCAGGGAAATTATCAGGAAAGAAGAAAGATCTTCTTTTTAAACTATTCTTAGACTCTTCCAAGTTCTCTTTTTATCTTTCAGCTTTTGATTGTTTATAGTCAAATAGTTACACTCTCCATAGAATCTGCCAGTAATAGCCAGCAAAAAAATAAAAATAAAAAGATTATATTGTCAGTTACAGTAAGAATAAGGTTAAGTTTTTATAGTAATACATTTCTATTTATTATATTAAAATGTGTTAATAACAAGAAAGGTATGAGGGGCCAGCAGGTGGCATGTTGGTTAAGGCTGCTGGACTTCCCCATGGCCCAATGCAGTTTGGGTCCTGGTCCTGGCGCCTTGCTTTCTCACTTTCTATCTCTCTCTCCTCCTCTCTGGTCATATTAAAATAAATTAAATAAAAGTAAAATAAAGCTAAAATAATTATTTTTTAAAAAAGAAGAAATGTATGTATTTGAAACCCTACTTAACACATATACTTTTCTTCTACTAAGATATGAATTTAAGGGGCCAGGAGGTTGCATAGTGGTTAAGGTTCTGTACTCCCACATGGTTATCCACAGTTCAAGTCCCAGACCCAGTGGATTGAAACTCATGCCAGGTACATACGCGTGCATGCCCAAAATCCCAAGAGGAGAATGGAAGAGAAGGGATTGTGATGTGGCCAACCCCCCTGGAGGTGGTTTCTTACTTTCTCTCTGTCTCTGTCTCTGTCAAGCACACATACTCTATAACAAAAATCTCAGTAAAAAAAAAAAAAAAAAGAAAGAAAGAAAGAAAGAAAGAAAGAGAAAGAGAAAGAAAGAAAGAAAGAAAGAAAGAAAGAAAGAAAGAAAGAAAAGAAAAGAAAAGTGGGTTTAGAACTACAAGTTTAATTTCTCTTTTTTAAAGAATTATTTTATTTAACTTTATTTATTTTTCCACTTATTTATTTTACCTTGACCAGAGGAGGACAGAGAGAGAAGAGAGAGGGAAAGTGATAGAGCAAGCCGCCAGGTCCAGGACTCAAACCACTGGTTCGCCATGTAGGAGTCCAACGCCCTTAACCACCACACCACTTGCTGGCCTGATTTTTTGTTTTTTTTTTAAATGCTAGCCATTCTGACTGCGGCTAAGTGGTATCTCATTATGGTTTTGATGTGCATCTCCCTTATGATGAGGGATGTTGAGTATTTTTTCATATGTGTTTTGGCTATTCGTACATCTTTCTTAGAGAGTTGTTTGTTCAACTCATTTTCCCTTCTTTTAATTGGGTTGATCATGTTTTTTTCAGATAAGCCACTTAAGCTCCCAGTGTATTCTAGTTATCAATCCCTTATCTGAGGCATAGTTTACAAAAATATTCTACCATTCCGAGGGTTGTCAATTCACACTAATTAGAACTACAACTTTCAACAAGTGAGTTTTTCAGTTTAACAATTTTTGCTGGAAAAAGAAATCACAAAGGTTGGAACCAACAGATGATATAATGGTTACGTCACTGGACTCCCATATAGTCAGGTGGTTCAAGACCTGAACCCAGTGGCTTAAAACTCACGCCAGGCATTTGTGCATAATTGCCCAAGATCCCGAGAGGAGAATGGAGGAGAAGGGATTGCAGCATGCTTGGCCATCCCCCCGGGGAGATGATTTCTTGCTTTCTGTCTCTCTGTGTCTCTCTGACGAACGCCCACGCCCTATAGCAAAAACTTCTCTTAAAAAAGAAAGAAAAAGAAAGAAAGAAAGAAAGAAAGAAAGAAAGAAAGAAAGAAAGAAAGAAAGGAAGGAAGGAAGGAAGGAAGGAAGGAAGGAAGGAAGGAAGGAAGAAAGGGAAGGAAGGAAGGAAGAAACAACAAAGGTCAAGCATATGTTTGTCAGAATTTGCATTACTCTATTCTGTTGTTGATTTTTTAAAAGAAATTTTTCCTGAAGGGAACTGCATTCAGAATTTCAGTAAGAACACTATCAATACAGAGCAAAATGAAAGTTTGTGTACGAAAGGACAATGGTGGAGAATGTAATCAATGGGGTTAGCTTTAGGAGTAAATCTTAAAGAAAAACAAGAAATTAAAAAAAAATTAACTTAAGCTAAAATGAAAGAAAGGAAAGGAAAAACAAACAAACAAACATGTAGAGGTATAAGAGTAGCCCGTTCCCCTTTTTCTTCAAGATACAGCCATAAAATGTCAAACCTTACAAGAGCCCAGGGAGGAAATACACATCACTTCATGCCCCATTTCCAGCTATGGAATTGTAATCAGGATTATAAATGTCTTCAAGATTGGCGCCTAGCTTAAGTAACTGAAACTGTTGCGCATTAAATACTAGGAAGCAGTGGAGACAGTGATGAACTGAAGAGTGCATACTCCACATACTCCACACCTACAGTCTTTCAAACTTCAAGGAAGAAAAGAAAAAAAAAAAAAAAAAAAAAAAGAAACATCATCATGGCCAAATGAAACATATCAGCAGAATAAACTGAACTGTGGTTTATCAGTCTGCTCTCTCTGACCTTCTAACTCCAGGTTGAAGCGTCTGATGCAGGTCTCACAAACGAGGCAGGGGCTCTCACAGCATACGGCTTGCTGGCAGTCGTGCAGACACATGGGAGTCAGGGGCTCCATCGTCTTTGCCAGTGCCCTGTCGCCAGCTTTCTTATCTCCTGAAAACCCCAAGAACGGACTCAACTACTTCTACTTTTGGTATCACATCTTTTACTTCTTCCCAGGGTTTTCCCCTTGCCAAATAAGAAACACAGTCATATAAAAGCATTTATTCTATTCACAGGCTTTAAATCAAACATGGAACTATATTGTGTTTTTTCTCACAATTTTACTTTTTAGCAATTAAAGACAAAATGTAACCTAAAAGGTTGCTTACACTACATCTAAGGGCGTTTTTTTGTTTGTTTGTTTTGGTGGGGTTTTTTTGGTGTTTGATTTTTTTTTTTTTTTTTTTTTTTGGAGAGGTTTTTTGCTATAGGGCGCGTGCGCTCGCCAGACAGACAGAGAGAGACAGAGAGACAGAAAGCGAGAAATCACCCCCCAGGGGGGATGGTCACGCCGCAATCCCTTCTCCTCCATTCTCCTCTCGGGATCTTGGGCACGCACGCACACGCGCCCGGCGTGAGTTGTAAGCCACCGGGTCCGAGACGCGAACCGCGGTCGACTACGTGGGAGTCCAGCGACATAGCCATTACGCTAACTGCTGGTTCCCGGTGTTTGATTTTTTTGAAATCATTCCTCTGCTTCAATTCCACAGCAAAGATAATGATGACGTAGGTAACAATGGAAGGTTATGTAGTAAAGTTCACATCGTGTTCAGAAGTATCCTCAAACATTTAATAAAAGCTTACGAGGCATAGTATCCAAGTAGGAAGCTGAATGAAAAAAAGAAGAGTTGTGGAAAGATGATAGGAAGTACTCTGACAATCTGAGACTATCCCAAGGCCGTGAGAAGGCAAGGGTAGAAAGGGAAGCAGTTGCCTCAGTGTTTCGTAGGCTTACTTCATCCCTGTTTCCACAGAACCAACATTAAAAGATAATGAGAGGACGAGCAATGAATGAGACCTTTCTGAAGAAGAGGAAAGGCAAGGCACATGGAAGAGAATAGAAGGACTGTGGAAACCTGAGCCCAGGGGACCATCTCTGTGTACCCATTCTGGTAAATTGGAGATCCACCAGACGTATGTACCAAAGTCCAGTGTAATCCATGTCTGCTAAGCCAACATTTCATGGACTCTCACCTATACTCATGGTGGGCACTTGGTAAACACCACGGCAGTAATATTAATGATACATTTTCAATGTAATACTCATAATTAGCCACTACTTTTGTAATGGTGTCCTCCTACTTCCTGCCTTAACAGAATAGTTTGTCATCTAATTCCAGATTCAGACAATTGAAAATAACACTTCAAATATTAATGTGACTTCAAACACAAGGCTATGTGCATACATGTGTTTATCAGCATGTGTTTATTCTGGAAGTCAGGCAGAGGATTTTTCTGTATTTCTTTTAAAAACTAAGTAAACAATGAAAATAACTGAAAGGTAAAAGTTTTCTTAACCAGTGAACAAAACAATCCAAGAAAGTGCTGAGGAAGAGAAGGCAAGAGTTGCTCTGTAGGATCATTTCTAAATAAAATAAAACTAACCAGACCATATTAACTGGAACCAATGACCTTCACTATGTCAACAGGATAAAGGAAGTCAACATCTCAAGTTAACAATTTTACTTGGAAGCTCCTCTCAGTCATATTTAACTTGGTTGGCACAAATGTTTTTGGCCAGCTAAAATTATGCAATATTTTCAAAGATTAAAATATTCTCAGCAACTCCATCCACTCAGAAAAAAAGTCTTTAATGTGAGAAAACCTTAAGAAGGTCTAACCACTAAATATTCATTTCAAAAATCCCTTAAATATTTTCTAAATTACTATTGATACACATGAGAATGAAGAGCCAAAAGTTACTCAATCCTCAAAACATAAAAAATACAAAATAATTCCTAATAGTTTACTACATCATACTTACATAAGCCTGAGAATTTATAAAAGTTTTTAAAATAATTTCATGCTAATCACTGCAAGTTGGTGTTTTGATCCACTACAAATCTAAAGTATCGGAAACACATTAAAAGAGCATTACTATGACTTAGGATATAAATAAATCATTCACAGAAGAGAAACAAATAAACATTGTTTAAAAAGTAGCATCTCCCATAGTTTTTAAGAGCATGGAGCTCTAGACTCAGACTGTCTAGATTGACATCTAGGCTGTCATTTCCAAGCCTTTGTGACCTTGGACAAGTTACTAATCTCTCAGTCTTCGCTTATCTTTAAAATGAAGATGATTAGACAGATAGTCTATCTCATAGAAATGCTGTCAGAATAAAGGAGACAGTCTGCAAAAGAGATTTGGCAAATAACTGTCATGGTATATGCAGTCAATAAGCATTCGGTATTATTACTATAATAAAAAAAATTAATGCCACCTTATTATTGATTAGGAAACTACAATTGAAATAAGATTTTATTTTACCAGATTAGAGTGATGAAATTTGGATAGATAGTATCCAGTGATGGAAAGAGAGTGAAGAAATGGGTACAATATACACAATAGGTGGAAATACGTGTTGTTTCTGTTCCTCTGAAAAACAACCTCAAGTGAAGGAGGTGGGCTGTAGAAATAAAGAGGAAAGATGTGCACATGCAGCAAACTCTTCTTACTAGAGGACTTTTTTTTCATCATTTTAAATCACTTGTTATATTCTACTCCTTGCAAGCCATTTATACGAAGTTTCCCATTTAAGTATTCTATGTGACAAATCAAGATAAGACCAAAGGAAATTAAATTTATAGACACCCAATTTTTATGTGAAGACTCTTATAATCCAATGACAGACAATACTTTTCTTTCAGTAATTCCCTATAGATCTTTAAATTAAATCTATGTGAAGGGACATCAACAAGTTTATGGTAAAAAATAATCCAAGTCCAAGTTAATTCTGGTGCAAAAATTTTAAAACGCATGCATAGATTTTTTTTCATAATATGTATTTTCCATGAACTCTTTGAAGACCCTCTCTTTTTTTTTTTTTTTTTTGAGAGGTTTTCGCTATAGGGCGCGTGCGCTCAGCAGACAGACAGAGAGACAGAAAGCGAGAAATCACCCCCCAGGGGGGATGGTCACGCCACAATCCCTTCTCCTCCATTCTCCTCTTGGGATCTTAGGCATGCATGCACACGCGCCCGGCGTGAGTTTTAAGCCACCGGGTCCGGGACACGAACCGCGGTCGACTACATGGGACTCCAGCGACACAGTCATTACACTAACTGCTGGTTCCCCAAGACCCTCTCATGTTTAATAAAATAACTATGTAGTATGTACTCACTTTATATTGTAAATAAACAATTGCTATTTAGTACTTAATCTATCCATTATCTTTTTTTTTTTTTTTTTACTCTCTCTGTCTCTCTCTTTTTTCTATTAGGAAATTTTCTCAATACTTCATTCTTCTGACTTGAACCAAACTAACTTTATATATTATGGTGGAGAAATTCTCTTGACCACAGTCTCTTAAAAAGTAAATAAAACATAAAATAATAAAGTTTTAAGTGGTAGTCACGGTATGTGGAAAGAAAACTGTAGTCCAGTTAAGAAAGCCAAGTTGTGCCATTTTATAGAACTCAGGCAAGACTCTTCATTTGGCTAAGACTCAATTTTCTCATCTGTAAATCATAAGAATACTATGAGTTACTGAATTCACAGGATAGGAAAAATGTATCACTTCCAAGTTGTTGCTTTGTCAGTTTTTGAAACTTTCCCTCTCACAGTTTCTATGGCAATAGTGATATTGACCTTTCAAGCCCCTCCACTCATTTCACTTCAAATCTAAGAAGACCCCTCAATCCATCAGTGTTGAAATTGGGTCCTCCACTATTCACTGTTGTCATTGTAGGATGAGGACCAGAACGGAAGAAAGTGTTGAGGGATAGAGAGGGTATGATTTAAAACAAACCGTCAAAAACTATTTATTTATTTATTTGTTTGTTTGTTTATTGAGAGATTTTTGCTATAGGGCACATGCACCTGCTGGAGAGACAGAGAGAGACAGAGAGACAGAAAGCAAGAAATCATCCCCCTGGGGTATGGCCACGACACAATCTCTTTTCCTTCATTCTCCTCTCAGGATTTCGGGCACACACACACACCCCTAGGGTAAGTTTTAAGCCTCCATGTTCCAGATTCAAACTGCAGTCGGCTATGCGTGAGTCCCGCAATGTAATCACTACACCATCCACTGGTCCCTCACTGACATATTTATTGATTTGCTATGATTTTCAGGCTTCCAGGTTCAGACTTGAACTGTAGTTGGCCATGTGGGAGTTCAGCACCTCAATCACCACACCACCTGCTGACCACTAAGGGTATGATTTTTAAAAGAGATAAGAGTTCTTCCTTTCTACTTGACTTTTACAAGGAGAAACAAAGAGATTAATTATAAATGGAGCTAGAGAGATTACGATTTTTACTAGCGCTGGAAAAAAAAAATTCAGAAGAATCAAAGAGGGTCAATAGGCGAAATAAAACTGGGAACAGGATATGGCAGAAAGCTTGGGTCTAATTTCATCCTAGACCTTAATCAAGTATAAAAATAATCCCTGATATCTCAAATCTAAGGAAATGAACTGAAGCATTGCAGTGGTTGAGGACTCCCTGGTCACTAGCAGTGCTTGATGTTCTAAGTATTGTCCAAGTGACTAAAAGGGCATTTGATATTTTGAGATCAAAGATTTGGCTGTATTTTCCTCTACAAAGTAAAAATTGACATTTTGAAGCCCTTGAGACCAGGAATTAGCCCCTCTTCCCTCTTTTTTTCTTCCAGCACACATGTAATATGACACTTTCATATACATGTCCAGTGGTGTTTTTGTTTTGTTTTGTTTTTATAGGATTTTTACCATAGGGCATGTGTGCTTACCAAAGAGAGACAGTGAAAGGAAAAGTGAGAAATCACCCTCCTGGGGGATGGCCATGCTGCAATCTCTTCTCCTCTATTCTCCTCCTGGAATTTGGGGCACACACACACACACACACACACATATCTGGCATGATTTTCAAGCTGCCAGGTCCAGGACTGGAACCAAGGTAGGCCTTGTGGGAGTCTGGTGCCTTAACCACAATGCCAGCTTCTAGCTCCTCCAGAGATGTTCTTTAACTCTGTCTTAATGTAGGTTAGAACTCAGGGACATTCCACAGAAGCTTTGTCTTTCTTTTTTCCTAAAGATGGTGGGACAGCTTGTTCTAGGAGAATTTGGGGCTCAGGGACAGAACTTGGAGTATTATTTTTAATCTCCCATTACCAATGCCACCTCTGTTACAATTCTATGGGCAATTCGTGTCCAAAAGCACAGTCTCTCCTACCTCAAATTATTGCTACAGTTTATTAAAAATGTCTCAAAAGACTGTTAAGTTTGGCAGTCGGTGGCATGGTGATTAAGGTGGCTGAATCCCACAAGGCCGACTGCAGGATTTGCATCCCAGATCCAGTGTTCTGAAAGACACACTGGGCACGTGTGTGTGTGTGTGTGTGCCCAAAATCCTGAGAAGGAATGGAGGAAAAGGCATAGTGGTATGGTCATCCACTCTGGGTGATACTTGCTCGCCTTCTCTGTCTGTCTCTCCAGCAGGCGCATGTGCCCTGCGACAAATTGAAGAAGAAAAGAGTACTAAGTTTATCAAGACTCATTTCTCAAACCAGAAAGCCCTATTCACAACTCAAGGTGAAGATTCCATATATTCCCTGTATTCCCAAGGACTTGTCCTGAGTAACCCTGGGGGACATTCTAGGGAGGACATGGAGTGCTCATTTGGATCATTAAAATAATAAATGTTACCATTACGTACTGTCATGGGTGATGCAATCCGAGAAAGAGTCCCAAAGTAATAAATAGAGCTATTTAAAAATTAACTAGCTAATATAACATTTTGACTTTTATAAGTCTTAAAATCTAGAAAATGGTGATTCCCAGTTTGATGTCAACAGAACAGTTAGCCATAAGCAAATTTTTGAAAAAGTAAAACTTTTCCTTTGGCTCTCTCCAAATATCATCTACTCTATGCTTTGTCTCTTTGTGAAAATCCCTAGTACACAAGACTCTCTTGTCTAAAAATGGGCTGGGTCTGCCTGTGTAGTGTTCTCTAACCAGCCTATCTGAAGCAGCAATTCATTACCTAGATTCTCACTTCACACTAACCACAGTAACCATAGTTAGCTGAGGGTACCAGGATACTAGGATACATAGACCTGACTTTTTTTTTTTAAGAGATTTTTACTATAGGGCACATGTGCTCACCAAAGAGACAGAAAGTAAGGAATCACCCCTGATCACCCCCTGGGGGTTGGCCATGTCACAATCCCTTCTCCTTTCTCCTCTTGGGATTTTGGGCACACATGCACTTGTGTCTAGCATGAGTTTCAAGTCACCAGGTCTGGAACTTGAACAGCAGTTGACTATGTGGGAGTCAAGCGGCATAACCATTATGTCATCTGCTGGTCCTCATAGACCTGACTTTTAAGATAATATTAAGGAATTGTCATAAAACAAGCATCTATGTCGAACTCATCTGGAAAGAAAAGTGAAAATAAGGTTCAGGATAGAGATCCTGTTTAGAAATACAGTGAATTCTTTTGGGTTTTTTTGTTTGTTTGGTTTTTAAAGAGAAGTTTGCTATAGATCATGTGTGTGTGCTGAGAGACAGAGACAAAGAGACAGAAAGTGAGAAATCACACCCCAGGGCAGATGGCCATACCACAATCCCTTCTCCTCCATTCTCCTCTTGGGATTTTGGGCATGCATGCACGTGTGCCTGGCATGAGTTTTAAGTCACGGGGCCCAGGACTCAAACCTCAGTACACTACATGGGAGTCCAGCAACGTAACCATTATGCCACCTGCTGGTCCTGATGAGGGTGGTTTTCATAACTGTATCTGTCTCCTAAGAATCTAAGTACAGGAACAGTTGACTAGAGGGTATATAGATTTGTTGGATGAAGTAAGGTTTCTGAGTGGGTTACCCAGTTTTTTCCTAATAGTAAATAATATTGTGCTGAGACTGTTTCTGTTTTGTTTTTCACACACACTACCCGCAAAATAAATATTTTTCTCTTTTTTTTTCCCAGTTTACAAATAGTTTCTTTTTGCTTTGAGTTTCTGGTAAGCTAAAAAAAAATTTATTTTTAGCTCTTCTTGTTGCAACCAGATTCTTGACTCTTCTTTGATCATTGGAAATGAGATAACTGGAAATCCAGAGATTTCAATAACAATAATCTTTACAAAATAAGTTCATGTCTGGTGAGACATTCAGATCTCACTAGTGAGCTTTCAACTTGCAATGTTTTCTCATTAAGCAGCACTGACACAGGGTCATGACCCGTGATATATAAGGTCTTACAAAATGTTAGAATATACAGAAATTTTAACAGACAAGTTTAAAAGGAAAAAAATAAACAATTTAGTAATAATATTTGGAGATGTCAATACTCAACTTGGAATGAACCTTTGCACAGATTGACAAGAAAATTGCCAACTGCAACACTATATACCAAAAAAAAAAAAAAAAAAAAAAAAAAAAAAAAAAAAAAAAAACTTAAAAAAGAAAGGAGCCTAATTGTCACTTTAAAACCCTGGAACTAGATGGCCAGGTCTCTGTGGTACAGTCAGGAGCATGTCAGATTTGGAGGGAGAAGCCACATGCTGACTTCAGTTCAAGTCCTCATCCCAGTTGGCTAGAAAACATGCCAAGTGTGTATGTGCCCAAGATTCTGAAGGCTGGAGGACGTGAGGGAATTGTGGCATGACCAATGCTTGTATGGGGTGCTTCTCTCTCCTGACCTTCCCACATACATGCACACATGCATGCACTCTATCATGAATAAACACACACACATATAGACAACCACACACACATCCTAGAAAAAGAAGAATGAAATAAACATAAAACAAGAAAAAAGGAAATGATAAAGACAAGAGTATAAATTAATGAAATAGAGGATATAAAAATAATAGGTAGAAAAAATTAATGACACTGTGGCCAACCCCCTGGGGGGGGTGTGATTTCTTACTTTACCACTCTTTGTCTCTTCTTGTTTCTCCATTGAGTACATGTGCCTTATGGCAAAAACCTAAAAAAAAAAAAAAAAAAAAAAAAAAAAAAAAAAAAAAAAAAATCTGTTTTTTCTGTAAAAATCAACAAAGTTAAAAAAACTTTTAGATAGACGGATCAACAAAAAAATACTAATTACTAGACTCAGAAATAATGAGACATTACAACTGTCTTACAGAAGCAAATAGTGTAAAGGAATATCATGAACTATTATGTGACAACAACTTGGATTATTTAGATGAAATGGACAAACTTCTAGAATGGCATGAACTACCAAAACTGAAACTACTGAAACTTATTCAAGAAGAAACAAGCAGTTTGAACAGACCTGTAACAAGTAAAGAAAAAAAAAAAAACCATGAAGGAAACCCCTAATGAAGATGACTTCACTGATGAATTCTACCAGACACATAAAAATTTAACACCAATTCTTCATAAATTATTTTTTTAAAACTAGAAAAATAGAAAATGCATTCTCATTTCATGGGGCCAGTATTACCCTGAAACCAAAACCAAAGACATCACAAGAAAAAACAAAAAGACTAATATCCCTTATGAATATGGATGCAAATATCCTCAACAAATACTACCAATGAGAGTCCAGTAATATATGAAGAATTATACATTCTAACTCTCAGGAATGTCAAGTTGGCTTATTACCTAAAAATAAATTAATATAAAGATAGTAGAATAAAAAAAGTCACATGATCATCTTAATAAAAGTAGAAAAGCATTTGACAAAACTTAACACTTTTTAATGAAAAAGCACTCAACAAACAAGGAATAAAAAGAAACTTCTTAAGTTTGATAAAGACCATCAGAAAAGTCATGATGCATTTTTTGCATAGAAAAATACATCATGACTTTTCACACAACTCAATACAAAAATACCTACTGCTAATATCCTATGTAACTATGAAAGACAAGATATTTTCCTCCTAAGATCAGCGTAAGAGTTCAACAAAATCCTAGTATTATTCCCACTCTGAAACCACTTAACACAGAATACAATACTCTGGTCAGCAAACGTGTGTGGGTTCTCTCCCTACAGTGCCTCCAACGACCAGTTCTCCAGCAGATACCAAATACAGGTTCTATAATTTAACTCAGTTGTCTTCCTATCTACCTCAGTTAGTGTCAGATCCTATAGACTGAGCTCTTAGTTCCACAAGACTGACCCTACTTCAGACACCAGTTAAAGGTTGCAGGTTATTACATATTCTGAATGACTAGCTATAAACTGGAGGTTCCCTCAACTCCCTCTTCAGGTTCAATTAATTTACTAGGATAGCCCACAGAACTCAGAGATATACTTGTGTTTATCAGGGATATGATGAGTTTAAATTTATTATAAAAGATATTAACGCAAAAAAAAAAAAAAAAAAAACCAAAACAAAGCAGAAAAGCAAGAGAACTAAAGAGATGCATAGGGTAAGTGATTGGGAGAGAGAGTACAGAGCTTTCATGACCTTTCTGAGTACACCACCCTCCCAGGACCTCTGTATGTTCATTAGTTCGGAAGTTCTCCAAATCTTGTCCGTTTTGGTTTTTATGGCGGCTTTGTTATATAGGCACTATTGAATAAATAATGGTGATCGATTTAACCTTCAGACCCTCTTCCCTACCCAGAATTTGGGGGTGGAACTGAAAGTTCCAACTCTCTAATCACATGATTAGTTCTTCTGATAACCAGCCCTATCCTCAGGTTATCCTAGGGCCCACTAACAGACTAGAATAAAAGATATTCCTCCTACCCAGGAATTTGCAAGGGATATAGGAGCTCTGTTTCAGATGCTCGGCCTCAGTCCAGTTGTGCTGCTATCATAGAATACCACAGACTGAGCAATTGATAAAAAACACAAATTTATTTCTAACAGTTCTAGATGCTAGGAAGTTCAATTTCATGATGCTGTTATTTGGTTTCTGGTGAGAACCTTCTTGCTGCATCCTCACATGGCAGAAAGTGGAAGGACCAAAGAAAGCGGAAGGGATGAAAACAAAAAAGGGGGCAAACACTGTCCTTAAGTGACAGAACAGTTTCTGCCCTTTTAATAAATTGCTAATTCCAGGGACCAGCAGTTAGCATAATGGCTATGTCGCTGGACTCCCATGTAGTCGACCACAGTTCGAGTCCCGGACCCGGTGGCTTAAACTCACGCCGGGTGCGTGTGCGTGCGTGCCCAAGATCCTGAGAAGAGAATGGAGGAGAAGAGATTGCAGTGTGGTCATCCCCTCTGGGGGGTGATTTCTCGCTTTCTGTCTCTCTGTCTCTCTCTCTCTGTCTGGCAAGTGCACGCGCCCTGTAGCAGAAACCTCTCAAAAAAAAAATTGCTAATTCTATTTATGAAGGCTGAGTCCTCATGATTTAATGATCTCCCAAAGGCTAAATCTATTCTTTCCCTTCTTTTTTGTAAAGGTTTATGTCTTCCTCTCATGAGAGAGAGGGTAGAGACAGAAGGGAAGGGAGATAAATACCCTCGATACGGTCTATTGCCATAACCCCCCACTCCTAGCCTTTCAGTTACCAAGACTACAGGCATGTGTACAGATTGACCCAGGAACCAAACCCCAGTTTTTATATGGTTTCTGGAATTGCACAGAGTTGTGCTGCTGCTGTGTCAGAGTTACACTTCTTAATACCATTGTGTTGAGACTTATGTCTCAACATAAATTTTGGATGGGACACCATCATTCAAAACATAGCATTCTCCTATCTCCAACAAAGATCTTAGAAACTCTCAGGACCAGCAGTTGGTGTAATGGCTATGTCGTTGGACTCCCATATAGTCGACTGTGGTTTGAGTCCTGGACCCAGTGGCTTAAACTCATGCCGGGCACATGTGAGTGCGTGCCCAAGATCCCGAGAGGAGAATGGAAGAGAAGGGATTGCAGCGTGGCCATCCCCTCTGGGGGGTGACTTTTTGCTTTCTGTCTCTGTCTCTCTCTGACTTTCTGGTGAGCACAGGCATCCTATAGCAAAAATCTCCAAAAATAAAAAATAATATAATAAATAAATAAATAAATGGGGCTATATCACTAGCAACTAAGTGGATCTTTTAATAAATAGCAGAAGTGGTAGATCTCACTCTGCAGAAAGATACATGCATGTCCTCTCTATTTCCTACCACTTTGTAACCCTTTCTAATAACTAATGAAAATGTTTCATTGTAGCTCCTTGTGTAAATTGAAAAAATATATACTTGAGAACAGGGCAACTGCTGGAGTACATCTGATAGGTAGGCATTACTCCTTCAGTTGCTAATAGTGAAATAGTATGAATATCTTGGGTTATTCCTTCCTCTCTGTTGTAGCATTGAGCCTATAGACTACCTCATGTCACAGGGATTTTGTAAAGAATTAAAGAATTGATAGTAACTCAACTTGATTTTAGGTATCTAGTCATGATGACTTCCACACTTCAGAAGACCAAAACAACTCTTCCTCACAAAATATTTAGGAATTTACCATATAAAAAGCTAATTTTAGTGACTATAATAACCAAAGTAACCTCACCTCTTATCATTTATTAGCTTTTTAACATAAAGTTCTTGGCCTGGATTTTTTAAATTCACATTCTATAATTTAGTATACAACTACTACCCCTTACTGCCACAGAATCTCCCTACATTGTCTCTGAAAGGGGAAAGATGATTGATCTCTGGGAAAGTGGAGAGTTCTAATGAATTCCTGAAGACACTGTCATTATCTGTTGAGTTGTAGTAGAGGGGAGACTGAAGCATACGGGTGAGACTGAGGTGGGAAGGACTGAGTGTTCTGCAGGGCTGGTCCTCCAAGTGGGAGACAGTCAACCCCCGTGTTCAACAGTCACAGTCAGTCAAGGCTGGCATCATTACCCAAGAGAACTCAGCTAGTGCTTTAGCATAGCTACAACACTCTCTATGGGAACATTTTTGAGTTCCAGCAAATGGCAGGACTCTGGTAAAAACAGTCTTCCGGTCATTGGCGTGGTGTCAGAGTGAACACCAATCCCCAGGAAGAGGGAATTGTCAAGAGCATAAAAAAGACAAAGGAGTCTCGGCCAAGACAATAGAGTTCGAACCAGTAAGAGGACGGGCAGGAATGCAAAATCAGGAAACTAAAACAGAAGTGCCCTCTTATAGACTTTGTAGATAGTTAGGCTGGGGAAGAAAGCACCCCAAATACCAAAGATTGATGGGCCTTTCTCAGACAGCAGAACCAGAGCAGAGAATTACGGGATTGGTGGCAGGGAAAGTATGCAAAGCAAAATATTTAATAACTAGAATGAGGGAACCAGCAGTTAGCGTAATGGCTGTGTCGCTGGACTCCCACGTAGTTGACCGCGGTTCACGTCCTGGACCAGGTGGCTTAAAACTCACACCGGGTGCGTGCGCGTAAGTGCCCAAGATCCTGAGAGGAGAATGGAGGAGAAAGGATTGCGGCGTGACCATCCCCCTGGGGGGTGATTTCTCGCTTTCTGTCTCTGTGTCTCTCTCTGTCTGGCGAGCGCATGCACCCTATAGCGAAAACCTCTGAAAAAAAAATAAAAATAAATAACTAGCATGAGAATAGCCCCCACCATCAAAACAGATGCTAGTAATAAACAAGGTGCTCAGGGCTACTCATAAATACCCCGAAGAGTATCGGAAGGCAGAATTCCTTCAGATCCAAAAAAAGTAAAAATCCCAATGCAACTCTGAAACATGAAGTGTTTTTTAATGAGGAGGCATGCTTTTGGCATTTGGGCTGGGACAGTTCTTTATTATTCATAATTTTTTTTTATATCACAAAATGTTTGTCATCCCTGACCTTAGGAAATAAACGCCAGTGACAATAGCCCAGCATCCCTCATAATCAAAGATACATTCAGTTTTCCTCTCATAATGGGAAGTTCAAGCCTCGGTTTAGAACTACTGCTACTCGGTTGAACAGTATGCTTCAGTTCAGAGGTAATCTAGACATTCGTAAGACCAGTACGGCCTCATGTGTTCACTGGCTTTTGCTCTCAGGTTGCTTCAGCAATTCCAGACATTACATTCCACACTGTTCAGAAGGAAACAGCATTGCTACCTGAGCATTCCCATTCAAAGATTTAAGATTCATTGTGATCACACTCTATGAGACAAAGTGTCTGAAGAATCCAATGTTTAATCGTCCAGTCTTGATCACATGCTCCATTGGTGGAGGGAAGGATGGAGTTGCTTTTCTCAGATTGGAGTGTATCTCCCAAATGAAAATGAAAGGCTTTTGTGAAGGGGACAAGTTTGCCTGGTATAAGAGTGCTCCTTCAAATACCAGATCATGAATTATTTGTTAGTATTCAACAGTAATTTAAAAAAAAAAAAAACAAAAAAACTTGCACCAGAGTATAAAATAATTAAGATACTTTGTAGACAGTTTAGGTCAGCCAGCATTTATTTCATAATGAGACGATTTCAGTGAAACTGATATCATGTCCCTTCTGGTATCATGCAATGAAAAAAGCACATTGCTCTCATGGTATTCCTAAAAAAAATACACATAATCTAAGTCAAATCATAACATCAGACAAATTCAAGTTGAAGAGCATTATTCAAAATAACTACAAAATGCCAACATTATGAAGGACAAAAGAGAAAAATAAGGAACAAGAAAACTGAGGAACTGGTTCAGATTAAGGAGACTACGAGAAAGCAACCTGCTATCTAGGGTTTGCTTTTGTCACAAAGGACATACTGAGAAAAACGGCACATTTTGCTGAAGGTCCATAGATTAGGGATAGTATTTTGTCAATGTTCATTTCCTTTCCTAATTTCATTAATCATGCTGTGGCTGTATAAGAGAATGTCTTTGTTTTAGAAAATATATATGTTTTTTTTTTTGGAGAGGTTTTCGCTATAGGGCGCATGCGCTCGCCAGACAGACAGAGAGAGACAGAGAGATAGAAAGCGAGAAATCACCCCCCAGGGGGATGGCCACGCCGCAATCCCTTCTCCTCCATTCTCCTCTCGGGATCTTGGGCACGCACGCACACGCGCCCGGCGTGAGTTTAAGCCGCCGGGTCCAGGACTCGAACCGCGGTCGACTACGTGGGAGTCCAGCGACATAGCCATTACGCTAACTGCTGGTCCCTAGAAAATACATTTTAAAGTTATTAAATTAAAACAGGCATACTTTAGAGCTCCCACTCCAATGATTCAGATGTATCTTTGTGTGCACATGCATGTGCATGCATGTATGTGGACAGAGAAAATAATAAAGCAAATGTGTCAAAAATTTGGAAAATCTTGGTTAAGGGTATATAAGAATTTGTTGTTGTAGTAGTCTCTCTTTTTTTTTTTTTTTAGAGAGAGAGATTTTTGCTGTAGGGCACATGTGCTCACTGGAGAGACAGAGCGACAGAGAGAAGAGAAGGAAAGTGAGAAATCGTCCCCACCACCACCACCAGGTAGGATGGTAATATCACAATACCTTCTCCTCCATTCTCCTCTCAAGATTTTGGCACTCACACACTCACTCTTGGCATGGGTTTCAAGCTACCAGGTGAGGAAATCAAATCATGGTCAGCCACGTGGGAGTCTAGCACTTTAACCACTGTGCCACCTGCTGGCCCCAGTTGTAATAATCTGATAATTTTTCTGTAACTGTGAAAGTATATTTATTTAGGGACCAGCAGTTAGCATAATGGCTATGTCGCTGGACTCCCATGTAGTTGACCGCAGTTCGAGTCCCAGACCTGGTGGCTTAAACTCACGCCGGGCATGTGTGTGTGCATTCCCAAGATCCTGAGAGGAGAATGGAGAAGCGATTGCAGCTTCTGGGGGGTAATTTCTCGCTTTCTGTCTCTCTGTCTCTCTCTGTCTCTCTGGCAAGCACATGTGCCCTGTAGCAAAAACCTCTCCAGAAAAAAAAAAGTATATTTATTTTAAAAATATAGTTTCAGAATTCAAATAAAGCAGCAATAATGAGGGTAAGTTTCTATTCAAGTATTTATTCAATTTTCTTAAAATGTATATGTTATTTTTTCAGTTACTACCTCAAGATCTGATTCTTACTTTCAGAGTACATAATTTAGTAAATTATAAATATGGGTATGTACAATGTAAATCAACTACTTGAAATATAAATGTTTATTTTTTTAAACCAGAAGCCAGAAGAAAATAACCATATAGGCACAGTCCTACAGTGTGAAAAGTAAAAATAATACACTCATTTAATGAAATCTGGTATTTTTTAAAATCCTGCCTGTACTTCCAGAAAACTCCTGAAAGCTTCGTTTACAGTATGTTGTCCTCTTTAAGTAACCAATCCAGAACATCAAGCATGTGAATTTACTAGGACCCAAATTCTATAGCCTTCCAGAGTCTCAACCAGAGCAGTATCTCCAGGGAGCCTTGTCCAATTTGTAGCCCACACTGATCACTGCAGGGATGCCCATTAGTATTTGATTTATGATGACTACCACTTCTGAGCCAGGCTTAGAGGCAATTAAGTTCTTTCCAACTTCTGAAACTCAGCCTAAAATCTTGGTGTCCTCCTACCTGAGGTGCTTAGACAGTCCTTCTTCTTGTGATTTTGCCATCTTAACTTCCTCCCTACCCCAAGGCACTATCGTTGAATTGAGCTCATATTTCCCCTTACCTACTTCTGGCCCTTGTCTCCCCCTCTCTCTCTTTCTCTCTCTCTCTCTTGCTATGGGACCCTCTATGCTTTCACTATACCTTTTCTCCTAACAGAAGTACCTGCTTCCAGAAAACAAAAGCCAGCAAAGTCTGGGGTGAGTTTCTTTCTTTCTTCCATGAGTAAGAGAGACAGAGACAGAGAGAGAGAAAGAGAGAGAGAATATTCTCAACAGGACCCTGATGCTGCAATCCACCCCAATGCTCTTCCAGCCTATGACATGCATGCACCTTCTGGACACCTTCTGGTGTCACTCCAGGCCTAACAAGGAGCCAAGGCCAGACCTCTGCAGACCTGACTTTGGCAGGAACCCATATTCTTGGCACTGCTACTGCAAGGTCATGCTGATCCAGAGAGGAGTATACGAGAATACACAACAAGCACAGGGTCTAGTTGCTCAAACTAAAACAAAAACCACAAACATATGGTACATGCAAAATGTGACATACGGTCTCCCAGAATAGCTTAATCAGTTGCCTTATAAAAAGACCCCCTCAGGACCAGCAGTTGGCATAATGGCTACGTCGCTAGATTCCCATATAGTTGACCACGGTTAGAGTCCTGGACCTGGTGGCTTAAACTCATGCCTGGTGCATGTGCGTGCATGCCCAAGATCCTGAGAGGAGAATGGAGGAGAAGGGATTGTGGCGTGGCGGTCACTGCAGGGGGTGATTTCTTGCTTTCTGTCTCTCTGTCTCTCTCTGCCTTTCTGGCAAGCACACACACCCTATAGCAAAACCTCTCCAAGAAAAGAAAAAAAAAAAGACCTCCTCTTTTCTGATAGGAGCATTGAAGCATCTCTGGCTTCAGACCCCTGGACATTTTTGCTCAATAAACATTTCTTTTTCTCCTGGCTGGTGCCTCCTGAGTCTTACTCCAATCTGAGATGGTACTCAGGGAGGTTTCTGAATGTGAACCCAGAACAATCTCAGGTGGGTCAGACTCACAGAGTGTCACATTTTACCACTGTGTCACAATTTGTTCCCATTCTTAATGACTACTACAAGCACTTCCATTTTTCCAACTGAAGCATTTGTATGACTGTAGGAACAAGGTTGGCTGTAATGCCAGGCTGGTCACAGTGTTGACAAGTTAACTCCCTCAGGAGTGGTTCTCAGTCAATGCAGGACTACATTGTCCTGTTAGGGAGCAATTTAAGGTACCAAGGTGTATTTTCTATGCTGTCTGATATAGTAGGTACTAGCAAAGGCATCTCTTGAGCACTTGAAATGTAGCTAGTCCAAATAAATATGCTCTCTTAGTATAAAATACATACTGGATCTCAAAGACACTATAAATATATATCTTATTCATGTTTTATTACATATTGATACTATAGCATTTAAAATATAGTGTGTTAAGATATACTATCGAGATTTATTTTACTTTTTAAAATTTTATCTCCTAGAAAATTTAAAATTATGTGTGTAGCTTGCATTATCTTTTGCTGGACAATACAATTTATTAAAAGGTTTGCAGCAGAAATGAAATGCAGTTCCCCACAATAACAACCCTATCATTAACACATCCCTCATTGCATTTCTTTCCTTCAGTGCCTCATTGCCTTATTCCTTTACTGTGTGTCCTGGTGTCACATAAACTACTTGTACTCATGTCTTTATCTCAAGATTTGAATATGGAGCAAACCAAGCTAATATAATGATGAAAGATTTCTTCTGATGGTAGTTTAAGTGGAAAAGTGAAGAACATTGTTTCTCACTACTCACCAAGTAGTAGAGGAGTGAAAAATGTTTCTCTCAACTGGACAAGGAGAGCAACAATTGGAAGCCTCTTCCCTACCTACAGAATCTACCTGACAATAGGAAATAGACTGGACATACTTACACTAATGATTTTTCATTGTTTATCCAATGAAAATTTAACCAGATGTGGGGCCAGCAGATGGCATAATGGTTATGTCGCTGGACCCCCACCCATGTAGTCCACCATAGTCTGAGTCTCGGACCCAGTGGCTTAAAACTCACACTGGGCATGTGTGCATGTGTACCCAAAATCCCGAGAGGAAAATGGAGAAGAAGGGATTGTAGCATGGCCATCACCCTGGGGGATGATTTCTCACTTTCTGTCTCTCTGTCTCTGTCTCTCCAGTGAGTGCACACACCCTATAGCAAAAATCTCTCTTAAAAAAATTAACCAGATGGCCTATACTTTCCATTGTTAAATCTGACGACACTAATCTGTAGAAATGGTTCTTTATCCTTAGTTTCAGAAGACACCTCATGCCCCTTTCTTGCTCCTCAGTGATTCTGTTCTCAGCTTAGTCTAGGATGTTTGGATAACATAGGCTTGAATGCTGTTCTCTCCAGGTGAAAGTTACAGAGAAATGGCTGTCTCCTCTTACACTGAGCTGGCAACCTCCAGCTTCTACCTGGGATCATGGAACTCTGGGCCACTTTCACCTCTCAGCTCGATTTCACTAACAGATGCTTGAGACAAGGAGAGATCATGTGCTCTGTCTCCTTTGTGTGTGAGTATCATCTCTGCAGACATTATGTTAATGTTGGCTAGTCTTGGGGGCCCTGTACCCTAAGAAGCCAGGGTTGAGGAGGAAATGAACCAAGCCCTGGAGCATGGCAGAAAGCAGAGAGCTTGCTGGGGAGCCTTCTCAGTATGGCATGACTGATGAACTCTACATTTTGTCTTAGGTTTTTATTTTCTCAATTCTTGTCTCATATATGCTTATTTATGCATATGCCATTTCCTATGTACTTTAGTAA
Organism: Tupaia tana; assembly: GCA_026018925.1. NCBI lineage: Eukaryota > Metazoa > Chordata > Mammalia > Scandentia > Tupaiidae > Tupaia > Tupaia tana. The sequence continues at coordinate 64,156,088 of JAKSZU010000001.1, forward strand.
AGTTTTATAAAAGGCCACAGCTGTGCTTTAGGCAATTAAGGGTTAGGAGCCACGCCAAATTGGAGGGCATACCTAAAGTGGGAAGGAAACAGCAACCAGATGAAATGTTTATAAAATGACAATAGGTGATAATCAGCAGCAGTCATTTTGTGGAGAAAAGTGAACAACAGCCAGTTAAAAATAATAAGCTCAGGGTCAGCAGGTGGCGTGGTGGTTAAAGGTGCTGGATTCCCACATGGCCGACCATGGTTTGAGTCCTGAACCTTGTGGCTTGCTTTTTTACTTTCCCTTTCTCTCTCTGTCTGTCTCTCTCTGGTCAAATTAAAAAAATAATAATAACAGGGACCAGCAGTTGGTGTAATGGCTATGTCACTGGACTCCCATGTAGTCAACCACAGTTCTAGTCCCAGACCCAGAGGCTTAAACTCACGCTGGGCGCATGTGAATGCATGCTCAAGATCCCAAGAGGAGAATGGAGGAGGAGGGATTGTGGCACAGCCATTCTCTCTAGGGGTGATTTCTCACTTTCTATCTGTCTCTCTCTGTCTTTCTGGCAAGTGCACGCACCCTATAGCAAAAATCTCTCCAAAAAAATTTTTTTAATAATAATAATAATAATAGATTAATTACATAAATAAATAATTATTTTAAATAATAATAAGCTCATATTAACTGAGCCAGGCATGTTTTGAACTAAACTGGTCTAAGTATGGTCAAAGATTATCTCATTTAACTCGCAATAACCATACAATCTAAGTATTAGCTTGTCAGAAAAGTCATGATGTATTTTTTTCTATGCAGAAAATGCATGATGACTTTTATGACATCCCAATAATATTATTGTTCTATGGTTAGGAAAACTGAGGTGCAGAGATGCTAAGCAACTCGATCAAGATCAAACCATTAGTAAGTGGCAGAACCGAGGTACAAATTCTTTACTCAGTGCCAGTAATCTTAACCACTGTAATATCCTGGCTCCGAGGACAGATTTGTGAAACAAAAACCTATTCCATGCAGTATTTCATAAGTCAGGAGAGAAACCTGATAAAAGTCACTGTATATCAACTTAGGTCTCTCACATCACTAAAGCTCTCACCTAGATAGAGAATTTGAAAATGAAGTATAATGTCCTGAACTTTATATTCTTTATGATGCCTCTTTTACTGTGACCTGTGTGTGGTAATAATTCCTATTTATATAAGAAATGTACTTTATTTCTTTTACCCTGAAATGTCCTGATGTATTGAACACTGACTTTAAGATCATTTTTCCTAGTATAGCTTTAATTGTCTAATAGAGTATTTGTAGTTTTCTAATACAGTATTAACTAATTTGCTGTTTACAGAACATGACTTTAAAGATACTACCAAGTGATATTAAATTTTAACTTAATCTAAACCTCTCCCAGGCAGTGAAATCCTCATTATTGCTTTTCAGGGCATTTTCATTTTGACTTAATCCAAGGATTATCACAGAACATATGCTGTAGGATCAAATAAGATTGTAGAGACCATCTCTGTTTGTGTTGTAGTCTGGCCATTTTCCTTCACTAGACTGCTTATTTAAATGTCCATAGTTTTCACCAGATTATTTACTCAAGAAATATCAAACAAAGACCTTTTCAACAAAATGCTATACCTGGGTTAAGTAGGAGAAAATTCAACATCCAACTCTTTCTTCCTCACTGCTTTCCTCAGATATCTAGTCTTCATTCCAAACTTTCTGTTTCCATAAGGATTAGGCTTTGGAAACCAAACCAAGTCAAGATCAGCAGACGTCAATTTCTCATTCTATCATTATGCTCTCCTGAGGAATGAGCAAAGGAAATCAAATACTTGCATGGCACAAAGAAAAAAGAAATTCCTAGGAAGAAGAAATGATAAACATTCTGAAAATATCTTGCATAAGGCACCCTGCTCGGTATTTTTCATACGTTATCTTAACTTATCCTTAAATAATTTTGTGTGTTGTATTGTTTAATGTTGTAAAGGTGACTATCCTTATTTTAGAGTGAACTACTGAGGTTGGTAGGTGGTATTACCTAGTTGCTGTGTAGCTGATATAACCTCCTGGTATTCATGCCCTTGCACTATGTTCTCCCTCTGAGCATGGGCTGACACTAGTGACTGGATTCTAATCAATGGAAAAAACGACAGGATGAGGCCAACAGAAGGCATGGTGGTTAAGGTTCTGGACTCCCATGTGGCCGCCCATGGTTCAAGTCCTGGACCTGGCAGCTTGAAAATCATGCTGGGCACATGTGCATCCATGCCCAAAATCCCAGGAGGAGAATGGAGGAGAAGGAATTGTTGCATGGCTATACCCCTGGGGAAATGATTTATCCCTTTTCCTCTTTCTCTCTCTCTTCTGCAAATGCATACTCCCTATGGCAAAAACCTTAAAAAAAAAAAAAATGAGAGGATGTCACTTTCAAGATTAGGTTATGTCCTCTCTCACTTGTTCACTTTAATGAAGGCCGACTGCTATGTTGTGAGCTGTCCTAGGGAGAGGCCCACATGTGTGGCATAGAGCCAATTCTCTGAGTACCAGCCACCAAGCACCTGAGGCCTGCCAATAACCACGTGAAAGCCCAGAAGCCATCTTCATGTGTTCAGGCTGCCAAGACTGAATAAAATTCATTAATGGGGTGGCTTATAAACAACAAATATTTCTTTCTCAGAGTTCTGGAGGCCAAGAAGTCCCAAACTTTAAGGAGCCAGCAGATTTGGTGGCTGGAGACACCACAGATGGTGCTTTCTAACTGTGTTTCCACATGGTAGAAAGGGGGAAAAGGCTGCTTTGAGTCTTTTCTGTTGTTCTTTTCAGTGTCAGAGGGTGCTGGTGCATCCTGGAGAGAAACAGAGAGGGAAAATGAGAAAGCAGTCACACAGGGGACAGTCACACTGCAACCCCTTCTCCTCCATTTCTCTTTTTTGGGATTTGGAGCATGCATGCACACGCACCCAGTGTTTTTCAAGCCGCTGAATCCAGGACTATAACCACACATTTGGTCATGTGGGATTCAGCCAACTTAACCACTATGCCATAGGCTTCCCCAGCTCTCTTCATTCATAAGAGATCCACCCTCACAAACTAACCACTTCCCAAAGTCTCCACCTTTTCATAATAACACCTTTGGGAGTAGGAATTTGGGAGGGACATAAACATTCAAACCTAGCGGAAGCAGTCCTCTCCCTGTGGAGCCTTAAAGTCCCTAGTACGCTGGCCAACACCTCTATTGCAGCCTGTGAGAGAGAATGGTCCAGGAAACTTAGCTAAGCTGTTTTTAAATTCCTGTCCCACAAAATCATAAGATCATAAATACTGATATAATGTTCTATGCAGTAATAAACAACTCCTATAGTTTAAATTTAAACACAGACCACCTGACTCTGAGATCACATTTTCATGCTTTATTACCCCTGTGTCTTAGCATTGGTCCTCTCAATATACCTCACAGAGGCCCAGATTTGCAGGGCCTCATGTACGTGTCTTCTACTTCCCAGTGGCCCAGGTAGTGCTGAGATTCTAGTGCAGAGTATATTCCATCATTGACCCTTCAACATATACTAAAGACAATTTCTTGTCCTCTTGCTTACACACCACAAGAATATTATTGGTAATTTTTCTTGGATCATGATTCATATGTATCGATTATGATTGGATATATTTCATTTGTTTTTGTTTCTCTACTGCTATGGTATGAATTCAGTTGAGATTTGATCATGGTGGGATGAAGAGGGTGAAAACTATTCTGACTATGGTGTTGAGAGGAGGGTCTCTGGGAGAAGATTAGGATGACGTGTATGATTGGGCATGCGTGTATAACAAGACATAGGCACGCACTTTTTTGCTTTTTCATCTTACAATGCCCTCTGCCATGTTATCCACCAGGAAAACCTCAGACAAGCTGGTAGCCTGGGAGGTTAAGGCAGCTGAATCCCACGTGGCTAACTGCATAGTTCAAGTCCGGGACCCAGTGGTTTGAAACACATACCCAGCATGTGTATGTGCATGCCCAAAATCCTGAAAGGAGAGATTGAGGAGAAGGGATCGCAGTGTAACCATCCTCCAGGGAGGGTGCTATTTCACTTTCTCTCTCTCTTTCTCTGTCTCTCTCCAGGAAGTGCATATGCCATTAAGAAAGAAAGAAAGAAAGAAAGAAAGAAAGAAAGAAAGAAAGAAAGAGAGAGAGAGAGAGAGAGAAAGAAAGAAAGAAGAAAGAAAGAAAGAAAGAAAGAAGTAAAAAAGTAAACCCTCATCTGATGTGGTCCCTTGATCTTGGACCTCAGAAACTATGAATTAAATAAATTTCCATTTTTTATAAATTACCTAGACTCGGGTATTTCTGTTAGTAACAATGCAATAGATTACAACATCTGCTTTCTTTCTTTTACTGCCTTATGCTTTTTTTTTTTTTTTTTTTTTTTTTTTTTTTTTTTTTTTTGCTCTTTTCTACTCTTAAACTCAATTTTCCTCTTCATCTCCAATTTCTTCTTAAACTCTTTTTCCATGTTTCTGCTTTCACTTACGGAAGAAGATGCTATTTAGTTTCTTGGAACATTAACATTTATCTGGATAGAACGGCTTTTTGGGAACAGCATCAGAAAGAAAAACACAGGTGGGGGTGGGTTAGAGGGTGGTGCAAGAGAACCCTCTTCAGTGGGTTTTTTGTTTTTGTTCTTACCCACTTCCCATATCACAACATCCCCTGTGGCAGTTAAAATCTGTTGGCTACCCCAATTAAAGTGTTTTTGTAGAAACTGTCAGAAATAATTCCAAAAGCACTTTTAAGTTATTACATGCGGGTTACATAAGCACTGGAGACTCATTAAAACATTTGACATATGATATGAATTGAGTCACACAACAGTGAGTCAAAGAATTTAACAGAATTTAGCCTTTCATGGCAACTACCGTGATTATCTGAGATTTAGACACTGCAAAAAATAAACAAAAAAAACTTAAAGAAAATCTATTGAAGAATATCTTCCATTTTTCCAGGAATCTATAGTTCTAGGTTTTTGGTTTTTTGTTGTTGTTTTTTTGTTTTGTTTTGTTTTGTTTAAAATATGGCTACAATTGGGACCAGCAGTTAGCACAACGGCTATGTCGCTGGACTCCCATGTAGCCAACAGTGGTTCAAGTCCGAGACCTGGTCTCTTAAACTCACACCAGGTGCGTGTGCGTGCGTGCCCAAGATCCCGAGAGGAGAATGGAGGAGAAGGGATTGCGGCGTGGCCATCCCCCCTGGGGGGTGATTTCTCACTTTCTGTCTCTCTGTCTCCCTCTGTCTGTCTGGCAAGCACATGCTCATGATAGCAAAAGCCTCTCAAAAAAAAGGAAAAAAAAATATGGCTACAATTATTTTGCATTTGGATTAACTGTGCTTTTCTTTTTTTTTTTTTTTTTTTGGGGGGGGGAGAGGTTTTCGCTATAGGGCGCGTGTGCTCGCCAGACAGACAGAGAGAGACATAGAGACAGAAAGCGAGAAATCACCCCCCAGGGGGGATGGTCACGCCGCAATCCCTTCTCCTCCATTCTCCTCTCGGGATCTTGGGCACGCACGCACACGCGCCCGGCGTGAGTTTTAAGCCACCGGGTCCGGGATGCGAACCGCAGTCGACTACGTGGGAGTCCAGCGACATAGCCATTACGCTAACTGCTGGTTCCCTAACTGTGCTTTTCAGTATAGCCATAACAGGACCAGCTCTGTTAAAGACTAAATATAGGAAACAAAGGTAATTTTTAAATTTAGTTTAAACTAATATTTCCCTCAAGATCCCTGCCCCTGACTGGGTTTTATGGAGGGGGAAAAATGCCTCTCTCGGGGACCAGCAGTTGGCGAAATGGCTATGTCGCTGGACTCCCATGTAATCAACCACTGTTCAAGTCCTGGACCCAATGGCTTAAACTCACACCGGGCACGTGTGCATGAGTGCCCAAGATCCCAAAAGGAGAAAGGAGGAGAAGGGATTGCAGTGTGACCATCCCCCCGGGGGGTGATTTCTCGCTTTCTGTCTCTCTGTCTCTCTCTGTCTTTCTGGCAAGTGCACATGCTCTATAGCAAAAACCTCTCAAAAAAAAAAAAAAAAAAAAAAAAAAAAAAAAGCCTCTCTCCTAAATCCAAATGCATGATGGGATTTATATAACACCTTTATCATCTCCATGATAATTCAAGGGGCATACTGAGTGGGACAGTTTCTCCTAGAGCTCTGCAGATGTTCAGCACTCTCTGTTTTCTCCCTATTTCTTCTTTCTTCCCCTACAGAATTTAACAGTAACCTCTCCTGATGTGGGGACAGCCTGGACCATTCTGACACATTGCAAACACCTTCTTGCATGTCAGTCCTGCCCTCTCTCCTAAAGAAACAAACAAAATTTCAAGTAATTAATGTTCAGATACTTAGGTAAACCTTCTAGTGTATCCAATCCATTCCTCTCCCTACCTTCTCTCCAGGTACCTGGGTTTTATAGGAAAAAGTATTAGTAAGAATCCTTAGGTCAAAATTCCTGGTCCTCTGGTCTCCAAGGCAGTGGAGCTGGCTAGCCATCATAGTAGCAAGAGCTAGCATCACTTTTGAGCTGATCTCCATAGTAAAGTCAACCTTTGCTGATACATGCACAAATGAACATGATTCTCAAATATGATACTTCAGATATAACCTTTTTTTTTTTGAGAGGATTTTGCTATAGGGCGCGTGCACTCGCCAGACAGACAGAGAGAGACAGAGAGACAGAAAGCGAGAAATCACCCCCCAGGGGGGATGGCCATGCCACAATCCCTTCTCCTCCATTCTCCTCTCGGGATCTTGGGCACACACACACACGCGCCCGGCGTGAGTTTTAAGCCACCGGGTCCAGGATGCGAAGCGCAGTCGACTACATGGGAGTCCAGCGACATAGCCATTACGCTAACTGCTGGTCCCTTCAGATATGACCTTATGATAGAATTTATTTGTTTAATTATATCCTGGTAAAAAGGAGGAAATATTCTTATTGATCCTAGTCAAAAGTTACATTGCTATGGAAGTATTAAGACTCAATTAAAAAAAAAAACTTAAAATAATACCAAAAATATTCTGAATAAATAACCACATTAAAATTTACTTCATTAGTTTACTGAGGAAAATTCATTCTTGTTTGAATAAAGCAGCTGGATTTGATGAACTATGTCTACTTCTGGACAGAATAAAAAATGCTATAAATCTTGACTTAGTCCACTGGTACAACTTGAAAGTTTTCTAAGCAATCTTACCTTAGAACATTATATCTAAGAGTTTATTATCTTAAATATCTATAGCTCAGGGTACCTAGTACAGTCTCTTTCCAGTGTGTTAGTTTCCCTTTTTTGAAGACACAAATACTAGCCTATTGGCTAAACTAGGGGTTTTATGTGGGCTCCAGAGGGAAGTAGAGACTTTTATGACAGTGTGGCTAAATAGCTGTGGTCAGTTTATTAAAGCACAAATAATATCAGAATGAAGACGAGTAGAATTCTCTATTAGCTGCTAATAGAGGTTTAATCAATGCTTACCATGAAGTATTACTTATGGACATGAGGGCAGTGATGAATCTTTAGGACTTAACATGAACCTATAATCTCCTAAGTTTTTATATTAATCTAAGGAAGGGTGAGCATCTCTTCTGACTTGATAATTCTCTCCATGCAACTGTTATGGTAGTGTTGAGTTAATTAAGAAACATGGAGCATACCAGAAAAACTCGATCATTTCTAGAATCTTTCTAGTACCAGTACCTATTGTGTCAGACATAGAAATAAACCTTTCAGATGTTCATACTTTTGTGGGGAATTTTTTGTTTTTAATATTTTTTTAATTTAATTTAATTTTAATTTGACAAGAGAGAGAGAGAGAGAGAGAGAGAGCAAGCTGCCATGTCCAGGACTCAAACCATTGTCAGCCATGTGGGAGTGTCCAGCTTCTAAACCACCATGCCATCAGTTGGTCCTAATGTTCATACTTTTGATTTTCAACTGTGAACTACTTCAAATGTGCTTCAGAGCCCAAGTCATCCTCTTCTTGGGATGGCCTCAATCAATGACCAAGCAAGACTATGGTACAAATGCCTAAAAATTCACTCAATGCAAGACTCTTCTCACAAGCAATTCTTCCTCTAGACCTCTCCATTGGGCTTCCAGAGTCTTTCAGACTTTCATCACATTATGTTGACTTTCCCTGCTTTCTTGCTTCTAGCCTTTTTCTTTCACAAATGTTACTCTCTAAAAAATCTGTACATTTCTGTCTCTATCTCAGTATCTGCTTCTCACAGACCCAGCTGAGACAGTACTACCAAAAATGATCTAAAAATCAAGTGGTAAGTTAGGATTTTGAGACTGGTTTACTCATTGCCTGAATGGCAAAGGAAGTGCTCATTCCAGGTGGTATATAAGGTACCATTACTCACACAATAGAGTAGTAGTCCAATTGCTAAAACTCACTGGTTGAGAGCACTGGAACATAACACTAGGTTAAGGAGAGATGAACATTGATTGGCTTTGGACTACTCTCTTAGGATATGGGATTAGAAACCCTATAATAGGGCCGGCAGGTTGCGTAGTGGTTAAAGGTTCTGGATTCCCACATGGCCAACTGCAGTTTGAGTCCCAGACCTGGCAGCTTGCTTTCTCCCTTTCCCTTTCTGTCTCTCTCTGGTCAAATTAAAAAATAATAATTACAAATGGAATTAAATAAATAAATCTTTGGAAAAAAAAAGAAAGAAAAGAAATCCTATAATAGATCCAAGGAGTTGGGACAGATCTGCTGCTAGACACTGGACACCTGCGGAAAGTGATAAACTATATTGAGAGAAACTGAAATGCCTAAATTGCTGTAACTGACCTTGGAAGAAGAAAGTAAAAATTCCAGGAAGGTAGACAAGCTGGAACAGTTCTGAGGCTGGAAAACTAAACAGAAAATTATTTTCCACAGGAGAGCCCAGAGGATACATCATTCCCCAAAGCCATCAGGAGTTTGCTAATATGCAGAGTTTCAATATCAACAAGACTCCCAAGCTGGTTCCTCTCTATACATCAGGGCACACTGTGAGAGAGACTGTCATGGAATTTGACTCATTAATAACAATGAGGATGATAGCAAGAGAGGCTAAGGCAACACTTACCCTCCAAAGCTAGAGGGTCACAATTATAGTGACCAACAATGTCAGAGCAGCAGCCAAGAGGGAGTTGTGAAGATTGTTTATAGAGTATAGAGTCAATAGGAGCAAAATATATATGTAGGAATCCAATGAAGGTGCTGCTGAATATACATAATTAAAAGAATGTCCAAGCAAGGGGGTAGTCAATGCAACAGAAAAAAATGACAATTTCTTGCCCAGTTGGACAGCAGCTATATTACAACCTCACTAAGGAACAGCCTTGAAGACCATAGGGAGAGACAATCTTCCTAATGGACAGAGGTTTGGGTGGTGCAACTGGTCATTCGCTTTGTGTAAAAGGAGAAGTGGTATGAGAATAGAGTGTAAATAAACTTACAGGCAATGGCAAACAGTCTCTTTGGCTGGTGAGAGGCCTGAAAAGGAGAGTTTAGGTTACAGAAGATTGGGACTGAGAGGTCACAGATGTGAATATATATATACTGGTGTGGGCAAAAATGTGTGAAGAGGGGTCAGCAGGTGGCATGGTGGTTAAGGGGCTGGACTCCCACATGACCAACCCCAGTTTGAATTATGGACCTGGCAACTTGAAACATGCTCAGTGTGTGTGCATGTGTACCCAATATCCCAGGGGAATTGTAGCATGGCCATCCTCCCAGGAATTAGACTATTTTGACCTAAAGTGGCTGCTGTACCCCCACACTTGGATTCCTATGGATAAGCCAAAATCATACATGTTAGGCTGTTTTTCTGAGCTGGTTGCTAGCTTACAACCAATCACAGCAGCTAGGCTTCAATCAATCACAGGCATCCCACCTTTTAAACTGTGTTAATGCAGACAAACTTCAGAATGTAATGAATCCAAATTGTTTCCCTACCTCACTCCTTCACTTTCGTTTTTGTATGTCATCTTCCTATTCTCATACATGTCACTTTGCTTTTCCAAAACTAAAATACCTAGTTGACCACAAGGCTAGCTGGAGCTGTCTGGAAGTCCAGGAACAACTGTCCAATTTAAATTGTGTTAAGATTTGTTCTATTAAAAGTCTACCCTATTAAATTGGCTGGTTTATTTTTCTTCTACAGTTTTGGTGACAGAAGTGGGATTTGAAGTAGAGCTTCCAGTGACCCCCAGGAGCAGCAAGTGACCAAGTGAAGTACCCATGGAACCTTTTGGTGTCTACTGCTCTCACGTGGCAACTGGGCATTGTGGGTAAGTTCTCTCTCAGATTTGAGCTCCATGGACTTGTGTCTAGAGCTCTCTGAGTTTTACATGAGCAAATTTTGGTCCAAACTAGGTTTGGAGTGGCAGCAGGAACTGGACTGAGTCTAGAATTTGATTGGATTAGGTAATTAACTGGATTGTACCCAGTTGTCTGACTGGGTCAGACAGAAACTAGCAGTAAGTAGCTATTACTGTGGCAGAGGCAATGAAATTTTAGGTTAAAAATATTTTTTTTCTTATGAGATTTTTATGTTCAACACCTTAATTTCTCTCTCTCTCTCTCTCTCTCTCTCTCTCTCTCTCTCTCTCTCATGCTTAGAAAAATATCATTGGCTAAATTGGTCAAGGAGAGCTCGGAGTCAATGCCAGAATAAATAATTTCCCACTTAAGTTTTTCTTGGCTTGAGTAAACACAAAATTTATGTAAAAAATGAAATTCCTGATTCTAAAGATCAAAGTACTTCCTGAAAACACCAACGTTTATAGAAGTGGTGAGATCTTAGTGTGCTTTGAAATTACTATGGTCATTATGAAGAATGTTCTATATAAATACAATTTCTCTTTAAAAAGCATATTTAAAACTGAGGGTTCCCAATTTAAGTCCATCCAGAGATGCCCACTGATATGCAGAAGCTTTTAAAAGGTGTAATTTTATGTCATTCCCTTAAGACTGTATAAAAGATAAATGATAAGCTTAAGTGACATAAAGAAGTTCTACTAAAGTCTTTGTCTTGTTACAACCTGCCCAAAGGAAGAAGAAAGCTAGATAAAAGATTTATTAGAATGGTTTGAAATACACTTACAGGTCAAACTGGGTTGTTTCTTGTTCAGAGATATCCATGATAAATTAGAAGCACTGGAAACACTTTCTTTGCCTTCGTTAATGGACTCCACCCTAAAATCAGTAATTAATTTATTAACAAACATGCTGAGTTTAAAGGCCACATATCAATTACATTGGTCTTCAGAAATAAAACTTTCTGCCAATTTAATGGTCTATTTAAAAATCTTGGGGAAATTTCTGTGTATTTGTAAATACATCCCTTAAGTCACTTACGTTTCTTACAGTGGGAAATGCACAAGTTTAATTGTACAACATGAGCTGACCTCATATAATCCAATTGTTCAGGGCACTGCTTAAAGAAACCCAACTATAGCTCAAATCCCAGCCCCTGCATGCTCCTTGTAAAAGGAATATGTATACATGCCCCCAAACCTCCACTACTAGGAAAAAAAAGAAAAAAAAAAAATGAAGATAAAGGGGTTGCTGTGTGATCCCTCCCTGTTGGGAGTGCCTTTCCATCCTCTCAGTCTAACAGGAACACCTGCCCTCTGGCAATTAATCTGCATCCTCACCTTTAGCCATCCTGTATCTATTATATGTCTTTAAAATACAAACTTTCTAGCTGTTTAAACTATGAATTGTACCTATTGAATAGATACTTAGGGTCAGAACAATTAATGGTGGGACTGATAGGTGGCATGGTGGTTAAGGGTGCTGGACTCCCACATGGCTGACTGTGGTTTGAGTCCCGGATCTGGTAGCTTGCTTTCTCACTTTCTCTCTCTCTCTCTTCAAGTTAAAATAAATAAATAAATAAAGTTAAATAAAATAATTCTTAAAAAAAAAAAAAAAAAAGAACAATTAATGGTAAAATTAACAATGAAAAAAAATGCTAAGATTTTTTTTTGAGAGGTTTTTGCTATAGGGCGCATGTGCTCGCCAGACAGACAGAGAGATAGAGAGACAGAAAGTGAGAAACCACCCCCCCCCCCCCAGGAGGATGGCCACACAATCCCTTCTCCTCCATTCTCCTCTCGGGATCATGGGCATGCATGCACACACACCTGGTGTGAGTTTAAGCCACCGGGTCCGGGACTAGAACCGCGGTCGACTACATGGGAGTCCAGTGACATAGCCATTACACTAACTGCTGGTTCCAAGATATTTATTATTAAGTATACATACAGAAGTAAAAACAAGTTATTCATTGTTTTAATAGGCCCAGAAGATATCTGATTACATCAGGGAATCAGTCATAGCATTAAGCAGTTTCTACTCTCCACAAGAAGGGAAGAATGACAAGTTTCAGTTCTTTGTAAGGGGCATGAAGATAAGCAATGACTAGCAAGGCTGAAGAAGCCAGGGTGGACTAATCAAGACAACGCTTATATCCTCAGTGTGATATAAGTATCTGTAAGAACTCTGTAGTATTAAACTATGAAGCATTCTTGTTTTGGAGAAGGGGAAGAAGCATAAAGAACTTTTCAGAAAACTGAGATCTTTTGTTTGCATGTGTGTGTGTACATGTGTATATGTTATGTAGTATATTTATGTCTATATAATAAAAGGCCTTAGGAATTCCATTCAATTTATAAAAAGAGAACTCGTACAAATTAATCTAAATGCTCTTAAGTTTATGTGACTTAAAATCCTTGACAAATAAGCTAGCTTCAAATATGGGAAATAAAAGAATTTAGTAAGTAAAGTATATGTTTCAAACATATACTGTTGCAGAAAAACAGATGCCGAGGAATGGAAATGGCACTCAGGAGAGACAGGAGCACTCTTTATTACACCAGCAGGAATGGAGGAGTTAATACTCTGAATCTCCAGACCCGACAGGGGATTGGACACAGTCTTTCATGGGGGTGTTGGGGAGGGGTGGTCTCAGGATATTAGTTATGGGAAAGGGGCTCAGAACCTGCTCTAAAATGGAAGTGGCAGAGAAGCAGGAAATCTAATCTATTCAAGGTTTCAGGTTACCCTGTAGATTCAGGTAGGGGCAATAAGGCCAGAAACCTAGGCAGATATCAACCCTCAGGGTCTCTCCATATCAATATTTTGTCCAGAAATTTCCTGATGAGAGAAACATGATATTTGTCTTAATATAATTGGTTTAATAAGGCAACTAGTATTTATGTTACATGGTGGCTATCTGACCAACAGGACAAATGGATTAATGATTAGCCTTCTCTAATATTTTACTTCTCACAGGTAATCAGGACAAAATGGTTAAAGAAAAGCTTTAAGTGCTATTAGATAAGACTGATTTTTCTAAACTTCGATCTTTGGTTCTCTTATGGTTCAGTTACAGAACGAATGACTAAAAGTGGTAAAAACTAAATCCTGTAAAGAAATTTATATACGTGATCCATATGTTGCTCTTTGTGTTGTTTTGTTATTTCTAGATGTCCTGTCTGGCTGCTGTAATCTGCCATGTATTCTGTTTTTAGTTTTGATGTCAACAGACACTGAGTTAGTCTTTCTTCATCTGACTCAGGTGCTTAGAGAACATTAAGCTTACATTTTCTGCTGACAATTAAGTCAGATATTCATACTTTTTGCTATATTTGACAAGGTTTCTCCAAAATCAAATTTTAAATTAAATTCTTTGACCTCAAAATAACTTTGGATGCTTACAGAGGTCCGCTAAAACATCCAAAAGAGAAATATTAAAATAATCAGACTTATTTTAATGTGTTAAATAATATGGAAAACATCAAATTAAGTCACCTTAATTTCCTTTACATATTTAAATGATAGATATAAATATTTTACGTGTATATGTGTATTTACAGATGTGTATATTTATACATGCACTGCATTCCAAAATAGAAATTCCCAGAAATCTATAGTGTGATATTTATCAGTCATGTTGTAGGTTATCATGTTAAATTGTGGGAGGCTGTGCACTAGCGAGTCTGCCGAGGTTTCTCAGAGAGCAAACAATTGCCATGATTGGTTCCCTCAAAAAACCTGACCTTCGAAATCTTGCTCTGATTGGCCACTAGAATCCCTCAGATTTGCATATCCGGCACCTCATGATTGGTCCAAAAACAACCAATCATAACCCACCGTTTACAACCAATCACGGCCCACCACTTACAACCAATCACAGCCCACCATTTACAACCAATCACGGCCCACCAGCATGTATATAACCACGATGCCTGGCCCACAGTAGTCAGATGACGACCCTGGAGTGCCTGAAGAACTGAAACACTGCACAGTCTCCAGACGACCCTGAAGACCCTGAAGAGTTGTAACACTACATTGTCTCCGGACGACTCTGAAGAGTTCAGACACTGCGTCATCTCCGTGCTGCTCACAATAGACGACGCGACCCTGAAGAGTTGTAACACTGCGTCGTCTCTGTGCTGTATCGTGCTGCCCACAATAAACAGACGACACTGAAGACACTGTGTCATCTCCGTGTTGTGACACTGCACTGCTTGTTCCAGCTCTCACTCCGTCCCTCAGGAAACCTGTTTGATGGTCCCCTCAGGTCGGGACATGTGGCGCCCAAACAGGGATGGGACACGTGGCGCCCGAACAGGGATGGGACACGTGGCACCCAAACAGGGATGGGACACGTGGCGCTCAAACAAGGGACCTGAGTATGAAGGATCCAGTGAAGAGCACCCAAGGAGGGGACGGCAGAGAATCATCCCGAGAAAGGATGGCAGAGAATCGTCCCGAGATAAGACGGCAGAGAATCGTCCGGGAGGGGACGGCAGAGAATCGTCCCAAGATAGGATGGCAGAGAATCGTCTGAGAGGGAACGGTAGAGAATCGTCCGGTGAGTAACAAAGATTGCTTACTTATTACCCTTACTTAATAAGGGTAATAATGGGACAAGTAATAAGGGTAATAATGGGACAAGAGCGTAGCACAAACAACAGCTTAGTCAGCATGAATAAGAGCTTAGTCAGCACGAACAAGAGCTTAGTCAGCATGAATAAGAGCTTAGTCAGCACGAATTATTTGTTCAGGGCTTGAAAGAAGCCCTCAAGACACGGGGAATTAAGATTAAGATTAAGCAGTTGCTCTCCTTTTTTGATTTCTTAAAAGAAATTTGTCCATGGTTCCCTCAAGAAGGAACCATAGATGAGAAAATGTGGAAAAGAGTACGGGACGCTTTAAAAGATTATTATACCACATTTGGCTCAGAAAAAGTTCCCGTGACTACTTTTTCATACTGGAACTTAATAGATGAAATTCTCAGGCTCCGCACCAGTGACCCAAAAATTGTCACTATGGTCACTAAGGGAGAGCAGATCATGCAAAATGATCAACCCCAGGAGGAGGCTATAGCCACCTCAGATCTAACCAAGGATTCTAAAATTGAAAAAGAACAGGGAGAGGATCTTATTTCCCTAGTTAGTGAGGAAGAAGTTAAAAGCCCTGAAGGCGAGACAAAACCCAAAAAATCCAAAAAACTAAAAAAGAAAAACAACCTTAAGGCTCTACAAGAGCCAAAGAAAAATGAGTCAAAAACTGGGTCAGTTTTTTGGACAATGTGCTGCTGTTTATCATATTTCTATATGGTCTCTGCTTGGGGTGGTTATGTGTTTATCATCAACCTTATTCCACTGCATGTGTTTGTGTTGTTACTGATGCAGAGATATAGCAAAAGAGTCTACATAGCATATAGCATTTTCTATATTGTGGGTTTAATATTATCCATGCAGATACCTTTTATATCACAATTAGAGAAACTAAAAACCAATACAGACAAAGAAACAAAACTAGTTCAGGGATCACATATGACAGACTTCGAGACATTCCCTGTTATGGAAACTACAGATCCCCAAGGACAGGTTTGGTGCCGTCACAGCAGGTTTATGGTAAAAGAGATTAAGGCGGCAGTTGCCCAATATGGAGCTACTGCTCCATATACCTTAGCTATAGTTGAAGCTATCACCAAGGGCTGGCTCACACCGTCTGATTGGCAAACATTAGCCCGAGTTATCCTTCTTAAATCTCAAAACTCTCAGCCTTTATGTTCCCCTAACTGCAGCTACAGCTGCCGGCTCCACTGGCTTGGGTTATTACGCCAAGTCACTGAGGGTCTTATCTCAGACCAACTAGATTCCCCGGCTGAGGTGGTTCTTCAAAATAGACAAGGTTTAAATCTCCTCCTGGCAGAACCGGTGGGTCTCTGTCTTGCTTTACAGGAATGCTGCTGCTTTTACGCCAACAAGTCCAGCACCGTTCTTGACAACATACATCAACTCCAAGATGGTCTGCCTGGAACGGTCTCCCCCCTTTCCTGCTCCTCCTACTTGGCCCACCCATTGGCCTTTTAATTGTTTGCTCACTGGGACCTGTTATATTTAATAGGCGCATGTCATTCCTCAAACAACAAATTGACTCGCTTATGGAAGACCAACACCTCTATACTGGTCTCGCCTGAGGTGCTGAATGGTTAGCCAAAGACGGGTAAGAGAGTCTGATGAACCCAATAACTGTTCAGTCCTTCCACCTAAGATAGGAGGCCCATCATAGCTATGGAACTCTCCAATGACGGGTAAGAATGGACTTAAGGTTCCATAAATGACTCCAACCTAAGACAGGCACGATTCCCCCAGGCCTTTACCTCATCTCTCAAATTAAAACAGAAAAGGGGGATATGTGGGAGGCTGCGCACCAGCGAGTCTGCCGAGGTTTCTCAGAGAGCAAACAATTGCCATGATTGGTTCCCTCAAAAAAACCTGACCTTCGAAACCTTGTTCTGATTGGCCACTAGAATCCCTCAGATTTGCATATCCGGCACCTCATGATTGGTCCAAAAGCAACCAATCATAACCCACCGTTTACAACCAATCACGGCCCACCATTTACAACCAATCATGGCCCACCAGCATGTATATAACCAAGATGCCTGGCCCACAGTAGCCAGACTATGACCCTGGAGAGCCTGAAGAGCTGAAACACTGCACACTCTCCAGACGACCCTGAAGACCCTAAAGAGTTGTAACACTACATCGTCTCTGGACGACTCTGAAGAGTTCTGACACCACGTTGTCTCCGTGCTGCTCACAGTAGACGATGCGATCCTGAAGAGTTGTGGGAACCAGCAGTTAGCGTAATGGCTATGTCGCTGGACTCCCACGTAGTCGACCGCGGTTTGCGTCTCGGACCCGGTGGCTTACAACTCACGCCGGGTGCGTGTGCGTGCGTGCCCAAGATCCCGAGAGGAGAATGGAGGAAAAGGGATTGCGGCGTGACCATCCCCCCTGGGGGGTGATTTCTCGCTTTCTGTCTCTATGTCTCTCTCTGTCTGTCTGGCGAGCACACACGCCCTATAGCAAAAAACCTCTCCAAAAAAAAAAAAAAAAAAAAAAAAAAAAAAGAGTTGTAACACTGCGTCATCTCTGTGCTGTATCGTGCTGCCCACAATAAACAGACGACACTGAAGACACTGTGTCATCTCCGTGCTGTGACACTGCGCCGCTTGTTTCAGCTCTCACTCCTTCCCTCAGGAAACCTGTTCGATGGTCCCCCCAGGTCGGGCGGGACACATGGTGCCCGAACAGGGATGGGACACGTGGCGCCCGAACAGGGACGGACATTAAATTAGTGTATGTCACAGATATAGCCAAATTTCTTTTTCAGTTGTAAACTCTTGTCAAATCTTTAACTATGATTTGGTTTAATTCTTATTTTTTCCATAGTTAGTTGCTTTGTTTAGTGCTTTGCTAGAAAGCTTTTTTTCAAATGACTATGATCTTAAAGTGTTATATCTTTAAGAAAATTCAGGAAAGGTAATGTTGTAACAGTAGTTAAAAGGTTAGTAGAGGGGGACTAGCAGTTGGCATAATGGCTATGTCACTGGACTCCCATGTAGCTGACTGCAGATTGAGTTCCAGACCCAGTGGCTTAAACTCACACCGGGTGCATGTGTGTGTGTGCCCAAGATCCTGAGAGAAGAATGGAGGAGAAAGGATCACGTCATGGCCATCCCCCTGGGGAGTGATTTCTTGCTTTCTGGTCTCTGTCTCTCTCTGTCTTTCTGGTGAGCGCACAGGCCCTGTAGCAAAAACCTCTCCCAAAAAAAAAAAAAAAAAAAAAAATTAATAGAGGGACCAGCAGATGGCAGAATGGTTAGGCCGCTAGACTCCCACGTAGTCAACCACTGTTTGAGTCCCAGACTCAACAGCTTGAAACTCATGCCAGATATATGTGCGTTCATGCCCCAAAACCGGAGAGACTGGAAGAGAAGGAATTGCAGTGTGCCCATCCCTGCTGGTGGGTGATTTCTTGCTTTCTATCTCTCTGTCTCTCTAGTGAGTGCACATGCCCTATAGCAAAAATATCTCTTAAAGAAAAGGTTATTAGAAAATGTGTTTTCTCTCAAGAGACATTTCTAGAAAAATCTGAGGTGACTAAACTCCACCAGGCTTTAATGCATTATGCCAAAGTGGATTTTCACTAGGTAAAGAATGCTGGTTGTGGTTCACTGACTAAAGACAATCAAACCCTTTATGGTCCAGAGTAGGGGTCTTCTTGAAATGACAGCAGGAATCGACTGCCTGTGAGACCTGTTAGAAGACATTGTACCAAATTCTTCTCACCACTTACACTGCAGCAGAGCTTCAAGAATTTAAACTCTGGGTTCACAACTAAGAAGCACTACTTCAGATTTTTAAAACTGTGCACCTATTGGAGACCTTAAGGTAAAACTGGCCAGAAAATTTCTTCTTCATATCAGACATCTTGGACAAGCCAGACAACTATGTCTGAGTATCACAGATCAAGACTTCTCTGCCATCATGAAAACTTTATATTGTTTCTTTCATAAATCTCAATTCCTGTTGTCTTAATTCTTTCCTCTTCCCTATAGGAAAATCCATAATCAGTAGTTAAGTTTAATTTTAACTTATGTCCTAGCATAAGACCAAAACAGTTGTTAAGTTTATGGACTAATGCAGAAAAAATTTTATGAGGTTCCTGGAAATTCAATTTTGGCCATAATGGGATATTGGTTGTATTTAAAACTTATCCATAAACTGGAGAAAATTTTCAAACTTTATAACCAATAAAACCTCCTGGGGTTTCAGGTGAATAAAAGCCACCCTCCAAAAGGTAAATGGTTTAACCAAAAAAAAAAAAAAAAAGCTTAATAAATAAACAAACAACTAAACAAATAAAATATCATCCAGCATTAAATCTCCTTTTTGTTCAAGTTAGGGGCTCATGTTTTTTTTACCTAATTCTGTCAAATTAAAAGAACAAATAATGTGTTTACAATTGCAACTAATGGTTGGTTTGCAAGCATCCTACATGGTGAATGGCAGGCTTAGGATTTTCAAGGTTTTTTAATCTTTACATTATTCCTAGTAGGCCTCCAGATTATTATAACTTGTGTTACTAAACTCAAATACAGTTAACTTGCCTATGTTGCTGGAACCTTAACATGTTCAATTTAGTTCGGTTTGTTTCATAAAAGTTTTTGTGAAGGCATACACTTTAATCATCACATTAGTCCTTCTGGTGCGCTCTATACTCTTAAGTCTTAAATGCTTTATATGCAGCCATCCATCGATGCTAAATGGTCTTGTTTCAGCCAGATCAGTAAAAGTGCAAAGGAAGACTGTGCTAGGCAGTTAGCTAGTAATGAGCACCAGCCCTGAGAAAAGCAGAAGGACACGTCACATCACAATTATCAGGAGTTATAACCAGACCCTTCATGAAAATGCCTTCCTCCCACCCAGCTCCTGGTGCCAGAAAGGCAAGGCAAATCCCATTTTTCTTCCTTAGTACCTGAGGAAGAAACATAGGGATGATTGTAAATTTCTCTCTTATCATTCCTCAAAAACTCAAAAAACCAAATCAGACCTTTTGGTCAACATCCTGATTGCCACTGTGGCAATAAACTAGTTGGGCAGTTCATTCTAATAAAGATGCTCCTATCATCACGGCTCACACTGGGCATGTGCAGTTAGGTAATACAATTCCTCCAATTCTTCACCTGTGAGAGAGCTGTGCAAACACAGGCAAAAGGCCACAAATTCAAAGAAAGAACATAGATAATACAACAGAACTCCCACTGTTAAATATTCATTATCACCTCTGGTAATAAAAATAACACCTAACCAGTTCCAAAAGCAGTTGCTATCTAGTAACCTGCCCACCCAAAAGTCTTTGGGGTATACTTCTTTTCTGAAATCTTTCTTTCCTATTAAATTCTCTTTTCGATCTACTTATATTGTGCTTGTGGCTTTATTTTGTGCTTAGGGACAGGTCTCTAATTTTAGTGATCTGGACCCAAAGGACCAAGGATTTAACACAACACAACTCAACACTCTCCCATTCTATGACAAGACCCGTTTAACCTGAATGACATCATGTTCAACATGTGTAATATTGTGACTTGTGTGGTTCATGCTGCAGACCAGAAAAAACTTGTAATTTCCACGCTGAGAGCAAGAAAACATCATTTATGATGATGACAGAAAGTGACACAAATACCCAGTTTTGGTTAATCTCTCAAACATTTGAGATGCTGACCAAAAAGGGGGAAATTGTTAAATTAAACTACTTTGGCCTAACATGACCATTGTACTCCATTTGGGTGCCTATGGATAAACCAAAATCATACATGTTAAACTGTTTCTCTGAGCTGGTTGCTAGGTTACAGCCAATAACAGCAGCCTAGGATTTAGTCAATCACAAGCCTTCAGCCAATCCCTCCTTTTAAACTATATTAATGCAGACAAAGTTCAGAATGTGACCAACTCAAATTGTTTCCCTACCTCATTCCTTCACTTTCATTTTTGTACATCACATTCCCATTCCTGTACACATCACTTTCCTTTTCCAAAACTAAAATACCAAGTTGAGCACAAGGCTAGCCAGAATTGTCCAGAAGTCTGGAGACAATTGCCCAATTTAAACTGTGTTAAGATTTGCTCTATTAAAATTCTTTTGAATTGGCTGGTTTATTTTTCTTTTAACAAGGGTGATTTCTTGCTTTCTGTCTCTTTGTTTCTCTATGTCTCTCTAGCAAGTATATGCACCCTAAAGCAAAAAAAACAAAAACAAAAACAAAAACAAACAAACAAAAAACCTCTAAAAAAGTGTGTGAAGATATTTGATAAACATGTCAATATCCACAAACATATCCACAAACAAGTATATACTTATGGAAAAGGCTCTAAAAAAATCAAGTAGACCAGCAGGTGGTATGATGGCTAAGATGTTGAATTCTCACATGGCCAGTCGTGGTTTGAGTCCTGGACCTGTCAGCTTGGACAATCATGTGGGGTACATAGGCGTGGCTGCCCGAAATCCCAAGAGGAGAATAGAGAAGGAATTGTGGCATGACCATCACCCCCAGGGGTGGGGGGGGGGGATTGAGTTCTCACTTTCCCTTTGTCTCTCTTTAGTGGATGCACAAGCCATTATGGGAAAAACTTAAAAAAAAATTTTTTTAATTACTCTCTGGAGTGGTTACTGTTATCGAACACAAATAGGTTCACTCACCCAATTGCTATAAAACCAAACCATAGGCACATGGTGTGATGAAAGAAAGTACAGCTTCATTGCAAAATGCAAAGCAAGGAGAGCAGGCAGCTCATGCTGAAAATATCCAGTCTTCTCACGATGTTCCCCACATGTGATTTTTAAGGGCAAAATTAGGGGCAGAGGTCCCAGGCACAAGATTAGTTCAGTGATTGATTCAAGAGTACATGATCATCTCATGGGCATTCTTGATTGGTGAGTCCTTAGATAATCAAGGGGTTTTTGAGCTCACAGCTAGCAGTTTCCATCCTACAAAACATCTTACATATTGAAATAAAAACCTTATCTCTCCTTTAAGTGAGAGTTTTAGAGGTCAAATGGCCCTTATTTATGGTCAATGTTGTTTTACTATCATAACCAAAGTCTGAAGACTTAACCCTTAGTCTGGGCCCTTACAATGTAAATGGACCTTATATTTCAAGAACCTTAGAAAATACATTAGGGGGTCCCTGCTCAGTTTCAGTACTATTATTATTTCTGTATCACAGATCAAGAAACAAGCACAGAGTGTGAAGTAACTTGTCCAGGTTGAATCTTTTATGAATAAAACATGATTAAAACATAAGTAGTCCAAACCAAGTGTTTTACAACTATTCTTAATAATTATACTTTTTAAAAAATAATTATTTAATTAATTAATTTGTTTGTTTGTTGTTTTAATCTGACCAGAGAGTGAGAGAGACACAGAGGGAAAGTGAGAAAGCAAGTCTCCAGGTCTGAGACTTGAATGACAGTCGACCACGTGACCACAGGAGTCCAGCACCCTTAACCGTCAGGGCACCGCCAGCCCCTTTATTCTTACTAATTATACTTCAACTCTAGGAAAAAGTTGGAAGAACACATACCTCAAATTTGTAGAAGCATTGGGAGAAACCAGGCCTAGTTTGTAGGAGGTTTGTGAACATAAAGATACTGTTGTTTTTAGGAAGAGTTTCAAAATGTTAACAAGTACAATAGTTTTTTAGGTTTGTTACTAATGAGTAGTAAAGCCTAAGGAATAGTTCAACTGATGACTGAGCTCTGAACTCTGTGCAGATTGCTATTTCCAACTCCACCAAGGAATCTCCTTATCCTCACGTCTTGCCAACTGTTATCTTTTATCTGAAACAGGAGCATCATTGCAAGATAGGCGACAGGGACCCTAAAAACATAGTTAGGGTGTGGGCCCAAAATGGCTAAATTTTGAGACAGAGGCAGTGGTGGCTCAGTGATTGGTCGGGTCAACATGATGGAGACCTAAAACAAAGGCTTTTTCCATGCCTCACCACATGCCAGGAAGAAGATAATAGTTTTCATGGCCCACAGCTTCTACACAAAGAACTTCCTGACCTTGGTACCCACTCCAAAATTTGGAAAATAGTTGGACCCATCCAGCATGTGCCCCTCCCCACCAGGAGAGGAATGTGTGCATAAATCCCATCTAGAATTATTAGGCTGGAGGCCTGGGCAGATTGGATGCAGGGTTGGACCCCACCCCACAGTTGCCTGATGCAACCCACATCTAGCCTGTAATCAGACCTGCACTGCACTCGGATCTAACCCAGATGTGGCACACAGCACTCTACTCTGCACACACGGTTCTACTCTGAATACGTCACCAAACCTCACATGGCACAGTAGTCTGCTCTCCCCCTAAACTTTTACCATACATGGATTGTTCCTACCTCTAGGACACTCACCCTTCCTATACCCTTATAAAAATCGCTAAGCCCCACCGTAGTGTGACTTCTCTGTCCCCCTCTCTCATACTCTGTTGGATCACCGAACCTCAACCTCCCCTGGAAGCACTCCCAATAAAGGCTCTACATTTCTATTTTCTTGTGTGGTGGACCCACTCCTTACAAGAATGAGTCTGGACAAATCCCTTCCCGACCCAAATAAAACCCCTCACCACAGTTCTTCCTTGGCACCCCATTTTCTGGAACTTCTCCCTTCTTGGGAGCTCTCCTTTTTCTCTCCTCTCTTTCAATAAACTCCCCACTTTGCTAACCTTACTCTGTGTCCAAGACTAATTTTTTTGAGTGTGTGACAAGAACCCATGTCTCACTGCGAGTGTGGACCTGAGCAGGGCACCCTGCGCGCCTCCTGCGACAATTGTCTCTTTAGAATTATCTTTTCATTCTTTCACTCTATTTAGGGGCTAATATCCTCCCATTCACTTGGCCTTAACATTTTAGACTTCCATTGGTACTAAACCTCTGGTAACATTTTTGCATAATAGGCTTAGTAAAGCTACTATAAAAAGTACGAAAAAGGTCTTGGTTCTTTTCAAGATGTACACGAAAAAGTGACGACTAACAACTACTTTTCTTTAGCCAGCTGTAGTTTTAGACTAAAGTACCATAAATTCTGTTAAACTCCAATCACTACCAGGTTTCCTGTCGGCAACCAGGAGGTACTCACTGAGGCTTACCCGTAAGAACTACAATTCCCATGGAACATTGCGGCCTCCCCGCTCTTTAACTACAACTGCGTTTTGTCATTTCCGCCCTCACCGGCAGTGGATGCTGGGCTCTGTAGTCCGTATCAACTCCGCTTTAGTCTCTGTCTTCGTAAGGAAAGCATGTGACCGGATCGGCTGCTTTGAAGCTGATATTACGGTATGATATTTAAAGTAAATTAATGGATAAGGTATCAGAAAATTTAATGTCAGGCTTTCGGTACCTCACGCCCCGCCTTCTTGCTGTCGGTACCCGGGAAGGGGAAGTGACGCACATCCGGTGTAATGGCGGCTCGGTGGAGCTCCAGGTAATTATCGAACTCCGTAACCTGCGCGCCAGCAGGGAGCTGGGATTGGGGTGGCGGGTTGCCTTATCGCGTCGGAAGCGAACCGGGCCCAGAAATGGATGCTGACCCCCAGTACGGCTGTGGGCGGCAGTGGGATAGGAAAGGCTCTCCTCGCCCCCACGCGCGAGCTCGCGAGGTGGGGATGTGAGAGCGGGTCGGGCCGAGGAGTGGAGAATGGGCAGCTGTGAACTCGCTCTCCGCCTGCGCGGCCAGACCTAGTGAGGTTCCTGGGGCTGCCTCTTCGCGATGTTTGTATTGCTACAAGTCCCTCATCGTGTTCACTGAGTTTCGTTGCGACTCACTTTGAGCCTCCGGAGTCGTTTAGGCTTGCCAAGGCCCCTTGCCTAAGTTGCCTGGGTCTCAGGGCCATCGGTGTGAGTGGGATTAGTGAAATGTATTTGATTAAAGGTGACGTGAAAGTGTCACCGTTACGCATCTTCGCAACACAGGATCCCTGTGGTGACTGGTTTTTATTATGTTACTAGTCAATTTTTTCTGTGTTTGCGCCGTGAATACTTCTACTTCCTGGTGTTTTGCCCTGGGGACGCTTCGTTTCTCAATGTGTCCTCTTCTGTCATCCTTTATCCTTTCATAACTTGTACTTACCTCCAATAAGGTGATAATTCTCAAACATGGGTCTTCAGTCTCCTCGCTACTAAGCTCTGGTTCCTATAAACACGCTTTAATGTAACGGTAATATCACGGTTAGTTTCACTGAACCTGCTTCATCTGTTTTCGCTTAATCTTCATATATCTTTGAGGTAGATGGAGAAAGGAGGATTTGGGGAAAGGCTATTCTAGATGCAAGAATTAGGAAATTTAAAGTGTGGTAAGAGTTTCCTTTGCATGTTTTGGTGTCTACAGACTTAGAAATATGAGATAAGCAAGCTTGAGATCAGCTTACCTGTTGCCTTTTTATCTGTATTTCCTGTGCAGGGGTTAACATCAGCTATCAACCTGCTATGGAAAGGCAGACTGAGAATTGGCATTAAAAGTATGGTTTTGACGGTAGAAGGGTTAGCATATGTGGGAGGAGGAAACACACTTTTGTTGGTGCTGGGTTATGGACTAGAAAGCCAAGGGTTCCAATATTGGTTTAACGCTTAATAGGTCTGTTACTTGGGTAAGTTACTAGCATCTTTAGTATCACTTAATTCATCTGAAAAAAAAATGTAGATAATAATACCTTAGTGAGTTGTTTTGAGTATGAAGAAAAATAATGCATATAGGACAGGGTGCACAATCTCAGGTATACAGTGTTAGCTATTATGTTACTGTTACTTTTTCTGGGATAGAGTTAATGAGTACTCTGCCTCCATTCTTGTTGTTATGTTCTTAATTTTGCCTTTCCTCTTTAGGGTTTCCAGGCTGTTTTTATGGCATCTTTCTCAACTCATCTAACGGAGCCTCTGAAACTGTCTTGTTCATATCCTAGAAGCTAAGAACCCCAAGCTAATATCCTGGCTATATGGTTCTGGAAAGGTGGTCTCCTGAATCAGTAGCATCATTATCTCTTTGTAACTATTGAGTTGTTGGAAAAGTCATGATGCGTTTTTGCATAGAAAAATACATCATGACTTTTCCGACAACCTAATAATTGTTAGCAGTGTAAATCATTTGGCTCCCCCCACAGTGCTCTTGTTTAATCAGGAACCAGGGCCTAGGGTGCCCATGAATCTGATTTAGTATTATTATTTTTAACCGAACCATCTAAGTGATTCTTTCTCTTTTTTTTTTTTTTTTTTTTTTTGCTATTATAGGGTTCAAGTGCTTGTCTGACAGAGAGAGACAGAGAGACAGAAAGTGAAAAATCACCCTCAAGGGGGGGATGGCCACACCACAATTCCACCTTTCACTCTCCTCTTGGGATTTTGGGCACATATGCACAGGTATCCACTGTGAGTTACAAGCTGCTGGATCTGGGACTTACACTGCGGTTGGCCATGTGGGAGTCTAGTGACTTAACTGTTACACTGTCTGCTGGTCTCACATCCAAGTGATTCTCATGCCAATTACTTTGAGAATATCTGCTGTAGCTCATCACCTATGGATGTGCTATGGCTCCCTTCTCTCCCTTTAGAATCAGGTTTGTTGCCCTTCTTACCCCAAAATATTTGATCCATGCCCTCTCAGTATTTCTCTATTTATCATACCACCAGATCCTTCCCTGCTTTGGCTACTTTAACATCACTTTTTGAGTTCTGACATATTTTAGACTACTTAACTGTCTTACCTAAACCAGTCTTCTTATTTCTGTCAGTTTTCCCAGTTGCTGAATGTTAGAAAGTAACTCTTCTCTCTGGTGATTGTACATTGCCAGATGACCTGCAATGACATGAATCTGAGACCACCTTAAAAGAGGACACTGTTGCACTTTGTAGTTGTAATACCCATGCCTTAACTTGAACAGTATTTTCTGTTTATTGCCCAACTGTGTTTTGATTAAATTTTATACTACCTGGTACATCCCTAATTTGGTCATGGCTTGATCATGGTTGGCCTAGAGCTAGTCTGAAAAGGAAGTTGTTATTGATAAACATCTGATCCTACTGCAGACTTTGTGGGTTCTCTTGTTGAATTACTTTACTTTCTTGTAAATCTGAGAAGCCTAGCTCAGGAAGATTTTGAAACAGTGAAACCTCTGGTCTATTTGTTTTCGTAAAGTCCCAGACTTACACTTTTTCTCAGGCGTTTCCAAGTGGACATTGGGAGAGACATCTCAATGTCTACAACAGAGTACAAACTTTCAAAGCATTCTCTTCAAAAATAGTGTATCAAGAGAGAAAACAAGGGATTTAAGTTAAGTCTTTGTTACTTGTATGAAGGCTAATAAATCTTTGCTAGTGTACAGGTACCAGAACGGGAATATGGGTTCTCTTGGCCTGGGGGGGATGTTAAAAAATCCTGTGATCTTAGAATAGGTTTGACTGTTGGAGGGAGAGACCCAGTGACAACTCATAGTTAACTTTTCTTTAGCCTAACTCATGGGTGGATAAGTCAGATAAGAGCTCAATACTTTTTACCCAAAAAGTTATTCTCTAGGTCCTTTCCTGAAATTGTTTATCAGGACAGCTTTATTTATTTATTTATTTTTCGGGGGGGGGGGGCGGGGAGAGGTTTCTTTTTGTTTTTTGCTTTTCTTTTTTGCTGTAGGGCGCGTGCGCTCACCAGACAGAGACAGAAAGCGAGAAATCACCCCCCAGGGGGGATGGCCATGCCGCAATCCCTTCTCTTCCATTCTCTTCTCAGGATCTTGGGCACGCACGCACACGGCGTGAGTTTAAGCCGCCGGGTCCGGGACTCGAACCGCGGTCGACTACGTGGGAGTCCAGCGACATAGCCATTACACTAACTGCTGGTCCCCAGGACAGCTTTATTTTAAACCTAGTGACAGGAGCCTTTCTGTAATGTGAGCTATGTGTCTGTGGGCTTTTTCATAAATTACTCTGTGGAGACCAACACTTAACAAGTTTTGTTAAGTCAGAATGTGGTTTCCTAAATAACTTTCTAATTAAATAATTAGAACTAATGACAAAACTGTGCTGTGAGAGTTGACAAAATGTCTTCAGTCCATATTTTTATTATAATCAGGCAAGCTGGGATTTGGAGGACAGGGAGGGCAAAGTGGTATGAGTGTATGGTGAAGTCATGGCAAGCTCATTCCTTAGGCTCATTTTTGTTAAGTTGAAAAAACTGCACCTACAGGATCAGATGTCTAGGAATGCCTGCAAAAGAGGTTTGTTTTTGTTTTTTTTTTTTTTTTTTTTTTTTGTCTCACAAAATTGGAAAGTTTTTGTGCTGTTCTCTAGGTTAACATCAAGTGAGGACAAATAGGGGATGGCATCTGATAGTGTTGTCTTGATATGGTTTATGACAAACAGCTGGGCGGTTCCAAGAAGTACAAGGCTGGCCACCTGGATAAGCAAATTGTTAAAATAGCATTATGCGGAATTCTACATAGGAAGAAATAGGAATAATTATTGAAAGTACATACTTACCCATTTTGGCTTAATTTTATAATTGAAGCCTATTAAGTAGCTGGCACTATCCTTGCTTGGAATACAGCAGTGATCAAGAACTTCAAGGAGCCATTATATTTATATAAGACCTCTCATACTCCAGCTTCATATACCTTAACATCGCCTGTCTTGTATACAGTTTTCTCATTTATGTTCTCACGTTCAATTTTCCAAATTTACCCTGTGTTCTACTCAAACAACTTGAAATCCCCCAAATTGTTTTGTTTTTAAGGCTTTTTAAAATGTGTGTGTGTGTGTGTGTGTGTGTGTGTGTGTAATTTAGTTTTTTTGCCATAGGGTGCATGTGTTCACTTGAGAGACAGAAGAAGTGAGAGGTGATGTGAGAAATCACCCCCCACCCCCCACCCCCCCCAGGGAGGGATGGCCACACCACAGTTCCTTCTCCATTCTTCTCCTGAGATACTGGCACACTTGCACAGGCTGCTGTCTCCAGGACTCAAACTGTACTCAGCCATGTATGTGGGAGTCCAGTTCCTTAACCACTACCCCTATTTCTTTAAGTCTTAACAAATGTTAATTTCATTTCCTGGGTGACTTGTTTTCCCTTATCTTATGGATAATTCCCACTTATCCTTCAAGATGTGTTTCCCCTCTTTTTTTTTTTTTTTTTTTGAGAGGTTTTTGCTATAGGGCCTGTGCGCTCACCAGGAAGACAGAGAGAGACAGAGAGACAGAAAGTGAGAAATCACCCCCCAGGGGAATGGCTATGCCGCAACCCCTTCTCCATTCTCCTCTCTGGATCTTGGGCATGCACGCACACACGCCCGGCGTGAGTTTAAGCAATGGTTATAAATTATTAGGCCAAGAAAAATCATTATGATACTATGCTCAATAAATGGCATACTGGGGTTACTAAGGAAAGTTAAAACTTTTTGCCAGTCAAATGATCCAAGAACCAAGGTATATATGGGGAAACTAAAACAAGAACAAGTGAGCTTAGGCAAGTGATTAAGAACATAGTAGCATGATGGATGTTCCTTAAGGAATTAATTGTTTTATTTAGCATCAGAAGGATTGCTACTGAGGAGCTCTTAAAGAAAATGTATAGACACATTGTTGAAACACTTGGTATGGAGACAAAATTTCTATTTTAACAACTTTAGAAAAGTTTGGAATAGTGTTGAATATATTGTAGTGGAGTGTGCTCTTAAGTTGAAGGCCTGACCTGCTCCAGGGGCAACTTTGCAGATACTTAAAGGATTCTTTTGCCCGGTATGATTAGATTATCAGTTAGTAGTTTAATGTGGAATTTGTGTTTTTAGAGGCAAGTTGAAAAAGTCCTTATAGCCTAGAGATAAAGACTTTATGAGAAATCATAGTAGGTGAAAATTGACTTACAGCCTACTACAGTGAAACTAAGGTGGTTTCATTATGGAACCTTCCCTTATTGCAACCTTCTCCCAATCTCTTACTTAAAAAAGCAGAGAGAATAGGGAAAAAACAGAGACAGATTTATTTCTCCTATTAACTGAGGAGGTAGAAGCACTGGGATTTGGTCATGGAGTGAGGAAAACAAAATTCTTCTTGGAAAGCTTTATAAATAATGTGTTAAGAGTATAAGAGTAGGTGCCAGTTTGAGACAGGGGAAGGAACTGATTAGTTCTATTTTGGACTCTTGTAGTTCATAGGGCTTTGGGACACCCACGTGGGAGTTTCCTCTTGTCACTTGCGCATAAAGATTTAGAGCCCTGTAGAGAAGATTAGTCTCCAGTAAACAATTATTCTCACATTTTAATTGAAGCTATGGGGGTGGAGCTTGTCTTCCAGAAATAACAGGGTGAAAGACAAGATAATGGACATTTAACAAATAGTATGGAACAGAGCAGACAAAATCCACCAGCAAAGGTTAAACTCTAAAGGATAGTAAATGTTAAAATGATGTACAGAAGAGAGAAGTACCAGATGAAGGTGGTGTGCTTGTCACTGTGAAGTGAGAACTTCAAGAAGGGGATTAGTGGGCCAGCAGGTGGCATGCTGGTTAAGGCACTTGGATTTACCCCATGGTTGACTGCAGTTAGAGTTCCAGACCTAGTGGCTGGCTGGCTGGCTGGCTGGCTGGCTGACTTGCTTCTTTCTTTCTCTCTCTCTCTCTCTGGTGAGCACATATGCCCTATAGCAAACTCTAAATAATAATAATAATAATAAGTAAATAATAATAAAGAAGAGAAGAGGATTAGCAGTACCAAATGCTACAGCAGTGTCTGATGAAAGAAGGAAGTTGCTCTTGGAAGTAGCAACAAAAGGGTTGTTGTGTAACCTTGGTAAGGGCTATGCAGTAGTGTGACTAAAACCAAATCACAGGGGGTAAGAGAGGCTGAGTGGTTAAGAATTAGAAATAACAAGTGTAGGTGTATCAAAAACACCTCGGCTATGTAGGAAAAGAAAGAAAGTGCCATTAGAAAGAGGACAGTATAATGGGAATTTGCCCCATACATGTCATATTTCTTTAAAGAATTAGTAAAGATTTTCAAGAGGTAAAATTTTGCTTTAAAACCAACTCAATTGATAAAATTGATTTTGTAAATCAAGAGGTAATTGACTAAAATTTTGAAACAAAACTAGACAAATTCCTGCTCTCAGAGGTTCTATATTCTGTTGAAAAGGAAGGAGCACCTTTAGGATCTCTATATGTACCCACAGAATTTTTGAAAAATTTAATAGTACTAGGGATCTTCCAAAATTTCATGGAGAGAGTGGGATTAAAATACAAGTTTATTTTAGTGCATTTTTTTGAAATTCATACAGTTTTTCATAATATATATTTTGCATGAATTTTTAAAGACCCCCTCCCTCCTTATATGCTCAAAAGATTATATCACTTTCTGTTTAATTTTTTTTTTTTTTTGGAGAGGTTTTTCGTTATAGGGCACGTGCGCTCGCCAGACAGAGAGAGAGAGAGACATAGAGACAGAAAGCGAGAAATCACCCCCCAGGGGCGATGGTCACGCCGCAATCCCTTCTCCTCCATTCTCCTCTTGGGATCTTGGGCATGCACGCACACGCGCCTGGCGTGAGTTTTAAGCCACCGGGTCCAGGACGCGAACCGCGGTCAACTACGTGGGAGTCCAGCGACATAGCCATTACGCTAACTGCTGGTTCCCACTTTCTGTTTAATTTTTTAAGTTACTTTAATATAGACTAGTATGGACTAGTGAAATGATAGAAGAAATGAGTAATGGCTATTACCTCATCTCAATTTATAATGAGGTAGTTGTCAGGATGGAAGTTGGTATCATTGGGGTCATTAAAATGTCTTTTTTCCCCCTCACCTGAGTCTGCCTTAAAGAGTTCCAAAATTGAGACTATTTTCTACACAGCGAGTGACTCAAATACTTTTATATTGTGTTTCTTCCTAATTGCTTACAAAAACCAAGTATCTAGATCTGTCTGCACAGCTTCTAAACATGGTAATCCTTAATTATTTAAATAATTATGAGCTAATGAGCATGCACAATGTATATATTTACTAGGCCGCAAACAAGGAGTACAGGGCTATCACTATTTGTAATTCTTTGAACCAGAATTGTTTTGACATTGAGAATTTTTCAGATTTTAGCAAAGAAATACAGTGTGTGCTACTTACTAAGTAATCCTCCTTTTGGGTTCTGGGTCACCATCTTCTCATCAGACACATTAGTATTTCTGCATTGTGTAAGCAATCACATTAAGGCTCAAGTTGGTAAACGTCAGGGTCTACTGCTAAAGGAATTGCCACAAACCTAAGAAAAATCTTTGTGTTTTCAGATTTCACATTCGCATATAAAGGATTACTAACCTGTACCTGGTGATTTTTCCAGAAAGGAATAGAAGTGTTTTGACATTTTTATTTTCTTAAAATTGTGACTCTATGCTACAATCAAATTATAAATTATTTTTTTCTTTAGAGATATAGGGCTGATTTCTCACTACTATGTACATATAAAAAATAGTGAAAAAATGATAAAAAACACTTTTCCTAAACTTAGGGTTTTTCTGGGTACAGACGAGGAAAGGACAACGCAATCTTGCTGTATATTGCTTTAGAACCATGGCCTGTTTGTTCTCTGAGAAAGAAAATTATTTGGAAGAGTCAGAAGCACATGTCCTGTTCTAGGATTTTCCCAGGAATTCCATCATTAACACCCCCTCCCTTCATATTTTGTCCTTCAGAACAAACTAAAGACAGTTTTTATTTTTAATATTGTTTTATGTACTACCATTACCCTCCTTGTTCAACTAAGTTGTGTTGTGGTCATTTATTTTAACACCTTATTACAATATTTGAAATTCATCAAGCCTTACCGTTTTCTTTAGAATGCAGAGAAGCAAACTAATAAAAGTAATGCACTTAACTGTTTCCTTTCTGTTTTTTTAAGTTTCTTTCTTCTACAAGGCAGAGACAGAGTAGGTACCCTCAAAAGGGTCCTTAAGCCACAGTTCACCCCCAGTCTCAGCCAGCCTGTTATGGGCATGCACATGAGCCCATTATGCTAAGGGAAGTCCCAAGAAATGAACCCAGGACCTTTCACATGTGAATTCAGTTGCATTACCACTGTACCACTGCCTGGCTCTTGATTCTCCTTTTCTCTAATGGTTTTATGATAATAGATTTGAGTTCTAACCTGGATCAGGGGCACCAAAGTGACCGTGGTAGTGTAGAATTCTTTTACTGCTGAAATAATGTAGCAGTTCATTTTAACAATTAGTTGAATATTTTTCTCATTTTCTGAATTTTTGAGATAATTGCAAAATTTGTAATTTTATAGCTTCTAGTTAACAGAAATACTTATTACAAATATTATTTTTAAGTAATTATTTTCTTTAACTTTATTTATTTGTTTGTTTGTTTTTAAAATTTGACCAGAGAGGGACAGAGTGAGAGAGAGGGAGGGAAAGTGAAAAGGCAAGCCACCAGGTCCGAGACCCGAACCATGATCAGCCACTTGGGAGTCCAGCATTCCCAACCACCGCAACACCTGCTGGCCCCACAAATACTATTAAATATTTTGCTTTGTGAAACTGAGAACAAAACTCATTTTTAAACTATTGTTCACAAGTGCTACGTCTCTTGTTGCAAAAGTACCCTCCTGCAGAAGAACTGGTATGGTGTGCCAAGTTGCTTACTTGTCACAAGGGAAGAGAAATTTAATAATTCATAAAATCCACATAGTGATGCTAAGAAGAGCACAGAGATCTATAGACATCAGATAAATTGCTCTCATTGCAAGAATTTCCAGTTAGTCTAAGTATCAAACATGTACATGTTGAACTCTCAGAGTTTCCCTACAGATGTATTTTATATGAATCTGGACAATGATAGTACTTTATGCATTTTTGTTAGAACTGCAGGAACAGTCTACTTTACAATATTGTTAATTTCAAACTTACTTTTAAAACACAGAAATGTAATAGATTGTACTTGATTGTCAGAAAGTATTTGCTGATGAAGGTTGAAGGACAGAAAGGAGAAAGATGGTACTGATAAGAAAAAAATTCACTAAATTTAAATAAGTAAGGTAATTTGAAATAAAATACCTAGAATATTACTTTTTTTAAAAAAAATAATGCGTAGGTAGGTTGGGAAATGAAACTGGATATAAGACTCCAGAGAAATAGCAAAGGAAAATGCTAAATCTTGCACAGTAGAGTCGGGTGATTTATTTGCTCATATTTTACTTGGTCATAACGAATTCTAGGTATGTTAATAAAGGAATCCTTAAAATTATGCATGCTTGAAAAGAAGTAGTGCTGAATTACATTAACATCACAGTCTGCTATCTGGAAATTAAAGGGAGCGGATCTATTTAGGATAGAAACATTTTCTATATTGTAGAGACGGTTTATCTGTTCATGTTTTACCAGTTTGGCATCAGTTTATTATTGTTGGCATTTTCACTGGGTACAGTATCATATAGTCAATAGTTTTGATATCAGATATATTGATACCTGGTCTTGAATTTTAGCTCTTCCATTAACTAGCTGCAATCTACTTGGACAAATTGCTTAAACTATGTCTTTCAGTCCTTTCATTTAAAAAATGCAGGCTAAAAGAAAAATTACCAAAGCATGATAATTTTTCGGAATGAATAAGACTACACAAATAGTTATAAATTGTGCCTGTGATTTCTCAGGTTTAAAAATCACAGATGCAGATACTCTTCTACATACATCCTACATACTTCTTACCAGTGAATTATTAAGGAGTAATTTTTTTGTCTTCCTGTTCTTCAATTTTAAAAAAAAAAATAATTTCTTGAGAGAGAGAGAGAGATACTCTTGAAGGGTCTCACCATACTGTCATTAACTCCTTCCCCAGCCTTGTAGCCAGCCAGGATCACTCGAGCATGCCTGGCATGAGGTGTGCAGGTCAGTACAGGATCTGAACCCAGGACCTCCCTATATGGCCCTGGTATCACTCATTGGACCTCTATACCTGTGCTACCAACAAATTGAGGTTTTTGTTTTCTTTTGCTTGTTTTCAAGACTAATTGACTTTTTTTTTTTTTTTTTTTTTTTTAATGGAATCATTTTTGTTGCTATCCCCTGTACAGGCATGTGCTACTGTGCTCAGCTTTCAGGGTAGGCCAGGAATTAAACCTAGGTCTTTCACATGGCCTCAGCCAGCTGCATAGCAGCATCTAGTGATGTGTGCTACCATAGCTGGGCTTCTCTGTTCCTTAGATGAGTAATTTTTTTTTTTTTTTGAAAGGTTTTTGCCTTGGGACACGTGCGCTCACCAGTGAGAAACAGATAGAGATGGTGAGGGGAAAGTGAGAAATCACTCCCCATGGGGATGGCCACACTGCAATCCCTTCTCCGTTTTCCTCCTGGGATCTAAGATGTGCACGCACAAGTGTTCAGCATGATTTTTAAGCCACTGGATCTGGGACTCGATCCCTAGTTGGCATGTGGGAGCCCAGCAACATAACTGCTATACTATCTGCTGGCCCCTAGATTAGTAATTTCTATTCATTTATCTTCAAATTACTTTTTCCTTTGTCTCCATCCAACTGTTAAATGTATCCAGTGGATTTTTCATTTCATATATTCTTTAGTTCTAAAGCTTCTGTTTTATATTTTTCTCTCCTGAAATTTCCCAGAAATTGTTTCCTTTGCATCTTTCCATATGCTTTTAAAAACATGTTTTAAAATGTTATATTCTAATTCAGAAATTTGGATTATCCCTTTATTGGTTATCTTTGTCTTTTAAGATTGAGCCACATTTTTTTGAGCAGTTGAGTTATTTTTTGACTTGCCAGAGGGCACGTGCAGTCACCAGAGAGAAACACAGCAAAGGAAAAAGCCCTTCACCATGGGGTGTGGTCACACAGCTCTTCGTTCTTCCCCATTTTTCCATCCTGTTGGGATTTGGGGTACCTATGCACACACACCTGTGTATTTTTCAAGCTGCCAGGGATGAGACTCAACCATAGGATCCGCAATGTGGGATCCAGCTGCCTTAACCACCAGGCTGCAGGGCTGGCTCTGAAGTCAGTTATTTTTAATTGTCTCTTGGATATAGTTACTTTTATGTTCGGGAGACTGGATTCTCTCATTCCTTTTAGGAATGGAATGATGACTTTAGGCAATTCACTTGGTTGGATTTAAATCGTAAACTCTAGTGTCTTGAGTAGCAGTTTAAATCTTAGTTCACTTTTATCCACAGTAGTAATCTGTCTTGTAAATGTGTTAGTTGAGAGGTAGTCAGAGACTGGGGGAGTTTATACCCCACATATGGGACTCCCCAACCCTTGCTCTCTGTTTTCTGGGATTTCCCTTCATGGTAGTGCTGTGGTTGCCTCAAACTCTGTTGTCTTGTTCCAGTGCGAATGACTGCACCTTTTCTATTGGAACTTTACTCACTCTTGCATGGTACAAACTGCACATTACTCTCAGGGAATACAGAGCATAACTCATGTTATTCCTTGCTCCTAGGTATCTATTCCCCTTTGGAGTCAGCCTGGTTTTGTTCATTCTCCAGTGCCTTCACGTTATTGTTATTTTGTAAAGAGAGTTTATGGCTGTTAAGTGGATTATGTCCAACAGGAACTTCTTAGTTATTTCAGGCACATCTAGGTGCTTTTTTCCCCCCTCAAGTTACATAAAGGGACCAGCCCTGTAGCCTAGTGCTTAAGGGAGTCAAATCCCGCATGGTGGACCTAATTCAAATATTGGCCCTGACAGCTTGAAAAACATGCTGGATGCATGTGTACGTGCTTCAAAATGGATGGAGAAATGGAGAGGGAATTATGGTGAGACCATGCCTACTTGGAGTGGTGCTTTTTCCTCTCTCTTTCTAATTCTCTGGTGAATACATATGCTCTCTGGCCAAAAAAATAAAATAAAGTAAATCGCACATTGCTTAGTGGTTCTGGGAATTGAAGCACCTTTATAAAATTCTTATAGAAAAATAGTGTCATTATTGTATTTATAAAACTTTGTACTCTCAAGCTTCTTCTTTCTCCATTGAAACATTTATTTTTATTTAAAAAATTTAAATTTGAAAGAGTTTTTTATATTATTTTTTTATTTTTCAGTTTTATCAGAGAGACAGAGAGAGAGAGAGAGAGTGAGAAAGCAAGCAGCCAGGTGCAGGACTCAAACTGTGGTCAGCCATGTGGAAGTCCAGCACCTTAACTACCACATCACCTGCCAGCCTGAAACATTTAATTTGACTTTTTAAAACAGATTTATTAAAGTTTTAACTTCCATTGTGTCAGAATAGACTATTGAAGGTAGAGGGATATGCCTCTTTCCTCCCTACGATTACCTGATAGTCTGATTTTATGAAATACTTTGCATAACTTATTCTGAGAGTTTCTCAGTTGTTTATCTGAGGAATAGCATCCAATAGGAAAAATTGCCCTCAAACTGAGTTCCAATAATTATGTCAAGTTGTGGGCCTAATAAGGTCTTAGAGAAGCTAGTCAATTATATGACTGTTAATCCTTAGAAGTGAAGTAGATCTTTAAAAAAGAAAAAATTAGGACAACTTGCCAGCCAAACATAAGACTAAGATTTACACAAAACTATTGATACAGTAGTAACTAATTGAAGAAGGCGGCTGCTGTGGCTCATTTTCCAAAGGTAGGCACATTAGTCTGTGTAACTGCAGCCGTAGATTCCTTTAGTTTTTTCATTGCCAGAGGATGTGTGTGCACATCAGCAAAAGAGTTCTCCTCCCCTCCCCATGGAGTGTGGTAACACCACACTCCTTTCTCCATTTCCCCATTCTGTCAGTATTTGGGGCATGCATGCAGGTGCACTTGACTTTTCGAGCTATAGTAAAGCCATGTGGGATCTGCCTTCCTTAACTACTGTGCTGTGGACAGCCCTAAGTAGATTTTTAGAAGTGTTATGTTTTAGATTGCAATTGTTTTTCAGAGTGTGATAAGTTTGTAAATAATCTTGTGTATATTACTTTTTTTAACCTTGATACCTTGCTAATGGTTGTGATTAGAGATTTTTCCTTGCTTAGTGATTTGTGTACATCCCCATCTGCATTACACATTAGCAACTCTACATCAGTTTTTACTGTTACAATTAATTATGTGGATGTGGTCTTGTAAAAAGAATACGATTGGGTGGCTGTCCTTAGGCTAGGTTTCTATATAGTTACAGGTTCACTATTGACTGGTGTTATAAATTAGGCCATTCGAATGACATATCTGACTTTCAGTGTTCTCATCTTTAAAAAGAAGGAATTGGACCAGATGATCTGCAATATCCTTTTAAAAAAAATTTGCCATAAGGCATATGTTCTTGCTGGGGGGGTGGGGAGAGCGAGCCAGCCCCCCCCCCCCCCCCCGAGTGGGGGGTGGCTCCACTGTAATGCAATCCCATCTCCTCCTTCCCCTCATGGGAGTTTGGTCACTTACACACACACACACACACACACACAAACACACACACATACACACACCAGGGGTACTTGCCCAAAGTGCAGAGTTGACCGCATGGGATCCAACAGCCTGAACCATCATGCCACTAGCTGGTCTTGCAATACTTTTTCTAGTACTTAAAAATTGTTTCCTAGTCGTATTCAGTCATTTTGAAATTGAATGAATACGTTTCTTTCCATTCTCTACATCTTTTATTTTTTTATATTCATTTTTTGGTGTGATTTTATTACCTTATAAACCATGCAGATTTGCAATTCCAATAAAATGCTTAAAAGGGGCAAGCAGGTAGCATGGTGATTGAGCACTGGACACTCCCGCATGGCCAGCCGCAGTTCGAGTCCCAGACCTGGTGACTTGCTTTCTCGTTTTCCCCTTCTCTCTCTCTCTCTTTCTCTCTCAGGTCAAATTAAAATAAATGAATAAATAAATTAAATAATAATTTTAAAAAATGCTTGAATGGCAAGTCTGCGTAAACATAACTATCAATTTAGCATTTTGCAGAAATCACTAAAATTTACTTAACAGAAAGACCTAAAAAGACATTTTAGAATTTAAAGTTAAGGACTAGGTTTATTCTGAGCCAAATTATTAGTTCTTATTATATATATTTGAAACCTTTTGCCTTTAATAGATCTCATTGAGACATAATTGTTTTAGTTTAGTACCTTTTATTTCCATGTGAAGTATTATTTATTTCTGAATGATTGTTATTATAAGAATATTGAATAGTTTATTTAGCAATATTGGAAATTTTATACCTACTTTATATATAGGGCACGTGCGCTCACCAGAAAGACAGAGAGAGACAGAGAGACAGAAAGCGAGAAATCACCCCCCAGGGGGATGGCCATGCCGCACTCCCTTCTCCTCCTTTCTCCTCTTGGGATCTTGGGCACGCACGCACACGCACCTGGTGTGAGTTTAAGTCACTGAGTCCAGGACTTGAATTGCGGTTGACTACATGGGAGTCCAACGACATAGCCATTACGCCAAGTGTTGATCCCTCCTGAGCTCATTTTTTTTTTCTTTTTTTGGAGAGGTTTTTGCTATAGGGCACGTGCGCTCGCCAGACAGAGAGAGACAGAGAGATAGAAAGCGAGAAATCACCCCCCAAGGGGGATGGTCATGCCGCAATCCCTTCTCCTCCATTCTCCTCTCGGGATCTTGGGCACGCACGCACACGCGCCCGGCATGAGTTTAAGCCACCGGGTCCGGGACGCGAACCGCGATCGACTACATGGGAGTCCAGCGACATAGCCATTACGCTAACTGCTGGTCCCAATTTTTAAAAATAGTATCACAATATTATCTTATGATGTGGGTGTAGGTCTCCCTTACAGAACCATTTTCAGTAAAGATAGAAGACATCTGTCTTTAAATTCTGTTCCTCTCAGTCATTATGGTAAAACCTATTTGTTCTCTTGTTCATAGAGTCTTTTCCAATAATATATGTTAGGTATGCATTGTTCTGTAGAACTATTTAAAGATTTTTAAAATTTACATTTAATTGTTAATTATATCTGTACTTATTGACTAAGAAAAATAAGGTCAAATATCCATCATGTAGAAAGAATAGGGACCAGCAGTTGGCCTAGTGGCTTATGTTGCTGGACTCCCATGTAGTCGACCGCGGTTCGAGTCCCGGACCTGGCAGGCACTTGTATGCGTGCCCAAGATCCCAAGAGGAGAATGGAGGAGAAAGGATTGCAGTGTGGCCATCCCCCCTGGGGGGGGGGGGGTGATTTCTCACTTTCTGTCTTTATGTTTCTCTTTGTCTTTCTGGCGAGCGCACATGCCCTGTAGGGAAAACCTCTCAAAAAAAAAAAAAAAAGAATATATTGTTACTTCACGTACATTTTGCCGGTATTAACAAAGCTTTCTTTGGTGTATTTTATAGGTGATGTTTACAGACAAAAAGTAAACTGTCAAGGAATTCAAACCATCAGATACTTATTATTTGGACCAAGTCAAGGGGTCTTTGATTTATTGGATCAACTAGCAACAGAAAATGAAAAGTAGTGTGGCACAGATAAAAGTAAGTGTTTGGAAGTTACAATCGATGATATAAACTTATATTTAATTACTTGTTATTAAACAAAAATGGACTTGTATAATTAAGACATTAGAACTAGATAGTAGAGTAGCACTGTGCATACTCTTAACTTGCACATTTTTCATTGTAGTTACTGGACAGATGGGAGTAATAGTGTGCAAGAGGGCAGTTGAGAGAACATACGGGGCGTGTGTACAGATGTGTACCCACTGGTCCATTGTTGCATGAACAGTTAATTTATTGAGGGTGCAGTAGGTGTTAGACTGTGTGTTAGGAGCTGACAAAGGAGACCTTGTATAGAAATGAGTCTTGACTGAGTCAGGTTAAAGAAGAGCACTCAGATATTTAGACTGATACCATTTACTCAGGGAGAAATATCTAGTCTTTCCAGCCACCTCTTCCTGCTTCTCTTTGACACTGCTACTCTGGGATTCTTTCTTGTGGTCTTGATGAGTCTTCTGTGGCATCCCCCTAGCATAGGAGTGAGTGACTTCGGTCAGCATGCCCTTTACATTTCATGGCTTGGCCATTTACCTCCCCTTTCTGTTAGCCACAGCTAAGTATTGGACTGTCAGGAAAGTTATGACACAATTTTGCATATAAAAACATAGAAAAAGTACATCATGACTTTTTAAAAGATAATTATTTAATTGTATTTATTATTATTTAATTTTGCTATAAGGCATGTGTGCTTACCAGAGAGAGAAAGTGAGAAAGCAAGCCACCAAGTATGGGACTCAAACTATAGTCAACCATGTGAGAGTCCAGCGCCTTAACTACCACACCACCTACTGGCCACCATGTCATGACTTTTCTGACAACCGAGTGAAAGTGGGTTCATTTTTACTTCAACAGAAGCTCAGATCTTCCCTTACTGGGAGAACTCATCTGTTAGGTTCATAAGGCTTAAACGGAGGATCGTGTTTTCCCCGTGATCTTATCTATAGTTCCCTTAGCTAGCTAGAGTGCCTCACCTCTTCTCATGCCCTCTTTCCCATCGTTTTGGAAGACATTGGTCCTAGTGGATGCTCAAAGCCACTGGACTTGCTCTTCCTGCCTTAATGGCCTTCTCATATTGCTGTTTTTGTGTAGTTAAAGATCAAGCAACTGTGTGGTGTGCCATATTTGTTTTGTTTAATGTACAATTTAGAGAATTTTCTTTTAACTTTATTGTTTTTTTAATTTGACCAGAGAGGGACAGAGAGAGGAGAGAGAGGGAAAGCGAGAAAGTAAGCCTCCAAGTCTTGGACCCAAACCTCGGTCAGCCATTTGTGAGTCCAGCTCCCCAACTACCACACCACTTGCCGGCCCCCCACCTTAGAGAACTTTCAAAGTTAATTTTGAATATATGTTATTTTCCATTGCTATACTGACTCATAATCTAAACTCTGTGATAAGGGAAATAAGAAAATCAGGTTAATATTTGAATCGTTTCCCAAATGAATTTGGACTTAGTGAAATTCTGTTCATCCAACAAAGTCAAATTCCAGTCCTTTTTTGCCCCACTGTCACCCTCAGTAGTCAATGCCATGCTATTGTTCCCTGCTCAAGATCACCTGCCAGCACTTACTATGCCTGTCAGTCGTTTGTTACTTGATTATATTTATGAAATCCTTCTGATTGACTACTTCAGTATTTTTGGTTTCTTTCTCTTGCTCACAACAGATGTTGCCAAGATGTGTTAAAATTCATTAGCACAGAATTGAGGCCCTCTCCCTAATGTAATCACAATAATTGCCTTGCCTTGTGATTATATTGTTCTTGGTGTCCTATTTTCAGGAACATAATCTGTTATGTTTAGTTGTGGAAATCTGTGTAACCATATCCTACAAGATCATAAGTTCCTTGAGGTTCTTGTCTTTGGTACCCTTCAGAATGTTTACACAGTAAAGACTACACCTTATAGTAAATGATCAATAAATACTACCATTGAATTGAATGAATTTTATGTTCTGTATTTAGTTTAGGATCTTAATGTGACTTTTATGGAAACCTATCATCCACATTAAAGCATTCTACATTAAAGAATTCTACTTCACCGTGTTGCTAAGTTGAGATAATTTTTCAAGCTTTCTATAGGTATTAGAAATAGAATTTTAATTAGTGTAGAATAACAGCCAAATTATGGCTACTTTAAATGATAAATAATAATCCTGATTATTTATTTATTTACCTACATTCATACCTGCATATTAGCCTACATTAATCTAGTTAGTGTATGTGATTCAAAAAATTCAGTAGTTAATGAGA
This sequence comes from Tupaia tana, assembly GCA_026018925.1. Classification (NCBI taxonomy): domain Eukaryota; kingdom Metazoa; phylum Chordata; class Mammalia; order Scandentia; family Tupaiidae; genus Tupaia; species Tupaia tana. The sequence goes on from JAKSZU010000001.1 coordinate 64,198,770, forward strand.
CTGTTTTGGCAATTTACTTGTGATAATGATAGACTCAAACTGCTCTTAATTAGATAGTCATCAGAGGAAGTTGGAGCTTGTTTTCATTTCTGTTCATAAAAATTTCTATTTTAAACGTATCTTTTCTCATTAAGGAGATAATCATGTAAGTCTACAGAACAAGTTACTCATTGATTTTTCTCTTAGGTTTCTTGAAGTACTGTTAAAAAAACAGTTTTTCTTTCTTACAATAAAGCTAATTAAATTATTTTAATTTTTTAAAAACTTGTCAATACCAATATTAATCAGTCGTAAAATGATTTTGCCTATCTATTCAGATAACTATTTTGGTTTATTTAATATATTTGTATTTTTAAATTAGGATGTATTCTTAAGTTGAAAGGTTCATATCTCTGACTCATGTCACTTATTTCATCATTCTCATGTTGTATGAAGTTACTTACTTGTATGTTGCTTAGTTTTCAAAGGACTTGGCATAGGACCTATTTTTAAGGGTCATGTTTTTTAGTACCCTAGAGCCTAGCTAGCATAGTTCCACACATACAAGATATTCAAATGTTTGTTGAAAACAAAAATATATTTTTATAAATATGTTAGAGTCAGTTTCTTCTAACCATTTATTTTATCTAGATTTAGTAACCTTTATTAAAGTCATAGTTTTCATAAGCTAAAGGAGATAGGTTAAGTACAGTGTCATTGATACCTGTGAATAACCACAGACGTGAGCTATTGATAGGAAACCTCACACCTTGGTCTTGTTTTCACCAGGAGGCGCCATTATAAAAATACTACTCTATAAATTTGTATTTTATTGCATAGGAATTACATTTCAGTATCATTCAAAATTTGAGAATTATCTTCTTTCTACATTGAATTTTATTTTTTTTTTTTTTTTGGTTAAAGACAAGTAGTTTGTCCATAGTGCAAACAGATATTTGCCAAGACTTATCTGGGATGTCTGAAAATTTTATCTTATATACTGTTTAGGTAACATGAATTAATTCCTATTCAAAAATATGTTTAGATATAAATTCTAAAGTACTTCCAATTTTCTGAGTGATATATTTTATTGCCTATATATTTTTTAACATGAATAAGTTTTGAAATATTTTCTCCCTCCTTTTTGCCCTTTTGAAAGCATTCTTCTGGTCATGATAGAAGAGAAAACTATAATTCATGTCAGAGGACCTCCTCTCCTGAAGACAGGTAAGCAGTTTTATATATTTATTCTGAATATAAATTAAATGTTTTATAAATTTGTATGATAGTTTAGCTTAAGTTCCTAATTTTAGGGTGAACATCCTCTCTCTCTTTTTTATTAAGTTTATTTCTTTTTCTTTTCTTTTTTTTTTTTTTTTTTTTGAGAGGTCTTTTTGCTATAGGGCACATGCAGCGCTCCCCAGACAGAGAGAGAGATAGAGACAGAAAGCGAGAAATCACCCCCCCAGGGGGGATGGTCACGCCGCAATCCCTTCTCCTCCATTCTCCTCTTGGGATCTTGGGCATGCATGCACACGCGCCCGGCGTAAGTTTAAAGCCACCAGGTCTGGGACGCGAACCGCGGTCAACTATGTGGGAGTCCAGCGACATAGCCATTACGCTAACTGCTGGTTCCCTTAAGTTCATTTCTTGAGAGAGGAAAAACTAGCCAGAAAGCCCTTCCCACTCAACAGGGTCTCTATGTCAGGATCCATCCCCTGCCTTCAGCCAGCCACAGATCACAGGCAAGTGCGTACCCATCTTCTTAGGAAGCTCTCTGTATTTGAACCAGGAACATTCCCCTTTGGGATTGCCACCATCTGTCCCTCATCTTCTATATAATTGTTTTATACCCAATATTACTTGAGTGGGTTTTAGAATAAATCATCCTTGAATATATGTTCTAAGAGTTTCTAGTAAAAAATTATAGATTTTGTATAATTTTTTTAGGTGCCAGGGAATAATTTTAATATCTCAAATACTAAGAGAATGAAAGTTTATAAAATGGAAAGATAAGTTAAAATTGCAGTATTTTGAAGTACTGCTTTTGACGTTACTGCTATCCTTTACATTTAATGCATATCTTTTTAAATTTACAAAATATTTTTGTATCCATTATTATATTAAAATTATGTCACGATCAACAGTCTAAAAATGTTTCAATTAAAGCATGTACTAAGCCAGCAGGTTAAGGCACTGGATCCCAGATGGCCGCCTTTGCGGTATGAATTCCAGATCCAGTAGCTTGGAAATCATGCTGGGCGCCTTTGTGCGTGCCCCAAATCCCAGGAACTTTCGGGAGAAAGGATTGTGTTGTGGGCATCCCCCCCACCCTGAGGGTGAATTCTCACTCTGCCCCCACCCCTGCTCTCATGAGTGCACGTACCTTATAGCAAAACAAAACAAAGAAAATAGAAAAAAGTGCATATCGTGGATTCGTAGATTACAGTTATTTCACTTGATAAGCTAAAACCAGTAAATATAACTTAGAAAGTCAGAAATACTATCTAAACTTTTTTTAGCAAGCTAACCTTTTTCTTATTCCCTATGTACTTTTTTCGTGTTCCATTATGACAAATATCTATGAAAGCTTTTGCTTTATGGATGTCAGCGTACTGCTGTGGTTTGTGACTACTTAATTTCAACAATCTTCTGTTCCTTGTATAAAAAAAACCTTTTTCTACACACAGACACACATATGTTTGGTTAAATGAATTCTAGTATTTTTGCTGTGCACACACTGGAGCTTTTATAATCCTGACAATAATGGGTGTTAGTAAAATGAACTGGTAAACACTGTTTGACAGCATGGTATTCAGTCAGAGTTGCTTTAGCATTACAAATATATGACTTTCCTAAGTATTTATAACATAGTTGTTTTATCCTTACATCTAACATAGTTGTTTTATCCTTACATCTATGGTTTTCTTATTTTATGGGTTAGGTATTCAGAACAAGAACGATCCCCCCGAGACAGAGACTATGGTAGGTCAGACTATGAACATTCAAGAAGAGGACGTTCTTATGATGATGGCATGGAGTCGCGGTTAGTGTTGGGTATTTTAACTGTAGAAAAGTTATATTCATTTAAATTTTCTTTATGCTTTGCAATGAAAACAATAATAATAGCAGCTAATGTTAGATGTTCTTGGGTACTAGACTTTCTAATAAGGACTTCATGTGAATTAACTTTTATTGTATTAAAATGTAAATTAGATACTATTATGTTTGTTTTCAGTAGCTAAAGAAACTGAGCCTAGAGAAGTAGATCAATTTTTTTATGGTCCTGGAATATAACAGTGGTAAGCCCAAGTCTGACTGACTCCAGAGGCCAAGCTCTATTCATTAGACTGTACTGCAAAAGTAGTTGGTTTATGAGATTTTTACTTTGAGATTCGAAATGAAGGAATTCATATTATATGATGTAGAGTGATCTAAATTTCCTTTTCTGAGTAATGGCAGAGAGACATTGACAATAAAGTTCCCAATTTGTAGTTTTTTTCCCTAAATATCAATGATTCTCTCTTGAAGTCTTGGGGAATTGGCTGCCCTCCTTTCCCTCTGGCTAACAGGACCTGCGACATTAACCAGGTTGAGGATGGGAAAGGAGACAGAATGGAGGCCAGATAAACCCCTCTCTGAAGTGAAGAGCATTGGAATGAGCCTATTTGGAAACTTTGGGGGCAATATTTGAAAAGACTCACAAACAAGTAATTACTATTCATGTTTTACTGAAAACTAGGCAGAGTATTATAACTTATTAATCCATACTTATTTTATTCTTTATCTCTCTTGGAGAAGTTACTGATAACTTCTACAATAAGAATATTAGAAAGTCATTGTTTTAAAATTCTCTTTAGACATTTTACTAAAGGAGGACCAGCAGATTGTGTGATACCTACAGTGCTGGACTCCCAGATAGGCTGACTGCACTTTGAGCCCTGGACTGAACATGTGTCCATATGTGCCCATAATCCCAGGAGGAGAATGGAGGAGAGGGGATAAAACAGTTTTATCCCCCCTCAGAGGTGACTTCTCACGTTTCCTCCCTCAGGCTCTCTCTGGTGAGCCCATACACTCTGTGACAAAAAAACTAAGGGAAAAAAAAAGGTTAAAAATATTTTTTTCCAGGCAGGCAGGTGGCATGGTGATTAAGGGCACTGGACTCCCACATGGCTGACTGCAGTTTGAGTACTGGATTTGGCACCTTACTTTCTCACTTTCCCTCTCCCTCTTTCTTTCTCTCTCTCTTCTGTCCTTCTCTGGTCAAATTAAAATAAATAAACAAAGTTAAATAAAATAATTCCTTTTAGAAAGTCCCCCTCCCTCACTAATGGGCCTCTGTATTTGCCCAGGAAAAAATATAGTAGAGAAAATACAGTTATTTACTGCATCTGGAAAAGAAATCCTCAGGTAGTGTCAAAGAAAGTAGATGGCTGGATGTTACAGGTGCTCAGTAGAGAGAAAAGATTGAACTGGAATTTGTTAGGAGATGGAAATCTTCTCAATTATTTAAAACAGAAGTCACTGTATGTGTAATACTCTATTCAAACTTGCATCTGTTCATGCTTATGAGGCAAGTAGGAGTGATACACACAATGTACTAATGATTTTAAATTGGCTTTGGGAAATCTATGTTTTAGTTTCTTTGCAGTGCTCTGTAGTAGATAAGAGTTTAAATGTAGATTGGAATTTAAATTCTAATTACTATTTACTTAAAAATAACTTCTATTATCGGGGCAGGCAGGTCGTGCAGTGGTGTTACAAACTTACTTTTGCCATATTCTAGTCAAATAGAGCCATCCCACATGTGTGGGGATGAATATACAAAGGAGTAAATACTGGGGCTTCAAGGTATTGTGAGTTGGGGGAGCATCCTCAACAGTAACTATCCTAGCTAGAATATAAAGCCTTTCCTTCCTTTCTTCCTTCTCTCACAACTTTCTTTTTGTCTACATTTTATGGTTTAGGAACTGTTCAGCCTATCAGATGTTTTGTATACATACAGATGTACACATGTATGCCATCAGATGTTTTGTATACATACAGATGTACACATGTATGCCCATATGTGTATGAGATATATATTATATATGTATATGTATTTTAGAGCCTAATGAGCACTTTTAGATTGGAGTCTTAGGTTGACTTGTTCACTTTGGTTGGGCAGCAAAGTGAGATTTCTATGTGGACCTTTTACCTTTGGAAAGGGCCTCTTCACATCTGCTTCAATTAATGCTGTGTTTCTGTAACTCATGGGTCTTCATTGTTTACTGATTGTTCTATTCATTCTGGCCTTAACTCTTAGTTTTTCTGTAGTTATTCCCTCTTCTATTAGTTGCAAAGTGTAATCCTTCCTCTTCCATACCTTCTTTCCCATTTGCCCCAGTCTAAATCCTTTTGTACCTTTAATACTTAGTTTAAGTTAAACTTTCTCTGTGAAGCACTTCCTTGCCATTGTAAATAATAACTTTCCCTACTCTGAATTTGTGGAGTCTACTTATGGTTTCATTTACTTGTTATGCACTTTATTATAAGAATGTACCTTAAATTATTATTATTATTTTTTTTGGTAAATGTATTACAGAAGTAGGGACCGAGAAAAACGTAGAGAAAGAGAAAGAGAAAGAGAAAGAGAAAGAGAAAGAGAAAGAGAAATGGATCGGAAAAGGTCCCGAAAATCTCCATCTCCTGGGAGAAGAAGCCCAGAACCACCAGTAACCCAGAGTTCCTCTGCTCAGGATGAACCGACTGCAAAGAAAAAGAAAGATGAGCTGGATCCTCTTCTCACCCGCACTGGTGGAGCCTATATTCCTCCTGCAAAGCTCAGGATGATGCAAGAACAGATTACAGACAAAAACAGGCATGTCGATATTACTATGTGTGTAAGCCAGTGGTATCATCATTGGAAAAAAGTCAGCCATGGTCTAATTTACATAAACTGCTTAGACTTTGCGTTAGCTCACATGGTAGAGACCTCAAAGTAGAGAGTTTTTTCTTTCTTTTCTCTCTTAAATTCCATTGTAGCACTGCATAGTATTCTGACATTAGCTCATAACTTCATTCTTTTCAGGAATTAATTTAAAAATTGAAGAAAAGATTATCTTTTTTTCTTAGTATCTTCAAACTATTGTCCTTATTACAATTACATGCTTGCCTGTTGTGTTCATTTTTCATACATAATCAAGAATACTGTTGATATTTTAGATCTAAGATGGATCTTTCTAGCTGTGGTAAGCCAGGAATCAACAAACTTTTCTGTAAAAGACCTGATAGTAAGTATGTCAGGCTGCAGGTCATTCTGTCTTTTCTGCAGTTCTCCAACTTCACCATTGTTGTGTAAAACTAGAGGTAACCTGTAAACAGATAAGTGTGGCTCTGTTCCAGTAAAGCTTTATGTACAGAAATAGGTGGTGGGTTGCATTTAACTTGTGATGTAGTTTGCCAACCTCTACTAATCTATAAAACTAAATGGTCAATTTTCTTTTTCCTCCTTTTCTTTAGACCATAATATCTTAGATGAAACTTTTTTTGCTACTCTGAGGCAAACAGACAGAATTTACATATGAGCATTCACACTCAAAACAACCTTCCTTACCTTCTAAAGTAATTGGGATGGTGAAGAGCCACTTAGGGAAATACAGCTAAGTTTTCAAGATTTTTTTTCACTTGAGAAATGAGAGGGTAAATAAAGAAAGTATGGTTCCAGATTATAATGATCACTCAGTTTCTAGATAGTAAAAATGTTGGGATAAAAGGTAACTAACCTCAAGAAAAACAGATTCAAGGTGAACTGAGGACTGTTCCCACATCTTTTCATAAAAATTTTAATGGCAGCTTCAAAAGTGCTTGAGAATGTTATGTAAAAGAGACTTAAATTGTTTCAGGAATTAACTTTAAAGTATAAATCATTTCTATAAAATAAATTCTGAAGAATTGAAATAAAACAAAAACATCTAAGAGCTAGAAAGGATCGTTAGGTGACATAAATTGAAAACTTTTGGGTCATCGGAAAAGTCATGATGTATTTTTTTATGCAAAATGCAAAAAGTGCAAAAAAAAATTTTTTTATGCGAAAATGACTTTTCCGCCGACCCGATAATAAGGAACTTTCTGTCATTCTAGTGTTTTACAGTGATTTCTCTTAAAGTCTTATACATAGCTGACACATAATGATCGTACATACTTATGGAATGCAGTAGTGGTATTTGGAGTATTAATGTTTAGAGGGAATTCGAAGAAGACTTCTGTGGTTAACAGGAGCTTCATGACAGGTAGGCATTCTGTTCATGCAGAAGACAGCAGTGACAGTGTTGATGATGTTCACTTTATCCAGTCTCACCCACAACAATCTTAGTTATGAAAGATTAGACACATTAATCCAAGCCTTGCTTCCTGCTAAATAAAGTGAGCAGGGGAGAGTTTCAATGTATGTAATTTTAAGTAGATTCCTGGAAGATAACTTTATATGCAGTTGAAATGTGTTTGTAGGCGGTAAAAAGTTCAGGCAGAAAGAAGTAAAGTCTCCAAAAGAAGCCTATGGTCTTTGCTTTCAATAGATAATTAATCAGCTGAATTATAGACTTTCTGATTAGGAAGTATAAGTGGACTTGACATGACCTTTTGATTAGTTGAACACAAAAGGTGTGATTACACTCAGCAATATCTTTTCAGTCAGGCCAGTTGGGAAGCCATAGATCTTAAATCTCTAGAGATAGAGGCATAACAAGAGTTGGAGTTTTAAGACAGTGGGAGTAGTTCACCTTGGGTCCAGACATTAAGGGAATATACAATTTATAGAGAATTTAGAAATAATAAATAAATAACCGTCCTCATTGACTGCTGGTAATGTCAATTTCTTATCATTCTAAACAATGCCAGTGATAACAGTGCTTTTCTCCACTGGGAACTTCTCTCACCACTTTGTTTACCACTCTAGAGCAGAGATTCTTTACCTACAGACCTTTAAGGACAGAATTTCTGGCAATCAATTAATGAATGTGTATAGGAAGGAAAAATCGCATCTTTATTTTACTGATCTCTAAAAAATTAGCTTTTCTTTCTATTGGGAATATTGTCAGTACACTGCAATAAGAATAGCGAGTTTATTGCAGATATCTCATCATATTTCTTATGGCTTTGTATTTGGAAATTAGTTATGAGGCTTACCACCACTTTTTATTTAGTGCATTAAGAAGCACACAGAGTGCATTATCAATCTACTGTTCATTGCAGTCTTTGAAAACTATTTCAATATGATTGGTATTAATCCTGTGTATTGTGTATGTTATTTCCAGAAATCTGTCTGCTTCACTAGATATGAGGAAAGATATAATGAAAGAAAAAAGGTTAAAACCTCTTGCAGTAGAAATCAGATTCCACAGAGAAATAATTATAAAACCCATAGAATTATAGGGCTTTCAACAATACTAAGTTCAACTTAAAGAAATCCTTTGAATTGAAATAATTTATCCAAAATCTTAGTTAACAACCAGTATAGCCATCTAGCATTCCACTAGTATAGCCGTAGGACTATTGCATAAATGTAGAAGTGGTCGTCAAAATACTTAAAGCTACTAGTATTTCAGCCCCATTGTTCCATGTGACTTGTCCTTTTCCTGTGATTATTAACACTTCTTGGGGACCAGCAGTTAGCGTAATGGCTATGTTGCTGAACTCCCACGTAGTCGACCATGGTTCGAGTCCCGGACCCAGTGGCTTAAACTCACGCTGGGTGCATGTGCATGCGTGCCCAAGATCCCGATAGGAGAATGGAGGAGAAGGGATTGCGGTGTGGCCATCTCCCCCCAGAGGCTGATTTCTCGCTTTCTGTCTCTCTGTCTCTCTCTGTCTTTCTGGCCAGCACACGTGCCCTATATCAAAAGCCTCTAAAAAAGAAAAAAAAAACCCACTTCTTTATAGTTTAAAACATTTAATTTTATTGTTTCAGTCATATTTTTGTAAAAGGGGACATGATAAAAAATTCCTTTGTGGCTTTTATTTGGATGTTTCATATTATAACTTAAAATTTTAAAGCAAGCATTTATTGAATTTAATTAATAAATCACAGTATACCTGGACATAAAAACAAAATAACCATATGGATCCTTATTTAATCTTACTGTGATTAAAGTGAAGTGGTCTATACTTAAGCATTTTTATGTCCATAAAATCAAATGTGTTGTAAGGAAATAATCTATCGATTCCTATAGCCATCACATATTTAACTACACTTTGAGGTCATTTTGTGAAAATATTAAAAATTAGGGAGCTCTAAGTGATATTTATGTTCTACTTATAGCCTCTTGTTATTGTAATTGCTGACAAAATTTTAATCTTTTTAAAATCAATTCTTTTTAGCTTAGCATACCAGAGGATGAGCTGGGAGGCCCTAAAGAAGTCAATCAATGGTCTTATTAATAAAGTCAACATTTCTAATATAAGTATTATCATTCAAGAGCTTCTCCAAGAAAATATAGTTAGAGGAAGGTAAGTATCAAGTATTTCATTTGTAGTATTTCCTAGTAACTTTTTTAAGGGAACATTATTTATAAACGAGTCATCATTGATTTATTGTGCTACCTCATTTCAAACTTGAGAAAATTTATTTCAAATGCAGTTTTTATAAAAATGTAGGCCACTAAGACATAGCTCATAGGAGCCAGAGGGTAGAGCATCTGTAATGCAGTGGACCACTGTGGGACAGTCTGTGGTTCAAATCCAAGGGCTTCCCTATGCACACCAGGTATGCATGCACCCATGGTCCAGGCTAGCCGAAGCTAGAGGCAGATCATTTTATGAAGTCTCCTTTGGGGGTGCTTTTTTCTCGCACTTGGGAAAAATGAATTAAAAAAATAGAAATAACATATACCTCCCTACTAGAGGTCGTATGGAGTTTTTGATTTTTGAGAAGTTTCAATATAGTGATTTTTATAGAGATACCTATGTACTGAATGTCTCTGGTAATATAAATTATGAGGAATGATTAGTATATACTGCCTGAAACCAAGTTAATTTTTTAAATGTATTTTTTGACAAAAATTGTGTGTATTTTTAGTATGTAATGTTTGATTTATGCATATGTTGTGAAATGGCTATGAAATGGCTACATCAGGGTATTGAATGTGTATATTGCCTCACAGACTTAGCTACTCTTTCGTGATGAGAACACTTTAAAATATACTTTTAGTAATTTTCTAGTATACATGCATTGTTATTTACTGTAGTCACTGTGATGTACAATAATTTCTTAAATTTACTCCTTTTTTTTTTTGAGAGGTTTTGCTATAGGGCGTGTGCACTCGTGGGAAAGACAGGGGAGAGACACAGAAAGTGAGAAATCACCCCCCAGGGGAGATGGCCACACCACAGTCCCTTCTCCTCCATTCTCTTGGGATCTTGGGCACGCACGCACACACGTCCAGCGTGAGTTTAAGCCACCGGGTCCTCGACTCAAACCGCGGTAGACTACATTGGAGTCCAGCAACATAGCCATTACGCTAACTGCTGGTCCCTTAAATTTACTCCTTCTAATGAAAATATTTAGTCTGTCTTCTTAATTCTCCAAATCTACCTCCCACGCCTAGCCTCTAATAACCACCGTTTTACTTGGTATCTTCTCTTTTTAAAGAATTATTTAACTATATTTATTTATTTATTTTAATTTGACCAGAGAGAGTCAGAGTGAGATAGAGAGGAAAAGTGAGAAGGCAAGCCACTAGGTCTGGGAATAGAACCAACGTTGGCCATGTGGGAGTCCAGTGCCCCTAACCACCATGCCACCTGCTGGCCCCATTACTTTGTTTCTATTCGTTTGACATTTTTAATCTTCTGTGTATGAGTGAGATCATGTTGTATTTGTGTTTTTGTGTCTGGCTTATTACATTTAGTATAATAACATCCCCTGGATTCATCCGTTTTGTTACAAATGAAGGAATTTTTTCTTAATTTTTTCTTTCTCAGGGCTGGATAGTATTCAGTCATGTATAAACCACATTTCCTTTATCCACTCATCCATGAGTGTACACTTAGGTTGTTTTCGTATCTGGGTTCAATGCCGCAGTGAATATTGAGGTGCACATCTTTCTTTGGCATACTGATTTTATGTCCACATGCTGAGTGATGGAACTGCTGCATTATATAGTAGTTCTGTTTGTATTTTTTAAGTGTGTTCATTTATTTCTTCCATATGAGAGAGGGACAGACAGACAAACACACATACACAAATACACACAGAGACAGGCATTTTCGGCAGGGTCTTCATACCTTAATCTATTCTCAGCCTCAGTCTGCCCAAACCACAGGATTAGATTTAGAGAGAAAAACTTAGAAGACAAAGTTGTAGTTAAATTTCATTCTATTTTATAAAAGTATAAATTAAAATATTGTTTTATCAAAAGCAATTTTTATCTCTTAGTAAGACAAACTCTTTTCCTAGATAAAGTAGTGAAAACTTAATCCTGAATTAGCTTTTCTGATTGTTTCAGAGAAATACCAAGCTGAGACTTGAGATAGTTTGTGGAAAAATGGAATGAAAGTATGAGTTTAATTATACTGGTGATTATTGTTTTCTTTTTTGATTCTTTTTTGAACAGAGGCCTGCTGTCCAGATCTGTTTTGCAAGCACAGAGTGCTTCTCCAATATTCACCCATGTCTATGCAGCATTAGTAGCAATTATCAACTCAAAATTTCCACAAATCGGAGAATTAATCCTCAAGAGGCTAATTCTTAACTTTCGTAAAGGATATCGAAGAAATGATAAGGTATATATGACAGGCTTTTAAGTAAACTAACATATCAAAATGAATAATAAAACCATATCAATTAAAGGAAGCAATGTTGATTACTGCGTAGGAATGTATTTTAAAAACTAATTCATGAGAACCTTTTTGTTCTATTAAATATCCCTGGCTCCTAATGATGACCACAAATATGGATACAATTTTAGAATTACAACCACGTACCCAGAAATGGCACTTTCTCACAGTTTTGTTTCTACCTTGTAACTTTCTTTTTTTGGGGGAGAGGTTTTTGCTGTAGGGCATTTGCGCTCATCAGAAAGACAGAGACAAGACAGAGAAATAGAAAGCGAGAAATCAGCCCCTAGGGGAGATGGCCACACCACAATCCCTTCTCCTCCATTCTCCTCTCAGGATGTTGGGCACACAGACACATGTGCCCGGCATGAGTTTAAGCCACCAGGTCTGGGACTTGAACCGTGGTCGACTACATGGGAGTCCAGCAACGTAGCCATTACACAATCTGCTGGTCCCTCTTGTAACTTTCTTTAAAAAAAAATTGTCTTTATGCTACATATTTTGAGTTAGTAGACTATAGATGCTGTAGATAAAAAAGATTAGATTTAGTTTAAGATTAACTTGGTCTTTATCTCTACTTTTCAGCAACTTTGTCTGACTGCTTCGAAATTTGTGGCACATCTTATTAACCAAAATGTGGTAAGTAATTATTTTTAAAACTTGGTCCCATTCAGAGGCTTTAGACCACAGGGTTGATGCAACTGCGTGATTTGTAGTCATTGGGATAAGTGTCTTGGGTTCTATTTAGTTTAAACTACAATGAATGTATTCAGTATTTTAAATATAAAGAAGAATCAGACACTTGTAGATATTTTATCAAATTGATCTAACTTAATGTACCTGGTTACTTGACTGCAAGCCATTACATCAAAGAATATAACTTAATCATTTTTAGGAAACAGTAAAGTTGGTATCTCCTGTGCCTTATAAATATCTGATACTTTACCAAAAAGTTAGTCCTTTAACCACACAGGTATAGTCATATATTTTTAGAATCAGTTTCTAAAGTATAGTAGATGAAATCATTTTAATCTGTTTTAAATGCAAATAATTTTATCACTTTATCATTCTTTTTTTTGTTTATTTGTATTCATCTACTATATGATGGTTTTGATTTAGCTCCTCTTTAACCCTGAAAATAGTAAAATAATTCTTTTTCATATTCAGGTGTTTCCTTCAGATATATGTTACCATCTTTAATTTAACATCTTTGTATAGGAGAAAGAATTTTATTGTCACACTTAATCTTATTTCTCTAACATTAAGTAATACTTTCTTACCTACCAGAAATTCTTTCCAGTGTTTATACTTAGCAACCTTTCAGATTTTAACTTAATTGGTCATCACATTATTACAATGAAAACTTGCTGCTTAAGACCATGGAATTTCACAGGTCTTCAACAGTAGATAAATGTTGCTGTTTTAAATGTTTATTGCACTTTTATGTAATACAGTTTATTATTATTTTTGGCATTGCCACAAGGTAAAATAATAAATATTTTGCATCTTGCCAATTGTGGCAAATAAGCAGTATTTTCTTGTCATTGATGTAAGACTGACATTACAGTTCTCTTTCCCTTCCCAACCAAGAAAAGCAGTATGTGTTTTTGTTGTTGTACTCAGTGTGAAGAGGATCTTCTCCTGAGTTGAAATTTAGCTTGTTTCCTCTCCATCTCAAATAAATGTTTGACTTTAAAGGCATACTTACGGCCTTTCGAATATTAGTTCTGTTCATTTTCTCTCACAGCAAAGCTTCTTAGAAGAATTTTTTTCCCACTGTATCTGGCTTTGTTTACAAATACTAATTTTTTAATATGATCAGTGTAAGTAGTTTGATTTAATTTTTTTTATAAAAGGAAACATTCAAAACAGATAGTATGTAACAAAGTGCTAAGGTAGTTTTTGGTAAAATTAGTATTGTAACGTAAGGACTATTTGCTACCCAATAGAGTTGCTGATACAGAATAAATTAGGAAATGGATATGAAGAGTTGTGGTCATGTAGGTATCAGTTAAAGATTTGTGTTGCTATTCCTCACATAGTGATTCTGAAAAAAATTAAAAGAAGCTAGCATGTAATTTTTTTTTTAATTATCTTATTTAACTTTATTTATTTCCTTACTTTAAAAAAAAAATTGACCAGAGAGGAACAGAGCAAGAGTGAGAGAGAATGATAGTGAGAGAGAGAGAGCGAAAGTAAGAAAGCAAGCCTCCAGGTCTGTGACTCGAACTGCGGTTGGCCATGTGGGAGTCCAGCACCCTTAACCACCATGCCACCTGCCGGCCCCATTATGTAATTTTTTTAAGTTTTGAGTTTATAATTATGACATTTCCTATACATAATATTCTTTTCCAGAGATAATTCAAATAGCTGTATTCATTGTAGTAAAGGAAGGTTTGTGGATATTCTGTAAATCCTTAAGATACATGATGAAAGTGATAGATAAATTGTATGCCATATTTGGAATAAATTTGTCCATCATACATGAAATATAATCATTGTAAAAAATAGATTTGCTGGATCAGCCAGGTGACGTGGTTAAGGCAGATGGATCCTACATGACTTGCTGCACAGTTTGAGTCCTATATTGGCTTGGAAAAGCATGCAAAGTATATGCATTTTTACCCGGAGTTCTGAAGAATGGAAAAGGAGAAAAGGACCCCACAAAAACAGAATTGCTAATTTAAAAATATTATCAGCATTAAATTAGTATATGTAAAAAGCATTTTCTCTCTTCCAAATGTCTGCATTCTATTTAGGCGCACGAAGTTTTATGCTTAGAGATGCTCACTTTACTCTTGGAAAGACCAACAGATGATAGTGTTGAAGTTGCTATTGGTTTTCTCAAGGAATGTGGCCTCAAGTTAACACAGGTGTCACCAAGGGGAATCAATGGTAGGTATATGTTCTTGGTTTGATTGTGAGTTTTTGCTTAAGTATCAATATTATTATATTTACTGCTTTTTTTGTCCTTTCTTTCTATTTAGCAATATTTGAACGCCTTCGAAACATTCTGCATGAATCTGAAATTGACAAAAGAGTTCAGTATATGATTGAAGTGATGTTTGCTGTACGGAAGGATGGATTCAAGGACCACCCAATTATCCTAGAAGGACTTGACTTAGTAGAAGAAGATGATCAGTTCACCCATATGCTGCCTTTGGAAGATGACTATAATCCAGAAGATGTTCTTAGTAAGTCTGGGCAATGGGGTTCAGGAAGCAGAACACCAACAAAAATAAATTTAGAAAATAAACACTTACTTAACTTTTATTTTATTTTTTAAGATGTTTTCAAGATGGACCCTAATTTTATGGAGAATGAAGAGAAGTACAAAGCTATTAAGAAGGGTATGTAAAATTCTAAAAAAATTATTTATTTTGGGTAAGTAAAAGCAATTAAGTAACTTAATATAGAATGGAAATATTTAGAGATCATTGGATTCCACTTAATGAAATATCTGTTCCTCTGAAGTCATTCTTTTTACTATTTCTGCAGGCATTATTTTTCCTTTCTAGTGTTTCCCTGTGGTATTACTTAAGTCTGAATTATTTACCTCATTGTCCATCTTCTCTTTGCCTCTATTTAAAGTATCCAACCCTTCAGCCTTATCCCATTTGAGAAGTATTCATAGATTACTAGTGGCTTTTATTTAACTTCTCTTTGACTTACAGTTTGTGCCACTCAGTGTAATATTCAACTAAGTAGTAATACTTTATTGTAAAGTGCTGCTCTTTTTTATATCTTGAGGGTAGGTTGTCTTTCTGATAAGGTCAATCACAGTGTTGGTGCTTGATTGATGATTATTACCATTTGTACATCATTAGTATATTGTATTTCATGTTTAGTATTGGACAGATTTTGGTTGGTATTTTGTCTTTGATATTTACTAGCAAAGGTTCTGGAGCAACTTGTTTGATGGAAGAGTCAATGTTTACTCGTTTGTGGAAGAATAAATATAATACAGTGCTAAGTATTTGCCACAGAACAAGTATTCAGACAATGATAACTGCTATTAGTTACTATTATTATTTTCACATTTGTATTACTATTTTTCTCCTAAAGGTAATATTCAGGCTTTCTTATATAATAGCTTACTGCTCTTGCATTATGATTTTGGCTGAGGTGTATTTATTTTCCTGAAAGCTCCTAAGAGGAGAGAGCAGAGACCTAGAACTGTCTTTGTCTACATTTTGTGTTTCAGTTGTGCTTGGCAGTGAAATGTTGAAGTGGACCGTAAACGTGTAAGAAGCCTCCCATTTCTATAAAGTGTACTAAAAATCTACTACAAGAAATAGATTTCTCTTCTTAGGTGCCGGTTTCCTAAGAGGTTTTTGCTGAAACTGGCCAGATTCCTTTTTTCGTTAATATAATTGAGTTTTTAAACATGGAGAATTCCTTAGACCCATTTACCATCTTTTTTTTAATGAACCTCTTTTCACAGATGCCAAATGGTTTTCTTAGTATACTATGTGTGACATTGTCATTTTTAAACTTGACAATTTTCTATCCATTTTTTTAGATTCTAGGCAGTTAATCATGTCTGGAGAATAGCACTGTTTTTTGTTGTTAGATTTTTGCCATAGGGAAGCGTGTGCTTGCTGGAGAAAGACAGAGAAAGAGAGAAATCACTTCTCCCCGTCCCCTATGAGGGATAGCCACTCTGTGATCTCTTCTCTGTTTTTCTTTCGAGATCAAATTCGCACACATTTGGTGTGATTTTCAAGCCACCAAGTCCAAGACTCAAACCACAGTTGCCTTTGTGGGAGTCCAGCACTTTAACCATTTCACCACTTGCTGACCCAAGAGTAACACTTTTTTTTATACTACAGTAGTTTTCAAATTCTTTAATCTCAAGGTTCCTTTATACCCTCGAAGATTATTGACAGTTCTAAATAGCTTCTTTTAGGTGGGTTATGTCTGTTGATATTCACTATATTAGGAATTAAAACTGAGACTATAAAAGAATATTGAATCATTTCAAAATAATAACTACATGTTAATATGTTATATTTTTTTAGAAAAATTATTTTTATTTAACTTTATTTATTATTATCATTATTTTTTTAACTTAAACAGAGACGTGGGGGTGGGAAATTGAGAAAGGAAGCCACCAGGTCTGGAACTCGAACCATGGTTAGCCATGTGGGAGTCCAGTGCCCTCATCCACCATGCCACTTGCCGGCCCCAGTATGTTATCTTATTTTTATGAAAATAACTATGGTCAGCCCTCTATATCCAGTGGTCTAGATTTGTAGATTCAACCACTGCAGAGTGAAAATATGTTGTTGCTGAAGTGGACTGGGTAGCGCAGCCTACAGTGGTTGTGCCTGTACTGAACGTGTGCACACTTTCCTTGTCATTCTTTTAACAATACAATAAAGCAGGCAGTAGCAAAGCGTTTACATTGTATTAGGTATTATAAGTACTCTAGAGATGATTTAAAGTATATGGAAAGATATAAATTGGTTATATGCAAATACTATTTTATTTAAGATGCTTGAGCATCTTTGAAATTCAATATGCATGGAGTCGTAGAAGCAATCCCTTGCAGATACTGAGGGACTAGTGTATTTTATTAGATGAAGAAATTTAGTATTAAGAATGGCATGCTTGGGGGACCAGCAGATGGCATAATGGTTATGTTGCTTGGCTCCCACATAGTCTACCACAGTTAGAATCCTGGACCCAGAAGCTTAAAACTCATGGTGGACACATTTGCATGTGTACCCATAATCCTGAGAGGAGAATGGAGAAGGAATTACTGCGTAGCCATCTTCTCTTGGGGGGGGAGGGGTGATTTCTCTCATTCTGTCTCTCTGTCTCTCTAACAAGTGCATATGCCCTATAGCAAAAAATATCTCAAAAAAAAAAAGAAAAGAATGTCATCCTTTTGGCCTGGAGGCAGTTTGGTAACGTAAAGTTCTGCAATGCTAGAGCCATGTGGAAGAACAGGTTTTGGTTCCCAGGTTGGTCTATACATGCTGACCTGTTTAAAATGCCCACAATCCTGGCTGGCTGCAAAGGTCTAATGGTTAGATAAAGGGGTGGGATCCCAGTGTCAGATCCGGTTGAAGGGTATCTGTCTGTCTGTCTCTCAAGGAAAAAAATTACTTGGTTTATGTATTTTAAAAAATATAATGTCTGACTTAATAAGGAGCATTCTGTATATTTATAGCTGTTCTATATTCAGTCTGTTGTGATAGGTTGTTTTGATTGAAGTATATAAAGAAAATCTAGCCTCACATAGATATATAGTTAGAAAAGGGAGGGATATTTTAATAGCCTTTTCAGAACATTTTTCATGTTATTTCTTTATACTTTGCCAATATTTAACAATCAATTTCTTAAAGATATATTGTGCTTTGACATCACTGTCAATGAATTTTCATATTGTTACATTAAAATTCATTTGTCTTTCACTTTGAATGGACATGATTTTGAGACATATTGAATTCATCATTTGAAAAATATTTCTAAATTTAGCATATTAATATTGTGGAAAACAAACTAACAAGTTAGTACAATATCAATAAATCACATTTTTTAATATTACCTTAGAAAAGTCTTAAGTATTAGGACACTGTTGGACTCACAGTTATGGAAACATATTTTCCAGAATTTTAACTTTCTGTTGTAAACTCTTAACTTTATCATGTTTTCAAGTATTGTTAGTTTTGGGGTTTTTTTTTACTTTTTTTTTTTCTTTTGGGAGAGGTTTTTTCTATAGGGCTCATGCGCTCGCCAGACAGACAGAGACAGACAGAGATAGAAAGTGAGAAATCACCCCCCCAGGCGGGGAGGGCCACGCCACAATCCCTTCTCCTCCATTCTCCTCTCGGGATCTTCGGCACGCATGCACACGCACCCAGCGTGAGTTTAAGCCACCAGGTCCAGGACTCGAACGGCGGTCGACTATGTGGGAGTCCAGCGACATAGCCATTACGCTAACTGCTGGTCCCAAGTATTGTTAGTTTTTTTATTTGAAGAAGTGGGAGTCTCACTTTGTTTACATTCAAGAAGATGTCTGCCAAATGCCCAACTATAGTTTGTTGGGCCTTCTTTCAAGTAGCAATGAGAATGTAGTTAACTCATCCTGCAGCTAAGTCACACACGTGCTCTCCTTTGAGATGATCATCATTGTTGTATATCTGTCCTTTAAAAAAGTGTTAGATGTATGAACGTTATACCTTTTCACTCAGATTATGATAAAGGCCTATACTAAAGGGCTGAGATTTAATAAAATTAATACCGTTTTACTTCATCAAGGGCATTCTTAAGTGAAACTGGCCTTTTTTTTTTACTGCTTGAGTGTGGCAATAAAGAACACATTGTGAGCACAGTTTGCTGACTTGATTTGTGCTTGTGCTACAGCAGTTTTATTTCCATTGCTTTTTGGATTATCGTTGCAAATGTCAGCACAGTGAAAAGGCACATAGTACCTCTGAAGTATTATGAAGATGGTTTTGACCTGAGAGGCCACCTGACAGGTCTCAGTGACCCCCTCAGGGACTCGTAGACTGTTCTTTGGAACCACCACTTTGTTCAGCTAATGAAATCGAGTTGTCATTGCCTAAATGATTCTGATAAGGAGATTCTCAAGTAGAGAGATGAGAAAAGGGTGATGTAAATGATTGGACAAGTCATTCGACCTTCACTCTTTCATAAATATTCTTCTAGAGCTGGCGTTAAAAAAGATTTCCACAGCAGGAAGTGGGCACAGCTTTAGTAATTAGCGCCTGAGAATGACCCAGGTGTACTTGTGTTTTAGGTCGCACAGCATTTGGGAAAACAGCAGGAGTGCCTGTCTCTCTACTACTGAATACTAAATAGTTTCTTCTTTTAAAAGTCTAGTCATGCTGCATAATAATAAACTAGACACTTGAGATTATATCTTAAAGTCGCATTTGTTAGAAATATTCTTGATGTTTATATGTTAGAAAAAGGCTGAGTGACAATACTACATGGTTTTTTTTTTTTTTTTTTTTTTGGGAGAGGTTTTTGCTATAGGGCGCGTGCGCTCGCCAGACAGACAGAGAGAGACAGAGAGATAGAAAGCAGGAAATCACCCCCCAGGGGGGATGGCCACGCCGCAATCCCTTCTCCTCCATTCTCCTCTCGGGATCTTGGGCACGCACGCACACGCGCCCGGCGTGAGTTTAAGCCACCGGGTCCGGGACTCGAACCGCAGTCGACTACGTGGGAGTCCAGCGACATAGCCATTATGCTAACTGCTGGTCCCAATACTACATGTTTTATAAAATTATTTCCTCATAGTTTGAAGATCTCTGGTGACATTAAGTATGTGGCTCTTGACTTACACTGATTTGTTGAGTAAAAAAAATTAGGGGACCAGCAAATGGCATAGTGGTTATGTTGCTAGACTCCTACATGGCCAACCACTGTGAGTTCCAGACATGGGGGCTGGAAACTCAGTCTCAGTGTGTGTGCATGCATGCCTAAGATCACGGGACGAGAATGGAGGAAATGGGATTGCAGTGTGGCCATCCCCTCTTGGGGGTGATTTCTCATTTTCCTTCTCACTTTCTCTCTCTTTCTCTCTCTCTCTCTGGTGAGTGTACACACCCTAAGGCAAAAACCTTAAAAAAATAAGGAAATTAGAATTTTCCTGAAAATGAGTTGGCCACAAGACTTTGTTAAAAGCTTTTTGATTAAAATAGAAATGTAAAAGTGAAGTGTTGGCTAGGTTTGCAAAGTTATAGGGTTAACAGTTACACCACTGAGCAAAATATAATTTTAGTTTTTGTCATTTGTTTACTCTTAATGTAATGACTACTTTATGTAGTTTCTTCTTTGCATCCCTGTTTCTTCCAGTTCTGAATGTGAGTTATGTTTTAAGACGTGTAAATCCAATAAACTGCTTTCTTACCAGTGTTCTTAAAGGCTTTTAAACATCTCTTACTGGTTTAACATGTGAAAAATCTTTGAGTTGGTTGTAATGTTTAATAGGTAAACAGTTTAATAAAAACCTCGTTACTAGTATTATTTTTAACTGACAAATAGTAATGATATATATTTGTGGGGGGTGCGATGTGACGGCACGATATATGTTTATAATGTGGAATGACTAAATTGGGCTAACAAATTAACAAATCTATCACCTCACATACCAGTTTTTGTGGTGAAAACATTTACACTTTATTTTTAGCAATTTGGAAATATGCAATGCATTACTTTTTATTAGTCACATTCTGGTCAGTAGATCACTAACTCCTTCCTCCTGTCTAACTGAAACTCTCTACCTATTGATCAGCCTCTCACTTTTCCCTGCACATTCCCTTTTCCCTGATTCTGTAACCATCATCCTTCTACTCTGCTCCTATGATGTCGACTGTTTTTGTATTCCACATATAACCGAGATCATGTGGTATTTGTGTTTCTGTGTGTGACTTAGTTCAGTTACATAATATCCTTCAGGTTCATCCACATTGCTACAATCGATAGACTGAATAGTATTGCTTTTCGTATGTATTCACATTTATCATCCTTCATTGCTATTTATTTACAGTGAAAACTAAATTATGCAATTATTCTCCCATTTTTTATTTTCTAGGTACATTTTTAGCCTAATTCATTGTATATTTAGTCTTAAATTTTAATACTAGACTATCTTATTTCTGATAATGAACTAATATTTTGACTCCTATATGATAGTTGCCATTTCTAATTTTTCCCCTTGGTTCTTGCTGTGTTACCTTTTCTTTGTTCTTCTCATCCTCTCTTTGTCTTACAGTTACATTTTAGCCTTCAGAAGAATGACCATGTGGTTCTCTCCAGTTAAATCTCTTCTAATGCTTTCTGACCATGTAGGCAATAGCATGGGAGCTGCGTGTGATGTTTCTTGAATGGAAAACTGTTACACCACCATGGATTTCAGTGAACCAATTATTATCTTCTTAGAATGAAATGGGTGTACATCACTTGCTCATTAATTTTTTTCCTACACTTTGTTTTTAATAGAAATTCTTGACGAAGGAGATAGTGACTCAAATACAGACCAAGATGCTGGAAGTAGTGAAGAGGAGGAGGAAGAGGAGGAGGAAGACGGAGAAGAAGATGAAGAAGGTAAACATTTAGCTTATTCAAATAGTAAAATACTCTAAAATTAAGTTAATTCTAATGTATTCCTCTAAAACATTGATTTTCTCGGGAGTGGGAGAGCAGGTATTGCAAGGGATCCTGCTAGCATCCAGTAGGTAAAGTCAAGGCTGCTGTCTGGTATATACCAGAGTTTTATCTACCCCCAGTGGCCAGTTTTGTCAAGATTGGGAAGCTAAAAGTATTGTAATAAATAGGAAAAAAAAATTTTTTTGAGAAGTTTTTTTGCTATGGGGCGCATGTGCTCGCCAGAAAGACAGAGAGAGATAGAGTAACAGAAAGTGAGAAATCACCCCCCCCCGGGGGGTTGGCCACGCCACAATCCCTTCTCCTCTTGGGATCTTGGGCACTCACTCAGCGTGAGTTTAAGCCACCAGGTCCAGGACTCGAACCATGGTTGACTACATGGGAGTCCAGCGGCATAGCCATTATGCTAACTGCTGGTCCCAGAAATTTATTTTTTTAACATCAACATAGTTTTAATTTGGCGTTTTATGCCTTTGCTTATATAACAAACTCTGGAAAATGGTGCATTAATGACTACATGTGATTTACGGAACCCTGGCAAGAATGTGACAGAAGAGATTGATTAGATATTTGCTATTCATTTTGGCAAAATAGAGTGAGGTGGCCAAAAGCTAATATTTATACAGAAGTAGGTATGATGTTCTTCCTCTTTGGTGTGATTATGTTATTTCACAGAAAAATAAGCTCACAACTCTACTTTGTTAAAACTCAGTTAATGCATCAGAATATGCAGAAATTGGTTATTATTTAAATGTATTGCATATTTGAAAATGTATCCTTTTAGGATATATATTTTAGTTTTGTCCTATAATGTAATTCTTTTTTTTTTAAACTTTGGTTATTATTATTTTAATATTTCCAGAGAGAGAGAGGGAAAGTGAGAAAGCAAGTCTCCAGGTCCAGGACTTGAACCACGGTCAGCCATGTGGGAGGCTAACGTCCTTAACCACCATGCCTCCTGCCAGCCCCTATAGTATAACTTTTGTATGATGTATTTTATAAAAATAGGTTTAATTTTCCCCAATGTTTTGTTTAAGTCATCTTTTAAATGTGTATGCATGACATTTTACTTTAGATTTTCTGTTTTATCTGAAAGTACTGTTCAAATAAGAACTATTAACTATTTATGAGGAATGTTTAATGTGTTACATAAGAGAAAATTTTGACTAATATACATATTTATATGGCACCCATCCATTTAGTCATGATGCCCAGTGTTCTCTGAAACTAAATTTCTTTTTTTTTAAAGAATTATTTATTCAATTTTATTCACTTATCACTATTATTATTATTATTATTACTACTATTATTATTTTAATTTGATCAGAGAGAGAGAGGAAAGTGGGAAAGCAAGCCAACAGGTCCAAGACTCGAACCATGGTCAGCCATGTGGGAGTCCAGTGCCTTAACTACTATGCCTTCTGCCAGCTCATGGTGTGAGTTTTTTTAATTTTCTTTTTAAGAATAATTTTATTTAACTTTATTTATTTTAATTTGACCAGAGAGGGACAGAGCGAGGCGGGGGGAGTGGGAAAGCAAGACACCAGGCCCAGGACTCAAACTATGGTTGGCCATGTGAGAATCCAGCTTCCTTAACCACCATGCAACTTGCCAGCCCCTGAAACTAAATTTCTAACCAAAAGATTAGTTCTTTGTAATTATTGAGATACTGCTAATAACTCTTGAAATAATATTTTTACCAAACAGCAAATCTGAGTCTAAAGCAATTCATTAAAGGAAATATTATAGAGGGATACCTTTTCAGTTCTTCATAGTTTTCTTGTAATTCTGTAATTTTGTTATGTTTAATTTCTTTCAGGACAGAAAGTAACAATTCATGACAAAACTGAAATTAATCTGGTTTCATTTCGACGTACAATTTATCTTGCTATTCAGTCCAGGTAAGATACTACAGCTCAGTTGATCATTTTTGTTCGTTTTGTTCTTTTTGGATAAGAGAAATAAGGAAGTCAGGGATACATTTTAGAATATGATAAGCGAGTACTAGACAGCATTACAGTGTTTTCAAACTACCTATCTCTCCGATTGCATTCCACATCCAAACTCATCCTAAGTCCCTATTGGTGGGTTCTTTGCTTTCTTCACAAATTGTCTGCTTTTTTTTGAATGTCTAATATTGTTGCATAATGTGTTTTAGCTATGTCATTTCTTAGAATTAAGTGTCACTAATAAAAACCTGAAGACAACTCTGGTATTACAAGCTAATACAGTATTTAATTATATAATAAAAATTTAATTTTCTTTAAAATTTGTTTTCTAATTCTGCTTCTAACCAGAAAAGCACTGTTATGGTGACTTTTGGATACTGGTTTGCTGTGCAGGTATGAATGAATGGAAATGGAAATAAAAATTAGATTTAGGAAGGTTTCAAAGACCCTTTACAGTAATGCGAAGTAAGAACTACTGTGATGTCATAAGTAGAAAATCTTTTCCCTTTGAAGGCTGTTTGGTTTTGAAGACAAGTAAATTGGAATGTTACACAGAATTAGTGCATCTGTAATTTGTGTGCAAGTCAGTGTATTGATTTAGTGGGCATAGATGTTTACCTTCTACACTGGAGGAGGAATGTTTCCTCAGTTTTGTTTTGTTACTAGGTTTTGTATATTTCCATTTAGTATGATGTAATAGCAATAATGATTCATAAGTAGGAGTCATCTTGTTTTTAGTCTGTCTGAAAACTTTTTGGCTTTAAATTCATCTTCAAGTAGAGGAATGTTAAATAGCAAAACATGGATTGGAAATTTTTTTGAATTATCCCTACCCATTTCTTTGCCTTGCACATGAAAGAGAAAACTATTAATTTTTTTTTTATATAAACTTAAAGTAGAAGGTAAGAAATTTATTATTACTGTTTTTTTATTTTTTAAATTATGGGGTGCACATGCTCACCAGAGGCAGGAGGGTAGGGTTGTGTGGAGGATGAGAAAGCACTCTTCATAGGGGATAGCCACACTAGTCTCTTCTCCATTTTTTTCCCTCAGGATTTTAGGCATACACACATACACAGCATGTTTTTCAAGTGGCCAAGTCTGGGACTTGAATCATGCTTTTGGCCGTATAGAATCAGCCACCTTAACCACCACTGCACCACTGGCCTGATAAATATCCTTCGGTGGGGTGGAACTTTCATTTGTCCTTTTTAAAGAAATCCAGGAGGACCAGCAGTTGGCGCAATGGCTATGTCGCTGGAATCCCATGTAGTCGACTGTGGTTCGAGTCCCAGCCCTGGTGACTTAAAACTCATGCCGGGTGCATGTGCGTGTGTGCCCAAGATCCTGAGAGGAGAATGGAGGAGAAGGAATTGTGGCATGGCCATTCCCCTTTGGGGGGGGTGATTTCTTGCTTTTTGTCTCTCTGTCTCTCTCTGTCTGGTGAGCACACGTGCCCTATAGCAAAAACCTCTCCAAAAAAAAAAGAAAGAAATCAGTAGGTTCACTGTTTGTTTTCTCTTTATTTGTCAGAAGGTGTATGCCCTCACCAAAGTGAGTCGTGGGCTAGAAAACACCTCCTGAATGGTAGTGCTGATAGTCTTTTCATCTCTATCTCTTCCTTTATTTGAGATTTTAGGTATACACACACACACACACACTTATATCTGGTATGTTGTCTGAAATGGCTGGGTCTGGGACTTGAACCCATTCAGTTGGCCATATGGAATGCAGCCACCCCAACCACTAGACCAAGGCGTGACCCAGATTCACTGTTTAAATGTTGCTGTTATCACTAACATTGAAGTGTTACAGTAAAGTTCTTTGAATATTTAAAAAAAAGTAGAGAACAACATTAACAAACAAAATCTTTTTTGACTGACCTAACCATGATAACCTCTGAATCATACAAAAGACTCAAAAATTTTAAGTATTTATAAATTAATAGTCACTACTAGATAATGGTACCAGTCCTGGTAGCAGTGACTACTACATTATGTGTTGGTATTTTTTAAGGGTCTCTAGCCTCTAAATCTTTAGTAAAGAAAAAAATGTATACACAACAAAGATGACTATAGTTAAAAGCGCATACAAATGTTAGAAACACAAAGACTTTGGTAGATAGATCAAAGACTTGAATGAGAGATTCCTATAATGAGATTATAAAACAGAAAAACTACATTACCTGGAACCAGCAAATGGCGTAATGGTTCCGTCACTGGACTCCCGTGTAGTTGACTGCAGTTCAAGTCCTAGATATGGTGGCTTAAAATCACTCCAGGAGTGTGTGAGTGTGTGCCTAAGATCCCAAGAGGAGATTGGAAGACAAGGGATTGCAGTGTGGCCATCCCCCCAGGGGTTGATTTCTCACTCTCTGTCTCTCTGTTTCTCCAGCGAGCACACGCACTCTATAGCAAAAATCTCTCTTAAAAAAAAATACATATACATATATGTGTGTGTGTGTGTGTGTGTGTGTGTGTGTGTGTATATGTTTATGTATATTAAATAAAATATTCTAGACAAAGGAGTAAAGAAATACTGTCATTGGTCACTAAAACAGGCTTTTTTTAAAAAAGTAGTAAGAACTCAGTGCTAATAATATTTTTGTGAGGTATACATAAACATTATTGGTGAGAATTTAAATTAGTAAACAGTGAAAAGCCTTTCGGAAGCATGAATCAAGTTTACTGTTTGTGGTGGTTAAACGTTCTTTTTCACTATTATCTTTTCTAGAGAAGTCAATGTTGACAAAAGATTATGTGTAGAATTATTTAGTGAAAAAAAGTGGAGATGATATTACCATCCAACACAAATAATCGAAATGTCCAATTTATGCTACCATTGAAAATTAGGTTAATGGGGAACCAACAGTTGGCATAATGGCTATGTCGCTGGACTCCCATATAGGCAACCACAGTTCAAGTCCTGGACCTGGTGGCTTAAACTCATGCTGGGCGTGTGTGCGTGCGTGACTAATATCCTGAGAGGAGAATGGAGGAGAAGGAATTGCGGCATGGCCATCCCCCTTGGGGGGTGATTTCTTGCTTTCTGTCTCTGTGTCTCTTTCTGTCTTTCTGGTGAGCGTACGCGCCTCATAGCAAAAAACCTCTCAAAAAAAATTAGTTTAATGGAAAATTGTTCGTGTGGGCAAATGATTTGTTATGATGTTTGGTGGGGAAAAAGAAAAAACTGCATAGGCTACATAGAACTATGCTTGTTGTATTAATAATCTTAACTATAAAACTAGGCATGCAGATTCTTAGAAAAACTTACTAATATGTCAACAGTGGTTACTTGAATTACAAATTTTTATGTGTGTTTTCTCTGGTTTTTATATTTCCAAATATCTCTTTAAAGTATACCAGGCTAGAAATAAAGAATAGAATAGAGCCGTAGAGTCAGATTGCGATGAAGGGCATTTTATACATACAGTTTGCTTTTGAAAATCTGTGAAGAAAAGTCTGCATCTGGACTATGTGAGGATGTCAGCTTTTATCGACTAATCTCACTAGTACTCCTATCTTCCTACTGTTACAGCTCCTTTAAATTACCCTCTTTTAGATTGTGGCATGGCCATCCCCCCTGGGGGTTGATTTCTCATTTTCTGTCTCTGGTGAGTGCACGCACCCTATAACAAAAACCTCCCTCAAGTACATAAATAAATAAATGAAGATGTAAAAAAATTACCCTTTTTAAGTTTTATTACAAAACTTAAAATACCAAAATTGTCTTTGCTACTGAAAATAATGCGTTCTTTTTGTTCTTTCTTTTAAATAATGTTCTAGTTTGATTTTACATTATTGAAGCTATAGCATCAGAGGGAGATAGACTACTGTGTGTCCTAAATTGGATACATCCGCAAAACTGTTTGTAAATACAACCTGAGCACTGGCATCATGTAAAGAAAATAGTAATTGAGTAAATGTCTTCTTTTTTATATTTACCCTTCAATCATTATTAATGTGTTAAACCTGGAATTAATTTAGTTTAGCAACCTAAAAATTATGATGTCAAGTACTTTTAGTACTTTTAGTATTTATAATTAGTGGAACACTGAAACAGCCTTAGTATGGGGAGAAATTACCTTTAAAATGAAATAAAAACAAGGAAATTAGACAGTTATATGGCTTTCTTCCTGATAGTTCACTTAGTAAATTAAAGTAGTATATTTTTTTCAATCAGCTATTTGACTTGTTTTTCAGAAATTTTAGGATATTTTTGCTAAGTACTAGTTTCATTAGAAAAAAATGGGAAAAATGAAATCATACTTTTAAAAAATACTTTTTGGTGTTATTTAAGTTTGTTGACTACAGTTAATAATTTAATCTTACTGCTAGATATTGTTTAATACTACTTGTTATAAAATCTCTTTTCTGGTAGTTATATCTTAAGTTTCTTTTTATTTCATTGTCTTATATTGTCCTTGATGAAACTCAATAAGTAGTAGAAGCTGAGAAATACAAGCTAACTAAAACTAAACTCATAGCTATTATACTTTAGTGGGTAATGATTTTATACTGCACTTACCAAAAGAACAAAAGTCTGAACATCCTACAAAAGTTGGAAATATATTAGCATTATTTCCAAATCAACTTGATATGGAATTTGCTAATTTTCTTAGGTGAAGTATGTTGAAGATCTTTTAAATTCAACTCGTGTGAATGCTATAGAAACATATTTTTTCCTTGTAAATTATTTTGGTTGCTATTTTTATACTTAGCTTTTATGAAATGTGGAAACCTTGTGTGGGGGTATGAGCCAATAAAACTTGTAAAGTGGTGATTAAGCAGTAGATATCATGCTGAGCTCCTGAAGCATCTTTCACCTCTTCCTGACTTGGATCAGGGAGAAATGGAAATTTTTAGCAGTATAGAAAAATGTAAGAAGTTTTCACTATCTAGTAAAAGTAGCTACAGTTACAGTATGGTAGAATATATCCTTTCTTCTTTTTTTCCTTCTTTTTTTTTTTTAAGTGAAATTTTTGCCATAGAGTGTGTGCGCTCGCCGGAGAGACAGAAGCGAGAAATCAGCTCCTGGCAAATAGCTACACTGCAATAATCCTTTATTCTTCTATGCTGCAATTTTACAGTAGGCATGAGATACTTGACCTTTGTTTGCTCCTGTTTTAATTAGGACTTTTTCTGTTTTCTCCAAACAAATAATATATACTTAGAACTTACTTTTAAAATTAAATGTTAATGATACCCCTTTTTTTTATGAAAATAACTGGATGAGAAAGCATAAGTATTCCTATGTTTCAAGTACTACTTCAAAGACTGTTGTCAGAAGCAAGTCTCATACACACTTCTGAGTCCTGCTTTTCTCATCTATAAAAATGAGCAGGTTAAGTCATAATGTCTCTCAGTCTTTCTGAAATAGAACTGTATGAACATAAATTGGGATAGTACACTGTAGGTGTTTTTACTTCCAGTTTTTGTTACTATATAATTTAGGTGTGCACTGGTAACTAGTAGATAAGAATACATTTTAAAAGATTCTAGCTACTGGGGCCGGCAGATGGCATAATGGTTACATCATTGGACTTCCATAAGGCTAAGTAGGTTTGAATCCTGGACCCGGCGGCTCCAGACTCACGCTGGGTACATGTGCATGAATGCCCTAAATCCCAACAGGAGAATGGAGGAGAAGGGATTGTGGCGTGGTTTCTCTCTTTCTCTCTCTCTCCCCCCAGCAAGTATATGTGCCTTAGTAGCAAAAATCTCTCTTAAAAAAAAAAAAGAGAGACTTGCTACTTATGAATATTTAACCTCATAAAGTTTTTTTTTTTATTTTGTCTTGTTAAGCATCCTACTTGTCATTTTATCTAAGTTTTTAGCATAGTTTTGATCTTTCTCTTTCTTGGATTTATTTAATGGATAAATGTAGAACAAAGCAGCTGGCTCTCAAGAAAACCTTGGGTGTTGGAGAGCACTCTTTGACATCTGGGATATGGTTTCCAGATTTACAGATCTTAGATTTGTCCTGTGATATTGGATTCTCTAATCAGAATAGTTAACTCTATGTGGAGATGCTATTCTCCAGTGTTTGAAAGAAAAGATACTGATAACACATAAGAATTCACTACCATTGTAGTTCAGATACCAATTTAGATTTGAAGAACATTTGATAGGCACAGCATGATTGCAGAAATGAGAGACATGCATACACAATGGATTTCATTGTTGTTTTTAAAACCTTAAAATGAAGAAAATAATTTAAAATGCAAGCCTTTTTATCTGACTGGTGATGGCTTGAGGTAGGTTGTTTTGGGAGCATAAAAAGTTATGTACATATATCTCTCTTTTTTTAACCTTTATAAAGTTGAAATTTTATTTACATGTATAAAGTTCACCCTTTTTAAGCATACAATTCATTGATTTTAGTACAACCATTGCTGCTAATTTCAGAACATTTTCATCATTCCAAAACTTAACCCTGTACCTACTAGCAGTCATTGCATTCCCTTAACCTACTCTCTGTGGTTATAGATTGGCCTTTTCTGGACATTTTATATAAATGAAATTTTATCTTATGTGACCTTCTGTATCTTTCTTCTTTCACATAACATAATTCAAGATTTATCTATGCTGTAGTATGTATTTTATTTAATTCTTTGTGGAATTAAAAGCTGTTTTCTTTATATACACATTACAGTGATATGAAATTATATGTAAAAGATTATTAAAAAATAGGGTTCAACCTCAGTGCCATATACTGCTAAGAGCTTCTCAGATGCTGTGCTGCACAGACTGGACTACAATTATTGAAGTAAGATTCTTATGTATAGAAGGATACTATAGTTAGTGCTGCAAGCTTTTAACTTGTTGTAACTATCTTACCTCCACAGTTTAGATTTCGAAGAATGTGCTCACAAATTGCTGAAAATGGAGTTTCCTGAAAGTCAAACAGTATGTTAATACTTTTTTCTATTAAGAAATGTAAATACTTGTTATAAAAACATTTAAGACAATTGATAGTTAGGTTTCTTAAATTAAAACAATAACTTAGTGCAGAATATTTATGTTTAAAATATAGTAAAGTTTTATAGTAGCTCAAAGCTTGGGAGGCCTGGGGTGGTTCATATATGCTAAACACTACAGTGATTTAAATTGTACACTGGAATGGGACTTGGGCAAAAGAGCGATTCTCTGAAGTACTGCACTTCATGTAAAACTCCTGAGTGGTTGTCTATAGATCATATCATGACTTAAATATAGTAGGATATCTGTTCTTTAATGAATTACCCAGTCTATCTTCTTTATGCACTAAAGCATTCTTTCATGACAGAAATTATAAAGATCTCAGTATATATTGCTACATTGTTGTAGTTGGATTAAAAGAATCTGAATTACTTTTTCATTCATTAATTTATTTTGTAAAACTGTTATTTCTCACATATCACATGTCAAAATGTTAGGGGTTCAGCCTTCTCTAAGCACACATGGCCCTTGGAGCCTCATGGACTTAACGGTCCTATAACTCAGTATACTCAGTACACTTCACACTATTGAAAGTATCAGAATCTTAATGCCAAGGATAGTAGACACCAGATTGAATAGGTTATCTGGTTGGGTTCTTTTTTTCCAGTCTTTCTTTTTCTTTTTCTTTTTTAAGATTTTTGCTATAGGGCACTTGCACTTGCAGGCGAGATAGAGAGAAAGTTAGAAATCACCCCGTGGGGGAATGGCCACACTGCAACCCCTTTTCCATTCTCCTTTCAAGATTCTAGTGAGTTTCAAGCTACCAGGTCCAAGACTCGACTGCAGGGACCAGCAGTTAGCATAATGGCTATGTCGATGGACTCCCATGTAGTCGACCGCAGTTCGCGTCCTAGACCTGGTGGCGTGCATGCCCAGGATCCTGAGAGGAGAATGGAGAAGGGATTGCGGTGTGGCCATCCCCCCTGGGGGGTGATTTCTCGCTTTCTATCTCTCTGTCTCTCTGTCTGTCTGGCGAGCGCACACACCCTATAGCAAAAAATAAACCTCTCAAAAAAAAAAAAAAAAAAAAAAGACTCAACTGCAGTCGACCATTTGAGAGTCCAGCCACCTGCTGGCCCATCATTGTTGTTTTTTCTGTTTGTTTGTTTGTTTTTCCCCTAGTTGCTTTCTTGTGTATATTACTCTCTGTCCTAGATTATTATTACTGTTATTATTAATGTTTGTTTTAAGGTGCATGTGCTTACCAGAGGGAAACAGAAAAAGAAAGGGAGAAATCACCCTCCAGGGGATGGCTGCATGGCAATCCTTTCTCTAGTCTTCTCTGGGGATTTTGGGCATGCACACACATACGCCCAGAGTAATTTTCAAGCCACCTGGTCTGAACTTGAACTGCATAATCAGCCATGTGGGATCCAGCCCCTTAACTTCCACACTACCTGCTGGCTCTGTCCATCTAGATTTTATGTTCTTGGAACCTATGCCAAGTTTTTGTGTTGTGTTTTTTTTTTTGTTTTTTTTTTTTTTTTTTAATTGCCAGAGGATGTGTACACTCTCCTTAGAAAGAGACAAAGAAAAGCATCACCTATCCTGGTGTGGTCACACCATGATCTTTTTTTTTCCCATCCCTCCTTCCTTTCAGAATTTTGTATTATTTAAGACAGTTGATACTAGGTTTCATATATTAAAACAATAACTTAGTGCAGAATATTCGTGTTTAAAATGTAGTAAAGTTTTATAGTAACTCAAAGCTTATGAGGCCTGGGGTGGTTCATATATGCTATACACTATGTACACGTACACATGTACCAAGCATATTTCTTAAGCATCTAAGGCCAGATATGAACCATGGTCAGCCATGTGGTATCTGGTTCCTTTAACCACTGCATTATGGGCCTGGCCTTGTTTATTGCAACTTTACATGTGGTAGATCTGATGCCAATTCACAAGTAAATAAACCAGCTCTAATAGGCTGTTCAGTTTCTAGTCCTTCTATGCCCTCCTGATTATCTGAGCTAAGTTGCTATTAGTTGTACATTCTTTGTCTTAAGGCTTTAAATGTGATTTGTTACAAAGGGGTTGGCAGACTGTGTCCCCAACTCACTCTCTGTTTTTATAAATAAAGTTTTATGTTTTGATTTAGAAGATTTTTGCTATAGGATGCATGCGCTCCCTGGAGAGAAAGAAAGAAAATGAGAAATCACCCCCGAGAAGGGATGGTCACATCACAATCCCTTCCCCATTCTCCTTCTGGGATTTTGGGCATGCACACACATGTGTCCAGTGTGTTTTAAGCTGCCAGACCTGGGACTCAAACTGCTATTGAGTCGTGGGAGTCCCGCGACCTAACCATTATGCTATCTGCTGGTCCCATAAATAAAATTTTATGAGATAACACCCATGCTCATTCATCAAAGTATAGATGGTCCCCAACTTAAGACAGTTTGACTTAGAAGGTTTTGACTTTATAATTGTTTATTGTGATATAACCCATTGTTAGAGGAGCATCTGAATTTAAGATGATTTAATATAAGATTTTTTTGACTTTACAGTGAGTTTATTGGGTATTAAATGCAATTTCAACTTATGATATTTTTTGCTTACAATGAATTTATCTGGACATAATCCCAGTATAAGTCCAGGAGCATCTGCATTGTCTGTGACTGTTTTCATGTTGCAACAGCAGAACAAGTAGTCTAACAGAGACCGTGTGGACTCTAAAGCCCGAATATTTACTGTCCCTTTACAGAAAAGGTTTGCCAGCCTTTGTTCTAGAATATAGATTCATTCTTGAAGTGTAATGGCATGATTTGAGAGAAAAAATTGTTATTTTTAAATTAAAATAAATTTTCTACCTCTAAGTTTATTCATTAGTGTATCAATAATAGTGAACCTATTTGTACGCTGGTTGCTCTGGATATGTTGTCATTAGGAGACAAATTGGTAAATTAACCTTTTATAACTGACATTGAAATTACTGCATGATCTTATCACATTATTTGAGGACTACAATTAAGTCATTATGAATTTTATTAATATTAATCTAGAAGATAGTTGTTCTAGAACTAGCCTCAACATATTTTGGTAATATTTGGATGAGTATCTTAGTGCATCTGCTTTCATGTATTCAGAAACTCAAAATCACTTTAATATTTAATTAAAATGTTAAAATATTTAATTATTATAAGCCACAGGGAGTAACTTATAATTTGCAGTTAGTCTAGGGAAGAAAATAATTTGTTTTGCAAGTCTGCTGACTATATTAGCAAAGTTATCAACCTATTACCATGTTTTATTGTTTAAAACCTGATTAACTGCTATATTATAAATACAATGTTGGTAGAAAAAAACTGAAAATGAATTTTAATGTATCAAGGTAACCTAATATGGCAAAATGTAGAAAAGTATTTGGAGTATTTTTTACTATATAAAATTTTAACGAAGTACTTCTTTTCAGTATATATGTATTCATAAACATTTTATTTAATAGAAGTAACTTGTGATTAATTCTTAAGCAAAAGTCTACACTGTAATAGCATCTCAATTACTCTGATGCTGTAAAGTGAGGCCTCTGAGTTGATGGTTCCATATGAAGGTTAGCAGACTAGAGCAGCACTATCCAATAAATAGTCTTAAACTGTACAGTTTTGTACAGTAGCTACTCTATACATGTGGCTTGGAACTTGAAATATGACGATTGAGAGTAAGGAACTAAAATTTTAACTTCTTGCACTTTTAAGCAATTTAAATAGCCACATGTGGCCAGTACCTACCTTATTGGTCAACACAATTCTAGTGTTTACACTGGGCTTCTTGGGGGCCCTTTTCTAATCTTTGTTCTGAGGCCTCCTCCTGGAGTCTCTGATACAAATACTTTACACAGATCTGTGTAGTAAATACTTACTGACCTAACTTCTAAAATATTTACATTTTTTTCTAAGATTTTGTTGTGTTATTAATTATGACAACTGTTAATTGAAATTATGAAGATAAAACTTGGAACCAGCAGTTAGCATAATGGCTGTGTCGCTGGACTCCCATGTAGTCAACTGTGGTTCGAGTCCCGGACCCGGTGGCTTAAACTCACACCGGGCACGTCTGCTTGCATGCCCAAGATCCTGAGAGGAGAATGGAGGAGAAGGGATTACTGCATGGCATCCCCCTGGGGGGTGATTTCTCGCTTTCTGTGTCTCTGTCACTCTCTATCTTTCTGGCAAGCGCACATGCCCTATAGCAAAAACCTCTTAAAAAAAAAAAAAAAAAAGCTTAACTGTAAAGGTATATATTTTATAAACTTGTTTTCTGTTTATGGAAAGTTAATTATCATAGTTATTACATTTATAAAAATTATTTTAAACTTTCTGATAAATGTATTACAGAAAAAGGTATTTAGTTAATTCTACAGTAGTAGTCAGAGAATGTATTTTTTTTATTGCTTTGTGTCTATTTTATGTCACTTCATCTGAGATTCTTCATCTGTGAAATTGCTATAATTAGTACATATTTTATTAGGACTTTTCAAGAATTAATAATTAATCAAAAAACTCAAGTATAAATCATTTGTGGTTATGGTATTTATTTTCACAGAGAGGTTTTCTAAGCACTTGAATAGTTGAGCAATATGTTATTGTGTAAGTTATGGATTGATTTGAACCAATGAGTTGTCAGGAAATTCATGAGACTTTTTTTTCTGTTTTTCTTTGCAAAAATTTTGTCATGACTTTTCCAACAACCCAATATTTATAGTGACTTTTCCTTAGAAAGGGCCATAAACATAACATTTATTTTGAGGATATTCTGCTTAACTGTAGAAGTGTGGGGGTATTTTGTTATTTTAAGTACATTTATCCTTTATTAACCAGGAGGTCATTAACATTAAAGTTGTACCCATTTATGCTCCTGTGAAAAATACATGCCTTAACAGTGAAGCTTATATCTTTAGAATGTGTCTAACTGATTCGAAGATGTTATGTTAATGAGTCTTAAAAAGAATTCTGCATATAATCCTTCAGAGAATCTTCCCCATATGTATTGGTTTCATATAGTAGGGGTTTTTTGGGAAATGTTCCATACTTACATGAATTTAGAATTTTATAATTAACATAATTAGCATAAATGACTATGGAAACTTTCAGCCAGACTAAAGGCTTTAAAAAACTATGAGCTTAATATATTGGGTTGTCGGAAAAGTCATGACACATTTTTACATAGAAAAGCATAAAAATACATCATGACTTTTTTAATGACCCAACTGATTGAGGATTTTGTCATAACAACTAAAAAGTTTTGGAATTTTTTTAGAGGTTTTTCGTTTTGTTTTGTTTTTGATTCAGGGCTCATGTGCTAGAGACAGACAGTAAGTGGGAAAGTGAGAAATCATCCCCTCCAGGGGGGATGGCCATACTATAATTCCTTCTTCATCATTCTCTTCCTGGGATCATGGGCACACATACGTGCCCAGTGTGTTTCAGCCCACCCAGCCCAGGACTCGAACCATAGTCGGCCCTGTGGGAATCCAGCAACATAACCACTACACCATCTCCTGGCTCATTTTTGAAGTTTATTATTTTACTTTTTATTTATTTATTTTTTTAAGAGAGATTTTTGCTATAGGACACATGTGCTTGCTGGAGAGACAGACAGACAGAAAGCAGGAATCTCCCTCCCATCCCCAGGGGCAGTCCCTTCTCCTCCATTCTCTGTCGGGATTTTGAGCATGCAAGCACATGGCCCAAAGTGAGTTTTAAACCACAGGTTCTGGGACTTGAACTGCTGTTGACTATGGGAATCCAGTGACATAAGCATTATGCCATCTGCTGGCCCCCAGATTTTGAAGTTTTTGAAACCTTATTTAAAAAGTAGGTGATGGCAATCATATTGGTAAATTTTTTTCTTTTTTTTAGAGATATTTGCTATAGGGTGTGTGCACTCGCCAGAGACACAGAAAGAGACAGGGACAGAAAGTGGTAAATAACTCTTCCCTCCTTCCCCCAGGGGGAATGGCTACACTGCAGTCTCTTCTCCTCCATTATCCTCCTGGGATCTTGGGCTCAGACTCACACACACCCAGCATGATTTTCAAGTTACTGGGTATAGTTAGTTACATGGGAGTCCAGTGATTTAACCATTATGCCATCTACTGGGCCTCATATTGAAAAAAAAAAAAAAAATACAATATTTGTACATATTTATGGGGTACAATATGAATGTTCAGTACAAGAATATGGTGAGGGACCAGCAGTTGTCATGGTGGTTGGGTGGCTGAATTCCCACATGGCTGACCACAGCTCAAGTCCCAGACCTGTCAGCTTGCTTCCTCACCTCCTCTTAGATCTGATGACTGTAGCAAGTTAAGTACTAAAAATTAATAAAATAGGAAATTAAAAAAATGAATACAGTGAGTAATGATTAAACCAAGGTAATTATTGTATCTATCATCTTAACCATTTGTCATTACTTTGTGTTAGAAACATTCAGAATTGTTAATTTTATTTACTCTGAGACAATACAGTAAATAGTTGTTGACTATATCTACCCTATTATACTTTGTAACATTAGAAATTTTTCCTCTTGTCTATAACTTTATTTCTATTAGCAAAACATTTTCCCTCCTCCCTCCATCCTTCCCAGGCTCTAGTACTCATTCTTCACCTCTCTATACTTTAATGACGTCATCCTTTTCAGTTTTCACATATGAATGAGAACGTATAGTATTTCTCTTTCTGGCTTACTTAACATGTCCTCTGTGTTTGCCTGTGTTACCTCAGATGATAGGATTCATTCTTTTTAATAGCTAAATTGTACCACCCATTGTGCATTTTGAATCATTATTGTTGTTTCTTTTCCATGTAGAAAGAACTCTGCAACATGATACTTGATTGCTGTGCCCAACAAAGGACATATGAAAAATTTTTTGGCTTATTAGCTGGGGTGAGTTCCAGACCTGTTTTTCATGTTGGAATGTAATAGGTGCACTAGGCAGTTCTTAAGATGGATTTTGTCAATTAATGATTCTCCTTCATTGTCTAGTCTAATCTAACAATGTATCCTTACTAAAAGCAGATTTTTCTTCCCTACTGTAGGTTGCTCACTCTCTTTGATTCCATCTTTCCCACTTAATTTCTGTAGTACCTTTATTTTGCAAGTCACTCCTCTAGAACTTGGAGAAATTCTGCGTGCTTTGTAACAATTTCCCAGTGGAGGATAATTAAATGTGATCTGTTTAGAATCTCATAGCATTTACTAAAGTCAAGTATATGTTCAGGCAGAATAAGTAAAGCATGAACTAAAACATTTTTTAAATCCAAATTCTACCACAGACTATATATGTATGTTTATATTATACAAAGGTTTGTGTGCAATCAGCTACATGTATATATATCTTTTTGCATGTAAATTCTTGGTAGCTAGAAACCATATATATTAACTTCTTTTTCAGCATCATATAGCACAAAAGGATTTAGTGATGTGGTGTTATATTCTTTAAAGATACATAAAACACTAACTTTGATTTAATACAGTTAGGATTTAATATGCTTATAATTGTATTGACATTCAATTTATAATGGTATTGACATTCAGTTTTTTTATTTATTAGCGATTTTGCATGCTAAAAAAAGAATATATGGAATCCTTCGAAAGTATATTCAAGGAGCAGTATGATACCATTCATCGCTTGGAAACAAACAAATTGAGAAATGTTGCTAAGATGTTTGCTCACCTCTTATACACTGATTCACTTCCATGGAGTGTAAGTACATGGCTCAAAATTTATACTTTTTTCCTAATCCCCTGTTATTCTTAAATAGGTATTAAATATACTTATCCTTTCAGGAAATATACTTTGAAATATGTAGTAGAGTTTAACTACTTGTGAAGATTATATTCATCTAACATTGGATCTAAAGGCTAACTGAATGGGCCCACTTGTGTTAGTATGTGGTGGTAGTCATTGCTACTTGGCAGGTCACGTGGGAGACCTAAGCTTAATACCTGGCCCACTCTCAAACTTGAGTGTAGTGGCACACACTTGTAGTCCCATGCTCTTGAAAGGCTAAGGCAAGAGGATCACAAAATAGTGAGACCCTGTCCTTTTTTAAGGAAAAAAAGAGAGAAGGAAAGAAGGAACAAAAGACAGGAAAGGAAGGGAGGGGGCAAAGGTTAAGTATACCATGTCTGAGAGTAAGAAATACGGTCCTATATTATTTATTTATTTTTTGGGGGGAGAGATTTTTGCTATAGAGCGTGTGTACTCGCCACACAGACAGAGACAGACAGAGAGACAGAAAGCAAGAAATCACCCCCCGGGTGGATGGCCATGATGCAATCCCTTCTCCTCCATTCTCCTCTTGGAATCTTGAGCATGCAATCACATGCGCCCGGCGGGAGTTTTAAGCCACCAGATCCGGGACTTGAACCATGATCGACTACATGGGAATCCAGCAACATAGCCATTACTCTAACTGCTAGTCCCCCATCCTATATTATATTAACAGTCCAACTATCACAGTGCTTTTTCGAAGTAATGGCTAGAAGCATTTAACAGGAGAATTTTCATCTTCTCTCTGTAAACACATGTCCGCATATGCAACTGTTTTATTGGCATATGTGTCTCTGAATTACTTGAGTACATTACTCAAGAAAGAAAACAAAATCTATTTCCATAGCATCTTAGTGTTTTGTAAATTAGTATAGAGAAAAAAAATATTAGTGTAGGGAAATAGTCTTAAACTCTGCCAAGAAATATTACATGTCAGCATAAGGAAAGATATTTAGAGATAATTCTGAACAAAGATGAGAATATATCATAATTTTAAGAAATATTTAAACCTATAAATATTGGTCACTTTGTCCTGCCTTTTGAAAAACCAAAGTAAAATTATCTTTTTTATTTTAATTTTCAGGTTCTTGAATGTATAAAACTGAGTGAAGAAACAACTACATCATCTAGTAGGATTTTTGTCAAAATATTTTTCCAGGAGCTCTGTGAATACATGGGTCTTCCTAAACTTAATGCAAGATTAAAGGATGAGTAAGTTTATCTTTAAGCAGTTTTTATGCTTATTGTTCTCAGGAGTTATTTTCTCACTTTAGTAGGATTTCACAATCTAAAAACAAGAATTAAGCCCCCTAGGGCTTTCTTTATTGCTTTATTTTTAACAGTAGTTTGTAGTTAAGGTGGAGAGGATGCAGAACAAATGCTTCTTTTAGTTAAAACACGCAAAATTATTTTCCATGCTCACTGTAATTCTCTAATGAGGAGTATTTATAGTATTTTTTTAACCCTAATTTTGAACCTTAGATTGATAAGTAATATATTATTATCCTTGGAACATTGTGAGTGTATAGAGACAAATATCAGTCATATAACTGTTCAGGTTATTACATGGAACTAGCGTCTTGTCCAGAACTATTGTATAATCCCTCTTTCAACTTCTCTCCTGTTTATTCATGTTGCTTGTTACCACTTAAATTGATTTCTGCTCCATTCACACTACTGAAACCATCTTTTCACATTTCTCATGGCCAAATCCAGTAGTCTGTGTCAGTCCTCTGGCACTTCACTACTTCACCTCGATTAACGCTGTTGACCACTTGTTGCCTGTGGCTCCCTACTTTGTTTTCATTCTTCTCTGAGGTCCCTGGTCTCCTTTTTGGCCTGTCTTCACTAAGGATCTGTCCTGTGTTCTGCATGCTGTCTCTGAGCTATTCTATACTCTTCTCTTGGGTTCATATACTTAGCTAGTTGGTTAATGTCTGCTCCAGCAGGCTGATCTATTCTTCTTGAGCAAACTGCCCTCTAGCCACACCCACGTTGCCTAGCTTTTTATTTTTTATTTATTTAGTTATTTTTATTTATTTTACATAACTTTCACTGGACATCACCACAGCATACTGTCTGTGGATGAAGAGGAGTTATTCTTTTCTCTAGAAGGTGAGGTATTTTCTTGGTTTCACATATTTCTTGTGACCCCATGGTGATTTCTAGTCATGTGATGGGTTATCCGTTTTTTTCTAAATTCTAGAAGATCAATCAGAGTGTTCAGAGGTGCACAAGAGGGTGTGATCTGCAAACTCTTTGGCATTGCATTTTTCTCCCTTTGTGACACAGATTTAGTGAGAGTTGAGGAATAGAAGGACCCAAATAGTATTCAGATTTGGCAACTTTTCATTTAAACTTGTCTAGACATTCAGTAGGTGGAAGCTGAGCAGCAAAGTGATGAGGTAAAAGAAAAAGGATAAGAAAACAGAGAAAGAGAGAAAGAAAAAAGAGAAAAATGGATAAAGCAAAAATTATTTATTTGTTAATTATTAAAAGCAAAAATGAAAACTGTGCAGCGAGCTTGCATTCCCTGTGAAATCCCTAGATCTCAACTCTCATGGCAGACTCTGTCTTTTTCTGTCCTGCCTTTTTTTGCCTAGATGGGAGGGAGAGAGGGGAGGGGATTATTACCAAGATAAAGGAGGATTACAGAGCTATAAAAATTTTTCACCTTAAAAATATTTTAAAAAGAGAAAAACTAGGAAAAAAAAATGAAAAGTCAGAAACAGAAAGGCAGAAAAAGACAGAGACAGAGAAGAAGACAGGGGCTCTACCCGGATAGATTCTCAGCAGAACACCTTCATTGCTCTTATCTCTGAAATCAGTAGCTCTCAGCTCTCATGGCGGACTCAGTCTTCTTCTGGCCTGCCTTTTTTTGCCAGAGTAGATTCTCCACCTAGCTTGTTAAATGCACCTGGCTCTTTAATGCTTCCTTATGTCTGGTTCCCTGTTGGCTCCTCTCCTTTCTTTATTTGTCTAGAAAACTCATTTTTTTGTGTTTTACCTTTTTCTATGAAACTGTTACCCCTGATTCCACTGGGCGATCACTCAGTGTGGCACTCAAAACCACATGTCCCAAAGCACATCGTATGAATAATATTTTTCTCTCTGTCTTCCTCCATAGATAGTAATTTTATGCAGTCTTTAACTTGATTTCCCCCTTGCCCAGTGTTTTGGGCAGTGCCATGTATGTGTGCCTGTGTGTATGTACATATAAAGGAACACTCATATCAGAGAAGGTTTTTAAATTATCTGTACATACATTCACACTGTATATTAGGTCATCAGGAAAATCATGATGTATTTTTCTGTGTTTTCCTATGCAAACATACTCCAAGACTATTCTGATGACCCAGTATATATGTGTGTATACATTTACTGTCTGGTGTATTTTGATGTGTTTATTAAAAAAAAGTCTTTAAAAAACTTCATCTGTTCATAATTTATAAAATGAGGTTTAGTAAGTAAAACTTCATGTTACAGATTCCATTTAGATAGCATGTGAGCCTAATCTAATAAATGACATAAAACATTTACTTGCTTATATTTTGTTTATTAATATAACATATAGAA
This sequence comes from Tupaia tana, assembly GCA_026018925.1. Lineage (NCBI taxonomy): Eukaryota > Metazoa > Chordata > Mammalia > Scandentia > Tupaiidae > Tupaia > Tupaia tana. Next base: position 64,240,994 of record JAKSZU010000001.1, read on the forward strand.
AATTTGAAAAGTGACTGTTACGAGGATTTTACCTTTCAGTAATCTGTTTCTTTTGCTCATTTTCCCCATTTTTAGAACCCTCCAGCCATTCTTTGAAGGATTATTACCCCGAGATAATCCAAGAAACACTCGATTTGCCATCAACTTCTTTACCTCTATAGGTCTTGGAGGTTTAACGTAAGGATTATTTTCAGAATTTCATTTTCACTTTACAAAATTATTTCTCAATTGCCTTTGAAGCAGAATCTTACAGATTATATTTTTAATTAGGGATGAATTGCGTGAGCATCTCAAAAATACACCAAAGGTCATCGTGGCACAGAAACCAGAGGTTGAACAAAAGAAATCCTCACCATCCTCTTCTTCAGCATCTTCCTCTTCAGAGTCTGACTCCTCTGACTCTGATTCCGACAGTAGTGACAGCAGTTCGGAGTCATCCAGGGATGACAGCGATTCTTCCTCTAGCAGCAGTCATACCTCTGTCTCAGGTACTGGTGCTCATTTCTAATTTATCTTGCACTTTTTTAATAAATATATTGGAGGTGATATTTATTATGAGGGAAGAAAATAATTGTATTGGTAATTTATCTAATTTATTTTAGAGTTCAATTATTGAAAAAGCCATAATTAAGAATTTAATGATCATGTATCACTGTTGCAGTTTGTAGCATATTACGTTTATAATGCTGAGATTATTTTTTTTGAATCCTTATAGAAGGGAAGATACTTGGCAAGTATTGCAAATACTTATTTGAACAATGACTGAAATAACGTTCATAATGTCTATAATCTTGCTTATAGGATCTATCCTAATGCTATTATTTTAAGGAAAAAAATTTTTTAAGAGAGGTTTTTGCTATAGGGCACGTGCGCTTTCCAGAAAGACAGAAACAGAAAACGATAAATTGCCTATGGCGGGGGGATGGCCACACTGTAATCCTTTCTCCTCCATTCTCCTCTCGGGATCTTAGGCACACACGCACATTCGCCAGGCATGAGTTTAAGCCACCCAGTCCAGGACTCGAACTGCGGTCAACTATATGGGAGTCCAGCAACGTAACCATTACACCATCTGCTGGTCCCAAGAAATTCTTAAATGTTAGTTTTTCACTTTCTATAGTAAAGCTTTATGTTAGTAATTAACATCTGTTGAATGTTTTCATGAAGAGACCATCCATATAGCTAGCACACAGATCAAGAATTCCCAGCAGCCCAAAAGTTCTCCTTGTTTTCTTTCAGTTAGTTTTCCCCTCTCATCCCCGTGGCAGCTGCTATTCTGATTTGTAAATTCATAGATTAGTTTTGCCTGTTTTTAACTTCAGAATTACACATTATAAACTCCTTTTGGGACCCGCAGTTGGCGTGGCATAATGGCTATGTCGCTGAACTCCCATGTAGTTGACCACAGTTCGAGTCCCGGACCCGGTGACTTAAACTCACGCCGGGCGCATTTGCGTGTGTGCCCAAGATTCTGAGAGGAGAATGGAGGAGAAGGGATTGTGACATGGCCATCCTCCCTGGGGCGTGATTTCTTGCTTTCTGTCTGTCTTTCTTGGTCTTTGTAGTGAGCGCACATGCCCTATAGCAAAAACCTCTCAAAAAAAAAAAAAAAAAAAAATCCTTTATGCCTGGTCTATTTCTTTCAGCATTGCATTTGTGCAAGTTGTCCATGTGATTGCATTTGGTTCTAGCTTGTTTATTCATTCTAAATGTTATATTATTTTCTACTCTATGAATATTCCACAAAATGTTTATTCTTTTTGCTCAGTGGACAGTTAGATTTACAGAGTTCCCATGGATACTCTTATTTATATCTTGTGATGACTATACACATACACACACACACACACATATTTACAGCCTTCTGTTGGTTTTGTGTATGTACAGGGGAAATCATTGTGTTGTAGGATGCACGTATATTTAGCTTTAGTAAATACTTACAGTTTTCCAAGTAGTTATCCTACTTGCACTCCCAGCGGCCACATGTGAGAGTTCTAGATTTTATCCTAACACTTCAAGGTAACCGTCTTTTTCTTTTTAGCCATTCTGGTGGGTGGGTAATGATACTTCATTGCATTTTCTTGATCACTAATGAAGTTGAACATCATTATATATTATTGATCATTTTGAGATATATATATATATATTTTTTAATGTGACTGTTCAAATCTTTTGCCCCTTTTTTAAAAAATTAAGTTGTCTTTCTGTTGATATATAGGAATTTCTTATATATTTTAGATTTGTATCTTTGATGTATTTATGTCAAATAAATTGGTCATCAGGAAAATCATGATGTATTTTTCTGTATTTTTTTATGCAAAAATGCTTCAAGACTTCTCTGATGACCCAATATGTGTGTGTGTGTGTAAACCTGTATCTGTCCAATGTATTTTGATGTGTTTATTTTTAAAAAGTCTTTAAGAAACTTTCTCTGTTCCTAATTTCTAGAAATCAAGTTTCTATAATTTATTTATTACAAATAACCAGCCCCATTCTTGTCTGTCTAGACTTACAAGGCATCCAGAGCTCTGTTATCTTTATGTCCCTCAGCAGTAGTCTTGAGTCAGCAAGTGCTCCCTGGGTAAAAGTAGCTTTAGAAAGTCAGTTTATTTCTCTGTGCTTCTGCCTTCTCCTGAATTTTGGCACTTCTTCTTATAGTTTTTTTACTGCCTTTCACATAGCTTTTTTTTTTTTTTAACTTTTTATTTTAGACCACAGGAAAGCTACAAAAACAGCACAGAGCATTCACATGTACCTCTCTTCCAGATTCTCCTAATGTTACCAACTTACATAACCATAGTTCAGTGATCAAAACCAGGGAATTAACTTTGGAACATTATGAACTAAACTATAGATCTTTTTTGAATTTCACCAGTTTTTCTTCTGTTGTCCTTTTTCCTTATTTGGGGGTTCTGCTTCTGTTTAATTATGTTCTCTATCTTCTGCAACATGTGATAGGTCCTCTCACATTGTGCTCGTTCTTAATTGACTTGACTGGTCACTTATTTTGTAGCCTGTCCCTCAGTGTGGAGATTTACCTGGTGTTTCCTCATAATTAGAATGAGTTCACGTATTTTTGACAAGACTATCTTAGAAATGATGTTCTCCTTAGTGTTCTTAGTGTAACTTTTTTTTTTTTTTTTTTTGCTAAGACATATACACTTGCCAAAGAGAGACAGGAAGAGGGAGAAAACATCTCCCTTCTCATGAGGAATGGTCATGCCACAGTCCCTCTCCCTCTCTCTCTCCCTCGTTTTGGGATTTTGGACATGCATGCACACGTGTCCTGAATTGTTTTCCAAGTCACTGGGTACAGTACTTGAACCACGTAGTCAGCTTCTTGGGATCCAGCTGCCTTAACCTCCAGGCCACATAGCCAGCCCATTCTTTTTTTTCTTCCTTTTTCTTGAGAGGTTTTTGTGATAGGGCACGTGCATTCGCCAGAAAGACAGAGAGAGACAGAGAGACAGAAAGCAAGAAATCACCCCCCAGGGGGGATGGCCACGCCGCAATCCCTTCTCCTCCATTCTCCTCTTGGGATCTTGGGCACTCACGCACACGCGCCGGGCGTGAGTTTAAGCCATTGGGTCCAGGACTCGAACCATGGTTGACTACATGGGAGTCCAGTGACATAGCCATTACACTAACTGCTGGTCCCCAGCCAGCCCATTCTTATCAAGTGGTTCCTTATATTACTGTTTTACTTTTGGTTACATTATACCAGTTATTTTGTTAAAGTGCTGACTGCTGGATGTATCTTCACAGAAACTTTTTCTGTGTAAAATTAGTATCTTTTGGTGAAATAGTTTGATATAGTGCAAATCTCTTCCCCCTCTAGGTTTCATTTCCTAATTGTGTATATTCATCTTTGGATCTTGTCTGTAATACTGCCTATTACTGTGGTGTTTGCCTGATAGTCATTTCTGTTTCTGTCTTCTTCTACATCTACTAGTTGAATTTCTTCTATAAGAAAAAGTTGTCTCTCTTTTCCCATGTGTTTATTTGACTATATATTATATCATTGTGGACCTTTTAAATCTTACTCTGTGGGTTAAAGGCCAGTATTATTATTTTTTGTTCAACTAATATCAGCTTTGGAAATCAGGAGTTCCTTCAGCATGACTCCTGTGTTCTTTAACATATCTCCATCCTATGTTTTAGCATTTTCTTCTATTATAGCATCATAAGTTCCAGATCTCTAGTGTCTTTAAATGAAGAAGGTTTTAATTTTATCTGGCATTTCTAGTTGTTTTCAGCGGGAGGACAGGTCTTCCACGTATTTCTCTTTCCTACTTTGAAAAGGAAATTTTGTAGTAAGCGATATTATTTTTTTTAATTTTTATTTATTCAGTATACATCTTTACATTGTACAACATGGCTTTTCCCAGCATGAATACAGTGGATGTTAGTCAAGTCAAAGACATTACCATATAAGTTATCATCAACAGATAACTTTTCATTTTGTCTGTGAAGTGTGTGTGTGTTATTTCCCTGATCTCCTCCCTCCCATTCTCTCTTACCCTCTTCCTGTTATCCATCCCCTCCTATACTGCAGTATCTGTAGTTGCTCTCCTTGCTATTATACCTTTCATTCTTTCAGTTTCTGCTTTAGAGTGAAGACACTTGGTATATATTAAGTGGGGACACATAATGCCTGTCTTTTGAGTCTGGCTTGCTTCACTCAGAGTTAAGGCTTCCATATTTGTTGACTTTGTATCAGTTGTCAGGGTCTCTTTTATTTTTAGTAGTAGTAGTCCATAAAATACATGTGAGATTCCCCGCATTCTCCCGAATGTCATTCTGGTTCACATTCTCTGTAAAGGTCAATTTTTTTTTAACCGCAGGTCAGCTCTGCTTTTATTCATTATTGTACCTTGATCTGAATAAGGGATTGTCTGCTTGTCTGAAATGCATGACATTTCTTGTTTCTGTTTTGCCATATTTCAGAGAGCTAGTACTTTTTTCTTGTATCCTTGAAGTTGAAGTCTAATGTTTATACTCTTGTTCTCTAGCTGGTTATATTTTAGTGTTTCATTGATTGTGTCTAATCCTGAGTTATGAGCCTTTATTTTTTATATTTTCAGAGCAGGATTCTGTTTGCTCATTGGAACTTTTATTCCTGAATTGAAATATATAAATATTGTTCATTTAATGTTCATCTATTTTAATGCTATGGAATTTATTATTTCATGTTATCTGTTTTGTGAACAGGTGATAACACAGCATGAATTGCTGCAGTAAGGAAGCTTGCTGATTCAAATTAATTTTCCTTATCATTCAATTTCAGTAGAGAACTTTGCTTTATTAAAAAGTATTAAATAGCATAAAAATAGTGTGAACTTACCCAAATTAGAAAATTGTAGGGTAAACGTAACAAAGGGAAAGTACCTTGCATGTTGTCATGTGTTTGGGTTTTAATGTCAGTAAAACCCTGAGAGTGGTGTACAGTAGGGTCAGAGGGACATTAGTTTAGCAGAGCCAGATGGTTTCTGCTTGGGTAGCTGCAGCTCAGCCGAGCTATTCAATAGGAATCAATGAAATAGGTCCTGCATGGTAAACCACTGAATGTACCATGTGCCAAGGGTAGGCATTTGGCAGAGGAAACAAGTTGGTACAGCGAGAGTTGGATAGAGTTAGGGTAAGCATAGGCTGTTTTCTACCGTATTTTATTCTTTTTATGTATATATGCATGAATTCTATCAATTTTGTTCTTCAGCACCTTTGATTATGTAAGCAAATTAAGTAACACAGAGTGATTAAATTTGCTTTATAGCTTAAAACAATAAGTTACTTTGCTATAATTATTTTATATTTATGTTAGTAAAATTAAACCATTCAAGGTCTTTTTAGAGATTTTTTTTCAGAAACCAAGCTTTATTGCCTTCATAAAACCTATAATTATATATCTCAACATAACTTGCTTATTGGTGCAATTAGTGACTTTCTGATAGCATGGAGAACAGAAATAGTTTTCATTGGAAAGAGATTTGTATTTGAAAGATATATATTCATGCCATTAAGTAAACCTAGTTATCCCACTCCTCCCCACCTTTAGGAAGTGATGTTGCTGGTGTTTGTGGCCTTTTATTTTGGTTATTTACAAGATAAGACATAATATATAATGCACATGGACTGCAATTTCTAATTTTAGATAAAACTTATCAGTGGAAATGTACCATTCTAGTCACTCATAAAAATTTTTACATTTGCCATAGTTTAAAATTCTTGTTTACTTACTGATTTGAGTCTTAAAAATTACACACGTTTTATAAAATGATCTTCATCAACTTTCTATTCAATTTGGCTCTGCATCCAGTTTATATGAATTAATAAACCTAGAGTGTGTTAGTAAATGCGATTGTTAAATTATGAAATTAAGATGAAAATAAGTTAACTATGTGTAATTTTATACATGCAGCTAAAGATGTGAGAAAGAAAGGACAAGGGAAGACCAGAAGTAAAGAAGTAGATAAATTGATCAGAAATCAACAAACAAATAATAGGAAGCAAGAAGAAAGAAGGCCAGAACAAAGGCACCAGGAAACAAGAACTGAGAGAGAAAGAAGATCAGAAAAACACAGAGATCAAAATTCAAGAGATACAAATTGGAGAGATTCAATAACAAAATACTCGTCAGACAGAGGTGTTCCTTTTGAACGAAATAGTTACAGTAGAGTTGTGAATGACAGAGACCGAGAGATGCATATTGACTTGGAAAATAAGCATCGTGATTCTCATAAGAAGAGGGGAGAGAGGAGAGATTCTTTTTCTGAAAAAGAGAAACACAGGAACCGAAACAAGGACAGTGAAAATATTAGAAGAAAAGATAGATCAAAGTCAAAGGAAAGGAATAGAAAACATTCAGGTTCTAGAAGTGATGAAGATAGATACCAGAATGGTGCTGACAGGCGATGGGAAAAATCCAATAGATACTCTGAACAATCCAGAGAATCAAAGAAAAATCAGGATCGACGAAGAGAAAGGTCTCCGGCAAAGCAAAAATAATTCCGTAAGTCACGACGGAAACTGGACATGCCTTATATTCATTTGAAACAAATTATTTTTTACAGCGATTGACGAACTTTATAGAGAATTCTTGTATAAAGTACGGGTTTGTATTTGTAAATTTTAAACTGTTTTCACTTCAACATGTTTTATAATTGATGCAGCTCCAGGACCTCTACGTAAAATTATTTGAAGAGAAAATTTTCAACAGAAAGGAATGTAAGTCTTGCTTATATTTTGTAAATAAAATGATCAAATGCTCATTGTATCAGTGTTTTTTTTTTTCATTGACAATGTACTTTTTCCTGATGGTGTTTCAAATTGTCTACAAGGCTATTATAATGAATTATTACTGACTTTCTATTTATAACTGAAGACCATGAAAGATAAACAATTTCAGTTTAATATTTTTGCTTTGTAATGGGAAGTTAGGTATCTTTTTCTAGTGATCACCCTTTAAGTAGAAGATTTATTACAATGTCTGTATTATGTCTTGAACAAAATAGTGTGTGGTTTTCAGCAAGTGTTTGGTGAAGCTAGATGTGTATTACTCTTTAAACCAGTACATAGCTAATTATTAATAGTTGGGACTTGTCTCATTTTCTCCTTGCACTATTGGATGACATTTCATTGAAATTCTTTTAGTTTAGTGTTTTTTCACAGCCTTGATTGATGTTATATCATTGACGGTGAATTAATATGAATTTAATTTTTAATTTGGATCAATAGGTCCTTAGAAAACATAGTCATGAGATATATGAACAGCCTAAATGAAATAATTTAAATTTTTGTTAAGAATTTTTACAGGGGGCCAGCAGGTTTTCCATGGACTACAACACAGCCCACTATAGTTTGAGTCCCAGACCTGCTGGCTTGCTTTCTCACTTTCTCTTTGTCCCTCTCTGGTCAAATTAAAATAAATAAATAAGTTAAAATAATTTTTAAAAAAGAAAAGAAAGAAACCTAGAGAGCCACTTTAAAAAAGAATTCTTAAGGGTTTCTATCATTTAACTCTTCCAATTATATGCAACCATATTTTTTATTTTTTTTTAAGAGGTTTTCGCTGTAGGGCACGTGCGCTCACCAGACAGAGAGAGAGAGACAGAGAGATAGAAAGCGAGAAATCACCCCCCAAGGGGGATGGCCACGTCGCAATCCCTTCTCCTCCGTTCTCCTCTCGGGATCTTGGGCATGCACGCACACGCACCCTGCGTGAGTTTTAAGCCACCGGGTCCAGGACTTGAACTGCGGTCAACTACATGGGAGTCCAGTGACATAGCCATTACGCTAACTACTGGTCCCCATATTTTTTATTGGTTTTGAAATAAAATATTGTCTCTGAGATATGCTGACAGACATTTAACTGTATCTAATAGATTTCTTGTACTTGCTGACTTTGAAAATTTTATCCAATGTCTGGGTTCAAGAATATTGCAACCATCATAATGTTTATCTTTCAGGCATACTCTTAATTCAAAATATTTTCTGTTTTTGTTACTTAAAAACTCAAGTATAGGGAACAGTAGATGGCGTAATGGTTACATTTCTAGACTCCCACATGGCCAAGTGTGGTTCGAGTCCTGGACCCAGCAGCTTAAAACTCACACCAGGAATGTGTGTGTACTTGCCTAAAATCCTAAGAGGAAAATGGAGGAGAAGGGATTGTGGCGTGGCCATTTCCCCCGGTAGGGACTGATTTCTTGCTTTCTGTCTCTATGTCTCTCTCTGTCTCTGGCAAGTATAGGCACCCTATAGCAAAAATCTCTCTCAAAAATCCTCAAGTAAAAGTAACAGTAAAGTCCATACAAATGAGTATTATCCTTTCCCTACCCCACACCCTAAAGGAATATTAACTGAATATGACAGTTGGAAAAATTATTTTTAGCATTTTCTCCTACCTTGGTGGTTAGTAAGTGGTGAGTGTCATAGAAAGGACTGCTATAGATTGCATTTTGCAGAAATGTGAACTGAGTAACCTGAGTTTAAGAACAAAACAGGAACCAGCATGAGGAAATGCAGTTTTGCCTTCAAAATGCATGTTTATGGCATCAACTATATTGTATATACTATCTGCCACTCAGGCAGACATTTCACCTTTATTCTTTAATATACAGACAAGAAACATGTTGCCTGTGTTTGTTGTTTTTAATTTTTTATACTATTTTTAGAATTAGCTTTTCTTCAGAATCAGGTGAGTTCTAGGTATTTTGTGTGTATTACTCATTATTTGTTAAGTTGGCAACTTCTTTGTCTCCGAGCAAAAAAGTTCTATTCCTCCATCCCTCCTGTCTTTCTAGCATCTTCTCCCTTGGTATCTCCTTTGTGGTGACTTCGGAATCCACAACATCTCTGAAATCTCTCCTTGAAGCAGGACACTTTGACCTCTGCCTGTCCAGCTCACCCACTTAGCACTGCTCAGCTTTAATAGTTATTTTCACCTCCTCAAAACTTCTGAACCACTAATTTGTAGTCAGTTACCCACCTTTCATTTCTTCAGTTCCCTCCTTCCATTACCTATCATATGAACAGATGAATAAGCAAATCAACTCATGGAATTTTTTTTGTAAGGTTTTGCCTTAGGGTGTGTGCACTCACTGGAAAAAGAGACCGAGACAGAGGAAAAGTGAGAAATCACCCCCCAGGGGCATTGGCCATACACAGTCCCTTCTCTTTCCGGGATCTTGGGCATACATGCACACACACCCTGTGTGATTTTGAAGCTACTGATCTGGGACTTGAAGCACAATTGGCCATGTAGGAGTCCAGCTATTTAACTGCTATGCTATCAGCTGACCCCTCATATAATTCTTTCTAAATGACCCTATGTGAATTTGTAGCATCTCCTCGGAGAACAGGAGACTAAAGTCCAGAAAAGTTAATTGGGCTCAGGCCACAACATTGTTAAGGAGCAGGACTAAGTTTTAACCCAATTTGACTTTATTTCAAAGCAGAACTGGAGAATGGAGAGAAGTTTGAGAAATACTGGAGTATCAGCTCTGTGAACTTAGGTGATTTATTTCACTTCTCTGAACTTCAGGTATGTTTTTAAAAGAGGTATTGTGCCTGCCTTCCCCAGCCGTAGAGATGACTTAATGCAATTATGAAGTCAAAGGCCTAGCGGTATTTAATACCAAGTGGAATGCAACAAATACTCGTTTTCCTTTATCTCAGCATGCAGCCTAGGCTTAGAAGAAAATTCAGGTTCATTGACTGGCTCATTATGATTGCTTTGTTTCATCCCACCTGGAATAGCACTTACTACTAAAAACAAACAAAAATGTCCAGAATTGTTTTAAAGTGGCTTCACAGAACATTCAGGGATTTTTCTGGAGTCAAGGTGTAATGGTAATTCTCTATCAGCTTTCTTCTATCATAGCACTTCTTTTCCAGATATATGTATGCTTTTAGTTCCAGCAACCTGCTTCTACCACTTACATCACATTTCTCAAATGTCTTTTCAGAAGGAAAAAAAAAAAAGGTTTTGGTTATCATAGTTTGAGTATATTTTTGGTTCTTTAACACTTTGTTTACATCATCTATATTTTGATTTTACTAACACGTGTTTTTTTTTTTTTCTCCCCTAATTTTTGGTTGTTTTCATGTATCAAGATTTCTTTTCAGCTCCTTGATGTTTTCTTTTTCTTTTTTTTTTCTTTTTTTTTGGGAGAGGTTTTTGTTAGAGGGTGCATGCACTCACCAGAGAGAGACAGAGAGACAGAAAGTGAGGAATCACCCCCCCCGGAGGGGATGGCCATGCTGCATTCCCTTATCTATTCTCCTCTCGGGATCTTGAGCATGCACACACACACGCCCAGCGTGAGTTTAAGGTACCAGGTTTGGGACTCAAACCATGGTCGGCTGCATGGGAGTCCAGCGACATAGCCATTATGCTAACTGCTAGTCCCGATGTTTTTGTTTTCCAATCCAATTGTCACTTTAAGAAAAAAAATTTATAGGGCATGTACGCTCACCAGAGACAGAAACAAAGGGAGGAAAAGTGAGAAAGCACCTCTTGGTGGCCATGCCATAATTTCTTCATTCCCCTTTTGAGATCTTGGGCATGCATGTTCCTGTTGTATTTTTCATCTAGGGCTCAAACCATGTAGTTGGCCATGTGGGAACCAGCCACCCTAACCATCATGCCACTGGCTGGTTTGCAGTTATTTTTTCAATGTCCTTAAATGTCCTTTCTGTCTGATCCTTGAAGACTTTTTATTCTGTTCCCTGTATATTCTTCAGAACATTTTGCTAGTCAAGCCAAGCAAACGTTCTTTATATGCATTGCTGTGTGAGCTCAGAGAGCCTGTGTGTTCCCTTGATATGGACATGTTCACATTACCCACTTTGAAGACTACCACCGTTTAGTAGGGTTCTGTTCTCCAAGTAGAACATTGGTTTCTTGAGGTTAGCTAGTCATATCTATTGCATTTTATGTTTATTGCAGAAAAATGCAAGGCCAAATCTTAACACTGCTACCTGCCCTCCCCACCGCCCCAAACCCAAGCTTTATGGTAAGGAATTAAGCTCGAGTTCCCTGTAGATAGATGTGCACAGGTAGAAGGAGAACGGAGATGCTCAGCTACCCCAGGTCACAAAGGGATGTGCATGTCTGTGTACACCAGGAGCTGAAGTGAAAGTGCTTGTAGAGATACTCAGGTTCTGGGGCCAGCAGGTGGTACAGTGGTTAGGGTGCTGGACTACATATGGCTGACTGTGACGCAGCAGCTTGAGGATCATGCTGGGCGTGTGTGCATGTGCGTATGTGCCCAGAGTCCTAAAAGATAGTGGAAGAGAAGAGATTGCGGCCTGGCCACTCTCCTCTGGGGGAGGGGGAGGGGTTTCTCTCTTTTTTTCCTCTCTCCAGCATACACACATGCTCTATGGCAAAAAAAAAAAAAAAAAAAAAAAAAAAAAAAAAAAAAAAAAAAAACACACCTTAAAAACCAAAATACTCAGATTGATATACAGCAATTGATTACCATTTTATTTTAGTACTATTCATCAACTGCACATTAAGTCTAACTGAGTTTTGTAGCACCTTTACCATTTGCTGTCTCTGGACAGGTTTAGGTAGGTTCTTTGACCCATTCGTTTTCTCACTTTTCCAGTGGTACAGTACTGTACTCTCCTGAAATGTTGAATATCTGTTGCATACTTAGAACCATGCCCATAACCAAGTGCTCACTGTTATTACTGTCTTTTTTTTTTTTTTTTACTATTTTGATCATTGTCATTAAAGTTGACATAGGACCATTAGACCAGGAATTGCAAACTCAAATCCTTACAGGGGCCGGGTTGATAGCTAAATGAGACAAATTGAATTGGAAGGTGAATTGGAGTCAGTTATAGGCAGTGACACTTGCTCAGCCTCTATTCAGTACTGCCTGTAGAAACGAAGGTCTAGGTTGGCCATTTGCCTGGTATTCAAGGAATTTATAGGATTTTAATATAGCTTCTGATTTTTAAATATTAACAATGATCTTTAAGTTTCAAACAAAATTATGCAATATGAACAAAACAACCTATAGGTAAACTAACTTTTGAGTAAGTAGCCAGTTTGTGACTCTGCTCTAGACTCTCAAAAACTACTTATTACATAATTTTGAAATGACACTGTGTTATATACAACATAGGTTTTCAGTTTCTGCTCTTCATAGAATGGCAGGGTCAAGACCTTCATCTCTCTTTGGAAAACCTCCACTTACTTTACTAACTTCCATAATATTCATGAGCTAAATTGTTACAAAACTTTTGTCAGGGTTTAGTTCTGTGTTTCATTGGCCTACTCCCTAACCACAATTCCAAGTATCTAAAATACAATTCATTTTTTTCTTAAATCTGCCTTGTTATGCTGTGGATAATGTTCGTCCCCCAACGTTTGATGTTTTGGAATCTGATGTTGGGAGGTGGTGATATCTGGCGGACAGTGATTGGATCATTGTTATTGCATCGTGGGAGCAATGCTCATAAAAGTTGTAGCTTTTATGTGAAAGGGTTCTCTAAAGAGCTGGCTGTGATAAAGGGATCATTAACAACAGGTTGTTCGCCCATCTTCTGCATTTCTCTTGGCCATGTTGTAGGCCAGCCTGATTACCAGGCCTACGCTTTGGGAGTTGCTTGCCACCAGAATGGGAGTTTCTAGGTACCAGAATTGTGAGTTAATAAACCCCTATTTTCTTTCTTTTTTTAAAAAAGGATTATTTACTTACTTTTATTCATTCATTTTATTTTAATTTGACCAGAGAGATACACAGAGAGAGAGAAAGAGGGAAAGTGAGAAAGCAAGCCACCAGGTCCAGGACTCGAACCATAGTCAGCCATGTGGGAGTGTCCAGCGCCTTAACCACCACGCCACCTGTTGGTCCCATAAACCCCTATTTTCTTTATAAATTAATCAGTTTCAGGTATTTTTATGAAAACACAATAACAAGCTAAGAAGTTTATGTTTTCAAAGTTCCTATAATTGCTTCCACCAATCTCCTATCCCTTTTTGGTTTTCACTGCTTTTCTCCTGTCCCCAAATCAACAAATCCTAATACCACTTTCAAAAAGCTTTGGAATATGTCCTCATCTTCCCAACCAAAGTGCTAGCACCATAGTTCTGATCCTTTTTACTTTTTATTTTGTGACTGGAGTGTTCAACAGTGGTTTATTAATTCTCTGTTACCAGGTACTGTTCTACTTGACGCGGGTATATTGATGAGCAAATAGAAAGCTGTTCTCAATTGAGCTTGAATTCTTGAAGGGAGAAGCAAAATAATCAGGTTCAAAAAAATAAAAACATATACTTTGAAAAATGCTAGTCATTCAGTAAGGCTGAGAGACTAGTGCAGTACCACCTGTGTATCATTCACCTAAATTAAGATTAAAGCATTATTTTTATGCTGTCACTCTCTTCTACACTGAAGTCCAATGATTCATCCAACCTCTAAAATAAACATAAATTCTCAGCCTGCTCCTATAGTTTCAAGTTCAACTTGTCTTTCCTTGATGTTTGCTCTAAGTTCGGCCATTCTCTGAGCACACCATGTGACAGGCATTTTAGTGTCTGATTTCTGCAGGAACAACCGCAAGGTAAGAGATGCCCCAGTTTTGTAGCCTGCAGGCTGGATTCTGCCCAACTAAGAGGTGGCAGAGCTGGGACTCCAGTCACATTCTCTCACTAGACAGGTGAAAGTGGTATTTTCACAGGGTTCCCTTGCCATGCAAACCTTGATGTCAGGCCGGTTATTTACTGCCCTGAAAAGACACTGCTGTTTCTTATCTCTGGATATCTGCCTTCTTACCCTCCACTTGTATCTTTCTCTAATTATTCACATCTTTCAAAGTTTAGCACATGTACCTGGCAACTCCCCTGAAAGTTTCTCTGATGTGGAGAACAGCAATGGCTTTTTCTTCTATAGCACTTCATGCATTCAAGGCACATGTAGTATAGCCTTGTAATTGGCACTTACACATTGTATGATGAGATCGTTTGTATAAATTATCTTTTCTCCCACACTGAAGTAGATTATCTAATTATCAGGGAGGCAGGAGTTTGGTCTTAAACATCAACTTTCCCTCTGCACTGTTATGGATCCTGTTTGCTATCTAACTCTCCATCTAAAAGCGTCCTGCAAACAAAGTACTGACACCTGTTCCTCTTTTGTAGATTGCTGTCTTTGTAGGAACTAGGGAAAGTAACAGCCATTTTGCAGCTTTTCCAGTTTTCTTTTATCTGTAACACCTGTGAACCCTGACTATATAACTCCTGTAACTTCTGCAAGTGGAGGCCCAGACTTTGGAGGATGAGTGCTGCTGGGTCCACTGGCATAATAAACCTGAGTTCTCTTGCTCTCTGAGGGGCGCTTGGTTACTTAGCGGTCTGTTTCTGCAACAACACCTTGCTATAAACCAGAGTTTCTGAGCCTTGCTTCTATTGACATTTTGGATCAGTTAATACTTGTGGTGTAGTGCTGGCCTATGCATCATAGGATGTTTAGCAGTGCTCCTGGCTCTACTTATTAGGTGCCTGGCTCTACTTATCAGAGCCTTCTGACAGTACATACCCAGATCTAGCTAAATATGCCCAGTGAAGGGGGGCTTTCCTCTAGTTAGTTACCACTGCCGTAGAGCAGTTTTGGAAATAGACTTGTAGACGGCAGTGATGGTGCTTATTCTGTGCATCATCTCTATTGTCCAGTCATATAAAGCTGTGTTAACTTATACCACCCTCTTGTTTTAGGGAAGATTAGATTTGTTTTAAGTATAGAAGTTATCATTTAATTGAATGGTGGACAGCAATATTCCACCTATTTTGTTTAGGAAGATATATATATATATATATTTTTTTTTTTTTTTTTTTTTTTTTTGAGAGCTTTTTCACTATAGGGCGCGTGCGCTTGCCAGACAGAGAGAGACATAGAGACAGAAACCGAGAAATCACCCCCCAGGGGGGATGGTCACGCCGCAATCCCTTCTCCTCCATTCTCCTCTCGGGATCTTGGGCACGCACGCACATGTGCCCGGCGTGAGTTTTAAGCCACCGGGTCCGGGACGCAAACCGTGGTCGACTACATGGGAGTCCAGCGACATAGCCATTACGCTAACTGCTGGTTCCCTAGGAAGATATTTTGATATCTAATTCTAGGGAAGACATTCTGGTTCACATTTTAATAGATAGGGTTGTGTGTGTATGTGTGTGTGTGTGCATGTATGTGTTCAATAGAAGCATGATTAGCCTATTAATACAACTGTTCCACACAGGTTCTGGTTTCTCATTGTAGTTGTGTATTATACCAGCACTTATCTTAGGGTAGGAAAAAAAAAACACTGTGACTAGAAAGAAAGAGGTTACCTGAAAACGTTGATTTTTTTTATTCCTTTTTAAATGTTTTAGTTGATTTTATTTTTAGAACTTTTAGTTTCACAGTGAAATTGAGCCAAAAGTAGAGATTTCCCATATATCTTCTGTCCCAATGCATGGATATTCTCCCCCCACTATCAACATCCCACTAGAGTGGCACAGTGTTACAATTTGTGAATCACGTTGGTATTCTCATCCAAAGTCCATAGTTTACATTAGCGTTCCCTCATCCATACACCTTCGTCTTTGATCTCACACTTCAGTAATAATCAAATTGTTGTTAAAATGAATTAACTGGTTGCTTAATCAGTAATTTCATGCATTAGAAGATCTAAAAGATGGAGCAAGTGGGATTGTATCCACTGTAAATCAGCTATCCTCCTGGAAACGGGAAATGCTAGAGTACCTTCAGTAAGAATTAAGAGTCCTTTTGAGTTCTATTCTATATATAGCACCTTGGTTTTCTTTACCAGAGATCTTCCCTGCCCAGAACTATTCTTGTGACCAATATCTGTGAAACCCTGTGAGGGCTATACTTAACATTTGCTGATTTCTTTCACAAGTCTCCTCCGCCCAAGTTTGTTTCCTACATGAGCAATAGAAATAAAGACAGAGAAGGCCAGCGTGTGGCATGGTGGTGACGGTGGCTGGATTCCATGCGACCAACTGCATGATTCAAGTTCTGGACCTTGTGGCTTGAGAAACATGCTGGGTATGTATGTGTGTGTGCTTAAATCCCTAGAAGAAAATAGAGGGGAAGGCATTGCATCATGACAGTCCCCTCCAGAGGGGGTGCTTTCTCACTTTGTCTTTCTGTCTGTCTCTCTCTCTCTGGAAAACATACATACCCTGTAGCAAATTTTAAAAGAGAGAGAGAGAGACAGCACCTCGTATAGGGTCTTGACATCTCAATTCATCCCCAGCCTCAGATCAAACTCAGATCATAGGCACATGTGTGCCAGGAGTACTCAGGAAGGTTTCCAGACACAAAATGTAGGTCAGCCTTGCAAGGCATCTTTTACCATTGAACCATGATTCTGCCCCTAATATTTGCTGATTTTGTCTGAAGATTTTTTTTTTTCTGTCTGACAAATGTTTCTGGTGAACCTGCCAACAAAGAACTGACCTGGCTACATGTAGTTCCCAGTTTCCTCTCGACACTAATTGGTTTAAGACTGAGCATGTGATGTATGCTGTGCCACCCAGAATTCTTTATTAGTTTTTCAGTTTCAGCCATGAAATACAAACCCATGTCTAAGTGCACACAGTGCAAAAGGTATTTATTGGTGCTGGACCTTCCACTGCTCTGCAGAAAAAGGTAACCTACAGTAGGGAAAGAGTCAGTGCCATCAAGGTTGAAGAGCCCAGCAGGAGAGGCAGAGTCCCAACAATTTTGTTTGAGTCCCTGAGTCAAATTGTCACTAAATATAGAATCCCAGGTTTTTGTTTTTGTTTTTGAGAGGTTTTTGCTATAGGGCGCATGAGCTCACCAGACAGAGAGACAGAGAGATAGAAAGCGAGAAATCATCCCCCAGGGGGGATAGCCACGCTGCAATCCCTTCTCCATTCTCCTCTTGGGATCTTGGGCACGCACGCCCGGCATGAGTTTAAGCCACCGGGTCCGGGATGCATAACCACGGTTGACTACATGGGAGTCCAGCGACATAGCCATTATGCTAACTGCTGGTCCCAAGAATCCCAGTTTTATGAGCTAATGATTCCCTTTTCTGCTTAAGCTCATTAGATTTGTATTTGCACCACTTGCACTAAAAGCATCCCTAGTAATTAGGATTCTTGTTGATGGACAAGTTGGAATCACTTGAGTGGTAAGGACTGTCAGGTCCACCTTTCTGCACTTTAGCTTGCAGTTCTTTTTACCAATAGGTGGAAATAAATACAAACATGACTATGAGAAAAATACAACAAAGGACCTTTGGTGGCTCTTAATAATTTATGGAAACATCTAAATGAATGATTTCAGATGAGAGTAATTGTATTACTAGGAATCGGTGCTCTATTTGTATAAATTACAGAGAGCCTCTCTTTCCTACAGCATCCTTCTTGGGCTTTGAGATGTATTGCACAGATACAACAATTCAATTCACAAACAAAAATTGGTTTTATATTACCAGTGAGGACTAACTATAGCTATTTTTGAGATGTACTACCTTCTTTAAGTTACAAAGATATTTGAACATATTACCTTAACAACTTATGTATTCTACAGATCATTTTACAATATGAAATAGTGAACAGTAAGAACACCATGAACATTTTCAATCTTCTTACACAATATAAATGTGGTCTGAAAATCCCATTATACACAAATGCATACAGAGACTCTTCTTCAAAATACATAAAATGCATGAAAGTAAGTATTACCACCATTTCTCAAGCTTTTAAAACAATGTTACTAGTGTCCATAATACCAGTTTTTGGTCCAAAAAAAAAAAAAAAAAGAATAAACTTAGAGGTAGTTATCCAAAGAAGTAAAAGAGAAGAGGGAAAATTGTGTTTATGGCTAGAGGAAGATTCTGCCTACAATAGTACTGATTATCTCACGCATAGCTGCCAACCTCTTATGTGTTACTCACCTATGCTTGAGACAGTACTGTTAAAGTGATAGGAGAGGGAGGCTCTGGAGAGAGCAGGCCACTACTGATCTCAATAACTACTGTAGGCTGGAAGTTCAATTAAGCACTCCGTGAATGCATGGGGAAAAAGTTCAGTATTTTTATTTATTCTTAGACAGGATGATTTGATGTTACATGGAATTCTAAATATGGGGTAAGCTACTATTAACCCAATTGGAGCCCAAATATATATGTTTTATGGTAGAGCAAGAGAGAGAATGTACAAGAATGCATTAGCTTAAAACCTAGAACACCAAAATAAGGATAACATGTATGCATAAAAGTATGTTAAAGAAATCTGAACATACATGTTTCCTGTGATTCAGCATTTGCACTCTTGAATATATACTCAAAAATGTGTACAAAAGATATATACAACAATATTCAGGGGTCATCTCCATGACCTGGTTGTTAAGGCAGCAGGATCCCACATGGCCGACTGTGAAACCTGAGTCCCAGACTGGGGGCTTGAGAAACATGCCAAGCACCTGTGCTTGTGTACCCAAAATCTAAAGAGAGGGAGCAATGGAGAAGGGATGGCAATGTGACCATTCCCAATAGGTGGCACTTCCTCCTCCCCCTCTCTCTTTGTTTCTCTGTCTCTGTCTGGCAAGTGCATATGCTCTCCAGGAAATAAATAATGTTCAGAATCACTAGTAATTATAGGTAATTGTAGCCAAAAGTTGGAAATAGACCAAACATCCAAATTTGTGCAATATTTATGCAATGGAATACAATTCAGAAATGAAAATGATAAAGCCACAACCACATTCAAAAACAGAATCTAACAAGCATAAATATTGAATAAAGAAGTCAGCCTTAAGAGAATGTACTCTATATAGTCACAACTATACATAGCAAATTGTAGACAGGCTAAACTAAACTAGTCAGAACAGTGGTTACATTTGGGAAAAAGAGTGAGATGATATTGGGAGAAGTGATAAATATTGGGGAAAACTACTTGGGTGTTGGTGATGTTTTATTGCCAGACTTAGGTGTTAGATACAGAAATGTATTCATTTTGCACTGAGGCATTGAATTAAAGCTCTTTAAGTTTTGTATACTCTGTGTTCAGTAGCAAAAGCGAAAAATTTTAAAAAGGTATATAAAATCTCCTATAGTAAACTGGGCTTCTGACCTTCTTTCCAACTCAAATATAGCTAAAATAGTTGCCTCTTGCCAACCATAAAGATATATGATATGGAAGATTACATGTCCACAGATTTCTCTTTCTCTATGCATGCCCCTTATCACGAGGTATACTCTTGAAGTCATTCTTTTTTTTTTTAGAGGTTTTTGCTATAGAACGCATGCGCTCGCCAGAAAGACAGAGAGAGACAGAGATACAGAAGAAGTCACCCCCCAGGGAGGATGGCCATGCCACAATTCCTTCTCCTCCATTCTCCTCTTGGGATCTTGGGCACACACGCACACATGCCCGGTGTGAATTTAAGCCACTACGTCCAGGACTTGAACCATGGTCGACTACGTGGGAGTTCAATGACATGGCCATTACGCTAACTGCTGGTCCTGAAGTCATTCTTGGAACCAAAAGAGATACCCAACACTGAATCTTAGTTTCAATTAGACTGAATAGTTAGAATTTCAGTTAGTTTTTACAGCAGGAATATACTTTTACACTTTTGTGAGAGGTTTGAATCCAGGTATGAGACTTGCTTTGGCCAATAGGACATTAGTAAGTGTAATAAGCACAAAACCTCGAGTAGTTCTTAATCACAGGGGTTTGGGTTCTCCTGACACAGGAAATCCATCACCAAGAGAATGAGCCCAGATTAGCATGGTAGAGGATGATAGATTGCAGCCAACCCTCTAATCAACATTGATCCAACTGCCATACATAAAAGTGAGTTCCACCAGCTTCCCCAATGCCAGATATGTGAGTGAGCCCTGACCTGTCTGGTATAAACCAAAGGACCACTCAGCAACTCTCAGAACCTTAAGAACTAATAAATCTTTGCTTTTTAAAGCCACTTTTAGAGTAGTTTGGATGTAACGAACTAGCTGATACACACAATAATGATCTCTGAACTTTCTGTACAGCAAATATAATAGCACATATTATTACACACTTAATACCTGTGTTTAAAAATGATAGAGGATTCTTCTTGTCCTCAGTCTTTTCTTCTGAATAGTTTTATAACATAAAGCTCCATTATTGAGCTTCACAAATGTTAAAATACTTAACATGCCCATTTCATCTTCTTTATTATTGTCATTTTTGTTTTGTTTTGTTTTTCTGTTCTGGCCTCTGAAAGCTCCAGGAATCACCTTCATTTATGTTAAGTTTTCCCATAATCCATAGCGACTACTGTTTTTATCTGTTTAGAAGTAATAATCAAAATTATTCTTTAGCAGTTGCATGAGTTTTTCGAAGTGATACATTTCATACTATAGAAATGTTGAACAAATTTACCATGGAGGGTTGTAGAATCTCCTTTAAGCCTTTGAAAGATTTCTCTCCTGTTTAGTCATTTAGGATGTCCTCTATTTGATCTCTTAGTTCCTTATTATCTCTATGAGTTTAGCGTATGCTACCAATGCAGCATAGACTAAGGTCCAGAATAAACTGTCATGTATCTCCTTGCAACGTAGCAGCACTGACATCATTTAAAAATATATATATATATCCTTAACTCTTAGAGACTTATGACTTGTAATCTGAGTTTTTGGGAGAATCCTACTTAATTGATTAGCTCTGTTTGCTGTGGCATTGTAAGCCATAGCCTTTGGTGTATACCACTGATCAGAGGTGCAGGTGGAAGAAACTGGTTACTGATTAACACGACTACATTGCCACAATAGAAAAACTGCCTCCTCAAGTGTATGATTTACTAATAGATGCTCCAACATCATCCTTAAGCAATTCCTAGAAGTCTTTAGGGAATGCTACAATTCTGTTCTTGCTTTTTCTACTTGTCTCAAGTACCTAATTTGAAGAGGTAAAAACAAATTTGTGGTGGATATTTTGAAATATTATTAATGTTAATCTTTAACCCTTCCCCCAGTCATTTTCTATTACCCAGTTCACCCCTTCTGCTTTTAAATTATTGAAAAGGAGGCTCCATTGGACACAACTGGAATTGTCCCAGTAGAACCAGAGAACAAAGATGTCAAGTCTTGCCGAGGAGGCAAGACTTGTCTCCAGACAGGAGAAGCAACATAAACTTATCAAAGAACTTAATGTTGTATAGGAGGTTTTAAGAGACAGAGTCTTGGGACCTGCGGTTGGCATAATGGCTGTGTCTCCGGACTCCCGTGTAGTCAACCACAGCTCGAGTTCCAGACCTGTTGGCTTAAACTCACGGCAGACGTGTGTGTGTGTGTGTGTGTGTGTGTGTGTGTGTGTGTGTTCAAGATCCCAAGAAGAGAATGGAGGAGAAGGGATTGCGGAGTGGCCATGCCCCCTGGGGGGTGACTTCGCACTTTTTCCCTTTCTGTCTCTCTCTCTCCCTTTCTGGCGAGCACACACACCCTATAGTAAAAACTTCACAAAGAAAGAGAGGAAGAAAAGAAAGAGAGAGGGAGAGAGGGAGGGAGGGAGGGAGGGAGGGAGGGAGGGAGGGAGGAAGGAAGGAAGGAAGGAAGGAAGGAAGGAAGGAAGGAAGGAAGGAGGAAAAAAGTCTCGTGTTATTTAAATAGGTATGCTGACCCTTCTAAGCGGTTATTTTGAGTGCAGGATACAGAAAGTAACAAGTATTGCTCCTACTCTAGCTAGAAGAAACTGGGTAACTTACAAGGTCCTAGTTTTGGTTCAGCAGAAGAGAATTGTTGAGGATGAAAAAAAACAATTTAATAATCTCTGAAATTCAGAAAGTTAGAAAAGAGACCCTCAACTGCTCTTTCACTGTGGACAGCTGGAGGAGGAGAAAGCTACTCAAAAGCAAGAAGAAAATGGCTGAGGTTTTTAACACATTTTTAAAGGCTGATATGGTAATTTAGAAACCCTTAAGAGCCCTACAGACAAGACAGTTGGCTCTTTTCAAATCCTTTCCAGAGGCTTGCATCAAGTCACAGTGGAAAAATTGGGGAAGGACAGGAAAGTAAAGAGATTTGTCCTCCAGAAGCACAGGTTAAAGTATGAAGAAAGTATAATGGAGGGAAACCCCCTTCTCCCCTATGGGCCTGAGAACCAGGACTTTCAACGGCTATATGAAAGGGAGGAAAATTGAGAGAGACATTCCTAATGTCTTGAAGTAGGTAAACCTGGCTTATTGCAGCCAGAGGGCAAATCAGAACTGCACGAAAACTTCCAGGCACTTCAGATCTCACTGGTCTAAGCCAGAAGGTCCCTGGGGCGGAGAGAGAACTTAGAAAGCTGACAGTCCCCTGAAGAACAGGTGCACCAGGCACACTATAGGCTAATGGTATGGAAGGACAACTTAGAAAAGCTCTCCAACTACTCAGACGTCAAACTATATTAAAGGGAATGCCCTAATCCCATCTTCAAGGCTTTTAAGTCTGTGCTAAACTAAATCCAATTAAAGCACATAAAATTTATACTCATCTCAATCAAAGTTTATACTGATCTCAATAGCTTCACTCAGCCTCTCTGATTAACAGCATGAGGGAAGAAAAAGCTTCCATTTATCTATTCTTTTGTACATAATATTAGCATTTCATAAAAAACTATAAGATATACATAAAAGCAAGCAAATGTGACTCATTACCAAGGAAGGAAATAGTCTTTTGAACAAGACCCAACAATAGTGGAAATGTTTTCTAATGGAATTTAAGATAACTATGGGAGCTAGTATAAAGGTGAGCAATATAGCACCAGCAGTTAATGTAATGGTATGTCGCTGGACACCCATGTAGCCAACCGCAGTTCGAGTTCTGGATCCAGTGGCTTAAACTCACGCCAGGCACGTATGCATGCGTGCCCAAGATCCCAAGAGGAGAAAGGAGGAGAAGGGATTGCGGCATGGTCATCCCTCCTGGGGGGTGATTTCTCGCTTTCTGTCTCTCTGTCTCTCTCTGTCTTTCTGAAAAGAGCATGCTCCCTATGGCAAAAACCTCTCCAAAAAGAAAAAAAAAAGAAAGAAAAGAAAAAAAAAGGTGATCAATATGTATAAGTAGAGAGGGAGTATCAGAAAAGTTATAGAAACTATTTTTAAAGGAATCTAGAAATGAATGTGAAAACAAAGATATGGGTTTATAATCTCAGAGGCTTTACCATAGGGATAAACCAGTAAACAAGAATATACATTAATAGAAATAATCTAAACTGAAATATAAAGAGAAAACTGAGAGCAAAGATGAAACACGTGACTGAGATAAGTGAAAAAATATCAAATGATTTGTGCTACATGTAATCTGAGTTGTGGAAAGAGAACAGAAAAAAAAAATTGGGTCCAAAATATTCTAAATTTATGGAAATCATTCATCACCACTTAAAGAAATTCAGCAAACCCTAAGCAAGATAAATATAAAGTAAATTACACATCAGCATATCATAGCTAAATTGCAAAAAGTATAAAAGATAAAGGAAAAGAATCTTTTTTTTTTTTGAGGGGTTTTTGCTATAGGGCACGTGTGCTTGCCAGACAGACAGAGAGAGACAGAGAGACAGAAAGTAAGAAATCACCCCCCAGGGGGGATGGCCATGCCACAATC
This sequence comes from Tupaia tana, assembly GCA_026018925.1. Lineage (NCBI taxonomy): Eukaryota > Metazoa > Chordata > Mammalia > Scandentia > Tupaiidae > Tupaia > Tupaia tana. The sequence continues at coordinate 64,265,111 of JAKSZU010000001.1, forward strand.
CCTTCTCCTCCATTCTCCTCTCAGGATCTTGGGCACGCACGCACACGCACTGGGCATGAGTTTAAGCCACCGGGTCCAGGACTCGAACCGCAGTCGACTGCATGGGAGTCCAGCGACATAGCCATTACACTAACTGCTGGTCCCAGGGGAAAATATCTTTAAAAAGCCAAAGTATAGAAAGCTCACTGGGTGCAGGTGAAGAACGACAGAACGTTAACTGACTCTCTATTAGGCACAATTGGAGGCTAGAAGACAACAGAACAATGTCTTCCAAGTGTTAAAAGAAAAAAATGCAACCTCAAATTTTATATTGGACAAAAAATAATCTTTAATCACCAGGTTGATATAAAGATATTTACACATGTAGAAAAGTTGGAAAAATATTTATGCTGATTAGACTGCCAATAAAATAGATACTAAGAGAATATCTTTTTAAAAAATTACTTATTTTGGGGCCAGCAGGTGGTGTGGTGGTTAAGGGGGCTGGACTCCCACATGGCTGACTGCGGTTTGAGTCCCGGACCTGGCAACTTGCTTTCTCACTTTCCCTCTCCCTCTCTCTCTCTTACTCTGTCCCTCTCTGGTCAAATTAAATAAATTAATAAATAAAATTAAATAAGAATCTTTTAAAAACTACTTATTTTATTGATTAGTGTTATTAATTTTAATTTTCTATAAAAAAAGAGAGAGACAAGAGAGAGAGTGTAAGCTGTCAGGTCTGTGATTTGAACTTCAGTTAGCCATGCGGGAGTCCAGCACCTTAACTGCCATGGCACCTGCTAACCCCACTAAGAGAATTTCTGAAGACTGAAAGACTGTATATCAGAGAGAATGGATATGATGTTAGAAACACACACACACACACACACACACACACACACACACTTAACTTCTATTTTAAAAATGATGGGTTGTTGGGGAACCAGCAGTTAGCGTAATGGCTATGTCGCTGGACTACCACGTAGTCGACCGCGGTTCGCGTCTCGGACCCGGTGGCTTACAACTCACGCCGGGAGCGTGTGCGTGTGTGCCCAAGATCCCGAGAGGAGAATGGAGGAGAAGGGATTGCGGCATGACCATCCCCCCTGGGGGGTGATTTCTCGCTTTCTGTCTCTATGTCTCTCTCTGTCTGTCTGGCGAGCGCACGCGCCCTATAGCGAAAAACCTCTCCCCCCCCCAAAAAAAATATGATGGGTTGTTTAAACAGTAGCAATATATTATGGGATTTATAGCATATATAAAAGTAAGATATATGAGAAGAATCGCACAAAGGGATGGCAATAATTGGTAGTTCATTGTTGTAAGGTGATTACATTGTTGATTAATAATAGATTATTTAAAAAGATACACCTCAAAAGTTAAAAATGTTGGGACCAGCAGTTGGCGTAGTGGCTATGTTGCTGGACTCCCATGTAGTTGACCGCAGTTCAAGTACTGGACCCGGTGGCTTAAACTCACGCCAGGCATGTGTGCATGCATGCCCAAGATCCCGAGAGGAGGATGGAGGAGAAGGGATTGTGGCATAGCCATCCACCCTGGGGTGTGATTTCTCACTTTCTGTCTCTGTCTCTGTCTTTCCGATGAGCACACACGCCCTAGAGAAAACAACAACAACAACAACAACCCACTCCAAAAAAAAAAAGCATAGAGAAAGTTAAAAATGTCATCTTACTTCAGGCTGCCATACAAATTACTATAGATTGGATGATTTAAACAACGAACATCTATTTCTCACAGTACTGGAGGTTGACAGTCCAATATTAAGGGGCTGATTAATATGGCGTCTTGATGAGAACTCTCTTCCTGGCTCAGAGGGGTCTGCTTTCTCACTATGTCTTCATAATGGAGAGAAAGAGAAGCCAGATTTCTCTGGTCTTCTTCTTATAAGGATATTAAACTCACCCTAAGTACCACCCACCCCATAACTCATTTAAACCTAATTACCTCCCAAAAGCCTCATCTACAAATACCAAAACATTGGGTATTAGGGTTTAGTATGTGAATGTTAAGGAGGGCACAATTCAGTTCATAACTGATTCATCTAATTTCCAGAGCAATTGTTATAATGAAAACACAGAGACACAACTAAAAAGTCAACTGAAAATCTAAAATAGACTATATTTTAAAATAGATGATTAATCCAAAAGGTGATAGGAGGGGAGAAACAGACATAATGAAGAGACAGGACAAACTGAATAAAAACACAAACATATCACTAATTAAATTAAATATACATGGAGTAGTAAACTTTTCAATTTCAGTCAGAGAATGCCAGTCAGGATAAAAAGTCAGGCTCAACTATATGGTGTTTACCATAACATAATTTAAATATAAAGACACAAACAGGTTAAAAGTAAACGAATAGAGCTTTAAAGATGTCATGCAAATACTAAACATAAAGAAGCTGTATGATCGTATTAATATCAGACTGTAAAAAAATAGTATTCCTAGATAAAAGAGAGACATTTTATAATAAAAGAAGAAGACAATGTGTTTGCGCCTAATAACAAAGCTCCTAAATGCTTGAAGTAGTGATGTGAAACAGATCCATGAATGGAGCTTTTTAATACCTCAATAATTAATACAGTAATTAGACCCAAAAATCAGTATAAATATAGAAGATTGGAAAACCTTTATCAGCCATCTTCATCTAATTGGATTACATAATACTATAGCAAAAACCAAAGCAACAAAAATTCTTATCAATTGCACATGGAAAATTTGTCAAGATAGACTGTATAGAAGGACAAGTCTTCATAAATTCCAAAAACTGAAATCATACATAATATATTCTCTGACTACAAATGTGTTAAGTTATAATAACACTCAAATATCTAGAAAATACTCAGTACTTGGAAAATAAACAATTTCTGAATAACTCATGAATTGAATAAGAAATTATAAATCTTTTAAAAATTTAGAATCAAATGACAATTAAACAACAGCATTTCCAAGTTTGTGACCTACGTGTTAAATCTTGTGTTTAGAGATTTACTTGTAGCTTTAAATTCTTATACTAGAAAAAATAAAGCTATATGTTAAAGGATTTCAATACATCCAATTTAAGAAGCTATAAAAATTAGAACAAATTAGCCCAAGCAAGTAAAACAAACAACATTTAAATTGATAGAAAATGAACTGAAACAAAAAAATAACGTAAAAAATTGATTCTTTGACAAGATTAATAAAATCTGAAACTTTAAAAAAGTCTCTCTTTTTTTTTAAGATTTGATGAATCAACTAGGTATTCAAAATGTTTTGAATCGTAAACAAGTCCTCTAACTAAAAACTTACCACTATCAGTGCTTCTCTTACCAATAGGACTTTTTTTTGAAGAGGCTTTTGCTATAGGGTGTGTGTGCTCATCAGACTGAGAGACACAGAGAGACAGAAAGCGAGAACAAGAAATCACCCCTTGTGGGTATGGCCACACCACAATCCCTTTTCCTTCATTCTCCTCTCAGGATCTTGGGCATGCACGCACATGTTCCCAGCGTGAGTTTAAGCTACGGGCCCAGGACTTGAACTGCGGTCTACTACATGGGAGTCCAGCGACATAGCCATTACTCCAACTGCTGGTCCCACCAATAGGCCTTTTTATAGCCCTCTTTCTATAAACACATTAAGTAAAAAAAATTAATCTTATCTTTCCAGACTATTTAAAACATGTTTAAATCTCAGCAGTCTTATTATAATTTTACCAGTCCCAGATCTCTAATTAATTTGTCATTAAATATAATTAAGAAGCTGAATTAATTCAGTTTAAGAAACTTTATGAGTTCTAAAGAGTAATTAAAAGACTTCCTTTACTCATTAGAAACCAGATAAAAATCAGAACCCAAAGGAGTGTTCCACTTTGGTATGTAGCATTTAAAAGAAATTAATTTATGGGGCCTGCTGGTGGCATGGTGTCTAAGGTGCTGGACTCCAACGTGGCTGTCTGTGGTTCAAGTCCTGGACCTGGCAGCTTGAGAATCACACAGGACATGTGTGCATACATGTTCAAAATTCCAAAAGAAGAATAAAGGAGAAGAAATTATGATGTGGCCATTCCCTCAGAGGGGTGATTTCTCACTTTCACTCTGACTCTCTCCCTCTCTTGAGCACAAGTGCCCTATGACAAAAACCTAACCAAAAAATATACATTTATCTGTAAATATAAGAGCAGATAATGGATAATAGCTTCCTCTAAGTTTGTTATTTTACACAAAGACATGTGTCATATATATCAAGGACATGAGCCTGTCCACTGAGTTTCTAACTTCCATCACTTTTTTTCCCTAGAATTTCTATGTGTTTCTCTTGTCTGTTTCTGTCTCCATTATTTTATATGCTATCTATCACTCTATTCTCACATTTACATTTCTCTTTTTGTTTCTTTAAATATATTAAATTTATTTTCTATCTTATGCCTAGATTAAATATTTAAAACTTTGGCAAGTCTGATTTTGCTATCCTTTTTTCCTTGCTCAAGCTGTCTTATTTTCTTGCATGTTCTTTGCAATTTATTTTTAAATCTAAGTGAATATTTTTTATTCGTGCTAATTTTTGAGACTGACTTGTAGATGCATTTCCAGAGAAATAACCTGTATTTAAAATCAACCAAGAGCCTGGAGATATCATCAGCTTGGATCAAATTCAAATACTGGCTTAAAGTTTTACAAGCCACAGTAGGTAGTCTCAGGTCCTAAAACTTCTGCGTGGGTGAGCTTGTGGTTAAATTTTTAGGAAGGGTATTTTGCTCCCTGCTCAGCATTAAGTTTGTTTCCCTGAGGATTCCTTCTGTGGAGAAGGCTTCTTTCTACTTCTTTCTGTACTAAGTGTGTAGATCTTTATGGGCACAGCTTTGTAAGTCTCCAACCAGACCCTCTATATTCTATAGGACCCAAGACTTGTATCCTAAACTTTGTGCTCAGTACTGTGATGGTAAATGTTTAAGGACCGGCTTGGAAGGAAACAGTGGTGCAAACAGGAAGGTACCACTGCATGGTGGCTGAGGCTGCATGAGAGGCCTGGGTTCAATTCCTGGCCCAATCTAAACAGGCTGGGCATTGCTGCACACACCTGTGGTCCTAGCTAACTAGGAGGCTGGGTGAGGATCATGACATGGTTAGACAAGCAGCTGTCCCCACCCAAAAAATGATTAACCCTATTAAAAGATGGGAAAATGAGTTGAAAAAACCACTCTCTAAGGAAGATATAATGAATAGCCAAAAGGCATATGAAAAAATGCTCAACATCCCTCATCGTAAGGAAGATGCAGATAAAAACCACAGTGAGATACCACCTACCCCAATCAGAATGACTAAGATTAAAAATCAGAAAATGGTAAATGCTGGCGCAGGAGTGGTGAAAGGGGAACTCTCCTACACTGCTGGTGGGATTGTAAATTAGTCGAGCCACTGTGGAGAGCAATTTGGAGATTCCTCAAAGATCTACAAATAGAACTACCATATGATCCAGCAATTCCACTCCTGGGTATCTACCCAAAAGACAGAAGAATTCTTAATTGGAAAAGTGCTTGCATATCGGTATTTATTGCAGGATTATTTACAATTCCTAAAACATGAAACCAACCCAAATGCCCATGAACAAATGAATGGATTGAAAAAGTATGGCACATATACTCTATGGAATACTATTCAGGCATAAAAAGCAACAAGACCTTGGCTTTTGACAGAAAATGGATGAATATGGAAGATTTACTGCTGAGTGAAGCAAGCCAGGCTATGAAGGAGAGACATTGTATGTCTTCACTTAATATATACCAAATGTCCACACTCTATGGCCAAAACTGAAAGACTAGGGAACCAGCAGTTAGCGTAATGGCTATGTCGCTGGACTACCACGTAGTCGACCGCGGTTCGCGTCTCGGACCCGGTGGCTTACAACTCACGCCGGGCGCGTGTGCGTGCATGCCCAAGATCCCGAGAGGAGAATGGAGGAGAAGGGATTGCGGCGTGACCATCCCCCCTGGGGGGTGATTTCTCGCTTTCTGTCTCTATGTCTCTCTCTGTCTGTCTGGCGAGCGCACGCGCCCTATAGCGAAAAACCTCTCCAAAAAAAAAAAAAAAAAAAAAAAAAAAAAAAAAACTGAAAGACTAAAGGTTATAGAAACTTAGTAAATGGTTGTGAATACCACATACAGTGTGGGAAGGGGGCAGGTGAAGGAGTAGAGTCTGAGGAAGGACATTAACGAGAAAAATAGAGAGGCAAGGCATTTATGGGACAAAGAAATGGATTATTATCTAATGAAGTTGGAATATTCACTTTGCAACCTAAGTAACATAAGATTGAATGTGTAAAAGAAATTGAAATAAGAAATTTTAAAAAAGGACCAGCAGATAGCATAATGACTACGTCTCTGGACTCCCATGTAGTCAATTGTGGTTTGAGTCCTGGACCAAGTGGCTTAAACTTACGCTGGGCATGTTTGTGTGCGTGCCCAAGATCCCAAGAGGAGAATGAAGAGAAGGGATTGTGGTGTGGCCATTACCCCTGGGGGTGATTTTTCGCTTTCTGTCTGTCTCACTCTGTCTCTCTAGTGAGTGCACGTGCCTTATAGCAAAAAACCTCTCCAAAAAAAAAAAAAAAAAAGAAATTAAAAAACAAAAACAAAACATCCTGATTTATAGCATTTGTCAATTTCTGTGTTGTAATAGTCACATGACTGATTACAAGCTACCAACATGAAGTCACTGAATATGAAGTTGAACAAAAGTTGTGTCCAATCAGCTCCCAGGGATGGCAGTAGCCAGCTCCATTGCACCACTGCTTATACTTTACATGGCTGTGAAAACTGAAGCTCAACTCACTTTTGCATATCCCTCATTGTGAAGAATATTTGAGGAGTTGCTCCAGGATTTCTACTTTGTGTTTTAGATGTAGGTGTATCAGCTGTTTATCAACTTGACACTACGTTTTAAAAGGATAATTTTTTTTCTTCATTTGTTTTGTTTTTGTTGTTACCAAGAATTTGTTTAGAGTGAAATCACTAGTTAGAATACCTTGTCAGCCTTATTGCCAAAAACAGAAGTTCTTCACTTCATCGTCATCTTCCCTCTCTCTCTCTCTCTCTCTTTTAAATTTGCTATTGGGTGCGTGTACTTACCAGAGAGAGAGAGGGAGAGAGTGTGAGAAAGAATCCCCCAGGAGAGATGATCATGCTGCCCCTCCACCCTTCTCTTGGGATTTTGGATATGCTTGCACACACACCTGGCATGTTTTCAAGCCCTGGGGTCCAGAACTCAAACTGTACAGTTGGTCACATGAAATCCAGGCACCTTAGTCACCATGCCACCAGGATGGCCCTCATCTTTTCCTTTTAAAATACAGTTTACTATTTCTATTTTGTGATTGTACAGATAATATAAGTTAATTATAGAAAAATTGAGAAATATACAGAAGCACATAGAAGAATGGTGAAATAATCCATAAACTCACTACCCAGAGCTAAGTGCTGATAACATTTTGACACTTGTCGAAACTTTGTATTATGTATGTGTATGTAAATATCTCTGTGTATTTTTTCTAATTTGTAGCATGCTGTATTTACCATCCTGTACTTTTGTTTTTATTTCTTTATATTTAATGAATTTTCTCTTGCCATTAACAACCCATTTTTATGGATGCATTGTGTTCTCTCACATGAATGAACCAGAGTGATTAGTCATTTTTGTTATTTCTAAGTCTTCCCTGTTATAAATAACAATGAAATGAACATAAAAGATTGTTTCTGGTCAGTTTCCTTGAGCAAGACTTTTTTTTTTTGTCCTCCTACCTTGGAATTGAGACAATTTTCCTCTCTGTTGTTAGACTATTGTTCTTTTTTTTCTTTCCTTCCTTTTTTATTTCTGCCTTGCTCAGCTATATCTTATTCTGCCACAACTCTCTAGTCTCCTACTCTATCTCCAAAACTTCATCATTAATAATACTATTTATAGAACTATACTTTGCTTTGTCAGGCAAATATGTTAACCATTTAAGAAATGGTACCACTAGGGAATATGTAATTGAATACAGTATTTGTAAAGGCTAAAGGAAAAAATCTGTTGTCTTTATTTTTTTTTCTAGTTCTGTATTCACTAAGATCAGTTTTGCTCTTGGATATTAATAACCCTTTTAACAACTGAAATGGCCACCTCCAAAACTATCAAGAGTATTGCTTCCCAGGAAATAGGAATATTGCCAGTCCATTGTGGTCATTTTTGCAAAAGTATAGGGACAGCACAGTGTCTGTGCTCAGTAAAACCAATGCTTGTGACAAATGATTCATCAGTTTATAAGAAATTACAGTGGTAGTCAGTCCCTTCTCCCTAAGCTCTCATCATCCTGCTGCTGCCCTGTAACTTGTTTTGATTGAATCTCTTTCGTATGACCATGTATCAGGCAAGGACAGAACAAGAGGAAGTAAAAGAATGACTGCAAGTTACCTCTGCAAATGAATTCTATATATATATATATATATATATATATATATATATACACACACACACACATCTTTAATACACTACAAATCTTAGGTAGGGAGAAGTGATGTTTCCCAAGAGATGTGTTGTCAAAAAGAAACATTCAAGATTATTATACTTAATAATGCAGTAACAATGGACTAAAGACTTTCACTCTTACAAAACTAAAGAAAGCTAAACTATACAAATAAAATAAACGCAACTTCACTACTCCAGTAAACATGGTTCATAATCTCATGGAATCGGAGGCTATTTAAATGGCTGGTTTGGAGGCCAGCAGCTGGCATAGTGGTTAAGGGGCTGGATCCCCACGTGGCTGTGGCTGGAGTACCTAATGGTAGATTGAAACTCATGTTGGGCATGTATTCGTGCCCAAAGTCCTAAAGGGAGAATGGAAAAGAGGGGACTGCACAGCAGCTATCCCCCATGGGGGGATTTCTTGCTTTCTGTCTCCCTGTCTCTGTCTCTCTGGCAAGTGCACATGCCCTATAGCAAAGGAAAGAAAATCACACCAGGTGCATGTACGTGTGTGTCAAAAATCCCACAAGATTGGAGGAGAAGGGATTGTGGCATGGCCATCCCCCAAGGCACGTGTTCTCACTTTCCCTCTCACTGTCTCTTTCTGTCTCTATATGGCCAGTGCACTTGCCCTATGGCAAAAACCTTTAAAAAAGAAGAAAAAAAAGTCAGGCTTTAACTATAGAAGGATTACTGATAATATTCTTGTCAAATTCAATTTCCATCTTTCAAGTGAGTGACATAGCTAGAAAGATTCTCTTCAACCTACCCCCTTTTCTGCTTCATATTAAGTACAAAATTATAAGTCAAAACCCTCATATCCAGTCTCAGGTATTTAGATAGGTAATATGTAACAATAATATATATTTTCTATCTGACCAATTCTTTAGTCTCTACTCCATAGCAAAAATACATTGTTAATATCACTTGTCCTAACAAAGCCATAATGTAATAGTATAGTTGATAAGAGCGCAAATTATTCGAGACAATTTGGATTTAATTCTCAGAATGTCATTAGTTATCTTTGTGACCTTGGTGAAATGATTTAACATTTATTTTATTTCTTCATTATAAAATGAACATGATGAAACCTACTTCATGAGTTACTTTCAGGATTAATTGAAATCATATGCAAAATACTTAGCACAAAACTAGGGTAAGCGTGCTAAATGCCTTATTAAAACCAACATCTGTTTTAAATGGTCACATTCAATTCAATTCATCTTGTCTTCATTGAGTACTTATGTATGAAACAGTAATTTGGTAAATTTGAATAGTGTATGACATATATTATATGAGCCTGCCTTAGTGAAGTTTTAGGTCTAATTGAGTAATAAATTTTACACACTCTAAACATGTATGTAACAGGTAAAGCCATATGTAATAAAAACATGGTTAACATTTAGAAAAGCTGGTGAGATCCATATGAACTAGAGAAGTAGGTATTTATTTATTTATTTTTTTAGAATTATTTTAGGGACTGGCAGGTAGCGTGGTAGTTAAGGGCACTGGACTCCCACATGGCTGACCATGGTTCAAGTCCAAGACTTGGTGGCTTGCTTTCTCACTTTCCCTTTCTCTTTTCTCTCTCATCAAATTAAAAATAAATAAATAAATGAAAATGAAAATGAAATAGATAAAGTGATTCTAAAAAAAAAAATAGAATTATTTTATTGGTAAGTGTACTCCCAGGACCCAAGAGTAATTTTGGAAATTTTGCCAATCTGTTGCCCAGCAGTCTAGCAGCCTGGCCGCACCCCACTGACTGAGGGAGTCAGGCCTGGATTGGCAGGCCCTCTCTTGTGAGTGCATCCAAGCCACAAGAGTAACTTTGGAACTTTCAGCACCATAGCCCATGTGCTGTGCTGAGCAGTGCGTGACTTGATCCTCCTCACTAAGTTACATCTCCTTAGCTTGTTACACCTCATCAAGTGCTGAAAGTCTGGTAGAGAAGCCAGGCACCCGAGTTACCCATAACTGCTTTGATTTGGGAGACATAGCCCTCCAATAGAAACATACCTGGGAACTAAAGGTGAAATTTCCTCTTCTACTACTACAGAATCTACTCCAATAAATAGGAAAAAGTAAATACTGCATCAGATGACCAAAACCCAGCACAGATCTTGACGAAACATGAGAAAACAAGGGGGTAACTCTCCCCAGGTGAGCACAATAGCCCCTAGCCAACAATGGACAGCACAGAGGGATATCCAGAAATGTCAGAAAAAGAATTTCAAATATTCATAGTGATAAAACTCAATGAGATACAAGGGAAAACAGACTATCAATACCAGGAAATGAGAAAGTCACTTCAGGACATGAAAAAGCAATTTCATAAAGAAATAGACATCCTAAAATAGAATCAAACAGAACTTCTGGAAATGAAAACAATATAAGAAATTAAAATCTCCCTAGAAAGCATTAACAGCAGATTGAACCAGGCAGAAGACACAATTTCTGACCTTGAGGGCAAAGTCTTCAACATAGACCAAACTGCCAAAAAGAATGAAAACAACTAAAAATAAAAACAAAAAAAAAAAAAAAAAAAAAAAAGAGAGAGAGAGAACAACATACATGAAATTCTAGACACCATGAAATGCCCACATATCATACATATCCATATAATGACTATTCCAGAAGATGAAGAATCTGCTAAAGGTATGGGAAACCTCTTTCATGAAATATTATCTGAAAATTTTTCAAACATAGAGAAACATGGAGAAATTCAGATCCAAGAAATAAAAAGGACCCCAAATAGAATCAACATGAAAAGACCCTCCCCTGACACATCATAGCCAAATTAGTAAAAATCAAAGACAAAGACAATGTTCTAAAAAATAAAAAATGGAAAATGGCAAGGGAGAAGTGTCAAGTAACTTTTAAAAGTTATCCCATTAGGCTAACATCAGGCCTCTCAACTAAAACAATGCAGGCAAGGAAAGAATGAGAAGATATACTCAAAACATGAAAAGAAAAACAATTTCGACCAAGAATACTATATCCAGCAAGATTATCCTCAAATGTGAAGAATGAAAAAAGCATTCTCAGATAAACAAAAACTGAAAAAATTCACTAATACTAGACCAGCTCTACAGGAAGTACTGAGGGGAGTATTATAACTGTAACTAAAAAGAGACAAACAAAAAATAAGGAAAAAAAAACCCTGAGAAAATGGTTAATAAAATGGCAGGGATAAGTCTGCAAATTTCAATAATAATGTAGTTCTCTTTCCCAGTATACAAGATGGGAGGTGAAAAAGCTGCGAAGCAGGATACTAAGGAGAAGAAACCTGAAGCCAAGAAGGCTGATGCCAGTGGCAAGGTTAAAAAGGATAACCCCAAGGCTAAAAAGCCCAAGAAGGGGAAACCCCATTGCAGCCGAAACCCCGTCTCAGTCCAGGGCATCGGCAGATACTCCTGGTCTGCCATGTATTCCAGGAAGGCCATGTACAAGAGGAAAAACTCACCCACTAAATCCAGGATCGAAAAGAAAAAGAAGTTTCTTGCGACTGTCACAAAACCAGCTAGTGGAGACAAGAATGGCAGTATACAGGTGATTAAACTTTGCAAAGTGCCTAGGTATTACCCTACTAAAGATGTGCCTCAAAAGCTGTTGAGCCATGGCAAAAACCCTTCAGTCAGCATGCGAGAAAGCTGTGAGCTAGCATCGCTCCTGGGACCATTCTGATCATCCTCACTGGGCATCACAGAGGCAAGAGAGTGGTTTTCCTGAAGCAGCTAAGCGGTGGCTTGCTACTTATAACTGGACCCTGGTTCCACTGCGTAGAACACACCAGAAATTTGTCATTTCCACCTCCATGAAAATTGATATTAGCGAAGTAAAAATCCCAAAGCACCTTACTGATGCTTACTTCAAGAAAAAGTAACTGCAGAAGTCAGACACCAGGAAGGTGAGATCTTCGACACAGAGAAGGAGAAATATGAGATTTCAGAGCAGTGCAAGGTTGATCAGAAAGCTGTAGACTCACAAATTTTACCAAAAATAATGTCAAGTGATAATGGATTAAATTTTCCCATTTAGAGACACAGTCTGGCTGAATAGATAAAAAAAACCATAAGCCATCTATACACTGCTTATAAGAAACACACCTCACTGATAAGGACATACATAGATTGAAAATGAGGGGCTAGAAAATGATATTTCATCCAAATGGAACCAAAAAAAGCTGGAGCTGTGATACTGGTATCAGACAAAATAGACTTTAAGATGAAAGATGTAAGAAGAGACAAAGAAGGACATTATATAGTACTAAAATGACTTGTTCACCAAGAAGATATAACATTTATAAATATGTATTCACCCAACACTTGAGTACCTAAATATCTCAAGAGATTGTTAGATCACAAGGGAGAGAGAGACTGCGATACAGTAATAGTAGAGGATCTCAACATCCCACTGTCTCCTCTGGACAGATCATCTAGACAAAAATAAGCAAAGAGTTACAAGATATAAATGATGCCACACATGAAATGGACGTGACAGACATCTACAGAGTAATTTACCCAACTACCACAAAATATACATTTCTCTCACCCCCACAGGGAACATTTTTGAGGACTGATCACATGATAGAGCACAAAACAAACCTTTACAAATTCAAATATATAGAAATTATATCCATCGGGACCAGCAGGTGTTGTGGTGGTTAAGGTGCTGGACAATCCCACATGACTGACCACGATTCAAGTCCTGGACCTGGTGGCTTGCTTTCTCACTTTCTCTCTCTCTCTCTCTTTCTCTGTCTCCCTCTGGTCAAATAAAAAAAAATGAATGAATAAATAAAATAAAATAAAATAAAATAAAAATAATTCTTTTTTTAAAAAAGAAATTATATCCATAATCTTTTTTACCACAGTGGAATCAAACTTTAAATAAACTACAGAAAGAGCCCCTGAAAATATACAAACATGTGGAAACTAAACAACCTACTTCTGTGAATGACTTTACAACTACAGAAAAAATAAGACTAAAATCAAAAGGTTCATAGAAACCAATGCTATAAACAAATAAGTGTTTATAACCTATGGGACACAGCAAAAGCAGTTATGAGAGGGAAGTTCATAGCAATTAGTGTCCACAAGAACAAAGCAGAAAGGTGGCAAAAAAGCAACCTAATGACACAACTCAGGAAACTGGAAAAACAACAACAAAAAAGTAAAAAAAAAATTCCAGGAGAAAAGTAATAATCATGATTTGAGCAGAAATAAATGAAATAGAGAATAAAAGAACTATTTAGAAAATAAATGAAAGCAAAAGCTGTTTCTTTGAGAAGATAAACAAAACTGACACACTGTTAGCTAGGTTAATCAAGAAGACTAGAGAAAAGAACCAGACAAATAAAATTAGCATGGCAACAAGCATTATTACAATGGACATAACAGAAATACAAAATATCATCAGATAATATTATGAGAGATTATACACCAACAAACAAGAAAACCTAGATAAGATGGACAAATTTCTGGACATGTATAAGAAAGATTGTAACAAGAAGAAATAGAAAGTCTGAATAGAGCCATAACAAGCAATGAGACTGAATCAGTAATAGTCTCCCAATAAGGAAGAGCCCAGGTCCTGATGGCTTTACTTCTGAGTTCTACAAAACTTTTAAAGAACTAACTCCAATTCTCCTCAAACTATTTCTAAAGATTCAAAAGGAAGGAACCCTCCCCAATTCATTCTATGAAGCCTATGTTATCTTAATTCCAAAACCAGACAAGGACATGACAAAAAAAAAGAAAACTTCGGGTCAATATCCCTGATGAATACAGAATCAAAAATTCATAACAAGATAGTAGCAAGTCGTGTTCAACAACATATTAAAAAGATTATACAGCATGACCAAGTAGGCTTTATTTCAGGGTTGCAAGGAAGGTTCAACATACACAAAACAATAATTGTAATGCATCACATTAACAAAAGGAAGGATTAAAAAACATATGATCATATCAATTGATGCAGAAAAAGCATTCAAAAAAATCAACATCCCGGGACCAGCAGTTAGCGTAATGGCTATGTTGCTGGACTCCCACGTAGTCGACCGCGGTTCAGGTCCTGGACCCGGCAGCTTAAACTCACGCCGGGTGCGTATGCGTGCGTGCCCAAGATCCCAAGAGGAGAATGGAGGAGAAGGGATTGTGGTGTGGCCATCCCCCCGGGGAGTGATTTCCCGCTTTCTATCTCTCTGTCTCTCTCTGTCTTTCTGGCAAGCGCACGCGCCCTATAGCAAAAACCTCTCCAAAAAAAAAAAAAAAAAAAAAAAAAATCAACATCCCTTCATGATTAAGACTCTCAGCAAAATCATCATAGAAGGGACATTCGTCAACACAGTAAAAGCCATCTATGACAACCCATAGCTAACATCATACTGAATGGGGAAAAGCTGAAAGCTTTTCCACTAAAAACTCAATCAAGGCAAATCTGCCCACTCTCTTCACTCCTTTTTTAACATCGTACTGGAAGTTCTAGCCAGTGCAATCAGACAAGAGAGTCAAATAAAAGGCATTCAAATAGGAGAAGAAGTGAAATCACCTCTATGTGCACATATGATGCTATGCATATAAAGTCCAAATGAATCCACAAAATCTCCTGGAAGTGACAAATGAATATAGTAAAGTGGCAGGATATAAAATCAACATTAAAAAACAAAACTACAGCATTTTTATACACCAACAATGGACAGAGATAGAATTGAAGAAAGAAATTCCATTTACAACAGCCACAAAACCAGTAAGATATCTAGGAATAAACATTGCCAAAGATGTCAAAGATCTCTACAAGGACAACAATGGAACATTTGAAAATGAAATTAAAAATGATACAAAAAGGTGAAAAATCATCCTATGTCCTGGATTGGAAGAAATAATATTATCAAGATGTCAACCATTCAATGTAAATCCAATCAAACCATAGATATTCCTCACAGAAATAGAAAAAAAAATCACAAAGTTTGTCTGGAATCATAAGAGGCCCTGTATCACCAAAGTAATATTGTGCAAGGGAAGTAAAGTAGAAGACACCTCACTTTCTGAGCTCAAACCATATTACAAAGCTGTAATAATTAAAACAACATGGTATAGCATGACATTGACACAAAAACAGACAGGTAGACCAATGGGACAGAATTGAGAACCCCCAAATAAACCCCAAAGTATACAGCAAACTGATTCTTGACAAAGGATACAAGACAATCCAATGGGAAAAAGAGAGTATTTTCAGCAAATGGTGTTTGGAGAACTGGCTGTCAACCTGTAGAAGAATGAAACTGGACCCTTATTTCTCACCACTAACAAAAATCAACTTAAAGTGGATTGAGGATCTAAACATAAAATCTCAAGCTATAAAAATACTGGGGGAAAACACAGGTTACACTATGGGAGATCTTGGAGTAGGAAAAGACTTCTTAAAGGAGACCCCTAAAGCATAGGGAATATTTCCAAAAATAGAGAAATGGGACTATTTTAGGCTGAGAAGCTTCTGTACAGCAAAAAAAGCAATAATTAGAGTGAGAAGACAACCCTCAGAACAAGAGAACATATTTGCAAAGTATACTTCAGATTGGGGACTGATAACCAGAATAAACAGGGGACTCAAGCAGCCCCCCCCCCACGCACACATACACAAATCTGATTAAAAGATGGGAAATGAACTAAACAGACAACATTCCAAATAAGACCTATGAGTGGACAAAAAGCATAGGAAAAACGTGCTGAACATCTCTTATCATAAGGGAAATGGAAATCAAAACCACTATGAGATACCTATTAACCCCAGTCAGAATGGCTAAAATTAAAATAATAAATAATGATAAGTGCTGGTGAGGCTGTGGTGAAAAGAGAACTCTCCTACACTGTTGGTAAGAATGAAAAGTAGTATAACCACTCTGGAAAACGACATGGACAATCCTCAGAAACCTACAAATAGAACTACCATATGACCCAATAATACCATTCTTAGGAATCTACCCAAAGGCTAGAAAAGTCAGAAAAACACTTGCACATCCTTGTTTATTGCAGCAGTATTTGCAATCATTAGGACATGGAATCAACCCAAATGTCCAAAAATAGACAAGTGGACTGAAAAAATGTGGCATATGTACTTTATAGAATACTACTCAGCCATAAAAAAACAATGAGACTCTGACATTTGATACAAAGTGGACAAATATGGAAGATTTAATGCTAAGCAAAGCAAATCAGACTATGAAAGACAGACTTTGAATATCCCCACTCAGTATATACTGAATGTCTGCCCTATATAGCAGAAACTGAAAGTTTGGAAGGTATAGTAGTGGGAAGGACAATTGTAGAAACTGGAAATAGTAAGGATGGGGTACTGTGGGGGTGGTTAAAAGAGGGTGGGAAGAAGGAGAACAAGGGTGAAAATACTTTTATTTGACACAAAAATTAAAAGTCATTTGCTGATGATAATGTATATGGTACTGTCTTGACCTATGTGCACTGCGTTTGTGCTGGAAAGGACAATGTTGTACACTGTAAAGATACATAGTAATTAAACATACATTTTAAAAAAGAATTATTTAATTTAATTTAATTTATTATTATTTTAAATTTGACCAGAGAGCTAAAGAGAGAGAGGGAAAGTGAAAAAACAAGCCGCCAGGTCAGGACTAGAACTGCAGTAGGTCATGTGGGAATCCAGCACGCCACCATGCCATCTGCCAGCTGTGCCAACTGCCACGTTTTTTTGAAGGAGATGGAACTTCAGATGCTCAAAGACATGGAGGAATGAGTAAGAGCTCAGACTCTGGAGCCAAATAGGATTGGTAAGCTAGGACAAATTATATAACCTTCCTATGTCTCAGGTTCCTCATCACAGCATGGTGAGTACCTAGCCAAGAGCCATTTGGAATGGTAAGTGCGATTATATATTAGAGTGATTAGGACAGTTCTTGCCCTATGGCGACTGTTTTACAAATGTGTGATGGTAGGAAATACTGCAAATGAGGACAAAGATAGAAATGAATATATGTAGAAGCAACATGAGGATCAATCCTTTAGTACACCCCATGTTATTTATGTTCTCGATAGGGTTTTAAAGAAAGCAAACAGGAACTTCATAACTACTGCTTGAAGATTGTGATGATCATGCTTCATTTGCTATTCTTTATTGAACTTTTTAATAAAATGGCAAGAATTTTTCAGGCTATTTAAATTATTAAATTTAAGTTTCAGCACCAAAAGACATTTGTGAATCATTAAAATTATTGTTAGGGCATACACATTTTTTAAAACTTCCTGTACTATGATATTAATTTTAAAATTAATATAGTTTCTAAAGCTGTTTCTATTAATATTTTTGTTTCATTCCATTTCCCTTAGATATCATCCCACTTCATATAATTTTGTCTCTTCTCTTTATAAAATTATATTTATTGTTCTCATAATAACAAATACACAATTGAATGTAAAACACAAAAGCCATCAACAGTCAAGTTATTAATATACCTTCAAGATGAACATGATTGGATTAGAAGCACTAACTGAATAATAAAAACCTGTTTTGGCTTTCTATTAAATTATTGAAAATCCAAATGGTAAATGTTAGTATATTATAAGGTTTGAATATTCATTATATGCCTTCCACTTTTATATTTTTTTCACTTCACAAAAATATTATTTACATAACCTTGAATATACTATTATATATCATAAATAAGTGTTTCTAAAGAATAATTTCATCATCAGAACCTGAGCTGCTTTAAAATAAAAATGCCAGTTGAGATTTAATGCTGAGTGAAGTAAGCCAGGTTATAAAAAACAGACTTTGTATGTCCCCGCTCAATTTATATTGAATGTCTGTGCTCTATAGCAGAAATGGGAAGGTTTGGAAGTATAATGGCAGGGAGGGTAACTGGATAGTAGAGAGAGTGTGGGCGGGGTAATAGGGGGTGGGTAATGGGGGAAGGAGGGGAATAGGGAATAAAAAAAACAGTACATTTAACTGACAAAAATTATGTTATTTGATGATGATAATGTATAGGATAATGTCTTTGTCTTGACTGATATGCACTGTACTCATGCTGGGGGAAGACATGTTTTGTACACTGTAAAAATGTATGGTGGTTAAATGTAAATAATAAACATCTTTTTAAAAAGCAATTGATTTATTTTATTTTACTTTTTATTATTTTTAAAAAATATATTTGATTAAATTAAATTAATTAATTAATTAATTTTAATTTTGATCAGAGATGGGCAGAATGAGAGTGAGAAAGAGGGGAAATGAGAAAGCAAGCTGCCAGGTCTGGGATTTGAACTGCAATTGGCCATATGGGAGTCCAGCACCCTTAACCACCATGCAACCTGCTGGTTCCTATTTGCTTCTTGAAAGTTTTTTTTATCTCTTCTATGACAGAGAAAAAGAGAGAAAGGCATGAGGACCCTGATCTATCCCTTAACTCAGCCTGCCTGAATCACAGGCATGTGCAGCCTGTGTGCACAGGAAGACCGCCAGATGTGAACCGGGACCTATCTGGGTGGGGCCAGCATCACAGAGCATTATGTCACCGCTGCACCACCATTACCTGCCCTGGTTTCTCTTTTAAAACTTTGTATCAGATCCGCATTTATTCCCCAATTAATAAAACTGTTATTTAGGAAGTCAAAAAGGAATTACTCAGTTAAAGTTCTTAAAAGGTATTTGAGCAGATGAAAGAACGTTCATGCAGGAGTCAGAGTCCAGTGGGTGGCAGTTAGGATGCAGCATGGAAAATGAAAAAAATAAAGGGAAATTAATGAGTCTCAGGCAGGGCTGGAACTAAGGACCATGAATACGAGAGGATAAAATGCAGAGAGGTCTGAACAGCATGCAGAGGGTGGCATCACAAGCCCATGCAGGGGGCCTTGGTAAGCAGAGTCAATGCTGGGCCAGTTGGTGATTTGCCCTGTCATCTGTGCCAGTTGAGAATATTTTTCAGTCTCTCATTGACCAGCAGTTAGCGTAATGGCTATGTCGTTGGACTCCCACGTAGTCAACCGCAGTTTGTGTCCCGGACCCGGTGGCCTAAAACTCAAACCGGGCGCGTGTGCGTGCGTGCCCAAGATCCCGAGAGGAGAATGGAGGAGAAGGGATTTGTGGCGTGGCCATCCCCCCTGGGGGGTGATTTCTCGCTTTCTGTCTCTCTGTCTCTCTCTGTCTGTCTGGCGAGCGCACACGCCCTATAGCAAAAACCTCTCCAAAAAAAAATAATAATAATAATAATGACTTTTAGGGGCCGGCAGGTGGTATGGTGATTAAGGGTGCTGGACTCCCACATGGCTGACTGTGATTCGAGTCCCAGACCTAACGGCTTGCTTTCTCACTTTCCCTCTCTTCCTCTGTCCCTCTCTAGTCAAATTTTAAATTAATTAATTAATTAAATAATTCTTGGAAAAAAAAAAAAAAGACTTTTAGGCTGTGACTGGTCCCCTAATAAGAGATAGGATACTCACTCTGCTAGAAAGAAAGCTTTGTTTTCATAGTGGGTGCAACAATCATGGGAAGTCCTTCATATTTAAGCAGTCAAGGTTTCCATGGACTGAGTGAAGGCTGATTTTGTCAGCTCTTTACTATTCCTTGAAATTTGCTTTCTCTGGGAAAGGCCCTTCCAGGTTATAGTTGTGTCCTTGAGTTTGGCATGGACAATTGTTTCTAAAATTCTGGCTCTAAGATACTCCTTGGTAATCCATTAGATACACAAGGAGAAACATTACTCTTTCAGGTCACTGGGATTACGTTTATTGAATTTCTGTTTTAAGGTATTAAATGCTTAGTCAGTCAGCCTTTACTGAGCTCACACTGAGTATCTAGCACTATATTAGAATCTGTAGAGAGGCAGAAAAACATAGTAGATGACTATGCCCCAGAATCATTTCAATACAGAAAAATAAATGTAAAAGACTAAAGAGCTCTTAAATGAAACATGTAAATAAAAATATAGTAGATTTTTGTGTATGCTCCATAGTCTACCATTAATTACTCATATCATTTATTTAACAAGTATTTAGCACACATATATGGTGTGTTAGACCCTAGGTTAGTCCCATGATGTTCTTAACTTTGAAGCCAGAACATCTTGCTCATAGATTGCTCATAATCTAGAAATGGTTGTGGTAAATAGAGAAATGTTTATAATTCTTGCAATGTGCCAAGCAACTGGTACAGATCTCAGATGGACATCATTAAGAAAAGCTTATTGGAATAGATATTTATGTTAGTGCCTTAAACTGTGAGAAAGATCAAATGGGAGCACATACATAGAGATTCAAGGCAGAAGACAAACTCAGAAGACAGAAGACAAACTCAGAATACAGAAGACTGTATTAGTTATCGAATGTTTTACCACATTTCCCCCAAACTTACTAGCTTAGAATTACGGTAATCACTTGCTCCCTCCCTCTCATGGTATCTGTGGGTAAGGAATCTGGGATTGGCTTGGCAGTTTGATTCTGGCTTGCCATCTCTCTTGGGATTATATAGTCACATATCAGTCAGAGCTGCCCTTGCTCTGACAGCTACATAGGGCTCAACTGTATGCCTCAATGTTGGCCTACCCATGTGACCAATTTAGATGGTGTTGGCTATCACCAATTGGATGGCTCCAGTTTTTCTTTAAATGGTCTTTCCATGGGCTACCACAGTGTCCTCATAGTATGCGACTGGATGGTGAGCAAATCAAGAGACCAAGGTGTAATTTGTGATGCCTTTTATTTCCTCAGAAATCACCTGCTATATTTTACTAGTCGCACAGGCTAGTATTGATTTAAAACAGAGGGAGCCTTTTAAGAGGATGAAGACCAGAAGGTGAGGATCACCAGAAGCTACATTGGAGATTGGATACAACACCACCCAAAATGATTTTAAAATAGTATACAATATAATTAGGTTGATAAACATTTACAGTTCTCTATGAAGATTTTACTCTTCTATCTTCCCAACTAGAATGTGAATACCTTGGAGATAAAATGGCCTTTTATTTCCCCTGTTTTTCTTAATACCTAGAATACTTTTTGGTAATTAAAGACACTTTATACAAGTTTCTTGAAAGAATGAATTAGTAAATGAATGAATATAAACTGAGAGATAAATTAAAGATATCAAAACCACTGGGCGAAATTTTGTTTTGGAGGAATGCCAGAAATTACATAAATGACTTGGGGTCTTTAGAAAACCAGAAAAGAAGGTAAGTGAATAAGAATTGTAGGTGTTATTCCATATAGCCAAGACTTTGGCAGACTTGATTATTCCAATCACTCAAAAAGTTTACTTTATGACATTGATGGGGAACTATATGGATGAGATAATACTCAGAACAAGAGAGTTCAGATTATCAAGATAGATCTCTGAATCACATCTTACAGTTAGCCACCCATCCAACCGGACTTCTAAATATTGTCAGAGGGTCACTTTTCTTAGGAGACTGATGTGACAGATTGCCACTCTTCAGCTTAGAATTTTCTTGAAAACATCAGAGAATTTGCTGTATTTTCTCCATAATGACAACATCTCCCCACCAGGCCGATTACACTATATGCTTAAGAGGATCCTATGGTTCAACCAGAAGCAAAGGAGGGCCTGGGAGATCTTGTAATTGTGATACATCAAGAAGTCCTGAACCTGGAACCTGAGGTGATCACTGGAATGTTCTAGGCTGCAGGGTGCCCATCACCCCTCTTACACACAGTGTAAAAAAACAGAGCACACATCCGTGGGCTCTTCAGACCTGGTGGACTCTTAGTCTGCACAGCTGCTAGGACTTGACATTTGGGAGTGCACCCTAAAGAACTAGGAGCCCTGGGACCCAAGTTCACTCACAGTCTTGTATCTGTCCACTTGCACAGCTCATTTGTTAGGTCCACACTAAAACAGAAAGGAACTTTTACAGGATCTAAGTCAGCATGCACTCAGCCCTGAACTCAGACTGCCCTCACTCCACCCTTGAGCACAGGACAAATAAAGCCCCATTTATTTACATGATAACTGCAAAGGTACAAAAAACTGACACTGTCCTTCTATTCCCATCATTGGACCCTTGGAATTTTATACCATCCATTTTTTCCTCTTAGTTTATCTGAAGGAATTATTAATAATTGTTTTTAATAAATCCATTAAGATAGACAAGATGAAATACTCTCCTATGCATGATCTGCTGTTGGGAAGATGGCACTTGCAAGGTGAAACTGCTTCCTACCTACATGCGCCCTCATGAGGTGTGCTGAGGAACTGCCACCCTTCACAGATGCAGCGTAACTGAGTATAAAGGTAAAGCCAGAGGGAACATGGCGTGCAGCCCCTGTGCTGGGGAGAAACCCACCAGGTGAGACATATGTAACAGGTAAAACTGAAGCTGTGTATTTGCTTTCATTGCTGAAATCTTTTCAAATAAAAGGACTGAAATTTGGTTTTGATATCATCACTGTTTAGAAAGAAGGGAGTAATAAGGTCAGCACCAAATTCCCTCTGAAATGGAAATGAAGAGAATCAGCATCTATTCATATACGCCCTCACCCCTCACCCACGCACCCTTGCTCAACTTTTCCCTGCAACCCACTCTGAGCTGGAAATAGATCGATAGACTGCTTGTCAGACTTATGCAAGGCTCACAGGCTCTCAGAGCTCTCTCAGACTGATGTTCAGAGTGGGAGTTTACCCAAGGGGTTAAGAGTTGAAGTTTCACAAGGTTTCTTAGTACACAGAGAAAATATAGGGAGTTAAGATGTTAACAAAACAAAGTAGATGTGGGGCTCTAAGAGTCTGGGTTCTTTATTTCCTGAGTCACTTCAGTGTGCTCTCCTTAATGCTCTCTTCAACAAGTTTAGCCTCCCTCAACAAGTTCAGCTTTGTCCTATAGTAGGAATTTATTTTGTTCTATCTAGAGTGTTGGGAAGGAACATCATATATTATAAATAAATAATTTAGCACCACTTTGGTGCTGCTCTTGTCCTTCCTTGACTCTGACAAGAGGCTTAGAGTGGATACTTTGCTGCCACTGACTCCCAGGGTCCAAGTCCCAGGCATGAGGCCCTGTTCTGGGTTTCCCTGAGTTTCTTGCCTGACTAGTAACTAGGTGATCTCTTTGACGGCTTGCCTGATTTGGCTAGACTTCTAAACTCTGGCACTGTTTATTCCTGTTTCTCAACTTTGGTTGTGTATCAACATTGCCTAGGGAAGGCTTTTTGCTTGTTTTTGTTTTGTTTTGTTTTGTTTTGTTTATCATTAAATATCTATTCCTGTAGCCTAGGTACCTCAGATAACTGAAATCATATTAATACAATATTTGTTCTTTTGCATCTGGTGTTATTTCACTTAACATATATTGGGCTGCCAGAAAAATTATGACATATTTTTCTATACAAAAATGAGTCATGACTTTCCTGACAACCCAATAGAATGTTTTCAAAGTTCATCCATGTTGTAGCATATATCAAAATTTAATCCTCTTTTGTCACAGAATTATATTTCATTATATGTTCTACGTTTTATTTATGTAGTCAACCATTAATTGTTTGCTCCTTTGGGCTATTATGAAAAATGTTGCTGTAAACATTGGCAAAAGGTATCTGTTTGAGGGCCTGCTTTCGATTCTTTTGGGAAATACCTAGACGTGGAATTGCTAGATCATACGGTAATTCTGTTTGCTTTTCTGGAAAACTGCTATACTATTTTCCACACAGCTGTACCACATCCTTACATTCCCACATCCTTGCCAACATTTGTTGTTTTCTGTTTTTGTTTTTATAATAGCTAATCTAGTAGATGTGAAGTGATATTTAGGGAGTTTTAAAATTATTGGTGGTCATGGCTCAGTCCTGGAAACTCTGATTTAATGTTCTGAGGTGAAGCTTTGTCAATATTTTTTAAACTTTCCCCAAGTGATATTAATGCAGTCAGGGTTAATATCCTTTAATATATTCTTGGCTTATACTACCCGACTTTCATCCCATATCCCCAGCTTTTCTTCCTGGTCTCACATGAAAAACAAGAAACTAAGAAGGAACTTAACAAGCACACATAGTAGTTTTTTTTTGGAGAGGTTTTCGCTATAGGGCGCGTGTGCTTGCCAGACAGACAGAGAGAGACAGAGAGACAAAAAGTGAGAAATCACCCCCCAGGGGGGATGGTCATGCTGCAATCCCTTCTCCTCCATTCTCCTCTCGGGATCTTGAGCACGCACGCACACGCGCCCGGCATGAGTTTTAAGCCACCGGGTCCGGGACTTGAACCGCGGTTGACTATGTGGGAGTCCAGTGACATAACCATTACGCTAACTGCTGGTTCCTGATAGTAGTAACTAATAAGGTCTGTCTACTTCAAATCCTGTATTCTGTCTACTGTATTCTACTGTGCCGCGAAGAGTGACTTTATTGGTTCCTGATGGAGTCTTCCAGCACAGAGCACAGCAACTCCTTGGGTAGGAATTGCGGGGGTATCTTAGTTTCTGAGGGCTGCTATAAAGAATTACTACAAACTGGGTGGCAATTAAAACAATAGAAATTTAGTTTCTGGAAGTTCTGAGGGCAGAAGTAAAAAATTAAGGCCTCTGTGACTTCTTGCCCTCTAGTCTCATAAAGACAATGTTCACATAATTTATAGGCTACCCTAAATCCAGGATGATCTCATCTTGACATTGTTAACTTTCTTAGAGCTGCAAAGACCTTCTTCCCAAATAAAGTTACACTCAGAGGTACTGAGAGTAAGGATTTAGACATATCTTTTTGGGGGCCAGAGTTCAACCCACTGTAGAGAGATTTCTGTTGGTCTTTTAAATTGTAGTCAATTCAATTGTGAGTCAAGAGTTAAGCATACATCAAAACTCATTCCGTTAGAATCGAGGCTGGGATTGAACTTGCACTAAATTCAGAGTGCCAGAGGGATCTGCATCCCCTTCTTCATTGCAGCATCATTCACATTAACCAAGATATGGAAATAACTCAAGTATCTATTGATACCTCATATATTTTTTTTTTGGAGAGTTTTTTTTTTTTTTTTTTTTTTTTTTTTTTTTTTTTTTTTGCTATAGGGCACGGGTGCTCACCAGAGAGACAGAGAAAGACATAGAGACAGAAAGCAAGAAATCACCCCCCAGAGGGGGATGGTCACGCCGCAATCCCTTCTCCTCCATTCTTCTCTCGGGATCTTGGGCACGCACGCACACGCGCCCGGCGTGAGTTTTAAGCCACTGGGTCCGGGACGTGAACCACGGTCGACTATGTGGGAGTCCAGCGACATAGCCATTACGCTAACTGCTGGTTCCCTGATACCTCATATATTTTAAAATACATAAATACATCGATGTCTTGACTCAATAGATGAACTCAAGTATCTATTGATACATGATATGTTTTTTAAAGTATATGTAACATCAGATCAAGTGGACTCGACAGGTGAGTAGGTTAAAAAATGTGTTATGCATATATGGAATATTATTCGGACTTAAAAAAGGAGATCCTACCATTTGTGACAACACAGATGGCCTGAAAGACATTATAAGTGAATTAAATTAGCCACAGAAGCACAAATAATGTATAATTCCTTTTATATGGGATATCTAAAGTAGTCAACTATGGAAAAGTAGACAATATAATTGTGGTTCTCAAGGGATGGGGCAAGGGTAGTATGACGAGTTGGTATTTGATGGGTATAAACTTATAGCTATACAAAGCGAATAAGTTCTAGAGATCTGCTCTAAAGCATAGCTTATGTAGGTAACAGTAAGGTATTATGCACTTAAAAATGTAATGTCTCATGTTAAGTGTTTTTTCTAGGAAAAAAGAGACATAAGGAAACTTTGGGACAGTGGATATATTTATAGTGATAGCAGCATCAGTGTGTACGTATGTTGACACTCTCTAAATTGTACACATGAATTATTTGCAGGTTTTTCTATATCAGTTATACATTAGTAAAATGGGGGTGAGGGGAGGAGAAGAAAGCTCATGTGAACATAGTAATCTTTGTCTGAAGCCAACTTGACTGCCTAAGTGTTTAGTTCATTTGTAATGTGCTCTGGAGTGATCTATTCCTAGGATAGCCTTGGAACTATCAAGATACAGCTGAAACCCTAACTCAAG
Source organism: Tupaia tana (assembly GCA_026018925.1). Lineage (NCBI taxonomy): Eukaryota > Metazoa > Chordata > Mammalia > Scandentia > Tupaiidae > Tupaia > Tupaia tana. The sequence goes on from JAKSZU010000001.1 coordinate 64,291,689, forward strand.
ATGGCACAGAAATGCCCAGGCTAGAATTCACACCTTGCTTTCTCTTCCGTCTAAAATGATCTGCCAAAGCAGTGAGCGCTAAGTCTACTTAGGATGAAAGTATCTGGGACAGAAAGCTTTGTTCACTGGAAGGAACTTTACTGCCAGCACTTCAGGCTCCCCTAGCAGAGTTTTAAATTGACCACACTTCCTTGGTGTCTTCTTGCCCTATCTCCTTGCTCAAATTAGCCCATCTACCTCTTGGTGTCCACAGTGCTCCCAGATGATTTCAAGAATTCTCGGAAAGTTTTTATAAAGAGAAGAAGAAAGAGGAAGAAGAAAAGAAAAAAAAAGAAAAAGAAAGAAAGAAAAAGAAAAAAAATTCCTTCTTAAGGAAAAGGCTATCGGTGCATATTCTGTGTAGAGATGGGCAGCTTACCCAGATAACATGCCTGTCCTGTTTGGACTAGAAGATCTATCCCTAGATGCCAACTCTATTCAGATTTTTATAACCTGAAGCAATTTGTGGAAGTTGCATTTGTCTCAAAAATACTTCCACTGTGAGCCAGATTCAAGGCAGCCCCACTTTTCCAACTGTGCAGACATCTGGGATGTTGGGTGTAAAATCCTGAACTGAATTATTTTTGCTTTTGCAGTGTTTGATAAGGTGTCTAAAGTGAGAGCATTTTAGTTCTCAGCTTTGAAGAGAATTGCACACATGACTCTCACTCTCATTTTCTTTTAATATTGGGAATGATTTTATTAAAAACTGTGACTCCTTTATGAGTGAATGCATCTGAGACACCAAACACAGTCTTTCAGTAGATTCAGCCATTTGTAATACCAGCAGAGAATCTACAAGCAAGGTTTTAAGAAACGAGCGAGGCAATTCATCAACTCTTCGTGCTTATTCTCCTGACTCCTGGGGAAATTAAATTTGTTTTCACCTACTGAAACTTCCACACATTTATCCTGTATAAATCTAATATGTGTTTAATGCTAATCTGCATCGGTTCAGCCATTATGGTGAAAACCTAGTCTTGTGCTTTTCTTCTCATTAAAAGTTTTGCTTTAGCATATTCATCAATGGTCTAGTTTATAGGTCTATAGCCTAATGTTTTGTAAGTTTACAATATTTATATGAAGCTTCTAAGCTTCATCTAATATTTTTTTTTAATTTCCATCTTACGATGCTTAGATAGTTAGATGGAAAAGCTCCAAGTTCAGGGACAGGGTCATATTAATCTTTGCTCCAAGGGCCTAGAGGAGTGTCTGGTTTATAGTTAAGTATCCCATAAATGCTTATTGAAATGCAATTGTGTGAAGTGCTTTTGTGCTTTATGTACAGCACAGAAGCCTAATCCCTTCCCCAGCATTTCATTTTATCCATATTCAAAAGTTCTAGTAGATGCCCTATTACAAGTCCTCTCAAATCTCAGTAGACTATTTTTGTTATCTCTACACAAACAAAACATGAATATAAACACTATCAGTGTACAAATGGCCCGTGGATACATGTAAAGATGTTCTATCTCATTAAAGATTAAATAAACACAAATTAAAATGGCAAAATAATTTTGTCTATCTGGCACAAATTCAAAAATATGATAACATTTTAAGTGTTTCAAGCTGATGAGTCACAAATTGATGGGAATTGATATAGGTACATGAATTTTGGAAGAAATATTCATTCCATGTGAGAGAACCATGTGAATATTGGAAATATAGCTTATGAAAATAGCAGCACAACTCTGTACATATACATATACAAAAGACTTTATAATAATTAATAACATGAAACTATAATACATAGTTGAATCAATTAATAAATAACTTCAATGACCTTCAGTAGAACCCTGGACTTCCACATGGCTGACTATGGCTACCAAGTCCTGAACCTGGTAGCTTGCTTTCTTATTCTCCCTTTCTGGCCAATTAAAAAATAATGATAACAAATTAAATTAAATGATTTAAAAAATAATGCTGTACTTTCCTCTTTTCAACCTCATTGTTAGATAAATAGAAAAAATTCATAGCACTTGGCTAAATTTGACACAGTTATTACCAGAAGATCACTGTTTTTATACTTTTAATATAAATTTCTAGTCATTTATTCTTTCAATTATCTTTAGAAATGTAGAGATGTGAGAATCTGGAAATTATAAAGTCATGAAGACAGGGAGAACAAATGCATTTGAGGGAAAGCTAAAAGAGAACTTTGGAGATTTAGGGCTGAGAGGGAGGGGCTAATGACTTACAATTTAAGAACATGTTCACTCATTCATTCTTTTAGTCAACAGCTTTTTATTTCGTATCTACTGTGCCTAGTAATGTTGTAGCCGTTGGAGTTCAGTGATGACTACACAGGAAGGGTCTTGCTGTAGGTGTCAGAATGGCCATCAGGGAGCTGTACTGCAAGTAGACTACAAGTTGACCGCCCCCTGCTGAGCACTTTCTGCCCTGGCCCTGGCCACAATGTGAAGAACAGTTCACGAAGGTCTCTGCTCTTGTGCTGCTGATGAAAGCAGACATACTAAACTCATTGATAAGAAGATATATATATATATATATATATATATATATATATATATACACACACACACACACAGGTATTGATAGGCGTTATGAAGAAAATAAAGCACGGATGATGATAGAAGTGACTGCAGTTAGTTGGATTTATGTGAATACTTTAGTCATGTGTCAGGGAAGGATTTGGGGGCAAGAAACATTTGGTCTGAGATCTGAATGATGAAAAGAGGCTAGTGCTGAGATGGGACAAAAGAACATGCTAGGCAGAAGGAAAGATGTAAAAGCCCTGAAATTGTGGTTAGGCACTAGAGACTAAATTATGTCCCACCAAAATTCATATGTTGAATTCCTAACCTTCACTGTGGCTGTATTTTGAAGACAGAGCCTCCAAGGAGGTAATTAAAGTTAAATGAGGTTGTAAAGGTGGGGCTCAGGTGTACTAGGATTAGTGTCCTCAGGGGAAATGACACCATGCGCTCCTTCTCTCTCATTTTCTCTCTCTACCATGTGAAGACATGAGTAGGTGGCGACCTGCACATCAGGAAGGAAGTCCTCATTAGGAACCTATTTGATTGATGTCTCGATCGTGGATTGCCCAGACTCCAGAATTGTGAGAAAATAAATTTCTGTTGGTTATGTCACCCACTTTATTATGGCAGCTCGAACCGACTAAAGCATCCGTTTTAAGATATATTTAAATTAGCGCTTCCTGACAGATTGATTGCACAAAGTAGGAAAAAAAGGATTAAAGATAACTTTGAGTTATTTTGCCTGAGTGACTGGAGGAATGGTGATGAGTTAATTGAGATGGGAGTACCAGGGTGGGGTGGAGAAAATATGTAAAGGAGAGGAAATCAGATCAGGAGTTTTATCGTTCATTTATTAATTTTGAGATCTCTGGTTCTTAGCCATTGCCATGGGATTAGACATACGTGTTGGGGACTAGGGATGAGGATGTCAGATTGGGAATCATCAGCTTTTGGGTCACGGTTAAAGCTGTGGAACTAGGTGAGATTACCTAGCAAGATGTGTCAAGGAATTAGAAGCTTATGAGGAATGGAGAACACTAGAAAGCAAGAGTGGTTCAGTGTTAAATGCTGCTAAGGGGTTGAGTGATATGACAGAGGAGACGGAACATTGGATTGGGCAGAGGGAGGTCATAGGATATCTGGATGACAAGAGTTTCTGTGAGCAGTAGTAAAAAGCCAGATTGGAGAGGTCAGCAGGTGGTGTGGAGGTTGGTCATTTACAAGACCAACTGCATTGTTTAAGTCCCAGATCCCGCAGGTTAAGAGACATGCAGACTGTGTGTGTGTGTGTGTGTGTGTGTGTGTGTGTGTGTGTGAGTGCGCACACGCGTGCATGTGCCCAATTTCCCAAAAGGAGAATGGAGGAAAAGGAATTGCAGCATGGCCATCCTCCTGTGGGGTGATTTCACATACACACACACACACACACACACACCACACACGCAGCCTGATTAGAAAGTGTTAGAATGGAAGATGAAAAGGTGAACACCAGTATTAAGTAGAATTTTACTCCAATGGGGAGTAAATTTTACTACAATGAAACTGTAGATAAGAGCGCAGAATGTGTTGAAGATATTTTATAGTTTTATCAACTGAACTAGGGAGAAAGGTTCACATGTTGAAACATTCACTTTGTAAGCTAAATAATGTGATTGAATGTATAAAAGAAAATAAAATTTAAAAATGTAAAAAAAAAGAGTGCAGAATGAAGAGACAATTTAAAAATATATTTTTATAATGGAGTATTTAAGACATGTACAGAAATAGACTTAATTACTGCTCTAGACCTCAGATACCCGTCAATAACTTCAAGAACTAGCAATTGTATTAATCTGAAATGTTATGCTTTACTCTTATATTATTTTGAGGACAATCTAGATAATATTATTTGATCTATAAATACTTGAGAGTATATCTCCAAAAAAATAAAGAATCTTTGCAAAGAAATCACAATACCCTCTGATGCCTAAAAATAACTGGTAATTCCTTAATATAAAATATCCAGAGAGTGTTTAAAATGCTCATTGACTTATACATTTCATAATTTTACATGATTTTTTTCACATTAATTTTCAAGCAAAATTGACACATTGCAATTGATTTTTGGTTGACATTGCTATGTCTTTCACATCTGTTTTAGTACATAAATTCCTCTCCATCTTTTTTGTCCCCTTGCAATTTATTTTGAAAAAAAAAAAAACATTGACTGATTTGCAATATTTTGTTTATTTGTCTTAGTCACTTTGTGCTGCTATAACAGGATACCTGTGTCTAAGTAGTTGGTACAGAAGAGAAATTTATTTTGCATAGTTGTAGAATCTGAGAAGTGTAATATCAAGGCACCTACAGGTTAGGTCTCTGGTTCGAAAATGTTTTGTGGTTGTGTATCCTCTAGAGAGTCCTACGCTGTGAACTCACAAGGTAGAAAAGCAGAAGAGAGAGAACCCACTCCCATAGCCCTTTTTTATAGCAATCTGAATCCATTCATGAGGGCTTCCATTCTCCATTGGACCTCACCCATTGTTACACTGGGCATTATTTCCAATACATGAATTTTGGGGATATGTTCCAAACATAGCAGTATTCCTGATTAAGCTGTGATTCTGTTTAGCAAGTTCCTCTTTAAATAAGTATATATTAAGAAGGATGTAAAATCTGGTTGCCTGTCTTTTTGTGTTGTTAGCAACCATAGGTGCTCAATATCCAGACTGCAAAATAGTGACATTTAATTACATTCTTCTTTCTTCAGGTATTAGCTGGACTATTCCACTCATCATTTATTTGGTTTCTCACTGTTATAGTTTATTTATAGGCCATGGTGGCACCCGCCCTATGGCAAAAACCTGTGGAGGCTGAAGGATTGAGGCATCGAGTCCACCTTTCTCTCTCTCTGTCTCACTGTTATAGTTTATAAAGGGCATATTAAATATTGAATTATTTGTCTTTGACAGTTTTCAAAATAATAAATAAGTTCTTTAGTATCATTGAGTTATAGATAATTTCTAAAATAATGAATTCATGGATGTAAATATATTTAACGTGTTTTGATACATTGAAGTTCTTATCTTTATTGACATTCAAAGTGTCTCTATTTGTGACTAGTGGAAGCTCCTTCTGTTTGGCCCTAGAATCCTTTTGACATGCCGTGGTAGTTTTTTATAGCTCTCTTGCTAGCTGGTATAAGAAGGTGTTATGGCTCATCTTACATAATTTCTTACCATACAGCAAAAATCATTCATTTCTCCAAGGAGAAAAAATTTTATTTTAAGAAAAACATATTAAAACATATTTGTATATTGCTGGGGATAATTCAGTTGGGAGGAAATAACTGCAGGAGCAAATTCCTTAAGTGGGGGAGAGAGAATGGAGGAAGCGGAAGTGTTGGACTTAGAGTGGAACAGAGACAATTCATTATTATAACAGTGCACTGGGCAAAGAAAAATGCTATAAAAATAAAGGGGCCATATTGATGAGTGGACTAAAACTTTGCCTATATGATTCTGAGTTAACTTACAATATTTTCTACCTATAAATTCACTTTTATTTTTCTATACATAACTTCACGATCACGAAATGACAAAAATAATGTGATTAGCAATACAGTAAACTTTGGAGATCATCTGTTGGATGTAAGGAATTGTTTAAAACTCATGATAAATGATTGTGAATACCAGATACAGTGTGGGAAGAGGGAAGGTGAAGGAGTAGAGTCTGAGGAAGGACATTAAAGAGAAAAATAGAGAGGCAAGGTATTTATGGGACAAAGAAATGGGTTATTATGTGTTGAGGGATAACCTTATAGTATTGTCAATTGGACCGGTGCAAAATGTACACATGTTGGAATTTTCACTTTGCAAGATAAGTAGCGTGATTGAATGTATAAAAGAAATTGAAATAATAATAAAAATAACAAAATAGAATTGTTTAAAACTCAAAGAAAAAATACTTAACTCTTTTTTTTTTTTTTTAAGAGTTTCTTTTTTTTTTCTATAGGGCGCGTGTGCTCGCCAGACAGACAGAGAGAGACAGAGAGATAGAAAATGAGAAATCACCCCTCAGGGGGGGTGGACATGCCGCAATCCCTTCTCCTCCATTCTCCTCTCGGGATCTTGGGCATACACGTACACGCGCCTGGCCATTGAGTTTTAAGCCACCGGGTCCGGGATGCGAACCGCGGTCAACTACGTGGGAGTCCAGCGACATAGCCATTACGCTAACTGCTGGTCCCCCAATACTTAACTCTTTAAGAAAAAAAAATTATTTATAATATTTTATTTTTGTTTTAATTGGCAAGTTTGGGATTAATTTATTCTTGGTTTACTTGAAAAAAAGTAAAAAAAATATTGGTCTTGTGATTTATTTGTATTTGTTGGCTTGAATCATGGCTATAGGGGGCTTTTAGATTCGGTCACCAAGTACCCAAGTAATTAGTGTCCTTGTCATGAAAATAGCCATCCCATCTTGTCTGACTTAACTGAAGTGTTATCTCTACTTTTAACCTTCATAATAATTTCTCTCTTTGCAGTGACTATAACATCTCTTTTTCCTATTTCCTATCCATAATGCCCATTTATTAATATTGTCAAAGAATGCCTAGTTATAAAAAATGTGAACTTACTTCTATCATCCTTAGGCCTTGATATAGATGTGCTAAATGAGATTATTACTGTCTTCTTCCCACCAGAGTTCCTGCTCCCTGCATTTTTGGTTCAGCTAGATAGGAGAGCAATTTTGAAGACATTGGATGGGTTTAAGTCAGGGATGCCTGAAATTCATTCTTTAATGCCATTCAAGCAGGGGACTACAAAAGAGACCCTGAGGTCAAGACTCTGAGGATGGAAAGGAAAAGAGAAATGTAAGGAACAAAAGACTGCTAGTGTGAAATCTTGTAATTTTGAAATATTGCTTAGGACTATCCAGCAAGGATGTAAAGAGCATATTGTTCTCCATTCTCTCCTCTTCTTTCTTACTATGACATCTAAGGTTTTCTGGTTTCAGGACCCTGAAATTGATCTACTTATTAATGGCACTAATCTGCTGCAGGTCAGCATTAGAATGAAAAAGACTCTGTTTTTGGCACTTGACTAAAATGACTTTCTTTATGCCAGACAATATGTGTGCTCACCAGAGAAATGGCGAGAGGGAGAGAGAGACCAACAGGTATAGTCCTGTTGCAATCCTTTTTCTTCTGTTTCTCCATCCTGTCAGTATTTGGGGCATGCATGCACATGCATCTGGTGTGATGTTCAAGCCTCTGGGGCCAGGACTTGAACCATGGTCTACAATGTGGGACAAGGCCTTCTAGGCATAGCACTTAACCACTATGCTACAAGGCCAGTCCTAAAATGATTTTGATGGAAAAAAAATATTATTCCAATGTTTTCGTAATCAATTTTCCAACTATCGTTGGAACCCAACATAATCATAAATTGCGAATACACATACAACTATTTATGCAAAATTGAATTTTTTCAAGTACAAATTAGTATCTAATCACCCAGTTTGTTGAAATATTCACCCTAGGATTCCTTTAAAATGGGAACTTCAATAGGGTTTGTTTCCAGACCATTAACTGCTTGATGGAGAATCTAGGGGTGAGTTAAGCAGCCTAATGTACAAAAGTTGGAAATTGTTAGACAAAGATGAATGACAAATGAATGTTAAATAAATTATAGGGAGATAGGAAAATAGAATTGATTTATTGATCTATGCAGCTTAGAAATAAATCAATTTGTGAAAGTAAAGTAGATCCTTAATTGTTGCCCACCAAGCACTGTATAATTTTGTTGAAGTTGTTAAAGAAAGTAATTGAGTAGTTTCTTCTTACAACATGAAATACTCACCAATATTTCCTTGTCCCACTCTACTGATTTATCTGCACACTACTTTATACACTTAATTGAAATGCTGATATGTATATATATGTAAGCTACTTATGAAACAATGTGTGGTGTCACTCTGTTACCCACATTCCAGCAAGTTATTAAAATGTAATGAGCATCCATTGGTGATAAATCCTAGACTGATAACTTAAAACAAGATGACAAAGTAAGGCAATTATCTAAATAACTTGGGAAATGCTGAGTTGTTTTGCTGATTCTTCTAGGTATTTTTTAAATGTCCTCTTAAATTTAATCTAATATTTACACCACTGAGTAATTCGAGTGGGGCAGAATTTTAGCAATCTTGCCAGTAGAGAGCTTTAGTTCTAAAGTGGGAACTTAGTCACATGCATTAAAGCAAACCTCTCTTATTTTACAGTTTTCTGCCTAGAGGATGAAAGTCATTCTTTCTTTTTTAATTAATTAATTAAATTTTTTTAGAGATTTTCATCTTAGGACATGTGTGCTCAGGAGAGAAAGAGAGACAGAGATGGTGAGAGGGAAATTGAGAAATCACCTCCCCCCCCCCCCCCCCTTCCAGGGGATAATGGCTATGCTGCAATCCCTTCTCCTCCATTCTCCTCCTAGGATCTTGGGCTTCGTACATATGCACCCAGTGTGATTTTTAAGCCATCAGGTCTGGGACTTGAACTGCAGTTGGCCATGTGGGAGTCCAGTGACGTAAACGCTATGCCATTTGCTGCCCCCTGAAAACTATTCTATTCTTGATAATGTTCATTCACTTAAACTCAACAATATTAAGCATTTGTCAACTGTGCTGGGTGCTGGGACTACACAGTCTCTAGTCTCTTGGGGTTTATGATCTAGTGAAGATCACCCAAACAAGAACATATTATAACTTAGGATATATACTCTAAAAGCAATGCTTAAACAAAACTTTGTAAGTATAACACAAATGAATTGATTTATTCTAACTGGGAAGTATTCACAGAAAGTGCAGCTTTTAAATTTGGCCTTAAGAATGAGAAAATATCTTAAAGGCAAAGATGACGAAAGATAGTCTGCAGAAGGGAAAGAACAGAGGCAGGAAAACAGGCTAGTGAGCTGTAAAATGTCCTGAGGAACTGGGACCAGCAGATGGTGTAATGGTTATAATGTTTGACTCACATAACTGACTGTGGTTCAAGTCCCAGACCTAGTGACTTGAACCTCACACCAGGCATATGTGTGTGCATGTCCAAGATCCCAGGAGGAGAATGGTGGATTAGGGATTGGAAGATAAGGAATTGTGGCATGGTCATCCTCCCTGGGGGGTGATTTCTTGCTTTCTGTCTCTCTGGTGAGCTCATGTGCCCTATAGCAAAAAATCTCTCTCTGTAAAAAAAACCCAAAAAACAAAAAACCCAAATGAGAAGAGGATTTCAAAAGGAGGTCAACGGAAACAAAGGATTCAGAGAAATATTGTAAAATGAGGACAAAGAAGTATATAGATTTAGCAATTACAGAGTTGCAGTAGTTTAATACGAGAAGACCAAAAAGTTGATGAAAAAATGAAATTAAAGCACAAGTTTATTTTGGTATAAAAACTTTGGAAGTCCACACATAGTTTTTAATAATACACAGTTTCTGTGAACTTTTTGAAGCCCCCTTATAATGTGGTGAGATTGGAAACCATATCACAGTGGATTGAGAAGTAAGAGAGGTATTTCCCTAGAAGAAACAAGAGAAGATAATTGTTATCCTTTAGAATTGTATTTATCACTATTATTATTATTTTAATTTGATCAGAAAGAGGGGCAAAGTGAGAAAGCAAGCTGTCAGGTCTGGAACCATGGTTGACCATGTGGGAGTCCAGCACCCTTACCGCCACGCCACCTGCTAGCTCCGAGAATTATTTTTGAGAACTAGTGATGAAATGTAAATGAGAGAGGGCTATAACTATGAGAAAAATAAGATTGGAAAGGACATTTTATTAAAATAATAGAAGCTGATTCTAGGAGGACAAAGCAGAGGTGGGGAGGTAATCTCCTGCACTGGTGAGCCCCTACTCCCAGCGTAGTCCTTGTGAAGACCCTTCCCCTTGAACATTAGATGACTCTATGACTAATAGAAAGGGATACTCTTAGGCAAGATTTCAAGCCAAAGTATTAAGAAGACCTGGTAACTTCTGCTTTTGCACTCTGAAAGAAGCCTGGTGCCAAACACATTCCAGCTGAGGTACCAGACACAAGTAAAGATGCCATATTGGGATTTCTAGGCTCAGGAAACACCACTTGAATCACAGAGGAGCCCTGTCCTGCCTAAATTGCAGACTTGTGAACAAATAAATGTTGTTTTAAGCCACTAAATTTTTGGATGATAGCATTTAGCAATACGTAACTGAAGCAGATGAGTAAAAACACAGATAGATGTTAGAGAGGTTTGAGGGATGAGATTAGGCCTTGATCTAGATGAGAAGAGATAGAATCAAGCAGAAGGTTGATCTTGGAAGTGAATGAGGGCTTCAATTTTTTTGAAACAGAAAGTATTGAGAAAAGGAAGGGTAAACATGAAATTAAAGTTGGATGTGGATGAGAAGGAAATTGGACCAATTCAAGTTAGACACCTATGTGCTATGTTGAGAGTGAAGACTTCATGAAGGATGGAAAGATGAAGAGGAAAGAAAAAAGATTGTGAATAGGACAGAGATCCATCCTTGGAGGAGGAAATGGATGACAGAGAAGCTATAAGATCCCCGTTGGGGGCCAGCAGATGGTGTAGCAGTTACATCGCTGGATTCCCACATGGCCAACTGCTGTTTGAGTCTGAGACCCAGTGACTTGAAAATCTTGCCAAATGTGTGTGCGTGAGTGGCCAAGATCCAAGAGGAGAATGAAGGAGAAAGGATGGTGGTGTGGCCATCCTCCCTGGGGGGTAATGTTTCATTTTCCCTCTCACTGTCTCTCTCTCTCTCTCTCTGGCAAGTGCATGTGTCCTAAGGCAAAAACCTTAAAACAAAACAAACAAACAAAAAACAGAGTCCCAGTGAGTGTGGTGTTCATGAATTAGTGAGGAGGCCAATCAACACAGCCTAATGATTTTGTGTACCTGCTCTTGCTGATAGTGGCCTTCTCCAGAGATCAAAATTTTACTGTTCAGGTGGGCTAAGAGTCATTCCTACTTAGTTCAGGGGTTTTGAATAATGATTATGTAAACAGATAGAAAAAATGTAATCCAACTGGAATTGTTGAGTGTTTCAAGTATTTCAGAGACCCTTATTTTATATATATATATAATATATATATATAATATATATATTATATATATACACACATATATATAATATATATTATATTATATATATGTATGTATACCTATAAATAAATTATATATTATATATAATACATATTTTTCAGAAAAGTTATGATATATTTTTCTGGGTGTATGTGTATATATGTGTGTGTGTGTGTATATATAACCCTGCTCCTTGCCTATTTGTAATACTGGAAATGATTTCCATTAACAATTGCTGACTCATATACCTGAGATACATACAATGCTATTTATACTAAAGAAATTGAGTGCACATCTATTTTAGCTTCATGCCCTATTTTCATACTTCTATCCATTTGGGTTTTTGTCCCATATGTTGTCCTCAGTACTCTGTCTCAAGCTGTTGTCTAGTTATAGCTTAAAGAAACTTCCGTTCCAAATGGGACTGTATTTTAGTAAGGGGCTATATTTTTTAAACTTATTACATGTGAAGATAGATATTAAAATATCTATATATGTTATGTAAAGCTTATTAGTTAATACTTAAAATCTCTCTGTGAAGCCAAAAAATAGTGAGTTAGTTTTTATACCTTTGAGTAGTATAGTGACTATTCTTTGTAGCTCCTCATTTGAAAGGTAAATGACTGAATGTAGTTTGGGCTTGGAATGTGACTAGCTGTGGAAAACCAACCCCAAGATGACCCAATGACTTTGGGACATTAATGGGGGTTTGACATTCCTATATCACTACTGAATAAAATCCATTTGCTTCCACCTGGCCCATTTCCTTGTGTTGACTTCTGGGACTCCCTGCTCCCCCATCGGTCCTCTTTCTGCACTTTGAATTCATGGTTGGCTTTGAACTCTGGATACTATTTATTTATGTGCCAGGACCTAGTTGCGTAAGTTCTCTCCATTCTGGCTGCTCATATCTCTGGCTGTGATACACTACAATCAGTGGGCCTGGAGGTTCACCCTTTGACACACCTCCCACACACCAGGATGTGGCCCCACAATAAGGAAAGAACTTGCTAAGATGCAATATCCATTGACCTGTGCCTTGCAATGCCTAGTTTTGAGGCTGAACATAATGGGCAGTCAATGACATTCAGGGAGTTTAGCAGCTACTAATTAGTATTGTTCACCAGAAGTCCTAACATACCCTTTAAGATGTGATAAGATACCATTAATTATCATATTAGGGTTGAGAAATAATGTTTCAGTTACATTCAATGAGGAAATCTGGGTTAGAATTGGGGCTTTCCTTCATTAACTAGTAACTGATTTAGGACTGCTTTATGTTTATTCCTGTGTGCTAAAAGTTAACATACATTAGGACAGGCATAGAATCACTATTTAGTTCAATGATTACTAAATTTCCTAAAGGAAATTGAGGTTGTACATCATGGGATTTACTGTGGATAAGTAAGCTAAGCATTTCAGCTAAAACAAAAATCACATTTCATTCAACCCCATTCAGATTCCATGATATAAAGATTGAGAAGAAAATAGAATCAAACAAATCTATGACTTGGAAACTGCCGATTGGCATCAACATAGCTGAGAAATTCAGGCCAAACTCGAGATGTGCTAAAAAAACCCAACAAATTTCCTAAAGTCCTGGGAGATTTTGGCATATCATAGTGAGCAGTTAAATGCTAGAGAGATTTTATTTGTGCCAGATATTTGCCATCACCAACATCAAACCTGCATAACTATGCTGCAATTTTACTGCTGAAAATGAACTTTTCTTGGCCTGAACATGTGCAGAGGCTAAATGGCAAGACAACACCAGAGCTGTGGTACAGAAAGCTAAAGGGAAACAAACATTCGTGGGAGGAAGCTTGAGCATAAAGAACACCTCAAAGACATTTGGCAGAACAATTTCCATGGAAGGGGGTAGTCAATTTTTACCTGGTTTGAAACAACAGAGTAAGCAAACTTACTTCATGTGAAGCTCTCCAATGCAATAATATGTACAAGGATGTCCCAGAGATCACAAATGAAGAATGATGGTCATGAAAAGGTAACTTTGATCCTTCCTTCCTTCCTTCTTTCCTTCCTTCCTTCCTTCCTTCCTTCCTTCCTTCCTTCCTTCCTTCCTTCTTTATTTTTTCTAGAACTTGCAAGTTTGCCAAAGAGAGAGAAAGAACATCCTCCCTTCCCAATGGGGGGGGGGGTAGTCATATCACAATCCCTTCTCCTCCATTTCTCTATCACCTCAGGATTTGAGGCATGTGTGCACATATAACTCACGTTTTTTCACACGCTTTGAAGCCACTGGGGCCTGGATTTGAGCCTCAGTTGGCCATGTGGGATATGGCTTTTCATGCATACTTCCACACTTGACCTCTGCACTGTGGTGCCAAATCAGAAACGGTAACATTTAATACAATGCTTGTCGTAGGTGCTATGATGTGCCACTGATATCTCCTTCTGGGCTGAGGTGTTCTTTTCTTCAGCTGCTTAGAACTTTGGCTGCTGCTGTCAGCTCATAGCTGACTTCCTTACATTCTTCTGAAGATAGATACCTTTGCCCAAGGTCAGGCTCCCTACAGGGGCATATACTCCTGTATCTGGCCTTTGAGGTACAGAGGCCTGGCTTCTTTTTCTTGATCTGGGGCAACTCTGAAGAGTCATTCTATCTTCTAATTTCTCCTGTAAAACTCTGTTTCAACTGCCTCACAGTTCTTCTCACTCTGCCATATTACACTGCTTTCTTCATTTTGTTCCTGAGAGCTCTTCTCAATAAGCTTCTTAGAGGCAAATCTCTATCCTACAGTCTCTTTCCCTGGAACCCAACCCAAGGCAATGTTCATTTGATGCTAACACTGTGTTATGGGACAAAAATTATCAATTTGTGCTTGTTCCCAGCTTTCCTCCATCTTATTGCTCTGAAGAGGGGTCAGACTTGGCCTATATTATTTCTCCTCCTGCAGCCCCCTGTGAGTGGTGTAATTATTTGCAGAGTTTTGGTAAAAGGAGAAAGGTGGTAGAGAGAAGAATTGGAGAGCTGATGGGAAAGAGATTCAGGAGGAGCTGGGGCAAATATTTAAAGTATTTGGAATGGAAAGGAGATTGTAAGAAATATCACTGTGTTCAACATGGCCTCTTTATGGTACTGACACAGCACAAAGAATTTGAATTCTTGGGAAATTAATTTTTGTGGTTTGACTATCATCATTCCATTCTGAGGTTGGATTACATGGGTCACAACTTTACACTTTGATATAGGCAACTGTATCTTTGAATGTGAATAATTATAAATAATTATACCACCAGCTAATATTTTATGAGTGTTTTAAGATAGGGCATTGATTAATATAGTGCAATTCATGTTTCTTAACTCCTATGACTATAAATCAATAAAAATAGATTTTATCTTGCTGAAAACTTTAACCAAAAAGGTTTATGGTAATATAAATAAACCATGGTTTCAACCCTAATCATAACAGCCATGTAAACAACTATTAATATATACATTGGAACTAGACAGTACTACTAGCAGTAAAACACAGTGCTCTGTGAGACTCAACCACATTGGAAAGTTCCAGGTTCCTTTCCAGAGACCTCCCTGAGTATGGTCATGCATATGTCCAGGATCTGGGGCTGACTGAAGCTTATAGACAGATCTCAGCATCAAAACCCTCTTGGAAGTGCCTATCTTTCTTGTTGTTCTCTCTCTTATAGAAGGAATAAATGAAGAAACATACAAAATACTTCAAAAACATCTGCAAGCATCAGCCATGCACATATGGGTGCCAAAGACAGCAAACTAATAGTGGTAGGATGGTCAATGGGAATTTATGGGCAGCAGATTAAGACACTCTGGAAATCAGCATTTTAGATATTCAAGAAGTTAATTTTTAAATTCTAATGCTCAATACCAATGGCACATACGTAGAATTGATAGGAAATCTATTCAAGCTAGAGTAGATGAAAGAGTGTCTGGAGATGAAAACTAGATGTCCTTAGATTTTCTCAGTCCAGGTATGAGGTCCTCTTCGAGCAGGTTTTGGGTTGGTTGTGAATCATGGCATTCAGGATGAATCTTCTTTTATCCATTTATTTTTTGGCTGTTAAATTCAGGGATAGTTAAGGATTATTAGTAAATTTTTCTCAAGGGTAAATATTTCTCAAGAACAAACTTAAAAATACAAATAAGTATCTTTTTTTAAAAAATTAAACTTTATTAATTTCTTCCATGAGCAAGGAAAAGAGAGCACCTCAACAGGACCTTAACACCATGACCCAACCCAGCCTTAAGACAGCCTCAGGTCATGGGCAAGTGTGTATCTTGCATGCTCAGGGAGGTCTCTGAACTGGAATGAAGAACCTTCTCATGTGAGATTGCCTCTCGGCGGCATATTTTACTGCTGTGCCACCAACAGACCTGCAAATAAGTGTCTTTAATAATACATATCAGATAAGTATTTCAAACATATTTCCACTGGAATCCAGTTCAAAGAACTGGTAATGATCATCAGCTGCCAGCAGTCTAGGGATCAGATGTGCCAGTGTTCTGAATCTACCAAGATGACTCAATTTGTTGTCCTTAACACTTGTTCTTTCAAGTCCTTGTAGACAAGCTTTCTCTTGGGGAGCTGTCTCTTTGTTTCAGTTGAAAAGACTCTAAATTCAGGGTTACAGAACCTTTGGGGAAACACAGGACAAGAAGACTGAACATATTCCGGAGGAAAGGTTGGAGTGTGGTGGGTTGCTCATGTCGCTTTCGTGTCAGGACACCTCACTGAACTAAGGCTGCTTCTGTACCCAGTCCAATTTCTATCCTGTGCCAGTACCTTTGACCTCCAAAAGTCACTACATATGAGATTTTGTTTTATTTATCTTAAACATTTATTTTGGGGGACAAGCAGATGGCGAAATGGTTACATCATCAGACTGCTACATGGTTGACTGTGATTCCAGTCCCAGGCTTAAAATTCACACCAGAGGCGTATGTGTGCATGTCCGAAATCCCAAGATGAGAATGAAGGAGAAGGGGTTGTAGCATGGCCATCCCCCCACTGGTCTGAATTCTCGCTTTTTGTTTACCTAGTTTTCTCTCTGTCTTTCTGGCGAGTGCACACACCCTATAGCAAACATTGACATATCTTTTTATAATGTTATTTGATATATAATAGATGTTTATGTTCCAGAATAGGAACATATCGAAGTTTAGTACTTTGAAGCTTACCTTTCTTAAAAAGAACCTTCTAGGGACCAGCAGTTAGCGTAATGGCTATGTCACTGGACTCCCATGTAGTCAACCGTGGTTCGAGTCCCGGACCCAGGGACTTAAACTCACGCCGGGCGCATGTGCGTGCGTGCCCAAGATCCTGAGAGGAGAATGGAGGAGAAGGGATTGCGGCGTGGCCATCCCCTCTGGGGGTTGATTTTTCGCTTTCTATCTCTCTGTCTCTCTCTGTCTGTCTGGTGAGCGCACGTGCCCTATAGCAAAAACCTCTCAAAAAAAAAAGAACCTATTTTAGTGTGATGTATGTGACAACAAACATACATTTTTAAAGTGGATAGTTTAGTGAATTTCCACAAACGCAACGTACCCAGTTAAGAAACAAAACACTAGCAGCACTCAGAAGTCCTCTGTGCTCCCTGCCAATCATTGCTCCTCACCAAAGACACCTGCTTGCTTGACTTTTTATTCCTTAGATTGGTTTTGGCTGTGTTTTTGTTCATTTGTTTTTGGTATTGTGTGTAGTTGGAAACATAAAAATATGTCCTTTTTTGTATCTGGCTTCTTTCTCTCCATATTATTATGTTTGTAATTCATCCTTATTATGTATAGTTGTCTATCATTTATTCTTGTTGCATAGTATTCCATTACATACATAGAACACAACTTATTTGTAGTTTCTTCTAGAAACATTGCCCCTACAACTAGCTACAGAATCTAATTCCAATTGCTTTGTTGAAACTCTGGGGCTAAGCAATAGTCTCTGGATGGAAGGAAGGGGGTTTACTCTTTCCTAGGCTTTTTATTTCTCTTTTTTCTTTTCTTTTCTTTCTTTCTTTTTTTTTTTTTTTTTTTGAGAGGTTTTTGCTGTAGGATGCGTGCACTTGCCAGAAAGACAGAGAGAGACAGAGAGATAGAAAGTGAGAAATCACCCCCCAGGGGTGTGGCCACACTGCAATCCTTTCTCCTTTACACTCCTCTTAGGATCTTGGGCATGCACACACACGTGCCCAGTGTGAGTTTAAGCCACCGGGTCTGGGACTCAAACTGCAGTCGACTACATGGAAGTTCAGTGATATAGCTATAACGCTAACTGCTTGTCCCTAGGCTTTTTATTTCTTAAATACCAAAAAGCCCTTCCAGCCATACTGAAAACCCAGAGCTATCCTGTCAACACAGTAGCCCCTGCTGAGTAGTGACTACTGAGCCGTGGAAAGGCAGTTAGTTCGAACTCAGATACAACGCATGAGCAAAATACACATCTGATTTCAAAGGCTTAGGATGAGAAGACTTATATGTTGGTTATTTGTTGAAATAATAATGATTTGGCCATTTTGAACTAAATACAATTTTGTCCTTAGCATTAATATCTCCTGTTTTTGTTTTTGACTTCTAAAAATATATGGCTATTAAAAATCTAAAACTATGGAACCAGAAGTGGCTTGGTGATTCAGTTGCTGGTCTCCTACATTACATGGCCAATTGCATTTTGAGTCCAGGGCCTGGTGGCTTGAAAATCGTGCTGAGTATATGTGCATGCATGCCCCTAATCTCAAGAGTAGGTTGGAGAAGGGATTACGGCATGGCAGTGTCATCAGGGGTGATTTCTCACTTTATCACTCGCCAGTGAGTACATGCACCCTATGGCGAAGACAAACAAACAAATATAAAATTAGATAGGTAGCTTTCGTTATGTTTTTGCTGAGTATTATTGATATTGAACATTATCGTATATAAGTGGCTTGGTTATTCTACTAAAGTTCAGAATGTTGCAGTAGGTGACTTCCCAAGTTTGTTGTTCAAAAAATTCGCTAAAGGGCCAGGTGCCCACTAGAGCAAGAATGTAGATGCTCAGTCCCTAGCAGTGCCAAACTGTCCCTTCAGTCCTCTGAGGTTGGTTCAAGTGAGAACCAGTGCATACCTGCCTTGGGACGCGGGCACTGCACATATGCCTGGGGTAGCAGTGAGAGTGGGTATGACATTAAGCATTGATACCACTTTAATTAAAAATATGACAAGAGATGTTAATTATGGAAGTATATGAGGCCAAAACTCATGAGAGACTTCATGTTTCAAGCCTCTATAGGGAAACCACTTTTCGCTTCACTTAGCACTGTTTATAGCTGCTGTTGGTTATATGGAAAATGTGTCGGCTAAAGTTTAAACAATTTATATATGGCAATATAATTTATATGGAGTCATTTTGGAAGCCAGCTGAATCATGAAAGTGTCAATTAATTTTAAAGTTTTTACCCACGTGTTTAAGCTTTATCCACTACAGACCACATCTCATATAAATTCCAAACATGCAAATTAGGATGGCTTCACAAATCCCACCGCCATAAAGAATTAAGATAATACTAATGAAAGAGATAGGTATATAAAAAAATTTTAAGGGTAAATATAATTCCTAACAACTTTATTGAGTTCCATATTCTACCCGATGAGAGGCTTATTCTGATATATTGCTTTTAATCTGGTAAAATGAGGGCCTAATGAACATTCACTGGATATGCACATTTTTAAATTTTTTGGCAAGTCTGAGTTTTTGTTTTTATTTATTCATGTGTTCTTATCCTTCTCCAGTGTCATTATTACTCATTGCTGGAAAACAAACACACATACCAGTTATCCTTAAAGTAATAAGACCTTTACATTTTTAAAAGCCTATAGAAATATGACCTCTTGATTGTGCATTACATTCTGTTTCAAATTCCCAATTGCCCTAATCTCATAATTAAAACTCAGGTAATTTAAATCACTGCAATGATGTTTTTGTGATACTATATTTTAATTGCATTTAAATGATGAATTTCGGTGCCATATATTTGTCAGATAAATAAGAATAAGAACCCTAATTCCCCAAAAGACACTTACTATGATTTAAACCAGCGAAGCCCTGATTCAAAGAATCCGAAAATTAGACTCAACATGTGAATGTGTCCAACAAGGGAATTCAAGAACTTCATTCTAAATACTTTTATGGGAAAAAGAAAAACCATGCTGATGTCAGAAAGGATTAAAAATTGAACAGGCCTAGAGTTTTCATCAGAAAATGATCTGATTTTAGAATCTCCATTATTTTTTAAGCTACTTTGGGGACTATTTTAGTTTCTGTGGAATGATCTTGTAAAGTAAAGCACTGACTAGAATCTCTATTTCTATCATTGGATCTTCCCCTCAAGTCAGCCCATCAATGTCTTTCTTGAAGCATCGTGAGGAAGAATTTAAGCATTACTTCTAAGCAAGAATTATTATGAGAGAAATGGATGTCCTGGGTGCTCCTGGGTTCCTTTGACTCACAGAGCAGGCAGCCTTCTCACTGAAGACAGTAGGCAAGGGACCCGGTCATTTGGCATTCTTCTGCAGGCATAAATATGATAGTTTATACAGAACCAGAAATCCTGGGAAGGAAGCTTAGAGATCACTGGATCCAGCTCTCTCTTCTAAGGAAGCCCAGGCCCAAAGAGGAGGCACACTTATTGGCAGAAACGCAGGCAGGAAAGTGTGCGCATGCACACGCATAGGGGCGCACAGATGATCACCTATCCAGGCCATTTGCTGTCAGTAAATTCTCTGGGGGAGACATTTGGTGAGGAGAGGAGGGAGATCTTTACGTGGGCCTGGCCTATTCTTCAGAAAGAAACTCCTGAGAAATCTTTCCAAGGAAATTTTTCAGACCTGGTGCTGCAGTCTTGAGGGGCGGGAGACAGCTCATTAATCTTAAGCCCGCAGTTGTCGATAATGTGTTTTGTGCAAAGAAGGATGTGTAGCTTTTTTTATCAGCATTGTCTGTGGCACAAAAGACCCAGCTTTTATTCACTTATGAATTGTACACTTCCCACTTCCAGATGGGGCCACAGGTTTGTGTTTGTGTCATCGTTCTACTTACATCCATGCATAGACACAAAAAGTAAAAGATTTGGGCCTTCTTTGTGGCCTAGTGGTTAAGGCAGCAAGATCCCACATGACCAACCATGGTTCAAGTCCCAGACCTGGTGGCTTAAAAAACAGGCTGGGCATCCTGTACATGAATGCCAAAAATCCCCAAAGAAGGGAGAGATGGAAGAGAAGGGATTCCATGGTAACTATTTCCCGTGGGGGTGCTTTCTCCTCACTCTCTCTCTCTGTCTCTTTGGCCAGTGCACACCCCCTCTAGTAAAAAATAAATAAATAAATAAATAAATAAATAAATAAATAAAGACTCAGAGTGAAGTTGTCAACTTCCAGCAGCTATAGAGGAAGTATTTTTTTAATTAACAAATTAATTGATACTGTTGTCTGATTCTGAAATGAAATATTCAACCAAAGAAATCCCCACCCTGTTTGTGGACCACCAGGAGCTTTGAGGTTTGTTTGGAAAAGTCAAGCTTCTGCCACCTATAGGGCCTTCTGCTGTATTTTGCTCCTACAGATTCTGCTTTTCCTGACTCTCAAATCTGCACCTCTCTTTCCTTCTAGCATGGGATTTTTCACTCTTGGCATGACTGACATGCTGGAGTAGGTAATTTTTTGTCATGGAAAGTGTCCTTTGCATAGAAGATGTTTAACTGCAACCCTGGCCTCCACCCACCAGATACCAGCAGCGCTCCCAGCCTGCATTACCTGTCATGGTAACCAAAACGTCTCCAGGCATTGGCCCCAGTAAAGAACCACTGCTCTAGCATGTGCACGCTGCAGACTCTCTAATGCATGATGTAAGTGTAAGTGCTGCCAGATACAGTACCTGCACTACACCTTGCAGGAGTGAGCATCCATAGAAGACACTCTTTGGGCATGTCTAATAAGGAATGTAGCAATCTCCTTTTCTTGTCTCTGTGAGTGCTGTGTTTTTCTGTAGAGTGCCAAGGATTTCTCTGATTGATGTTGCCCTCATTAAGGACAAGAGAACTCTCCATCCAACTGGAGACTATCAAAGGAACTGGATTATGGGTGCTCTCCTCAGAGGATCCTCCTCTTCTGCCCATGACAGAACACTTCTCAAGCAGGCTGAGTCCTGGCTCCAGATCAGAGGACGGAAACACTTCTTTGTACCTAAGACCTAAGAACCTAGTTCTTAGTTCTAGAGACTGAGTTACTTCTCACATGGTAGTTCATTTCAGTCCCGGAAGACAGCGAAGATACAGATATATATTTTTGTGTCTATATATGTAAAAAAAGCAAAACAGTGTTCCTCCTACGTCCCATACCATGGATTGCAAATGTGTCACATACCAGTGAGTAAGGATATGGGTAGTGCTTTATCAAAGTGAGGTTGACTTCAATCATCTTAAACAAATTACCATTTCCTTCCTAACTGAATCCTTTGTGAGAACAAAGAGTTCAAAAACCAGTGCAGCTAGAGAAGAGGGTGTGTGGGAACAGGAAAAAAGTGGGAGAAGCATTTTGCAGTCTATTAAAATAAGAGTATTGACACCTCTTTTTTTATATACAAAGAAAAAACAAAAAGCAATGCATATATGCACGCTTAAACTCTTCTGTCTTTTGGACTAATTCCCAGCAGTAAAAATGTATTATTTGATCATGATTTTCTCCCCTTTGGTATTGAAGTTCACATTCGCAGGGCTCTTAGTAGGTTAGCAAGTACACAGATGAGAAACAACACATCAGCAGGCTGAGTCTTTCTCTTCCTCTCCCCTCACTTTCCTCCTTTACATACTGGAACAGAGCTTCAGTGATTATAAAGAGATTTTAGAGGCCATTTCAGGTAAGTGCAGTGAATGAATGGTAGGACAGAGGAACACCCACTGACATGAAGAGTAGAGAGCAAAAGCTTCTTTCTAAGACAGCTAAATCAGTTTGCATAACTCAGTACTTCTCTTCCTGGGGCCAGGGCTCCTACAAGGGTCACAGAGATGCTGCTGAGGGGCTGTGGAAACTGTGCCTGGTGGGTTCTTCTTGCAGCTGTATGATGTAGCATCCAAAGGCTGGCAGTCTGACTGAATTCTGTTGCTAGCTCCTTTCCCCAGTCTCAGCTTCATGTCTCGTCTCCTGTCAGGAGAGAGGTTATTTTCTGATTACTAAATTGTAAACATTGTAAACTGCAGTGTGTTCATAGTGGACAAAGGTAGTAAAGCTGTAATAATGAGGTTTCAAGGATGTTAGTAAATCTAAATATAAGGAATTTTTAGATCTTTTGTAAGAGAAAATAGTTTGTTTAATAAAGCAAGTATTCTGAATCCCAATTTCATAAAGCCTTCCATGGATATGCCATGAGGTTTATAATCGTCTTGAAATTGAACACTTATCTGTTTTCCTGAACCAGGTCATATCTTTCATCAGATTCTCCTGCAGATTCCTAATGGATGAAAGGTTAGGAAATGCTTATTGCCTCAAAGGCAATCATGAAGGTGCTCCTTTTCATTTTGTCTATGGTTTGCCTCATTTGTGGTGTGTGTGTGTGTGTGTGTGTGTGTGTGTGTGTGTTTGGTTTTGAATTTTTGAGACCAAAGAGCTTCATTAATGTTCCTCTGTTTTCCTAGACAGAGAGTAAATTTGAGATCAAAAGATCTCTGGAGACTCAATTCTTAACTGTATTAACTATAATTGGGTTACATCCTATAGAAAGTTATTCTGTGGACACTCAATGGTGGCTTGCCTTTCAAGATGGTCAGGCTGAGAATGGACTTAGGGAGGAGAGGTAGAAGGGTTGAGGGGAGAAGAAGACAGGGAAAATTAAGTACTTAAGGTGAATAATCGTGAATAATCACTTTTTTCACCTTTCTTTTCTTTTTTCTTTTCTTTTTTTTTTTTTTTTTTGGAGAGGTTTTTGCTATAGGGCGCGTGCGCTCGCCAGACAGAGAGAGACATAGAGATAGCAAGTTAGAAATCACCCCCCAGGGGGGATGGTCATGCCGCAATCCCTTCTCCTCCATTCTCCTCTTGGGATCTTGGGCACGCACGCGCACGCGCCCAGGTTTGAGTTTCAAGCCACCGGGTCTGGGATGCGAACCACGGTCGACTACGTGGGAGTCCAGCGACATAGCCATTACGCTAACTGCTGGTTCCCTTTCACCTTTTTTAAATACATCTGAAGTAATTGATTTCCTCCTGGTTGTCTGTTAGGATTATTGCATCCATGCATCCTTTCTGAAAGAAGTGTGTGTGTCAAATGTAATACCCAGAGTAAGCAGAGATGATTAAAGTGACCAGGTGTGGCCCAGCCTAGGAAACAGGGCTTTGCCCTCCTACTCTACTATTCATGATTACCTTAAGTACAGTATCTCTACTCTCTTCTCCAAAGGCCACGTCTTCTCATCGGGTTCTGAAACTGGTTTGTAAAGCAAGCGTGCACTTTGTTAAGAGGAGAATAATTTCTCACAAACTCATTCTGTGGAGCCACAATGGCCTCCTTATTGTTTTCTTACTCCCCAACACTTTCCTGCCATGGGACCTTTTGCACTGATCCCTTGGTCTAGAATGCTTTCCTTCCTGCCCAGCAGCACAGCCCACTCACTTCTTCAGTCCAAGACCCCAAAAGCACTTGCTCAGCACCTGCCTCCTATATTTCATGCCCTTCTTCCTTACTTTCTTTTTTTCTCTTTAGCACGTATCACTATCTGCGTATCCTATATTTAACTTATTTAGGTGTTAGCTAGTAGAGTTTTGGCTCCTCTGGAATACAAGCTCTGGGAGGGCAGGGATATTTCTCTATTCTAGTCTGTACTAAAAATTATAGCACATAGAACAGTGTCTAGTTCATTGCAAATACTTGAAAAAGAGTCTTTAGATGAATAATACTAGGAGTTTGGGGGATAAAATTTGCTTGTAAAAAGAGTGTTATGTTATCCTTCAACTCTATGATTCTGGGATCATGAAATCAAATGACTCAGGCAGGCCGGTATGTTTGGGTATTCCTATAGCTCCTATTAAAACCCGTGTAGCCTTGGGACCAGCAGTTAGCGTAATGACTATGTTGCTGGACTCCCACGTAGTCGACCGCAGTTCGAGTCCCGGACCGGCAGCTTAAACTCACACTGGGTGCATGTGCGTGCATGCCCAAGATCCTGAGAAGAGAATGGAGGAGAAGGGATTGCGGCGTGGCCATCCTCCCTGGGGGGGGGGGGGGTGATTTCTTGCTTTCTGTCTCTCTGTCTCTCCCTGTCTGTCTGGTGAGCGCATGCACCCTATAGCAAAAAAAACTCTCCAAAGAAAAGAAAAGAAAAAAAAAAAAAAAAACGTGTTGCCTCTGTACCATAATTTTCAAATTGGCTGTTCCCTTCACATAAGTTCTGTGATAGAATGAGGACTACATCTAACTCTGAGAGCAGGCCCATAGCATATAGCAGATGCTCAGTAAATGTGAATAAAAATAAATAAATGAAAGAAAATACAAAACACTATAAGAACAACTATTGAAGTGGATGTGAATAGCTAATCAAAAAATTAAGAACTTCTTTGAGAAGATTATTTGCTAGACAGTGACTATTCAGGAAAGGGAAGAAGATATGGTCTTTGAAGAAAGCAAAATTATTCAGGACAACAAGAACAAGAATCTTAAGAAGAACAGTGGGATGAGTCTAGGTTGGATTTATGAGAGTTCCAGGTTACCACAGTGGCTTCAACTTTTAACATATGAGTGTCGATATTCCACCTTTCTCATTCCCAAAGTGATCTTTCAAACCCCAGTGTTAAATAACTTCTAGGTCTGAATGAACTGCTTTGGGCTGATAAAGAAACTGACAGGGGACCAAGGAAGACTAACTTTTCAGGTTTTGTTTCATCTTTTTATTTATTTATTTATTTATTTATTTTGAGAGTTTTTTGCTATAGGGCGTGTGTGCTCGCTAGAAAGACAGGGGGAGAGAGAGAGAGATAGAAAGCAAGAAATTAACCCCCTCCCAGGTGAGATGGCCACACCACAATCCTTTCTCTCCCATTCTTCTCTTGGGATCTTGGGTACATATGCACATTTGCCCGGCATGAGTTTAAGCCACCAGGTCCAGGACTCGAACTATGGTGGACTACATGGGAGTCCAGCGACATAGCCATTATGCCAACTGCTGGTCCCCAGGTTTAGTTTCATCTTTTTTATTTTATTTTATTTTTTTTTGGTGAGGTTTTTGCTATAGGGCGTGTGTGCTTGCCAGAAAGACAGAGAGAGACAGAGAGACAGAAAGCAAGAAATCACTCCCCAGGGGGGATGGCCATGCTGCAATCCCTTCTTCTCCATTCTCCTCTGGGGATCTTGGATGCACACGCACATGTGCCCAGTGTGAGTTTACGCCACAGGGTCTGGGACTTGAACTATGGTCAACTACATGGGAGTCCAGCAACATAGCCATTATGCCACCTGCTGGTCCCAGAAAGCAAGCCACCAGGTCCGAGACTTGAACTGTGGTTGGCTATGTGGGAGTCCAGCATCCTTAACCACCACACCACCTGCCGGCCTCCATCTTTAACAGATCTTAAGACCTTATAGGGTATGGCTGGTAATACTTACACAAACCAGTGTATTCTGTGGCCTTCACCATTTCCTAATATAACCTTAAAAACAATCTTCCAAAACTGGTATTATTTAAGCAATATTTCATGGTAATTTTTAAATAAAAGTATACCTACAAGGAGCATATCCACCCCCCCTTTCTCAGCATTATTATTTATATCTTCGCAAATGGCATTTCCTTTAGCAAATGTAAAGCTGTCCATCACTTTCCTTTATAAAATTGTCACTAGTGTTTAAAAAACTAACACCTTTTATCCTGCTGTCTTAGAAAGAAAATATCCCCATACACAGAACTGATCAAGATTTAGAAATAAGAAGCTGGAACATCAATCAAGAAGTTTCTGACCCAAAACAGAAGGTTGGTTTTTTCCCCCCTCCTTCATCGTCTTCTAAGCTTTCTCTTTTCATTAATTCACAATGCCAGGCAAAGTCAGGGGCATGCTGGGCCTGTCATTGTGGCTTACAGATCAAATGAAAGCCAGTATTAATCATCTTGCTTGATCTTTGGAAACTATTAATTTTCCAAGAACAGTAGTCCAATGACACAAGTCCTTAATTCTGTGATCTTATGCAGTGTCATTTCTCTTTTCTCCTCTTAGAGTAAACCTTAGAACATGTTAATTACATAAACGATTTTAAAGTAAACTTGGTCACTGGCCAGTAAGAAGCATGTTCAGTTTAAGAAATCGGTATTTTGTGGGGACCAACAGATGGTGTAATGGTTACATCGCTGGACTCCCATGTAGTCAACCATGGTTTGAGTCCCAGACCTGGTAGCTTAAAACTCACGTAGAACATGGTGCATGTGTGCCCAAGATCTCAAGAGGAGAATGGAGGAGAAAGGATTGAGGTGTATGGTGTGATCATCCTTCCTGGGGAGTGATTTCTTGCTTTCTGCTTCTCTGTTTCTCTGGTGTGCACATGAGCCCTATAGCAAAAATCTCTCTCTCTAAAAAAAAAAAAAAAAAAAAAAGAAAGAGAGAAAGAAAATGGTACTTTGCTTCTATTTCCCTCGGAAATCTTTAAAGTATTGTTGATACTCTGAGTCTAGGCTTAGTTACTAGGGATAAACTTGAGTCTCCTTTTCCTTCTATGGAGAATGGCAAAGATCCATTCTCAAGTTTGGAGTCTACAGACTTATCCCTAGAAAGAAGAGGGTGGTGCAGAAGCCGGAGGATGCTACTGGATAAGGCCTCAATGTCTCTTACTGGAATTGTTGGGTAGGTTGTTTGGTACAGAATTTGCATAGTTTGACTAGGCGCTAGGAAAAATATCATTATATTAAAGTTGGACTTATACGGAGTCAGAAAATATGTCAAACGTATGTTCATCGAATGGCTAACACAGTTTTTAAGTTATAAACAGAAGTAAATAAGAACTAGAAAAAGAGATCAGATGTTTTCAGTAGAATTTTAAATGCATATTATACTGTATAAAATCCAATATATTAAAAAGAAGAGTTCATCTCTTTTCCACAGTTAGCTATACAATAAATAAATAAATAAAAATGTAACTTTGGCTACACTGCAAGCTCATGGTGCTGTTGAGGTGATCAAGTGACAGAAGGACAAAATTAATCTTAGTGTGCACCTGGTTTTTCGTTCCACTTTTTCTCTGCCTCTTCATTTAGTGTTATGTTTAATGCTAGGTTCTGTTTTTAACTTGTGGGAGAGAGAAGTGTAAAAGACACACAACATCTGTAGCAATGGACAGAAGAGTGAATAATAATAGGAAATGTCTTCATACCATCTGGTATAAACACAGATGTGTGTTTTCTTTAAATATAAAAATCCTGAACTCTAAAAAGGGAAGATGTACAATATCCTAAAGAAAGTCAAGAGCCCATTCTTGAGTGGCCCTAATTAACAGGAAGCAATTCTCCCTGTTAGCTGCCAGTTTTTTTTTTTATAGAACTACAGCGATAGGTACTGCTAATTGCCCCTGCAAATTATGAATGCAAAGGTCAGAGTGCTCTTCAAGACCAAAGGAGACACTGGACAAGTCCTTTCATATCAACTGTTACGTGATTTTAGTTAGTAAGGTAAATCCAAAATTAAGGTATTTTGTGTTTCTTCCAAAATCTTATCTAGGGCTTGAAACCTTTAAAGAAAAATGCCCAAGATAGAATAAGTAAAGGATCTTGGGCATATTTTATAAAGTTATATAATTTTAATCCTTAACTACACAATAACTTCTCCATAAGAGATGAAGACTATCTGCCAAACTAACAAATAATTGATAAGAAAGTTTTTTTATTTAAGAAAGCATTTATATATTTAGTCCTAATAATGAATTTACTATGCCTACTTAGTTTGTGAAGAAAAATTTAATTTATATATATACATATATATTTTATTTTCCAGAGAGTGCATGTACTCTCCGAAGAAAGAGAAAGGGAGAGGGGGCAAACACTCCCAATAATGTAGGGTCAGGGCGCAGTTCCTTCTCTTCCATTTCCTAATCCTTTCAGGATTTGGGGCACACAGAATCCATACGCTGTGTGTTTTTCAAGCCGCTGGGTAGGGATTCAAAGCATAGCTGGCCATATGAGATCTGGCTCCCTTAACCACTGGAAAATGTGGCTGGCCTTGAATTTATATTTTCTATTAGGCAAGCAATACTTTTCAAGTTCAGAGATATCCATGTTACATCTTAACAGAGTAAAAACCTCTGATGATCTTCCTACCACATCTTTGAGAGATTATCGTCAATTTAAATTTTACAGAAATAAAGGTATAAATAGTATTATAAGTGTTAGCATGTTAAGACCATGCCAAAGACAATCTGAAGGATGTCTATGGGCCACTTTTCAAAACTTACAATATTATGAGACGTCTCACAAGCTTTGGGAAAAAAAAAAAAAAAAGTATTACTAAAAGCCTTCTGTTATAAATGTTGGTGAGATTCATCCACCAAAAGAAATGAAAGGCCTAATCGTTTATGAATGGAGCGTATACTTAGTAACATGCCTCCTTTTAGGATTAGCTCAAAAATGTACCTTGGGGTCAGCAGGTGGTGTGATATTTAAGGTGCTGTACTCACAACTGTCTGGTGGTGGTTTGAGTTCCAGACCTGGCAGCTTGCTTTCTTTCTTTCTTTCTCTCTCTCCATGTCTCATGTGCTCTCCCATGAACTCATATGCCATGGAGCAAAACGAAATAATAATAATAAATTAATTAAATAAATCTTTTTTTTTTTTTTTTTTTAAATGTACCTGTCTGGGCTGGCCCAATTGCCTAGTGGTTAAGGGAACCCTATCTTATACAGGCAACCACCATTTAAATCCTGGCCCTGACAGCCTGAAAAACATGGTGAACACATGCATGTACAGGCATGCCCAAAATTCCAACAAAATGAAGAAATAGGGAAGAGACAGAGATGTGACCACGTCCTCTTTGGGAGTCCTTTCTCCCTTCTCTTTCTGTGTTTTTCTCTCATGAGTGTATGTGCCCTCCAGAAACTGGGGGAAAAGTATCTTAAATAGAATGCTCTAGGGACCAGCAGATGGTGTAATAGTTATATCGCTAGACTCCCACATGGCTGACCATAGTTCAAGTTCTGGACCTAGTGGCTTGAAACTCATGCTGGGTGTGTTTTCATGAGTGCCCAAATTCCCAAGAGGAGAATGGAGGAGAAGGGATTGAAGAATGGCCATCCTCCCTGTGGGGGATTTCTTGCTTTCTGTCTCTCTGTCTCTCTCTCTCTCTCTGTGTCTCTGACAAGTGCACATGCCCTTATAACAATAATCTCTCTCTAAAGAAGAAAGAAGGAAAGAAAGAAAGAGAAAGAAAGAAGGGAAGAAAGAAAGGACAAAAGAAAGAAAGCAAAAGAGAAAGAGAAAGAGAAAGAAAAGAGAAAAGAAAGAGAAAGAGAAAGAGAAAGAGAGAAAGAGAAAGAGAAAAGGAGAAAGTGAAAGAGAAGAAAGAGAAAGTGAAAGAGAAAGAGAGAGAAAAATAAGAGGAAGAAAAAGAAATAGAATGCTCCGTAGTGCTGGAGCCACATGTGAAGGTGGTATGTCCTCCCAGTACGTGCCCTGACAGCTCACCCATGCCTTTGATTGGGAAGGCTGAGGCTGAGGGTGGATTGCAAAGACCTTGTTACGGGTGCCTCTCTCTCTCTCTCAGAATAAATTAATAAACTGTAAAAAAAGTAACTTTCAATGCAATAAAATATATTTGGCTTGTCCAGGATAAATTTATGCTACTTACAAAGCCTTTTTATTTTCTACCTCTCATTCTATGAAAAATATATAATAAAATTGGAAAGTAAGCACATTCTAGTTACTCAAGTGTATTAACAGTCGTTACCCCATGTGCTATTTGCTTCTGGTATTCCGCCTGTTACAGGTAACTGACATAATTACAGCTTCATGTTTTGCTTATAACCTTTAGGTGTAATTTCTTACATGGACACACATGAAGTCTAGTGTTACACAGAGTTGTCACAGAAATTAGAGGTACCTTACAATGGTAAAAATCAGGGACCAGCAGTTAGCCTAATGGCTATGTTGCTGGACTCCCAAGTAGTCAACCGCGGTTCGAGTCCTGGACCCAATAGCTTAAACTCACGCCGGGTGCATGTGTGTGTGTGCCCAAGATCCCGAGAGGAGAATAGAGAAGGCATTGCAGCCTGGCCATCCCCCCCCGGGGGGTGATTTCTTGTTTTCTGTCTCTCTGTCTCTGTCTTTCTGGCGAGCGCATGTGCCCTATAGCAAAAACCTCTCCAAAAAAAAAAAAAAAAAAAAAAAAAAAAAAATTAGACACATTCTCTCTAATCTGCTGCCTTCTACTTTTTGTTGGTGCTGGGTTCTAACTCTCCAATTCCCTTCTAGGTTGTAAGTATTCAGGATTGATGACCTTCTCTAGGTTCTTGGATTGTCTTATTTTCTCTAAACAACAACAATGAAAAGAAAAGAAACAGAAACAATGCAAAGAGCTCCACACATAGAATCCATTTATCTTTTTTCTGCAAAGATTTATTTTTCATTGTTTCGAGAGCTTCTGACAAATAAGCTTTGGAGAAGTGCTGACAATTTCAACTTTATTAGTTCACATGTTGCTTTCTCAATTTAAAAAACTCACAAAGCTTATCTAGAAAGGAAATGATGCAAGACAGTTGTTACAGAATAATTACAGATTTACTTTTAGAGGATAGCATAATTGCTTATGTAGTACATTTAATGAATATGAACTCTTTCTACATAATTTAGTTAAAATAAAGCATACTTATTTTAGGAATTATAGAAGGATGTTCACCCACGTCTTTAAGACTAATCATGACATTACTGTTAGGGAATGACAGGATGGGCAAGGGTAACAAGGTTCCCACATTATATTATTGCAGAAGATGGCTGCTCTGAGTAGGCAAAATAAAGGATGGAAAGATAGGACAGTTTTTTTTTTTTTTTTAAAGAATTATTTTGTTTAACTTTGTTTATCCATTTATTTATTTATTTTAATTTGACCAGAGAGGGTTAGAGTGAGAGAGAGAGAAAGTGAGAAAGCAAGCCACCAGGTCCAGGACTCGAACCACAGTCGGCCATGTGGGAGTCCAGCACCCTTAACCACCACACCACCTTCCGGCCCAAGATAGGACAGTTTCTAAATGGATGGTAGAACTATAAATATTTAGGAAGCCATAACTAGAACTCCCAGTCTTACAGGGAGAATAGTTATAAGAAAGGAGAATATTCAGGTTTTGTTTGTTTGTTTGTTTAGGTTTTTGCCATAGGGCATGTACCTTTGCCAGAGAGAGATGGAGAGAGAGAGAAGGAAATCAAGAAATCATCCCCTAGTGAGGATGGTCATGCCACAATCCCTTCTCCTCCATTCTCTTCTCAATATTTTGGGCATGCACGAATGTGTGTGTGTGTGTGTGTGTGTGTGTGATTTTCAAGCTTTTGGGTATGGGACTTGAACCATGATCAGCCATATGGTAATCCAGCACCTCAGTCATCATGCAACCTCCTGGCTCCAGAAACAGAGCTATTTCTGAAGAAAGATTGTTACTTGGTTGCACATCTGAAAAGACAAAGCAACAAAGTTTAAACCTATGGAAAGTAATTACAGCCTGGCCTTGAGGTGTTATCACTGTTTGTGTACAGGACAAAGGAGGATGCTCTTATACTAGCTTTTTCAAGTGACCACAGAAACGCTTTGTTTCTCATTTTACTGTGGTCTTCAAACATGTTGGACCAATTCATAGTAAGTAACATAGTTTAGATTATAGCTTACATAAACAACACCATAGGGGTAATTGAAATTAAAGTTTAATAAATTGGCAGTAATTTCTTATTTTTGGTATATTCCATGCAGGAACTCTATATTATCTTCTATGAAACTAATTTATCTATGTAAAAATAGAAAATAATTACGAGGACCAGCAGTTAGCACAATGGCTATGTCGCTGGACTCCCATGTAGTCGACTGTGGTTCAAGTCCCGGACCTGGTGGCGTAAACTCATGCTGGGCACATGTGCGTGCGTGCCCAAGATCCCAAGAGGAGAATAGAGGAGCAGGGATTGCGGCGTGGCCATCACCCGTGGGGGTGATTTCTCACTTTCTGTCTCTCTGTCTCTCTCTGTCTTTCTGGCAAGTGCACGCGCCCTATAGAAAAACCTCTCCAAAAAAAAAAAACTATATTAAAGCTATCTATAAATTGTAAATAAAATTAAAGATGTGTATTATCCATTTATCTACATAAATATAGATCAGATGATATTACTTATCATCACTCACCAATGGGCTGTGACCACAAAAAAGTTACAGTGATTGAATAGTTTGAGAGAGTGATGGTTGCTCAGCTGTCCCTCTCTTTCCAAAGGGGCAGTTGGTGATGTGCCCGCACTCTGTCAGCAGCAGTGCACACAATTTGGGCTGGCATAATTTACACTTATTATTCTAAGTCTTCTGTCATCTTCCCTTTGGTTTATTTTGTATTCTCAGGTTGGATGAACAGCAGAACAATGGGGACTGTGCTTGTTTGACTCACATGTCTTCCACAGCTCCTCCCAGGGTCCAGCACAGGGTGTCCCTCCTGCTGGATTGTTGCTAACTGCATTGAGGTTACTGTGATTGCATGGGAATGCAGAAGAGTGTGATTTGAATAGCTGCACAGAATTGTAAATGCAGAGTTTTTTCCTAACTGAAGAATTCTAGTCTATAAAATTGTTGGAAGTAAAGATTCAAATGGAAAAATGGATACTTTGTCCATGTCTCTACTATTTATTCATTTGTTTACTCATTCTACCTCAAATATTTATTGAGTGACTACCATTTACCAGACCTTATTTAAGGGGCTGGACTTACACAGTCCATGCCCTGAAAAAATGTGGGCTACAGGATAGGTAACAGGTTTTTCTCAGAATTGTGCTTTGTCCACATTAAAAGTCAAATGATCTGGGACAAGCAGTTAGTGTAATGGTTATGTCGCTGGACTCCCATGTGGTCGACCACAGTTCGAGTACCGGACCTGGTGGCTTAAAACTCACGCCAGGTGCGTGTGTGTGTGTGCCCAAGATCCCGAGAGGAGAATGGAAAAGAAGGGATTGCGGCGTGCCCATCCTCCCTGGGAGGCGATTTCTTGCTTTCTATCTCTCTCTGTCTGTCTGGCGAGCACACGCGCCCTATAGCGAAAACCTCTCCAAGAAAAAAAGAGTCAAATGATCTAATTTTGACTTGTGTGGTACAGATTTCTTGTGTTTACTTCATTTCCCTCAATATTACATAGTCTAAAATATGACCTGGCTTTTAAAAAAAAGTACTTTATCAGAAATGCACTCAGTGGCATTTCCTTTAGTCCCCTTCCACAACAACTTAAGGACCTCAAGTGCCTAGACGTAGATTAGTCACAATCCTAGGTTCATGAAAACTATCATTATTGGTTCATTCAAGACTCTTTCATCTACCTACCTACCTACTTACCACACCCAAATCAACCTATAGATTTAATACTGTACCAAATGTAACCATATATTATAAAGCTATTTTAATTAAGATAGCACTTAAAAGTGTCAATGACTAGGGACATTACTTTTTAAATTGACGAGTGGAACAGAGTAGAGAACTTAAAATAGATTTGTGCAACCTTTAGTTTCTGTCAGAGGGTATATAGTAGATCATTAGGGAAAGGAGAAGCCACTGCATAAATTGAGCTAGGAAAAAATGTGGATCACCAACATTGATTACAGATGGATAAAGAACTTAAATGTCAAATGGCAAACTTGAAAATTTTAGAAGAAAATACAGGTAGATATCTTTCTAATTTCAGGTAAAGAAGGATTTTTTTTTTTTTTTTTGAGAGGTTTTTGCTATAGGGTACGTGTGCTCACCAGAAAGACAGAGAGAGACAGAGAGACAGAAAGCAATAAATCACCCCCCGGGAGGAAGGCTATGCCACAATCCCTTCTCCTCCTTTCTTCTCTCAGGATCTTGGGCATGCACGCACATGCACTGAGTTTAAGCCACAGGCGCTGAGTTTAAGCCACCGGATCCAGGACTAGAACCGCAGTCAACTACATGGGAGTCCAGTGACATAGCCATTACACGAACTGCTGGTCCCAAGGAAGGATTTTTTTTAAACAAGATTCAAAAATGCTAATTTTGAGAAGATTTACGAAGTTGTACTGAAATTCAGAACTTGTGATGATCAAGTCATCTTTAGAGAAAAAAATTGATGACAAATCAAAAACTTGGAGAAACTATTTGCAGTACACACACACACACACACACACACACAAACACACACACCTGACAAGAATTAGAATCAAAGCTATATAAGGGGACCAGGTGATGACATAGTGGTGATGCAACCAGACCCACACGGGGAAAGTTCTGGGTTAGGGCTGCAGAACTTCCCTGGGCATGCTGGACACATGCAAGAATGCTCATGACCTGGTCAGCAGTGAATAGGGGTGGGTCAGAGAACGGGGGCCCTGGTGGGGCTGCCAGTCTCTCTCTCTCTCTCATGAAAGAAAAGAATAATTGAACTAAAAACAACTAAAACTATGTGAAGAGTGCCAAATTAGAAATGATGAATATCCCTCTTTCCTTCAATGCTTATCTACTTGCCCCCCCCTTTCTGTTATTTTCCATTGACTATCTCATCTAGCCAATAAAAATTTGGATAGTGTCTGAACAAGTTGCTCATTTCTACCTCTGTGCCATTTCCTCCAGCTGCAATGCTTCTGCCATGACCAGCTGGATTACTGGCGTCTTAAATATTGCCCTGAGCAAAGCCCATCGCTCTCAGAACCTTCCCTGATGAATCCAACTCACTGCTGCTCCTCCTCTCAGAAGTCATAGAGAATCAATTTAAACTTGGTTGCTACACTTACATATTCTTGGATTCTGATTTTTTTTTAGATAGCCTGTATATCCTGCTACACTTAAATTCCCTCACAATATAAAAATGTTTGTGTGGGATTACCAGATGCATAACAGCTATGTTGCTGGGCTCCCACAGAGTTGACCGAGGTTTGAATCCCAGACCCAGTAGCTTGAAACACGCTGGGCACATGTGTGTGTGTGCCTAAACTCCCAAGAGAAGAATGGAGGAGAAGGGATTGTAGTGTGGCCATTCTCCCCTGGGGGGAATTTCTCACTTTCAGTCTTGCTGTCTCTCTCTGTCTCTCCGGCGAGTGCATGCATCCTATAGCAAAATTCTCTCTCTCTCTAAAAAAAAAAGGTGTTACTTTCTGTTTCTGTGGTCTTCCTTCTGCCCAGCTTTTCCATCCCATAGTTTTGTGCAATGTTGTGCAGGTGATGGGCACCGGTAAATGAGAGTTCATTCTCTGTACTCACTAATTGCAAACATGAAGATTTTACCCAAATTAATCATGAACTTTCAAAAATGGAACAAAAATAGGTGGATTTATCCATGGAGTAAAATAAAAAGAGAGAGAGAAATGAAAAAGACAGCAGTTCACACAAATAAATGCCTCCAGAGATCTTAGACAAGTTATATAGACATATGGAAGAGATTTAAAAATATCCATTTATGAAAAAAATTGTGGAAGAAGAAAGCTATGTAAACAAGCCAAATTAAGGAAAAATTACATATTAGAGGAAGACAATAAGCAGCAAGTTTCAGAAAACATTTTAAATGGCAGTAAAATGTTCAAATAGGATGGCAACAAATGAAAGTAAATGACTGGACTAATTAGGATTATAAGCAAGAGATTGTTCAGAAGATAAAGACCCAGATGTGCTTATGCCTTTTACTTTAGAAAAAGCAGGTGGAGACCTACGTTTATCAGACAACAATTTTCCTGAGACAACAGATGTAGGCAATTAAAAAAAAAAAAACCTTACCTACAAACAAATTAGACAAGGCAGCAATTCCAGATAGCGTGTGTTCTTGATTTTTATAAGGAAGAAAGAAAGTGGTGATGAATTGATGTAGACATTTTTAGATGATACCAGATGATAAGTTTCAGAATGATCAGAATATAACAAGTTGGAAATTAAACCATTAATTAAAGGTTCTATAGGTTGAGTGGTGAATTTAGTGTGGGTATTCAAGAGTCTCCAATTTTTCTGATTACTCAAAACTACTTGAATAAAAGGGATTATTTGTAATTTAGAAATTCATTGAAATATTATCTTTTAGTAGTAGAATACCCTAAAATATGGATCCACTTATTCTTCAGCCTCAGGCTGTTAAGTTACTCAGGCACCCAAATATCCTACTAATAAAGCTGGCTTATGTATCTAGCACTCTCATGACAGGACTCCTGACTGCAGCATTTTAACACAGCTACGTTCTATGAACCTCACTCAGGTGCCTAAGTTTGGCATGTACTAGTATTTTGTGTTGAAACCTAGGCAGCAATTATTAGGCAGTAGTTCCATGCCAAGTGCTACATGAAGTGCTGTCTGATTAGGTTAGAGAAAGAAAAATGTTTTCAAATATTCTGCATTCTGCATGTATGCATGATGCATGTATATGCCTCTGGCCATTCATTCATTCATTCGGTCATGGAAGGCATCTGGGCTAAAGTAAAGCGTGTAGAGGCTTCAGAGTCTGAAAGATGGGATTAAGTCCAGTCTCTGTGAGGCACATGCTGGATGACCGTAGATATTTCACATACTTTCCCTGAGCCCTATCTGATAAGTGAAGGGGGAGGGTTGGGATTATGGAAGAATATTTACTTTACAGGGCTACTGTGAGAATTAATGTCGATCATACTTATGAAAATGCTTTTTCATAATGAACTATTTCTAAAATGAAAAAGGTAAAGAGGATGAGAACTGAGAAGAAGCCTTGAGATTTATAAATTAATGGATTCTTGATGATTTTGGGAGTAGAAATTTCATTGAGGACATGGTGCATCTGATTAAAGACAAAGTGAGAAAGTGCAGATGGCAAGTGGAGGCAGTTTTTGACAAAAAGTTTCTTGTGTATTTGTGTCCCAAATAGACTAAGCTTTTAAATCAGAGATTCTGCTTATATATTTTTATATGCCTAATTCTACTCTAACTTCTACATAGTAGGGTGCTGCAAATAGACACTTAAAATATTAGATGTTGATGGCAAAGTAAGGACCAAAAGAAAACTCAAGGTGAAATGAAGTCAAAGGAAGTTTTTCTTATTTTGAAAACAGGAGAGTCTTGGACATATTAATTGTAAGAGATCAGAGTGAGTAAAGCAGGAGAGATGGCAGGAATTGCAGAGGCACAGCTATTGTCTCAAATGATGGCATCAGGGAAGAGGAAATGAGATCCAGAGTACAGAGAAGGACTGTACTAAAAGAAGCAAAAGAAATCGGCATTAATATGCATGGAGGAGGCCTTACCTTGAACAACAACACAAAAAAATTAGAGAAATTCTGAGTTCTTTGTGATGAACATTAGCATTGTTGCTCACGTCAGATGGATTCTGCCTTCATGGAATGAAAGTGTTAAGATTTCCTGCTGAATAAGAGGGTGGATTAGGGATTTTGATGTGGTTGAATGTTCCATCAGAACTTAATATGAGATAAGAAATGGATAGTTGAAAAGGACCTGGGGTAGGGATATCAGGATATCAGCAGTGTTGAAAAGAGAAGACCGAGTACAAACTACAGGTTAAGAATACTGGAGCAGAAAGGCTTAGTAGATAAATATTTAGTTGTTATTTCTGGAGTGTATGAAGGAAGAGAAAGTTGTGCTGATGCCCTGCCAAATTTTCACCTCAGGTGGCCCAATCTGATGGTATACTTCCATTTTTTTTTTTTTTTTTTTTTTTTCCTTTTAATGGAAGAAGATAAGCAGGAGAGCTGGCATGCAACTTGAAAATTGTTTACAAGAAATAAACATTTGAAATAGAGGTGAGTAAAATTAATATGGTAGATTTGTAATTACCATAAAGAAGAAACATTAATAATTGAATTTGTCCAGAAATGGCAAAGAGTGTCTTGAGAAGCATGAGGTCCTAGCTGTAGAAAAGCTCACCTAGGCCAGGGAATACAATGTGACATGCAACTGCCAACGTAGATTGGCTATGCCTCTTCTTTATTTGAATATGTTTCATATTTGTTAAAGAGATGGACTTTAGGTTTTTGCTGAAAATATCCATCTCAGATATTTGGACTAACTTTAGC
This sequence comes from Tupaia tana, assembly GCA_026018925.1. Lineage (NCBI taxonomy): Eukaryota > Metazoa > Chordata > Mammalia > Scandentia > Tupaiidae > Tupaia > Tupaia tana. The sequence goes on from JAKSZU010000001.1 coordinate 64,330,540, forward strand.
ATCACAGTAGTGCTAAGGCTGGTAATAAATACTACTTCAACCTCAGCCAACTGATTTTTGAGAAGCATTTATTACTTGTACAATGAAAATTAATATGAGAATACATTGCACTTATCCTGTTAATGATTATAGGGTAATTTATTTGATTATTTCTCTGTCGTTCAGCATTTAGTTTGTTGCCAGTGTTTTCTTATTCAAGCGATAAAGTACTAACCACCTTTGTACACACTGCTTTGCTTAGATGTGTTTGAATGTCTCTACGATAATGTGGGTTTACTGTGTGGATGCTCATGCACACTAATAAGGTAACTTCCTGGCAGGCTATATCTGTTACAGTCCCATCAATAGTGCATGAGAGGACGTTGTATTGTTTAATAGTCTCACATAACGTATAACTATATCTTTAGTATGATGAAGAAAATGAAGAGCAAATTTTGTCTTCTTGGGTTTTAAATCAGGAAAGCTTAAGATATGTGGGACAAAATACCACAAAGCACAATCATGAAGATGTATCCCAGTGTATTTTCTGAGTTGTACAATGTGCTCAGAATGTTATGTGCCAATGAATGCTTACGTGAATTAATTTATGTGAATGAGTTTTGCATTTCCTTCAACCTTGGTGCATTGATGTGGTTTCTTTTCTTGTGGTCATGGTATATATTACAATTATCATCTCCTTTCTTCTATATATATATATTACAATCCCTAATTTCCATGTTACTTCAAAGTTCTAACAAACATTAAGAATAGCTACATAATGGTCCTTTAATGAGATACTCACTAAACACTACTCTTTTCCTATCATTCGTAAAGGTATGATAAATATTTTGGTGGCCTGTAGTTTTTTCCACATTTAGCATTACTTCCATAAGACATTACTTCCATGTCCTAGATTGAAATTGCCAACGAAATCAACAGGAATAATCATTTTAAGAGTTTGATAAATATGGTAAATGCTTTCAGAAAAAGCGGCATTAATGATTAATGAATAAGGTAACCATTTCACCTTATTTTTACCAACTTTTAAAAAAAATAACTTGTTAAAAGTCTGCTATTGGGATGCTATTTTAAGTAAATGCATGTTTTTTTTTTTCCTTTTTCCTTTTTTTTTTTTGGGTAATTTGTAGTAGGCCTGAATATTGCATATTCCTTTGTCTACCCAAAATTATCCTTAAATTCACTTCTCATCAGTTGCTGTTGATGGATAATTCTTTGCTGGGGTGTGGGTGGGGCAGTGCTATCCTGTGCATTGTAGATGTTTCTGCAGCATCCTTGTATTTTACAACAACCCTGACATGCAAATTTATCTTCAGGCATTGCCAATTATCCCCTGGGGGACACAATTGAACCTTCTGAAAAATTCTTTTTTTTTTTAAGCAAAACAAACAAACAAAAAAAACAATGTAGTAAACTACCTATTAGGTTGATCTTTCTTGGACGCTTAGATAATTGTATCTGAAGTGAGAAAACCTTTAAAGTGTGAAATAACTGCAAAGTGAAGACAGCCTAAATGTAAGAAGGATCAATTCAGAAGGTTTCGTGATAGGGCAAAAGCGGAACAGATAGGGAAACAGGCTCAGGGAATTTAATTCAACTACCCAAGATTGCTATCCTAGAAGCCAGGACTAGCACTGAAGTTTTTTGTCCCCTGGGCTTTAGGTCTTTTTATAACTTTACCCTATTGCTCATGCCATCCCTGTTCCCCATTCTGATTCACCTTGTTCTCTCTTTTTTAAGGAATCTTTATGGAAAACCCACCTGAGCATCCAAGCTTGTAGTTCTTCAGCTAATATTTGACATTTAAGTGGTTATCATTTATACTCAAGGTTTGATCCCAGCAGCATGAAAACTTTTGAGGGTAATTGGGTAAAAACTCTGATCACAAATAGCAATTTTAAAATGCTGTCAACTAGGAGGCTTCAATAGCATCTTCGGTTATTTTGTCAGGATTATGAGTCTCCTTAAACTGGTTAAGTTGTGCTGCCTTTTATAAAAAGATTAGTTTTGGCCACTAGTAGAGAATTAGGAAATGTAAAGAAAAACTATTCTCAAATTGACTAGATTGTTAGTGTATAATCTTTAATAATGAGAGATGGATAAAAAGATTGAGAAATTTAAAAATGAGATGTGAATCAGGGACCTGAGAAGTAGTGAAAATGCAGCTCAGTAAACAAAGGACAGAAAACATTTAGTATGGAGAGTCAGGGAGAAACAGCAGCCATTGTTTAGTCTATAATAAAATCACTTCCTTCGCTGCAGTAGGGAATTGAGTCCTGGATTTTAACAGGGGGCAATAATGGAAAATCTCTAGCTGCATTGAAGCTTGCACTGAACTTCTACAACTAGTTTAGTTTGGTCCTAGGAACTGCATATGGGAAGTGGATGGAAACAAAGTATAAGAAACAGGCCCAAACTTTAAGGGTTTGACAATTTTATTGGAAAGATGAGATGTAAGATAGCTACTATCTTTTTTTTCTTCCTTTTTTTTTCTTTTTCTTTTCTTTCTTTCTTTTTTTTCTTTTCCTTTTTTTTAAAGGCTTTTGGCATAGGGCATGTGCACTTTCCAGAGAGAGGGGAGAGAGAGAAATTGAGAGGGAAAGTGAGAAATAACCCCCAAGGGGAGATGGTGATGCCACAATCCATTCTCCTCTTGGGATTTTGGGCATGCATGCACACATGCCAGGCATGATTGTCAAGCCTCCAGGTCCAGTACTCGAACCACAGTTAGCCATGTAAGAGTCCATTTTCTCAGTCACCACACCACCTGGTGGCCCTGACAGCTACCATCTTTAAGGAGTTATTTAGAGAGATGTTGATAGTTGTCCAAAATCTGAATATGTTGAGACAGGTGCACATCATTGTGCATGGCCTTTAGACTGGACTGACTTTGAATCCAGGTCGCCTATGTGGCCCCAGCCTAGGGAGTATAGAGTCTTAGCAGCATGCGACAACATGGCTGGATCCACAGAGAACTTTTTCTCTTTTTTTTTTTTTTTTTTTTTTTAAGTTTTCAATAAGACATGTGAGCTTGCCAGGGATAGAGAGAGAGAAGAGAGAGAATAAGTGAGAAAGTACCCTCCCCGCTCGGGGAATGGCCATACCACAATCCCTTCTCCACTATTCACCTTTCAAGATTTGGGGCATACATACAAATGTGCCGGATGTGTTTTTCAAGTCACTGGGTCCTGGACTTGAACAGTGTAGTTGGTCATGTAGGATCCACCAGGCTACTGGATGGTCCACAAAGAGCTTTTAAAAATCAGATAAAATTGACTCTGACAATTTGTGATCATGGACATATCATAAACTTATTGATTCTTATCTTGCCCAGTTGAAAAATGATATTAGTAACTTCTCCATCATAGGGCTCTTGTGACAGTAAAACAAAACAATGCATATACAGTGCCTGGAACACAGTATTCTTTAACGAGGGCTAAATGTTGGCGATCCAGGCACTGAAGCTTTTCGGAAATTATTCAACACAAGTTTAATATTAGTATTTACCTAAAATTATGGCATACATTAAAATGGAAAACTAGTTAAAATATACAATTTGAGGTCGAAATGTACTAGTCATTTGAGAGCTTTAACAGTTCCCAGGCAGTTGCACGTTACATGCATCAGGAACTAGGAAGCTGAAGAACTGAGACCAGGAAATAAAACAACACTTTGAAAGTATTATCTTATCTTCAGATTTATAAAAAGTGGAAGAAAATCAAAATTGCAAATGCAGTTTAGAAAAGACGAATTATTTTAAATTTATCTCAGAGCAAAGAGCTAAGTAGGAAAATATATACTAACCAGGGTAATCATGTTGCCATCTAATCAGGAAAAGATTTGGGGGTATTGTGAAATCTGTGCAACCTTCATCTTGGGGCCCACAGTGCTGGATTAGGTTTCAAAAGGACAGATGCATAACAAGAGGCACTGTTATTACTGCAAAGCCATGGTTAGGGTCCAGAAGGAATACTTTTACAATATTGATCACCTCTGGACACAAAAGATATTACTGCCTCAGAGAAGGGGCATCATGTCTCAGCAAAGCACCAATTCCAGTAGATCTCAAGAAAATAAAAATTTTTTTTTTTGAGGAAAAGGAGAAAACAAACAGTTCAGTTACACTTGGGAAAAATACTTAAATAATTTATTTAAAAATATCAAGATAAATCACAATGTGTTCAGTGCAAAAAGGGAGGCACATATTAGTGAGCAAGGAATTTAAATACATGATCCTTTTCTGCTGAGAGTGTTCAGATAAAAAAGGAAGATGAAAAGGAACTCAATCTCCAGTTAAAAAATAATTATGGGCTAAGAGGACAATTCTTTTTCAAAGAATACTAATGAGTCCCATAAAAACAATCCCCCAAGACAGGGAGAAAAAACCTAGTAGCATAGCTCCTCAAGGAAGCTTGCGATTTAATGAGTTTCGTATTTTTTTTCACCTTCTGAATACAGACACTATGGATAGATTTAAAAGATAATACGGTTAGAGTTTAAAATGAGATACATGTAAAATATGGTTTGAAATTCAGAAATAACTTTAAGATTTCTGTTCAAAACAAACTCGAAGACTTTATTATATTGATTTTTTTAAAGAGATAAATGGTGGGGTTGGCAGGTGGCATGGTGGTTAAAGAGCCGGGCTCCCATGTGGCTGAGCATGGATCAAGTCCCAGGCCTGGCAGTTTGCTTTCTCACTTTCCATCTCTCCCGCCCCCCCCCCCCCCCCCCGCCCCGTCTCTCTCTGGTCATATTTGAAAGATTAATAATAATAATAAATAAAATTAAATTAAATAATTCTTCAAAAAGAGATAAATGTCTAGGTCAAATTTGAAACTTCTACATAGAATCAACTTGTTACCTTTAAAGATCTATCAAACCTATCATTTAAAAAAAATTTTTAAAAAGGTTTTTGCCAAAGGACCTGTGTGCTCATCAGAGAGACAAAGAGAGACAGGGAGAGGGAAAGGAGGAGGATGGCCATGAAACAATCCCTTCTCCTCCATTCTCCTCCTGCAGTCTTGGGCATGCACGCACACACACCTGGTGTGAGTTTCAAGTCACTGAGTCCAGGACTTGAACCATGGTCAGCTATGTGAGAGTCTAGTGCCTTAACCACCACATCACTGGCTGGCCCCATCAAACCTATAAGTTTTTTTAAAAATTACACATACAAGAAAATTATACTGACAATTCCCTGATCAATTAAACTGCAAAATTTTGCTACTTTCATTGTTATTCATCTTGGGTAGGTGAACATCATTAAAGCAATTAATATACATGGCTTTGAACAAATAAATTTGTCTATTGAACAATTTTTTATTGCACTTTTGTTAGGCTTTTAAGGACAAATATTATAAAACATTCCTATTATGAATTTCTTATAACCTGTGAAAGTTGAAATAAAATATAAGAGTTTCTGACTTTTGCAAGATATTCATGCATCTTTGTGAACTAACATAATTCAGTAGCCTATTGAATAATTTTCATATTTTATTTTAGTTGTAAGTTGCTGTAAAAGTCTTAGACATAATTTGTGTGTGTGTTTCTAGTACACTCTAGACTTTATTGCCAAATTTGGAGATAAACCAAGGAGCTGTTAAAGTAAATTATAATTAACATTTGTGAGGTGTTCTGTAGTTTGCAAAATATATTCCCATTCGCTTTGATCCTCAAGATAATCCTATGAGGAAGGTACATTTGTTTTCCCATATGTATTAAAGATGAGAAAACTGATCTAAATCCCTTGTTAAGAGGGAACAAAGAGTATCTATCACACAACCGGTAAGTAAATGCAAAGTAAGAACTCAAGATCTGCTCATCCAACATAGGAATTCTCTCTTCTTGGTACGTGACCCTGGAGCCATCTGAAAGTAGAGGTACCAGGAAAGATTCTTGGTGGAGATTACTGAAAAAACAAAACAGGATTTATAAGACACTTTGAAGGAAAGATTTCAGAATACTGAAAAATCAATGGAAGAAAAAGAAAATATGACCAAGACAGCTATCAACTAATGATATCTAGTATTCCTATATAGTTTCCAAAGTATTTCTTGTACATTATTTTGAGTATTACAGGAATTTATTGAGAGAGGTTGGAATAACTACTCTCGTATTATAGGGCTGAAGTCATAGGCTTGAAAGTGACAGCTGAAATGAGATGTTCACTCTTTATTCTTAGTCTAGTTTTCTTCCACTATGAGAGTGGTTTCCAAAATATGCCCTCTCCCTCCGCAACCCTGAGGCCAGAGTCTGGCTGATGGCTGCAAAGCAGTCTAAAATGTCTGGTTTTATGATATAATATCTTGTGTATAAACTCATATCCGTCCCCTCATAATAAAACTAAGGGATTTGTAAGGTCCTCAAATGTGTTGATGTTCTTGTTATCCCCAAGTTCTTTACCCACTGGAAAGTATGAATTAATGAACATTGTTAAGAGTTTACCTAAGGTTATCAGTAGGGGAACCAATGTACCACACACCTCATAAACACAGAGATGAGAGGCTTACATAAATCCATTTCTGTTATGTTCCTACGCAGTGTTTGGGCCTCGCGTTCGGGTGCTAGCCCTCTGTGTTGCTGCCGTCCTGGCCACTCTCCCGGTGTTCTCACCTAGAGCAATGACTCTCTGGATGACTTACTTCACTAGAAATGAACAATAATGATCATAGGACAATGTAGGTGGGCAAGTTTAAAGACTGGAATATCCCCTCTATCAGATAACACTGGAAAGGCCTGGTCAATACCAAATTATCCAATAGGTACACATTTGCAATTAAAAAAAAAAAAGACGGAAACTGTTTTAATTTTCTCTATACATTTAAACCCTGTGCTTTTAGTTTAATGTTGTTTCCATATTGATGTGTGTTTAGAAGGGAGGCATGATGACTGTTTTGGTCCTCGGACCTTGAGAGGCCTTAATCCTGCCTTGGCTAAGGATATGAAGACACAGTTCTTAATCGGTTATATCACAAGTGAAAAATTGGGAGTTGCCTGCATGTATTTTATGCTTCTCTCAGCTGTTAGAAAATGCAGCCCTTGAATTATTTTTCACCATACATCTTAGCCATAGGTGATTAAAAATAGACAGGGAGGAGGGAAGGATATCGTTGCAGTTTGAGGACATAAAAAATGCACATACTGGTAAATTGTGCAAGCCACAGGGAACACTTCACATGTGTTCCACTTTGCAGAGGTTACTCATTTACCTCTTAAGTGCAATTCAAGTGTTGACTGGAGGCTTTAAGAGGCCCTTCCCCTTCTCTGCACCTTAGTTCCTGGAAATACCAATACTTCTCTGCACTCAGGAGCAACCACCACAACCACACTGTTCCCTACTGTGACGTGCAGGGCACTGGAAGCTGGGTGTTTTTCTTTTGCCATTAGAATGTCCCGATTGTCCCCATCTGCCAAAGCCCTATCTTATTGACCTTCAGGGACTCATGACAGTCTTGTTTTCAATATAACATTTCCTGATGAGAAGAGATTATAATTTCATAAAAGACAATTTAAGCAATTATAACTCATGTTCTTTTGGATCATAATGATTTAATTTCAGTGCTAGCCTCTAGTAGCAATTTCAAATAGGGCACAGCTTTAAGACTAAACATACAATAAGTGCCTGTCCTTAGGAATGAGTAAGTGAGACTACCTACCTGGATGTGGAGCTATTTGGATTCTAAAAATATAAAAACGATCAGTCAGATTAATGCCCCTTCTCACGTTGTACCTCAGGTGTGCTGGCGCCTGCCATAACCTTAAATTCCTGCGTTGATAACAAACACAACATGCTCCTTGAGAAAACTCTAGGATAGTGTGTCTGTATGTTTGTCAAATCTCAAACCCACCCTGGAGAAGAGCCTTGGCTTTGGCTGGACGCTAACATATTTACTCTGAATGATTATGCCAAGGTATTAACAGCTGCTGTGTTAATTATTTATGGAGTTAGTGTCAATCATCTGAGAAGAGAACCAAAGAATATTTCTAAAAATCTTCTAGTCAAAACCAAGTAAATAAATAAACAACTCTACTGCATAACATGGCTCTCTTGTCATTTATTACTTTTGAACTTCTCCCCAAAGAAGTAACCGCAGATAACTGCTCTTTTAAGATTATTTTTCCTTTTTCCTTAAATGCTTGCTTTCCAAGTGCGTTCCCTTTCAGAACCAAGCACCTGGGCCATGTTTGCACGGTTTTCAGAAGATGCCCTATATCAGGGTAACGGATAGCATGTTTTACTTTCGAAAACTTAAACACGGAAAAGAAATCCGGCGGAAAACGAGCCCTCCGCCCACGAGTCTTTCAGATCCGCCGCGAGGCTGCGATGCGTTCTGCGCTGCGGTCCTCCGGGCTCCGCCAAAAACACCGAGGCTGCTCCGTGTGGTCAAAGAGGAAAAACAAATAGTTGGTCTGAGGATCTCCAAGAAGAGAGTTTCACTCTGGCTTGACTAATATTTGAAACATCCGCCCCACCGCGCAGCTTGGCATCCCGCCTTGGGGACCTCTGCCCTTGCCCAGAATTTCTTCAGGGACCCGATCCCCGAGGCGGAGCACCGCGTTGGACCCCCGGGTCGGGACAGAGCCTCTTCTCCCCGGCTGAGCGCGCACGCCTGGGAAGGCGGGATTAAGGCAGCGATGCTGCGGGAGGCTCTGCAGTGTCAACGAGCCCCCAAACGCTCCCGCCTCATTCGCCCTAGCGTGTGAGCCTCGCAAGTCTCTGCTCCGTAAACCGTCACCAGCTTGGGCGCGTGGCGGTGCTGCCCGCGCGTCCAAAGCCAGGGGTCCTCGGCCAGGCCAGGGGGCCAGCGGGCTGCTGGTCCCGGCCAGGCGCTCCCGCCGGGCTCCCGGCACACGCCCCTCACCTGGGCGAGGCCCGGCGCGCAGGCGCTCAGCACTGGGGCCGCGGCCGGACGCTTGAGCTCCGCGGCTGCAAGAGTTGGACAGTTCCGGGGCCGGGCCGAGCCGAGCTGTCGCCGCCGCCACCGCCACCGCTGTTGCCACCGCCCGGGTTGCAGCAGATCGCGGGAGAGCGTCTGCGCGAAGCCCAGCGCAGCCCTGGCGGGACCGCAGCAACCGCCAGAGCGAGAGCAACAGCTTCCCGGCTGGAGGAGCCGCTGCCCCCACGCGCCCGCGGCCAGCGAGCCGAGGTAAGCTCCGGGCGCCCAGCCCAGCGCCCCGGGAACTGGCACCACCTTCCCAGCCGGCCCCCGCCCGCCTCCGCAGAGTGAGTGGGCACCTGGGCGCGCCACCCAGGGAATGGCCGGGAGCCCCTTTCCCGGTAGAGTTTGCACTTTGTCCCACGGTCCCACTTGTAGATGACGGCACCCAGGCTCTGTTCCCCATGCTGCAGAGGAGAGGCTTCTGTGAGCCGCAGGAGTTAGGGGTAGGTCAAGGAAGCCAGAGAAACACAAGTGTCCCCAGGGTAGGCTCCAATTCCCAAGAACGGAAGGAGAGGATGGTGAAGAGGAGAAAACAAGGAGAGTGCCCCGCTGTGGTTAGCCACAGCTCCTGCCCCCCCACCCCCCCGGGCGGGGAAGTTTGAGGTTGGACGACTCTAATACAGGGAAATGGGTCGTTTGGGGTGGAGGTGAGGGAGGAGGGTAGCTGGTGACGCCTGGGGTCCCAGGCGAGTTCTGCAGCAGAACCAAGGTGAGATGGAGACAGGCAGAGAGAAGGATCTCAGAGTTTGCACTCGCTCAGAGCCCTGAGGGGCGGCCTTGGCTACCCAGCGCTGGTGAAGATGTCAGCTCAGGGTGGGAGGACACTGTGGGACTGCGGAAAGGACACGGAGAAGAGGGGGAGGACCATCTGCTTCGCCACTGTTTCATGCGGGGGATCGCTGGGGGAGACGCTAGAGCTGGCAGGACGATGTCTCCCAGGCTCTGGAGGACAAGCAGTTTTTACTGTGAACCTGGTTGAGAGTGTTGTGGGTCCTTCAAGGAAAATAAATTGCCAACAAGCACCTCCACCCCATGAATTCAAAATAAATGCAGCTTTGGAATGCTCTCAAAAGTTCTTCTTCATTTCATACAGACATGAGTTTTGTACCTTCTCTAGTTTTGCTTTGCTGAGGAGCATCACACCCAGGAGAATGCAAACTTTGTCAAGATGTAGCAAAAGATGCCCCCAAAGAAGGAAGAAAACATTTATGCTATAGGGTCCAACCTAAAACTTGGAAACTGGAAACTTCCACACGACCATAAAGCTGTGGGAAATGGCTTCATCAAATTAAAAAGAAAGCTTTTCATAAAGTCAATAAGCTACATCTTAGATGAAGTTAAAGCTTTCGACCTGAAAGAGCTCCCTGAAAGGTTTCAGGGTCTGATTTCACTGGTTTTCAGAGTCCTTTAATCTTATTCTGATGCCATATGGGCATTGAGTATGGCTGTCCCTTCCCGGTAACAGATAAATGCATTTAGAATGCAAAATACTGCATTATGAGTTCTGTCATTACTTGAGGTTTTTGACGTGAAAAAAATGTTAATTTGGTCAAAGGGTTAGTTGTTTAGATTCTGTAGCCTCAAGTGTTTGTGGATTTACAATTTACACTCTTAGTCATTTCCAAAAGTGATTTGAGGAGGCTTGGGATGAAAACCACAGAACAAATAGCTATTCTTGTAGATCTCCTTGACCTCTCTTGGATGTGTTTGAAGTGAAATGTTTTTGGAAAGGTGAATTCTCCTAACAAAGCAAAAATCAGTGGAATCATCCTGGTGGTAGAAATGCTTTGCAGTATAATTCCTTATGTACTTCATTTGCATTGTATTATTTTATATTACATAAAAATCTCATAGAAATTTAATAACCAACAAATACCTTCTATGTTAAGGAAACCAGTGTTGGTATGTTGCAGCGTTTCAACCATGCACAGGTTTACGGAGCAAAAAGAAATCAAATTTGGTGTATTCTTCTTGAATTGTGGTGGAAAGGAAGCCAGTGGGTGCCTCCTCTACCGTCAAACCAGAGAAGGAACTAACATTAGTCCTTGTCACCCAAAGATGGCCAATTAGTGAGACCTGTCAGCAGAGGGAGGACAACTTTACAAAGAGTTAACTATTATACGAGGCCCTCTGAAAGCATATCTGGTGCTCTCTCAGCATTCTTTTTCTCAGGCAAGTGACCTGGCCCAGAGGGAAAAAAAAAATCCGTCCAAACAAACAACTCTAAAAAGTGAATTTCTACAGAGTGATGCTGTGTGAAATTGGGCACTGGAAAAAGTCTAAGGATCTGGTCTGCCATACCCTCCCCAACCCCTGCCCTTAGACCTTTTTTTTCTTCCAGCTGACTTTGAGGATGTCACTGCTTGACTTTTTTCAACAACAATTTATATTTAAAAACATGAACAACTAACTGACTTCTCACGATAGTGATCGCTTCATTTGGAAAAATCTTTGTTCACAGAAATAAAGCGCAAGATCGGCTTTTTACTGTTCCTATGAGATCTTATGTCTTTAAAGATCTAAAGAACAGTGAGTGTATATCTGTCCCAGTTTCCCACTGCTCTGTTTTTGCTTCTGGTTTTAAAAATAATACTATCCCTCCCACCATTTCATTATCTTTATTTTGCCTCCTCCCCTCCCCATCCTGTCTCTGTTTCCCATGTGTCTCAATACCGTTTTTTTTTTTTTTTTTTTTTTAACCTTACTCTTTTTCATTAAAAAAAATCTGGGGATTTCTCTTGATCTTCTTTGCTTTATAGATTATCTGCTCTCTGCTCTTTTGTGTGTTACTTTTTATTCAGTGGTGTCCATTTATTAGTGCTAGATGACTTCTTTCTGAAGTGAACTCCTGGCCCTGCTTTCCCTCCTCAATTTCATGTTCATCTTCTAAACCACCTGAGGCTTCAGATTGTTCCTAGGTACCCCGGGTCTCACTGGACTAAACTCTAATAATTATTTCTCGTATATGAATGGAGGTCAGTCTGTCCATTTTTATATCTCTTCCAGTCACCTAGAACTTTCCCACTATCTTGTTTTCCACATGTAATTCACAGACACATCCCATGGGTTCCATCTCCCAATGTCATTTCTTCTCCTTTTTATTCCCACAAGACTGTCTATAAGGTGTCTCTTTATCACTTTCTGGAGACCACCACTATGGCTTCCTGACTAGTTTTGCATTTCTAGTCTCTCTGTTGGAAATCTGTTTCACACTTGATTTTGCAAAATAAGCTTTCTAAAGCAGAACCAAGCTCAGTTACTGGCTAATAAAAATTTCCCCAGTGCTCTACCAAATGACATATAAACCTCTTCTCTAACAGTTAAGACCTTCTGCAATCCAGCCCCAGAAAAACTTTATATTTTTTACTTTGATGTCATTCATTGATTCATTAATCTATTTGTTAATTTACTCAATGAATATTTGAGTGCCTACTATGTGTCAGGCACAGCTCTGGGTGATCATTTAAAAATGTCCTATATGTTGGGACAAGCAGTTAGCGTAATGGCTATGTTGCTGGACTCCCATGTAGTCGACCGTGGTTCGAGTCCCGGACCCGGTGGCTTAAACTTACGCCGGGTGCATGTGCGTGCATGCCCAAGATCCCGAGAGGAGAATGGAGGAGAAGGGATTGTGGCGTGGCCATCCCCCCTGGGGGGTGATTTCCTGCTTTCTGTCTCTCTGTGTCTGTCTGGCAAGCGCATGCGCCCTATAGCAAAAAAAAAAAACAAACAAACAAACAAAAACTCTCAAAAAAAAAAAAGTCCTATATGTCAGCTCAATGATGTGTTTCGAGTTTTATCTTTCAATGTTAGAATCCACTGTTAAAATGCAATCTTGTGTCTTTGAAATGGGGCCCCAGCAATCCCACTGACCTCCTCCTTTTCTTGCTATTAGGTTGTCGTAAAAGTCATGCCATATTTTTGCATTAAAAAACACAAACAAGTACATCATGAGACATCCTCACGGCGTCATGTGTCTCCTTCCAAAAAGTCTGATGCTGCCAGAGGTTGAAGGCAGTGTTTTCTCAACAAATAGAAACCCTGTGGTATTTGCATCTTTGCTTATGCTGTTACCTCTGTGTGGAATAAGCCCTCTCATTTCCGTGCAACCATTTCTACCTGTCAGAGCAATTGCCACATGCTTCCTGATCTCCCAATGGACTCTAATCTTTGCTCCACCAAACCCAGTTAGATTTTGCTTGACTTCTTCCTGACAAAATTACGTCTTCCTCATATGAACGTGCTGTCTGCATTTTCCGCTAAGGGTAGCGCTACAGCCTTGTCTAGCTTCAGACCTAGATTTCCAGAAATACCCAACTCAAGGCCTGGCACGTTGTAGGGCATCAAAAATAGTTTAGTTAGCTGGATTGAATTCTACCCAGTTCTCTAGTCTGAACTTGTATAGTAACGTTCTTTATAATGCCTCAATTTGGTTGTTATAGTAGAACTAGTACTTCTCAAACTTTAATATGTAAATCATTGGGAAATCTTATTAAAATTCAGATTATAGCTAAGCAGGTCTGGGATAGGGCCTGAGAGTCTGAATTTTTTGTAAAGACTTGTTTTATTTAACTTTATTTATTCTTTTATTTTAATTTGACTAGAGAGAGGCAGAGAGAGAGAGAGAGAGAGAGAGAGAGAGAGAGAGAGAGAGAGAGAGAGAGAGAAAGTGAGAAAGTAAGCCACCAGGCCTGGGACTTGAACTGTGGTCAGCCATGTGGGAGTCCAGTAACTTTAACCACCTGCCGGCCCTTAAAATTATTTTTTAAATTTTATTTAGTAGTACTAGTAGTAGTAGTAGTAGCAGTATTTTGTTTTACCAGAGAGAGAGGAAGAGTGATAGTGAGAATGCCACCAGGTCCAGGACTTGAACCGTGGTGGTCGGTCATGTGGGGGTCCAGCACCCTTAACCACCATGCCACCTACCCGGCCTGAGATTCTGCATTTTTAACAAGCTCACAGGTAATGTCCTTGAACCACACTTGAGTAGCAAGTCAGTAAATGATACTGAACAGATTTGAAGGTTTCTGGCAGCCCCTACCTCTTTGCCTGGTGATTTTTCTATATCTATATTTGCTTCAGTATTACAGTCAGCCCTCCAAATCCATGGATTTCACATTAAATTCAACCAGCCCTGAATGGAAAATGTCCTCTTGCTATTAACATGCACTATGTAGCTAGACCTGTGTTGGCTGTATCTGCACTGAACATGTATTGACTTCTGTTTTACTTGTTATTATTCCCTAAACAGGACAGTATAATGACTATTTACACAGAATTCACATTGTATTAGTTATTACATGTAACATAGAGATGACTTAAAAAGTATATGGGAGCTATATGTATAGGTTATATGCAAATACTATGTCATCTATTTTCTATGTATCTTTTTATTTATTTTATTTTATGTTTTTGCTATTGGTGCATGTGCTCATCAGGGAGACACAGAGGGAGAGAAAGTAAGAAATCACACCCCAGAGGGGGATCGCCATACTGCAATCCCTTCTCCATTCTCCTCTCAGGATTTTGGGTACTCATGCACTGGTGTCTGATGTGTTTTTCAAGCCACTGCGTCTGGGAATTGAATTGCGAAGTAGGCCGTGTGGAATCTAGCCACCTTGACCGCCAGGCTACTAGGCAGCCCCTTTGCCATCTTTTATAATGGACTTGAGCATCTGTGAATTTTGATATTTGTAGGAATTCCTAGACCAATAATCTGGGGATACCGAGGGACAACTGTTCTTTGAATTTTAAAAGTACTTTAGGCCTAGTCATGCTTCCCAAACCTGAATGGAAGATTTGGTTATTCCTTAGTATTTTCTCCTTACTTTATGACTACATTATTGCAATTGCTAGTTCTCCCTATTGTATTTTTCTCTGGCCTGTTACCTTCTTTGATATACATTCCTTCTCCTTTTCCCTTTATTTGCAGACTGTGGCTCTTTTCCTTTCTGACTCTGCTTTGATGTTTTTCTTGTCTTTTCTCTCTTTGGTTCTTAAAATCCTCTTCAGGTGCCTCGGCCCTGCCCCAGCTGTTTTTCTGCTGCTTCCAAAATTTGTCAGTGAAAGAGCACTGCAATAGGGCACAGGAATCTCAAGCTCACCTCTGCCTTTCCAGCTAGTGTGAGACATGAGGCAACACTGTTTCTGGGCTCCTCCGTACCTGTAGATGGTGTGTATGGATTACACAGCCTGCTAGGTCTAGCGCAGCAAGATGCCACATGGGGTCTTCACAGGGAAAGAACGAGCAGGTTGGGGGAGGGAAACAAGATCATCTGATGATGCTGGGGTCGGTGTATGCCCATCTGGTGTTCCTATTTCAGGTTCCTGTTCTAGATAAACAAGGTGAACTTTCCTTGTTGTTCTAGAACAATAATTGGAGAAATATTCTGATTTTTTTAAAAAATGACTGTTCTTTGGTTTCCTATAATTCCATTGTTCTCACTCCTAGATTCACACTATAAGCACTTCCGAAGCTTTAAAATAACTGTGAGGCTCTTATTTGGTCTACAGGGAATAGTTTTAATTTACTTCGCTAGTGATTCTAATTGCCAGCCTGGGTAGAAAACTAAAGCGAGTGGTCTGTGAAGGCAAGTATATGGGGGTTAGGAACATAGTGTTGTTCAGAGTCAAATCCATGTTTTACTGCTCCCCAGCTTTGAGAGCTTGGCGCGGTTACCTAACTTCTTTGGATCTTGATTTCTCAGTCTGTGAAATGGTTCGACTTGGTTGTTGTGAGGAATGTTGTAAGGTACTGTCAGTGAAGCCAATGGTGGAGTACTGTGCATAGTACGATTGTTTCAGAAATGGTAGGTTGTGAATACCAGATACAGTGTGGGAAGAGGGCAGGTGAAGGAGTAGAGTCTGAGGAAGGACATTAACAAGAAAAATAGAAAGGCGAGGCATTTATGGGACAAAGAAATGGATCATTATCTATCGAAGATAACTTTGTAGTATTGTCAACTGGACTTCTGAGAAATGTACACCTGTTGGAATATTCACTTTGTAAGTTAAATAACATGTGATTGAATGTATAAAAGAAATTGAAATAAAAAGAAATAAAAAATTAAGAAAAAAGAAATAGTAGTTGTTTATTATGATAGTCACTATCACAGCTTATACTCCGTGATGGGTTAAGAGTCATCTCACCGTGACCAGCAGGTAGTGGTTGTGGTACTTAACTTCCCACATGGCCAACTGTGGTTTGAGTCCCTGACCTAGCAACTTGAAACTCATGCTGCGTGCATGTGTGTGCATGCCCAAAATCCTGAGAGGAGAATGGAGAAGGGATTGCTGTGTGGCCATCCCTTTCAGGGGAGTGATTTTTCACTTTCTCTCTTTCTGTCTCTCTCTGTGTCTTAGGTGAGCACATGTACCCTAGAACAAAAATCTCTCTCTCAAAAAAGTTATCTCACCTTAGCAAAGTTAACCCTTGAAGCCCTTATTCAGCTTCAAGATATCTGGAATGATATAATCAATTTGAGAAGAAATTTATGAGTGTATTTTTCAAAATTCAGTGAAATAATAGAGAAGGCAAATATACTAATACAAAATAATGACCCTTTTGTTTTGATCCATTTGATGCCACATCAATGCTATGATCTCATAAATAGCAGAGGATTAAAATACATATGAACTGATATGAAAAGATGACCAAGCTTTCATACCTACATTGTGAAACATGGCTTAGCCCTTTAGTAAAGACAGTTCCATCATCAACAAATAAAAAGGATTGAAATTCATGTGCCTAAAAGACTATTTTATTTTGGAAATAAATATGACTGTGGAAAGCATTTACATTTCTGAGTATATAATGAGAAATGTAATTTAAAAATAAAAAAGGAAAGCATACACAGAGACATATCCTGCCCTATGCAGGTTAAAGCTAGTCAATGCTTTCTTCTCATTTTGGCGAAGACTCTGGAATAGCCATTATGCTGTTATGTTACCACTAGATCAGCAAAACAAAGATTAGACAAATGGACATAATCAAAATGAACTGAGGGCTCATATCCCTTTTTTTTTTTTCTGTACACATCAGAAAATAAACAGAAGGGGTGCTCTGTAATTCCAGTGGGCTGTTCTGAAATTCCCGTGGCCTGGCAGAGGCACCCAGTCAAACTGATCAGGGATTGTCATGCTGATACCTTTTGCATGTGAAAGAACTGCACAGGAGTACCCTCTCATTGTTTTCTCTTAGAATACCAGCTTTCATTTCTTCATTATTTACTTTTTGATCAGGAAAAATGCTTTCCAGTTAAATTTTCACTAATAACCTAATGTTCATTTTCCATACTGTGATGTGTATCTCTTAAGAATACAATTAAGGGGACCAGCAGTTAGCGTAATGGCTATGTCGCTGGACTCCCACGTAGTTGACCGTGGTTCGCGTCCCGGACCTGGTGGCTTAAAACTCACACCGGGCGCGTGTGTGTGCGTGCCCAAGATCCTGAGAGGAGAATGGAAGAGAAGGGATTGCAGCGTGACCATCCCCCCTGGCGGGTGATTTCTTGCTTTCTGTCTCTCTGTCTCTGTCCGGCGAGTGCACGCACCCTATAGCAAAAAACCTCTCAAAAAAAAAAAAATAGAATACAATTAAGAAGATGACAATTTCAAAAGTATTTTTTGAGTGACCCTTAGAAAAGGCCCATTGTGAGAGATAATGAAATAATGCTTCTAAATCTTTGCTTCAACATATGAGTGTTAGTATTTGTGTAAAATTCTACAGAGAGCTGTGATTTTCGATGTGTAGCAGTTAAAGTGGTCAGTTTGATGGAGAACCCAGGAAGGTCCCAGAGACTTGGATTCTTGGTCAGCTTACACTGATTTCAAACCAGGCTTTAGATTCTACTTCTTTTCAGAATTAATAGATTGCTGTGTCTGTGAAATATTGGGTTGTCTGGAAAATCACAATGCATTTTTGCATAGAAAAGCAGAAAAGTATGTCATGACTTTTCCTGATGACCTAATAGGGATATGGAAATGACTTCCATATAAAGACAATCATTAAACCATTGTGTCTTTAGAATTAAAAGGGATCTTTGTGCAACGTTCTCATTGATAAGTTAGGAAAATGAGACCCAGAGAACTTAGAATATATAAAATTTGAGTTTAGGTAAATTAAAAATTTTAACTAAGAGTAAAAAACTTCTACTGATATTGGCACTAGCATCTTAGACTTTGTGTAGAAATTGTGTAGACCCTGTGATATCTTTAGATTCAATACTTGGGAGGTAAAATCTTCTTTCTAACCTTAGGGAGCAGTAGAACTTACATGTTGTGAAAAATATGATACTTAGAATAAGAATAAAAAGTATAAGATACCATTGTTTGCATATAAACAAACATAAAATTATATAAGAACACAGATATTTTGATTTTATAAATACAAAAATTTCATTTTAATAAATTGGTCATTGCACATGCTCTTAGGTATGTAGAAATACTGATGATTAGACACATCTCATTCCCAGCATGTGTCACACTATTGAAGATAGGAAGTAATAAGCCTAAATGTTGAGTTTAGGTACTCGAATCAGACTTTGTAGATGCCAGTTCTAGCTCTGCCATTTACTATCTCTGTTGACTTTAACGGAGTTACTTAACCTCTCTGTGCTTTAGCTTCCTAAGACTAGGAGACAATGAGAACCTTTCATGGGAGGTAATATGAAGTAATATACATAACCTACTTAGCAAAGTTCTTGCTCTCTACAGAACTTGTAAAGATAGCTGTAATTAGACATTACAGTTTGTTCATTTTAAATACCTTAGAAGTACACTGATGTTTTTGTCAAGAGAACTTTTGCAATGCTGATTTTTGAGTCTTAGGTTTGCAATTTACTTAGTATTTTTCAAATATATATTTTCTATTTTCTTGTTTACTTTTTCTTGTTTAGAACAGTGAGATGAAAAGGAGAACAGAGGGATGGGATTATAAGCACTGCAAGGACTCTTGCAAATTTGTGGTGGATTAACAAACTGTATATCATGTTTTCTAGGACCTTTGGAAAGACCAAGTGGCCTAACACATAGTTTCTGACTGAATGTGCTTTCTTAACTTGGTTCACATGTGTAAACCTGGAATGTTTGGAAGTGACCCAAATCAGGGAGTGATCCCGGCATCAGATCCAATTTATGTAACTTTGAGTCTGTGTAACTAATGTGGATTCATTCAAGGACAGCCTCTCGTCGGGTACCTGAATTATAGTTGAACAGTCACCTCGATCCTCCTAGCTTCCCAGATGTTATAACACCTGAAATGGATTTGCTAAGTTTGGAATTTAGAAATCAAAAGAATTGGCAAGAGAAAGATATAAATGGTGAACTGTGTGCAGGATTGCCAAAGACTTTGTATATGCCTCATTACTGCATGTATGGTTCTTAATGGTCAGCCCCACTTCCACAGCAACACAATCTTCAAGGCTCAGAATGTGGAAAGTTCTTTGTCTTGTCCTCTTTTGCATAGCCTCTTCTGTCCCATACTTGCGGTCACTGGTCACCACCGGTCACTACGCTGGTTCCAAGAGCATCTCTAATACAGTCGTTTTTGGACTTCAGCATGTGAAAGAATCTCAGAAGCTTGCTAAAAATGCAGACTGCTGATTTCTTTTGAAGACTCTGACTCACTGGGTCTGAGATGGACCCAATAATCCCAATATTTTGCAGCTTTCCCAGTTGATTGTAAGACTACTCTTGGATCTTAGCACTAGTTCTCAACTAGAGATCCATATCAGAATCACTTGTCTTAGTAAAAGTCCAGCTAAATATGCCAGGCTCAATTCCCACATGCTGTAATAACCACAGGACACTGCCTTTTGAAGTGGCTTTGAGAATCCCTCCTGTGGAGCCTGTCATATGTGGATTGTGGAGAATTAGGCTGTATTCTCTCAGTAACTACTGACTGGCCTTCCCACCCAGGTTTTAGTCCACCATGGTCTTCCATGCCAATGTGAACCACTGATCAACTGCGTCAGTACCCATGCAAACTCACCTGTACTTACGGATTCCAGGATCCAAATCTAACCATACAAACTGTCAAAAGAGGTGGTGGGAGGTGAGATCATGCAGCTAGCATTTTTATTTGGCTCCTCAGATGTTAATTATAGCTGGATAAAGTTTTCTGACCAGTGCTGTTTGTAGTTTTATATTTGCCTACATGACTCCCAGTTCCAGACACCCCAGTGGTTTTGGTGACCACATACATCAATGGCAGAGAGCATATGGTTGATCCTGAGATCACCATGACTATTGCATGTCAGCATGGTCTCTTCTCTCTTATGTCTCTAGGTTCCCATTTTCTCAGCAACCTGGGAACAGTCTTTGTCTTGTCCTTGTGACTCTATGGTGGAAAATGACAGGCTCTGTTCTCTATGATCTCTTTTTGTCTTCCCTTTTCCATAGTTGCCACGTAGAGACCGAGATGACTGTGCCAAACACACAGATGTGATGGTACATGTTCAAATTGCTGCTGTCCTGGCAGAGACCCCTGTAAGCCCTTTCAGTTTCTCATAGTCTTTCTTGCCTCGTTGTGTAAAGCTTACATAAGCAAGGTTTAAATTTGTCGGGAATTTCACAGGTTCTCAGAGCTGTTGTCTTCCTCTTATCTTACATTGGAAAAGGAACAGTTCAATGTGCTCTTGGCTGGCATGAGTAAAAAGGATCTGATCTTCAGAAATATTTGAAGTTAACTTTCTAAATTATCAAGAACTATACCAAAAGAAACTGTTTGTTGTGTTAATAACAATTCTTCTGAGTCTTCAGGGTGTATACTTCAATAGATCCATTTAAAAATGCAAATTATAGAGGTTTTTTTATGTTGCTATATAAAGTAATGATAAAAAATGATGTTAAAGATTATTATGCTTTGGCCAGCCGTGCTGGCACAGTGAGGACACAATGCCGCATGATGCCGAAGCCACGTGGCAAGGCGTGGGAGTCACAGCCTGTGCTCTCCCTGGACCCACTGGGCATGTGCATGCCCATGATCCTGGCTGGCTGAGGTTGTGGGTGGGGCCCAGGTGAAGAGCCTGTAAGGGTCTCTCCATCTTTCCCTTTCTCTCCCCCCATAGAAAAAATAAATGAAATTTTCTTTAAAAACTGAAAAAAAATAAAGCATGACGTCATGATGAACTCTAACTAATTATTGATTATCTTAAGAGCCAGCAGTAGTGTTAAGTAACTAGTAGTGTTAAATAAATAGTGTTATTCTGTTAAATGACACTTTGTTCCTAAAGGGTGACAGTTTATCATCTCCTAATTATAGGGGTATCTTAGGATTGAACCCTTCGTTCAGCCTGATTCAGCCCCTTCAATGTCAAATTGTTTCTTCAATTGTAAGGAAGGGTCAGTGGTAACTGAAGAGACCCAGATTGGTAAAGGTGAGTTATTGGCAAAAAGATATATTTCATAAAATGATATAATCAAGGAAATTAAATGTGAGGGAAAATTATGTATATAAGAGATAGCAATGATTAGATCTAACAGATCTTCTTAAGGGGCAAATTCAAATTATTGTTCATGTGGTTTTTTAATAATAAGAAAAAAAATAAGGGCCAGCAGATGGCATGGAGTTAAAGGCAGCTGGATCCCACATGGCTGATTGTGAGTGCCAGATCCAGCTATTTGAAAAGCATGTCAGGTGTGTGTGTGTGTGTACGAATGCCCAAAATCCTGAAAGGAAAATGGAGAAGGGATTGCAGCATGATCATCCCCCCTGGGGGTGAGGGGTGTTCTCTCTCTCTCTCTCTCTCTCTCTCTCTCTTTCAATGCATGTGTCTTATAGCAAAAAAAAAAAAAAAAAAAAAAAAAAAAATGTCAAAAGACAACATTCAGGGACCAGCAGATGGCATAGTGGTTACATCACTGGACTCCTACATGGCTGACCACGATTCAAGTCCCAGACCCAGTGGCTTGAAACTCACGCTGGGCACATGAGTGTGCATGCGCAAGATCTCAGGAGGAAAAGGGATTGCAGCATGGTCATCCTCCCTCAGAGTGAATTCTCATTTTCTATTTTACTCTCTCTCTCTCTCTCTCTCCAGTGAGCACATATGCTCTAAGGTAAAACTTCTTAAAAGAAAAAAAAAAAAAGGCAACATAGAAATTGTTCCACAGGGTTAATTATAGTAGAGGTCTGAGGAGCTCTCCATAAGATGGATTTTTAATAGTCTGTAGTCTGTGCTTATTTGGAAAGGTCATACCATGCTGAAGACCTCTCACAATAGCCCATTTCTTTGTCTCTCTCCAACCTCATAATGGCCATGAGAATGTGTGCACCAGGATCATGATTTCAGCACTGGTTGAAGCTACTCTAAACAACTCAGTATGCTATAAGACACAGGCAGATTCTTTGTGAATCTCCCCCACCCTGATGGCTGCTGTTTCTTAGCCCCCTTTAGCAGGAGGACAAGGCATGTGTCTCACCATCTGTGCCAGATAAGAAGGCATTGAGCAGACATGCTAGTTGCCTGCAAACACTTGAAAGGATGACATGTGGACAGGAGGTAGATTAATTTCCTGAAGTTTCAGCAGGCACAACCAGATTCAGTGGGTGGGATTATAGGGAAGCAGATTTCAACTCAATATGAGAGAGAACTTTCTAATGACTCAAATTGTCCGATAATAGTATGGGTGCCTTGAAGTTTTGTGCTCACTCTTGCTGAATATATCTGATGGGCTAGAAGATCAGCCAACCAGAAACAGCACTGAGGGAATTCCTGCATTGAGTAGTACCTCAACTGGACTAATTGCTATAATCTGTTCTCTTCTTGGCATTATTGATAAAATAATTTGAGGCAGCGGATGGAGATATATGAGAAAAATAGATAAGGGAAGAGGCGTTCCTTCAAAAATGAACAATTACTTTTTCAGATTTATTATTTTTTTATTGAATACCTACTATGTGCCACAACATGACCTCATTTCATGGTAAAAGAGTGCAAATCCTTGTGTGTCTCCCCTCTGTCTGAATTCTGCAGTTGTTTCCTGCCTTTCACATGACGGTTAAACTCTGAGATCATCTGCACTAGCATCTCACAGCTTGAGCTAAACACTTTTCATACCTGAGTTGAACTCCTTGGCAATCTTTTCACATTCCCATATTGCTTTTTCTATATCTCTCTTATGGTGCTTGCAATATTGGAATATAATCATCTGTACCTACTGATTCTTCTTCCTAGATTGTAAGCTACTTGAGAGTTGACCCCTGGATTTATTTATCAACTTAGTGACAATATATAGGTCTGGAAAATAGTAAGTGCTGATGTTTCTAGACTAAACATTATCCCTCCCATCACACCTTCTCTCAAAAGAGGTGCCTGGGAGAACTTTTATCCTCAAAGTAAGGAACTAAAAGAAAAAAAAATTGCCAAGAATATTCTTTCTTTCTTTCTTTCCTTCTTTCTCTCTCTCTCTTTCTCTCTCTCTCTCTCTCTCTCTCTTCTTTCTTTCTTTCTTTCTTTCTTTCTTTCTTTCTTTCTTTCTTTCTTTCTTTCTTTCTTTCCCTCCCTCCCTCCCTCCCTCCCTCCCTCCCTCCCTCTCTCTCTCTCTCTCTCTCTTCCTTCTTCCTTCCTTCCTTCCTTCCTTCCTTCCTTCCTTCCTTCCTTCCTTCCTTCCTTCCTTCTGGATCTATCTCTATTTCTAATCGTACTTACCTATCTTGTCCATTTTATTGGGTTGTCAGCAAAGTCATACATTTTTCTATGTAAAAATGAGTCATGACTTCTGACGACCCAGTACTTCAGGGAAAGTAGAAAGAGAGTAAGGAGAATGAGGCCAAAAAGTCCCCAGAGTTAGAGAAGAAAAAAAAAACACCTCTAACACAACTTTTTCATCTCCTCAACTAGCTATTTTGCCTTTGGCAATCTTAGTGGTAAGATGAGGAAGAAATCCTTTTCCTGTTAACTAGCTGTGTGGTTTGAAATGAGTCTGTGATCACTTCACTGGTTCTTTCAAGATGATTTTGGGGAGCTCATTTGACCTTAAATTCTGTAAATTCATAATTGCTTTTTACTTCAACGGTTGTCTAAAATTGTTTTTATCTACATAGTGTTCTCCTGGATAACTAAAAAACTGGAATGACACTTCTGACAAAAGAAACAAGATTGAGCTTAGGAATCTGTTTGGGAGGTGGCTCTGGGAGAAGACTATGTTCTTTGTGATCTGTCATATCCAGATTTGAGTCCGAGCTGTGTGGTCTTGGGCAAATTATAAACTCCTCTAAGCTGAAGATTCCTCTATCATAAAATGGATACATATTATATATCCCAGAGGATTACAGCAACTCAGTGTAATATATATTAAGTATTTTTCCTGTACCAGAAACATAATGAGCATTTAGAAAATGGTAAGTGTCATTATTTAGAAATAGTCCTCCCCTCTGTCTTTCCTCCTCTTTTCTCAAATTCCTTAAAGATACGCACACACAAGCCCTAAAGAAATGTCCTTGGTTTGAGTTTTTTTCTGTGGTCTTGAGCATCATTTCTCCTCTAACTAGAATTAGTGGAGGGCAGTCCAAGTTTCGTCCTGCTGAGGCATTCTGCTGCTTCGTGTACAGTGGCCAAAAGAACAATCCATATCACAGTGGTTGGGAACATATTTATTTTAACGTTTGCATAGAAGACACAGATGCTACTGAGGAGACCTGAGTGTGTGGGGTTGTGGATCTTAATATTATATAACATATCACACACAGATCAGGTTTCCTTGATTTGAAAAAGCTTTGAGTGAGCAATGGTGACACAGCAGCTCCTGAGCCTGACAATAAATAGATACCTTATAAAAATTTATGAAGTTCAGATTATGAAGAACAAACTGCACATACCGAGTAGTAGCATTCTTATTAAAATAATTTCATCTTTAAATCCGTTGTCTCCATATCACCTCTCATAGAAGCTTGTACTGTGGCTAGACACCTCAACAGCCTGTAAACTTTTATATGGGCTTTTGGAAAGGGATGATAGTTTTACGAGATATGATTTTCTCATCTCGCCAAATTAGATTATTTGAGATAGCGTCCCTGGATGTAAAATTTCAGACCTGAGTAAATCTGTACCTCTGAGACTGTGCAGTCTGCTTGCAGAGTGGAAATGGAGCATAATAAATCTGCCCTGAACCCATTTCTCTCTGCACAACTCCATAATTCATCCTCTGCTTGGTAGCCATGACCATTTTTTTTGGTCACAGCTGATCAGTCTGCATCCAGACTGGCTCCTCCCACGTGCAGCGCCTCCTTCTTGGTGCTGATCTTGCCTCTTGGCATCTTCACTGCTCACAGTCTTCTTTCTAGAGCATCATGCCATCTTGAACCCTGGAATCAAGCTGTTCACGATCACGTGGCAGGCACTTATTCTAGGTATAGGTGGTCTATTTTTTGCAGTATACTTTAAAAAGATACTGTGTTTAAAATAGATAGCACCCTCTCTGGAGTACATCTGGAGGCCCAGTGGTTATTTCAGTTCTTCTTTCCCAAATCTCCTCTGATGGAAGAAAGGAGGGGGTGACCTACTACTAATTCTACGTGCATCTTTATTCCAACCCCTCTAGTGCACCTGTTAGGAATGCCCATGCCCCACCCCCCACCCCATGGCTTTTTTGCTCTCCTCTGGCTCAACCTTGCTTTGATCTGGTGGCACTACTACCATCTACTAACATAAAATGAAGAGTGGTTGCAGGTGACTTGTAAGGAACTTGAACAAACAAGGAGAGTTTAGGAAAAAACTGCTCTAAGGTGGAGTACAGGTGGAGTTCAATCAGGAATTAAACATACAGTTTCCAGTTCTGTTTCTACCCTGAATTATTGCTGTGACATTGGGTGAGAAATTGATCTTCACTGACTCTAACTTCTGTCATGTGTATAATAAGCAGAAAGAAATAGACACATTTGAAACGTCTATAAATTATGAACTAAGTAGACATGGAAAGTTATCCTCTCTTCTCTATGATTCAATTCAATAATTAGATTTCTTGAGACATAGATGTTATGAGAACAAACTAAAAAAAATATGGGGGTCTGGAAGAAGAGTTATCAAGAGGATTGTGCTACCCTGCTGGGTTTGGTTCAGAGGTCACTCAGAAATAACTGAATGGAAGTCGACTGTCAGCCATAGCCTAATTGAGGCCAGGTTCCAAAGGCAGCATTTTGATGAATAATATCAGAATAAGGCATTCAGTAGGACATGAAACCACCAGCAGAAATAATAGCATCCAATTTGTCATTTTTAGGGAGGAGTTATTTTTGAATTCTCCAGTAATTTTAAACACTGCTAATTGAGTGGCTTGTTAGACTTTTCCAGGATGCTTTCAGCTGCATCATTCACTTATAGTCTCTCCAAATCCCTGAATTTGGTAAGTGTCTTCATTTCTTGGTGAGTTTTTGTTTGTTTACTTATTTTTCAGAGGTTTTTGCCATAGGGCACGTGAGCTTGCTGAAGAGAGACAGAGACAGTAAGAGGGAAAGTGAGAAATCACCCCCTGGGGGGATGGCTATTCCCAAATTCCTTCTCCATTCTCTTCCTGGGATCTTGGGCAGGCATGCAGGTGTGCCCGGCATGATTTTCAAACTGCTGGGTCTGAGACTTAAACCATGGTTGACCATGTGGGAGTCCAGCAATGTAACCACTATGCCATTTTCTGGACCCTCTTGCTGAGTTTTATAGATGAGGAAACCGAACCACTGACATGATATGCCTGAAGTGGCATGACTCAGTAGTGACAGAGGATCTGATATCTTCCTGGGGAGTGCAAACTCTTAGCTGTTTAAGGTGTTCCCAAGGGCCAGCAGCATCACTTGGGAGCTTGTTAAAAAGGCAGAACCTCAGGCCCCACCACAGACCTATGGAATCAGAATATTCAAATCTCTACATGTTTTATTTGTAAGTTAAAGTCTAGGAAGTATAGTCATCTAGTGGAGCTCCCTGCTCCACTACAGCTACTTTTCCTGCTTTGGGCACAGGGCTACACCCTCTGGAAGGGGCAAATCTGTAGAGAGAAACATGCCAGAGGTGCTCCAGAACAGCCTCCAGGACTTTGTACATAAAGTAAAACTGAAAGGGTCGTTTTTATTTATTTGTTTCTATGCAGGTGGTAGGGGTGTTTAGAAACACAGAAATATGTAAAGAGGCTAAGAAATGCTTGTCTCACTCTAAGGCCTTATAAGTTAGCTCCTGCCCCTCCCCCCCATTATTTAAGGCTTTTGTCACAGGGCTCATGTGCTAGCCAGAGAGAGAGAGAGAGAGAGAGAGAGAGAGAGAGAGAGGAGAGAGAGAGAAAGAGAGAGAGAAAGAGAGAGAAAGAGAGAGAGAGGAAGCAACAGTGAGATGGAAAGCAAGAAGTCACCCCCAATGAGGATGGGCATGCCTCAATCTCTTCTCCTCTGTTCTCTTGGGATCTTTGGACATGCGTGCATACAAGCCAGGTGTCATTTCTTTTCTTTTCTTTTTTTTTTTTTGGAGAGGTTTTCGCTATAGGGTGGTGCGCTCGCCAGACAGACAGAGAGAGACATAGAGACAGAAAGCGAGAAATCACCCCCCAGGGGGGATGGTCACGCCGCAATCCCTTCTCCTCCATTCTCCTCTCGGGATCTTGGGCACGCACGCACACGCGCCCGGCATGAGTTTTAAGCCACTGGGTCCAGGACGCGAACCGCGGTCGACTACGTGGGAGTCCAGCGACATAGCCATTACGCTAACTGCTGGTTCCCGCCAGGTGTCATTTTTAAGCAGCCAGGTCTGGGACTCAAACCGTGGTCAGTGTTTTTTTTGACCACTATGCCCGTGTTGGCCCTACATAACCCCCTTTTAATAGCACCACCTTATGTCAGCAGATTCCAATTTGAAAATTTGCAAATATTACAGAGCAAGCCAGCAAGATACCTGAGAAGACACCTGAATGATTTGAACAATTTAAAATAAATCTTACACCTCTGTGTCTGAAATGACTTTAAATGCTAGGGCTGTTGGACCACATTCCATTGGATGTTGATTCCAAATTCTAAAAATAGCCATTCTAAGTGTTTTATAAGAATATAGCTTTGAAATAAACACAAAACTAACTAAATAGTACTACATTTGGGACATAAAACTGTGTTAGTTACTACTTAGATAGTAAGCAGATTATCAGCTCCTTCAAGGAGGTGACTTCCCATGGTCAGCTAAATGTATCTTTTTTTAAAAAAATTTTATTTATTTATTTTTTTTGGAGAGGTTTTTGCTATAGGGCGCATGCACTTGCCAGACAGACAGAGACAGACAGAGAGACAGAAAGTGAGAAATCATCCCCTAGGGGGGTTGGCCATGCTGCAATCCCTTCTCCTCTATTCTCCTCTTGGGATCTTGGGCACGCACGCACACATGCCTGGCATGAGTTTTAAGCCACTGGGTCCGGGATGTGAACTGCGGTCGACTACATGGGAGTCCAGTGACATAGCCATTACGCTAACTGCTGGTCCCAGCTAAATGTATCTTGACACTACTGTGTGCAGGTATACCAGTGGAAAAATGCAGTCTAAGAATCTTTGAATGTTCCCGTTATTTTTTATCATCTTTCGAAAGAGCAAGCTGGCTTTGAAAAGGTTCTGCTAACTACATGAGATGACAATTCTAGATAGAGTCAAGTAATTGACTAAGACAGATAATAGTGATTCACTTTACTGTCACAGTGTATTATGTATATAGAGCAATATATTCTATAATGAACATTCTAGTTCATTTTTCTGAGCATCTCAAAACACTGACACCTTTAGGAGTTTTAGGATAGTTTCTGGATTGAGATAATTAATTGGATTTGAGATCATCCTTTCATGGTGTTTGGAAAGTGAGCATTATGCTCCTGACATAGAAAGGAAGGAATAGCTTTATGGGCATTGTATGTATCACTAATATCCATAAGGATTTTGATCATTGTACATGTTACCAAAACAAGATTACAAAGAAAGGCAGTGGAATAAATAAGTCTTGACTGTGCTTCTTCAAGTTAAATGGTTTCTAGATGTTGTCACTCATGAAAGAGCTATGATGTTACTCCATGTTTTAGATATTTGGAGTACCTTTTATTATTAGTTTTTTTATGTTCTCAGAGTGAAATAGCTTGAAATAAGTGGTGTCACCATCTTTTCTTAGGCCAGAGTTAAACATCCTGTATATTTTACATGCCTGGATAGCCATATTGATTCTTAGTCTCCCTTTCTATACTTTTGCACTGTTGTTGAGCCACATAGTTTGAACTTCTTATTAAAATCACTCTTTCAGATGAATGATTATGAAGGAAACTATAATTTTCTTTTCTTTTCTTTTCTTTCTTTTTTTAAAAAATGATTATTTATTTGATCTTATTTATCCATTCATTTATTTTAATTTGACAGAGAGAGATGCACAGAGAGAAGAGAGGGAAAGTGAGAAAGCAAGCCACCAGGTCTGGTATTCGAACTGTGGTCGGTCATGTGGGAGTGTCCAGCACCTTAACTACCACGCCACCTGCTGGTCTCCACTTCTTTCTTTTCTTTTCTGTTTTCCTTTCTTTTCTTTAACTTCAAAACTTGTTGGCATAGAAGTAACAATAGTAGCAACCTGAGGTCATGGGATGCTTGACTGTATGTTGTACTACTTTAAGTACTCAACATAAAATATATTATTGTTAATTTAAAGTTTGTTTGTTTATGTGAGACAGAGAGAGACCCTTAGCAGAGTCTCATGCTGTGATCCTCTCCCTAGCCTTCTCAGCCAAGCAGAATCACAGAAGTATATGCTGCTATGTAAGAGTCAAACTCGGGAACCAAACCCCAGTCTTCTTTATGGTTCTATCATTGTAGGGCAGCATACTATTGTTGTGTACTGTGACTAGCTCTATATAATTTAAAAACAAGGTAGGCACCATCATCATTCCCATTTTACAGGTAATGGAATCGTTGGTTAATAAGATGAGGAAAGGGCCTGCAGATGGTGTGGTGGTTAAGGTACTGGATCCCACATGGTCAACTCCACAGTTAAGGTCCTGGGCCCAGAGGCCTGAAAAACATGCTGTGTGTTTGTGTGTGTTCTTGCCCAAAACCCTAAGAGGAGAATGGAGGAGAAAGATTGTGGGGTGGCCATCTACTACTTCTTTTCCTCTGTCTTTCTTTGGCAAGTACAGGTGCCCTATGACAATAAAAAAAAAAAAAAAGTTGAGGAAAGAAAAGTTTTTGGAGAGATTTTTGCTATAGGTTGTGTGTGCTCACTGGAGAGACAGAAAGATGGAGAGAGACAAAGAGAGAAAAAGTGTGAAATCATCCTCCCCCTGAGTGGACGGCCATGCCACAGTCCTTTCTCCTCCATTCTCCTCTAGGGATTTTGAGCATGGATACACATGTGCCTGGCATGAGTTTCAAGCCAATCCAGGACTTGAACCACAGTCAACCATGTGAGAGTTCAGTGTCTTAACCACCACGCCACTTGCTGGCCCTGAGGAAAATTTTTAAGTCATAAGACGATAGCCATTGACATACATGGTCTTGAACCTAGACCTCCTAACTCTAGAACTCACCTTTTATGAAAACCATAATGTAAGAGAAGAAAGAAAATCTAACATTATCTAATCTTGTTCAAGAGAGGTTAAATTTTTCTACCAGAGGTCATATAACTAGCGAAAGAAGAGGTAGTTCCAACTGGGGTCTACTTTCAAGGAGGTTATATAGCCTCATTTCGTTCCATCTACTTGGTGAACTTGGATCGGGTATCATCCCTGGAACCATCTGTTATGATAAGGAATATAGACTCATTGTATAGGAATGTTCAGAATGGCTTTTACCTTACTACGCATCTTTCTGGGGTTAAGATGAACCCTTGGAACTGGGAAGACACTAAAAAAGCTGTTTACTCTATAGGATTGTTTTCTTCCAGGGCTGGAGGTCTAGTTCCCCCCAAACTCTCAGAAACTCAGGCTGTACATTTTTCCTAAGGAATTTTCCATGTTTTTAGGACACTTTCTCCCTTCAAAGTAGATCAAATCCAGGGTGAAACCAGCCTGTCTTCACTGTTCTTTACTCAGTCCACTCTCCAGGCCCTACCTCTGTGTTGAAGGTAGATTGAGTTTGACAGATGGAAAACCAGCAGCAGTCCTGAGACTGGCTGCCAAAGGGGACAGAGGAGGAGGTGATCTGATGGGTTGTGGCATTGCACTGAAAGGGCACAGACGTGTGCTCGGATGAAGACAGTGAATGGTGGCCCTCCTGAGGAAATAGCTGCATTACTGTCACTGAATGAACCCTGTTGAAAGTCTGGAAACAGGAAAGGTAGTTAATTGGGCAGGGTTCTTCTTTCTCATATGTAACTATATCACTGGTTTGTGGAAAATTCATACCTGTGCATATTTAACTGCATAATAGTGCTTCAACAGACATGTGTGTCTCATTTGGACTTTTTAATTTTTTTTAATACTAAATTTTTCTGGCCACAAAACCAATCTAAACTTATTCCAAAGAAGTATGATAAAAGAAGTTGTAGTACACTGAGATACACATGCAGGGGGAAGGATGATTTGCTGTGATACAGTTATTTTTTTATTATTATTATTTTTTTTTACTGTGAATGTGCATTTCTTTCCCTTGATAACTAGGTAGCCAGGCCCCATGTTTTCCTGGCCCCAGGAGAGATTGGTGTTGCAGAGAAAGCAGAAGTAGCCCATACTAGAAGAGACACTGGTTTTGGTATTCTAGAAGCTCCTTGAGGGGATTATATCCTAGAAGGGAAGAGCAGCAGGGACCTTTGGGAAAGTAAGCAAGATGCCAAGAAAAAAGCCTGTAAAGACAGAAGTTGCTTTCCTAAGGTAAGCAAATCCAAGGGGCTACTTCTTTGGGACATCTCAGTACTCTGGCAGGAGTTTGGAGCAGAGGATGATTCATCTAGGAAAGCTTTGTGTCCCTCATCTTGGCAATGAATTTTGTGGCACACGAAGGAGGCCCCTTGACACCAGTCCATCCGTTTTCTTTTAAAAATGCAAATCTGAGTACATTGCCCAGAAACAGATTCCTTCACTGACTTCCCATCTGCGGGAGATCGAAAAGGGTATTCCAAGCAGATGAAATGACATGTGCAGAGGATGAAGTCAAGCGCACATGTGCTGTGTACCAGTCGCTTTCTTGATATGGATCTTAAGGTCTGTGTTGATAAGTGGAGGGATGGGCCAGGACTGCTCATGGGTGGCCTTGACTGCCATCTGGTGGAATCTCTGTGAGCCAATGACTTCCAAATATTTTTTAGGAACATACATAATTTTTCAAGTAAACTCATACAGAAGCTCAATATAAATAGATATTGACAATTGTGGAGAAGGGCACTAGGGACTCCTGCTGTGTCCTCTCCACACACCCTGGCGTTCTTGAGGCTTCTCTGTGGTACCTTGACTGTGGATGATAGGGGACCCATTATCTGATCAGATTTTGGATTTAAAAAGATGACCACAATGGCAGTATGACGGTGTATTTGGGACAGAGATTGGGGATGTTAGACTAGGTGCAAAGAGACCAATTTAGTGAAGAGAAATTTCTCAACACAAACTGGTTATGTAAAAGTACTTCTATTATTTTTTTTTTCCATGAATTTCACTTTCTACTGTCAACCTTATTTGACTCGATGGTAGAAATTTCATTATAATTCAGGGTCATACTCTCCTTCTCTGACTTGGATCTAATCCCAGGGGGTGTTTATACACACAGTAAAAGCTACCATTTACTTCAAAACTGAATTATGTAAGAAGCAGGCACTTTACAAATTTTAACTGATTCGATTACCATCATAACCCTATATAGTATGTACTGTTGTTATCTCACATAACAGATGAGATAACAGATGAGGAAACCAAGGCCTTGAAAGTTGAACAATTTGCCTAAATTGAAGAGCTCTTAGTGATCAGAGCTAAGATAAGAACGTAGGCAGCTTGGCTCCGAGTATGCTAGAGAGTCTGGGTTCCTTTTTTTCCAGAGTTGTTTTTTTTTTTTTTTTTTTTTTTGCTATAGGGTATGTGTGCTTGCTGGAGAGACAGAAAGAAACAGAGAGACAGAAAGCGAGAAATCACCCCCCAAGGGGAAATGGCCATGCCACAATTCCTTCTCCACCGTTCTTCTCTCGGGACCTTGGGCATGCATGCATATGTGCCTGGTGTGAATTTTAAGTCACTGAGTCCGGGACTTAAACCACAGTTAACTACATGTGATATAACCATTATGCTATCTGCTAGTCCTTATATCTGGGTTCTTAACCAACACCTGCAATGTGGAGACATCTGTGAGGACTCTGTCATTTTGCCCTTGGAGGTGACCAGCCTTCTCTGGTATCCATTGCATTGAGTTTTGTATTGTTTGTTTTTAATCCCATGTGGTTATAGAAAGGACACCATCTATGTAGGTTTTTTCTAGATTCTCCTACTCACAACCTACAGTATGACAGGAAGAAAGTCTTTGAGGCTAAGATTCTGTGTACCTAGACCAGTGGTTTTCAACCAGGAGTTTGCACCCAGGAGATATTTGGCAATGTCTAAAAACATTTTCGGTTGTTATAATACAACTGGGGGTGGGATGTGCATTACTGATATCTAATGGGTACAGTCCAGGGAGGCTCTAAATGTCCTACAGGGCACAGCACAGTCCCTCAAGAAAGAATTATTTGTACCAAAGTCAATAGTGCCAAGGAGAGACCCAACTCAGACATGAAATTACTTAAAGAAATATTATCCCATTTATTTCTTAAGATTAAGATGAGAAGATCTTTCTTTTCTTTTTTTAATAGTTTTTCCATAGGGTGTGTGTGCTCACTGAAGAGAGATAGAAAGAAACAGAGAGAAAGAAAGTGAGAAATCACCCCCAGGAGGGATAGCCATGTTGCAATTCATTCTCCTACCTTTTCCTCCTGGAATTTTGGGAATGCACGCACACACACCTGGCATGATTTTTAAGCTCCCATGTCTGGGACTTGAACTGTGGTCACCTATGTAGGAGTTCAGTGTCTTAACCACTATGCCACCTGCTGGCACCCATGAAATGACTTTTGAGCCATTTGATTTATAAGTCTTGCTTTCTCCCCAGAGCTCCAGCTTGCCAGGAAGGTACAAGTTCTTTTTGTTCTTAGATTCCGCCAAACTGTCTGGGGTTTCCACTACTTTTCCCACCATCAAGACTCAGTACAGGGCTGGTGAAAGGGCTGGGACCTAGGTTCCTTTTAAGATTCCCTCGTGTCTTAATTCTCTGCATTTAATCTCTGTTTCCCCCTCTCTTCCTTTTATGCATTCTGGGTAGGAAGCTTTGCTCTACTTATGTTCTTCCCAATCTGTTACCAATGAGTTCTTGTTCCCCCTAACTTTTGAAATGCAAACTGCAAGAACTTATTGCCTTTTGCTCTGCTTTATGCTCTTTTGGGGGGGGGCAGTAAATATAGAAAAGATGGCAAACCGAATAAAACCATTATAAATTAAGGGAAAACTTTGTTGTCCGTGTCAGCATTTTGGAGTCTTATAGTGTAAGGTGGACTTCTGACCCTGGAGATGTCAATAGTTTTTTATTTGTTTTTTATTTTTTTTTTTATGACAAAGGGGAACTGCTGTTTGTGGTCCTCGCTCTAGAAATTCAGAAGACATAGAAACATTCTTCAAAGCTACAGAGAGCAGGGACCAGCAGTTCGCATAACGGCTATGTCACTGGACTCCCATGTATTCTACCACGGTTTGCGTCCTGGACCTGGTGGCTTAAAACTCATGCCGGGTGCATGTGCGTGTGTACCCAAGATCCCGAGAGGAGAATGGAGGAGAAGGGATTGCGGCATGACCATCCCCCCTGGGGGGTGATTTCTCGCTTTCTGTCTCTCTGTCTCTCTCTTTCTGTCTGGCGAGCGCAAGTGCCCTATAACAAAGACCTCTCAAAAAAAAAGAAAAAAAATAAAAGCTACAGAAAGCAGGACCAAACCAGCAGTTGAGGTAATGGCTATGTTGCTGGACTCCCATGTAGTCGACCATGGTTTGAGTCCCGGACCTGGTGGGCTTAAACTCACTCTGGGTGCATGTGCATGTGTGATCCTGAGAGGAGAATGGAGGAGAAGGGATTGTGGTGTGGCCATCCCTCCTGGGGGGGTGATTTCTCACTTTCTGTCTCTCTGTCTCTCTCTGTCTTTCTGAAAAGCACACAGGTACTATAGCAAAAACCTCTCCAAAAAATAAAGAAAATAAAGAAAAATAATTTAAAAAGCTACAGAAAGCAAACTGTTTAAATTTGTTTATCCTAGGACTTCCCCAAAGCATTTGATTAGAAAACCTTTCTTGGTCATGGAATCCCCAAGAACGGTTTGTGCATAATCTGAAAAATGCTCATCTATGTGATAAATGTGGCCCTTGTCAAAGCATTGCCAAGGAGAAGAGGACAGGTTCTAGAGACGTTAAAAATTCGACATAGTGCTTGATGGGTGATTGGTTATGGGATGTAAGGAAGCAAGAGAAATCAATGGGAACACAGAGAAACTTCAACGTTGAAGGAACAAATTTGGTATCACTCCTTATGTATCAGAAAGTATTGGGCGCCAGGGATTTTAAAAAGTATGAACCACATTATGGCAATAGTGGATTTATCTCTCTCCAGGATTATTGTAATGGCTTTCAAAATAGTTTTCTCACTTTCTTTTGCTTCCTTTTCTAATCTCAACTCTCCAATGCCATCAAAGAAATCTTCTTAAGCAAAGGTGTAGTCATGACACTGCTCTGACCAAAGAACTTTGATGGTTCAGTTTTGCACATGGACAACCTGAGCTCCTTGCGTAGTGTTGCAAGCCTTTGTCAAAATCTTCCTGAGGCTGCTTATAACTTGGTGTAAGAAGACAGGAGTGGCTCTTATCAGCAAGCTCTTTCCGAGCTCTACCAGTGCTCGTATACGTATGTGCCTCTTAAGGACTCTGAGGAGCAAGACAAGCTGTGCTAGGAGACCTTGTATCTCTTCCCACCCTTGAGAATACCTTGACTCTGTTTTTTTTTTTTTTTTTTTTTTTTTTTTTTTTGAGAGATTTTCACTATAGGGCGCGTGCGCTCGCCAGACAGACAGAGAGAGACATAGAGACAGAAAGTGAGAAGTCACCCCCCAGGGTGGATGGTCACGCCACAATCGTTCTCCTCCATTCTCCTCTCGGGATCTTGGGCACGCACGTACACGCGCCCTGCGTGAGTTTTAAGCCACCGGGTCCTGGACGCGAACCGCGGTCGACTACGTGGGAGTCCAGCGACATAGCCATTACGCTAACTGCTGGTTCTGACTCTGTATGTTTAATAGGTGTATCTTCACCTCATCATAGAATGGGAGTGTGTTAGCTGTTTCTGCTTACCTAGATAGCTTCCCTTTGCTCTTCCAGAACTACTTTTACCTTTGACCACTCTACCTGTGCTCTGGGAGGCTGATCCCTATGACAACCCCTACTCTCTGTCTTAACTTGGGTTTGGTCATGGAAAATGTTGGCAAAGGATAGGAGGGAGGGAGTAGATTGAGATCAGAATGCTGATTCTCTGTATCTGTCCCTGGAAGAGCATCATGTACTGGCTGTGTCCTGGAATGGTCTACTCCTTTCAAGGTGACTCCTCCTGCTGTTTTTTTTTTTTTTTCCTCCTTTTCAAGTTTGGGCAACAGCCTTCTCCTCTTTTCTCTTTGGGCCTGTGGGTGGTAACCACCTCTCCTGCAACTCCTGTGTCATGCAGAATCTTTGTGGTTCCTCTCACCCCGACTGTATGTTTGTAAAGTTCATTAAAAACAAGTCCTCTTCAAATTGTCCCACTTTGGTTATTGTATTTCTACCCCAATAAGACTCTAATTGATACGGTTGCGTCTTTGAAACACTGATGTTTTTGAGTGTCTGAACCATGAAGATTTAAATGACAAACAATTGAGGTAAAAGGAAACACGCTTATCATAAAATGACTATTTTTGTGTTCAAATCGTTTCAAAATCATAAAACGGAATATTGAATCAAAAGTAAGCTTGAATAAGGATAATACTCATTTTCTAGCCAAGAAATGTCATTTCTTTGTGACCCATTAATTTTTCCATTTCATTGAGAAACGAAAAACAAATGGGGGCCAGTAGGTTGCATGGGGTTAAGGACTGGACTCCCACATAACCGACCAGGTTTGAGACCCGGACCAGGCAGTTTACTTTCTAACTTTACCTCTTTCTCACTCTCTCTGTCTCTCCTGGTGCTCTGTAGCAATTTAAATAAAAATAATGATAAATGAAATTAAATAATTCTTGAAAGCCAAACAAAATAAGACAAATGGAAGAGAGTTCTGAGTTGGTTTGGCTGGAAAAGACTCTTTCTGTACCCAGTTCTTTCAGGTACAGTCTGTGGGGTTAGGTGTGTTGAAAGGGTAATTAGAGTTCAGAGACCCAGGAATCATTGGATGGCTCTGTGCCTACAGCTTTTGCAGCTACTATGAACAAATTCCAGATGCACGTTCAAGGATAAGAGGCTGTTAGCTGACTACAGCTAAAAGCAATTTTCTTCTGGAGTGAGGTGTGACTCTTTTTCAGGAGATGAATTTTCCAGAAAGAACCCAATGAGG
Organism: Tupaia tana; assembly: GCA_026018925.1. Taxonomy (NCBI): domain Eukaryota; kingdom Metazoa; phylum Chordata; class Mammalia; order Scandentia; family Tupaiidae; genus Tupaia; species Tupaia tana. Next base: position 64,368,027 of record JAKSZU010000001.1, read on the forward strand.
CATACTGATTGCAGGTACCTTTCCTCTTCTAGACTGTTTATGTGTCTTGTGTTCTGTGAATTAGGACAGAGTACCTAGTGCTGAAGCTGAAGGGACTTCACTCTTGAAAGGAATAACAAAATGTGTTTTTTTCTGTTTGTTTATTTGTTATTTTTAAATTTTATACAAACATTTATTAATTAATTTATTTATTTGTTTATTTACATTCATTCACCATACATCAATACAGTATACAAAATGAGATTTTCCATCCAGAATACACTGCGTATTGGCTCAATCAAGGATATTAGCATACATGCTATTATCAACCAATAATTTTCCATTTCTTGTTTGTTATATATTTTGCTTTTTTCTCCCCCCGTTTAGTCCCTACCTTCCCCCATCTGCCATTTTCCACCCTCATTCCATGCTATCTCTGTTATCTTTTACATGCCTTTTTTTTCCCACATTTTGATTCACTAAAGATCTTTTATTAAAAAAAATTTATTTAATTTTATTTATTCATTTATTTTTAATTTGACAGAGAGAGAGAGAGAGAGAGAGAGAAAGAGAGAGAGAGAGAGAAAGCGAGAAATCAAGCCACCAGGTCCGGGACTCAAACTGTGGTTAGCCGTGTGAGAGTATCCTGCCCCTTAACCACCATGCCACCTGCTGGTCCCTTGATTCACTAAAGATCTTAATTAATCTAAAAACTTTCCATAGCAAGCATCACTGATAATGCATATCTATGAACACATATCTGACTTAAGCATAAACTTCAGTGAGTAAAGTGAACATACTATAAAGTAGCCCCTAGCTGGGGCTATCTAGCTTACTGTAGTCATTAAATAAGTACTTTTTAAAATGCATTTTTTAATTGGAAGAAAAAGCAGTTTTAGTTTTAATAGATCAAACTCAAAAAATGTTAAGACTTAAAGCCAGGAAAAAGGTTAGGATTTAGTTCAATTAGTAGATAGATGAAGCTATCAACAGTTCAAGAGAAGACAAAAATCCCGAAATATAGAAAACAAAGCATAGATGAAAATCAGTAATGCTTTAGTCTAAAGTCATAAAATTCTATTTCATCAGTTCAGTCCATGTAATTAATCTCTTTTCTATTGAATTTGCAGTGTTACTGTGGTATGATCTTTCCATTTAAACTCCAGAAGTTAACATTCAATTCTGGACTTGTCCCAACAATTAGGCCATTTTCTTGGTGTTTTTTTGTACTCTTATTCCTATGTCCGACTTTAATTTTCCTGGTATAACATGCCCTTCAGCACTTCTTAGAGAGCTGCTCTGGTGCTGGTAAATTCATTCAGGTTTTGTTTATCTGAAAATGTTTTTGGCTGTTTTGTTTTGTTTTGTTTTCTCTCCCATATGAAGGGTACTCTTGCCGGGTATAGTATTCTTGGTTGAAATTGTTTTTCACTTAACACTTTGAATATATTTTCCCATTCTTTCCTTGCTCACGTTGTTTCTAGCAAGAGGCCCAATGTTAAACTGATGGGATATCCTTTGAAAGTAACATGATGTTTCTCTCTTGCCAATTTTAGTATCTTGTCTCTGTTTGTGGTTTTGGTCAACCTGGCTATGATGTGCCTTGGGGAAGATCTTCTTGGGTTGATTCTAGGTGGAGTCCTTTGTATTTCTTGGGTCTGGATATTTGAATACCTCTCTAGGTTTGGAAAGTTTTCTTCCAGGATTTCATGGAATGGATGATCAATGCCCTTACTAGTTTCTTCACCTTCTGGGATACCGATTATCAGGATGTTTGGGTGTTTAATGGTATCTCTTATTACTCGAATATTATTCTCATTTTTGGGGGATTATTTTCTGTCTTTTTGGTGAATTTTTCTAGGTTAGAGGTTCTATTTTCTACATCTGAAATTCGATCTTCTGCGTGATCTAACCTGCTTTTAATACTTTCAAGGAAGTTTTGATTTCCTGTATTACAGCCTTCATCTCCAACACTTCTGTTTGATTCTTTTTTATGGTGTGTATTTCCTCTTTCAAATTGTGCAAGAACTTCCTCACCTCCTGGAACTCATTGTCTCTTTCCTCCTGCATCTTCTGTAGTTCTTTGTCTCTCCTCTCTTGCATTTCCTTGAGTTCCCTTGTATTGTCTCTGGAGGATGAGGAGTTATTCTTTTCCCTTAAGGGAGAGATAGTTTCTTGGTTTCTCATATTTCTTGTGCCTCTGTGATGGTTTCTTGTCATCAGATGGGTTGTACATTTTTTCCTGGGTCGATCTGAGGGAAGGAAGGTGAAGTCTGGGCAGAAGGTATTCAGTGGTCCTAATCTCATTTTTTTGTTTATAATCATAATTGATAGTTAACTTAGTCTATTTATTATCAATTCATATTTTTAAACTAAAATTATATTTAAAGTCAGTAAGGTATCTGGATTCCACATGTGCAATTGTGCAGTTCAAGTCCCAGACCTGGTGGCTTGAAAAACATGCCAGGCGTGTGTGCATGTGAGCTCAGAATCCTGAGGGGAGAATTCAGGAGAGGGGATTGCAGCATGACCATCCCTCAGGGGTGGCAGGGAGGTGCTTTCTTACTCCCTGCCGCCCCCTCTAGTGATTACATATGCCCTATAGTAAACTTAGAAAATATTATATTTAAAAGGTAGTTTTATATAAATTAAATTTACCAACCATGATTCTAGTCATAAAAAACCTTCAAATTATTGATTCTTTTTCAAGGAAGCGTGAGTAGTGCTCAAATATGGCAGACTAGACTGTTGTGATGTAGTGAAAGTGCAATGCTTTGTAGCACTGGAAATCATAGAAATGACTAGAGTTTGGTTCCCAGGTCAATCTGTACATAACAGGCATGCGTGTGTGTACATGATCTTTGCTGGCTGATCAGACTGAGAGCCTATTGAAGGTGTTTGCCTTTCTCTCACTCTCAAGAAATAAAAAAATTTTAAAAATATGACAAGCAAGAGATACCATGGCATTTCTAGTATTCTTGTTAGTTATTTTTTGCTTATAGATGTAGCCATCTAGTTATTTGTGTATCTGTTCCATATATAACTTTGCATCCATAGATGTATGTGCTTTCCTTTTTCTGAGGAATCTGGTTTTGGAAATGCAATGTAATAAGCATTGCCTTTGAAGCTGCAGAGGGGAAAGAACTGTATGTATTATAGCAATGATATTGGTATAGGGTGCAGCAAAGCGTAATAACCACATCTTCCATGTAAGGCACTCCATATGCATTAAGATTGCTGTGTGAAGAATATAAAAGGAAATCTGCTGTGTAAATGTAGATGTTTTGTTCTGTTTTGTACATATTGAAGTACCAGTGTTGTAATCACTGATGCATGCTTGGGACAAATGATTATGAAAGATCCAGTTATCTTTTGGATCTGTTATTCTCAAGCTGTGGTTTCTTTTAGACTGCCATAGTTACTTGGTCACAGAGAGAGTTGTTTTATTTGATTTTTTTTTAAGAAAAAAAAAAAGTGTAACCCCTGAACCTTGATCTGCATAGTTCAATAATTTGTACTTGGTTCACTTGTGTATTCCAGAGGACAATTTTTTTTCCTACACTGGAACATGAATAGAGATGTTTGAGATTTAGATCTTTTAAGAATTAATAAATTAACTGGAGGTATATCTTATACTTAACATTTTAGTTTCTCTTAGCTTTGATTCTATAGTATTCAAGGTGATACATTTTTCATTCTAATACTAGTTTTCACCAGACCTTATTTCTTTTCTGGTTATTAAGTGATAGTAATAGAAAGTTAATGCCTCTCTTCTTTGAAATAATATAACCTAGTATTTATATCTGTCTAGTGTGTTAGATTGCAAGCCTTATTTTATAACTATTAATATAAAGAGCTCTAAAAGGAAAATAGTCTCAATATTTATTATGTGTCTAAATAGGCAGTGGGGTTTTGTGTGCGTTTTTATTTTTTTCCAACGTGAAAACTCTTCGTTGCAAGGAATAGAATGCACATATAAAATGCATGAACTCGAATACCCTCAAAAAACCTTTTAGATGAAGCAGTGTATTCAGAGAAGAGAAAACCACGGTGAGTCAGCTGTCTCTTCAGGCTTTGCTCTCAGAATGGTTACTGATTTGTTTAGTGACCTTGACCACCTTGGTCTGACTCCATTTTAGTTTTCCCTTTGACAAGTGGATGTCTTTCTACTAACTTGCTATCCCTGAATGTACTTGTAAGAGAGATGCTATATAAATACCAATTAACAATAATACTTTTTATCTCAGGATTGCATTTCAATCTGAAGTGAGAACACAATTCATGGATATTTCTTTTGACCTTGTAATCTTTATCAAAAAATGAAAATCCAAGTATATTTTAATAAAGTACCTTGGGATAAATGACTGAAAGTTCATCACCATGTAAGTATTATATTCAATATAGATTCATTCAAATATGAAAATTTGGCTTAGCAAGTTGGCAGCTTGAAAATCCTTGCTTTATTAGTTAGCAAATCATTCTGGGTTTTATCACATTTTATTGTCAATCTCAGTTTTTGGGTGCCTAGGAATTCAAAATTATATGCTCAGCTGACCCTTTAATTAGCTCTCATTCTGTCTCACATGATTTATAGTCTGGCAGCTCACATGTAAAAATGATATATGATTTAATGAACTGGAAAGGCAGACTAACTTCCCACCTCTGATTGTTTAACACTTTCCTCTGGCTGGTGACTGGCGCTCCAGGGAAAAGCAAAGCAACATCTACATCCTTTCATTCAAATGTCATTGCAAGGACAGGAAGGTCCAGTATGCCGTGCTTCTGATGTTTGCAAACATACTTTTGTTTCATGAGAAAACACAAGAACATTGATTCAGGTATTCCAAAATGGTGTATTAGGAGAAATATGAGGCTATTGACTCAATTCCTTTATTTTGCAGTGTTATTTCATTGCTCTTGGGGCAAATATTGCAGACCAAGCAATAACGAGTTTAATCTGCAGGATTTGGCAGTGTTTTATGCCATTGGTCCATTAAAGCCATAAGTGGTAGAGTACATTAAGATCTGATCAAGGTACTGGGTTATAGCAGTGGATGAGAGAGACAAAGCCCCTCATGGGAGGCCAGGCAACAAACGATCATAAATGCATAAACACGTTAATTTCTGACTCGTGCCATATGGTGAGTGCTATGAAGAACAACTTTATGAATTTGACTCTTTTGGAGACCTCATATAAGTGGAATCATACACTATTTGTCTTACCATGACTGGTTTATTTGATTTAGCATAGTGTCCTCAAGGTTTCTTTATGATCATATATTGCAGAATTTCCTTCTCTTTTTGAGGCCGAAGTAGTCCATCATATGTACGCACCATTTTCTTTTTCTTTTTTTTCTTGAGAGGTTTTTGGTATAGGGTGTGTGCACTCGCCAGAAAGACAGAGAGATAGAAAGTAAGAAATCACCCCCTGGGGGGATAACCACGCTGCAATCCCTTCTCCTCCATTCACCTCTCAGGTTCTTGGGCACGCATGCACACGCGCCCAGCGTGAGTTTAAGCCACCGGGTCCGGGACTCGAACTGGGGTCGACTACATGGGAGTCCAGCGACATAGCCATTACGCTAATTGCTGGTCCCACACGCCATTTTCTTTATCCATTCACCTATTGTGATCAGTAATGCATTGTGCATGTACAAATGTGTTCAGAGGGTAGGTCTTGTGTTAAGTGTTGTTCCCACAGTAATGAAAATATATAAAGATCAACTTTAAACCGTGTACTCTATGGCCATGTACTGGGAATGAGAAGCTACTCATTAAAACTGGCATCAAGAAAGACTTTCTGAAGGTTGACACCCCAGGCAAGACCCACATGATGCAAAGGGTCTAGGGCAGAGCTGACTGAGTACAGGGAACAGAAGATACAAATTCCAGGGAGGAACAAGCTTAACAGTGATAAGGAACAGAAAAAAGGAAGGTAGGGAGAAGGAGTAAAACATAGGATTGGAGAGGCAGGAATTGAGAACTGAGAAAGGCAGGTAGTGCTGGGCTTTGGAGGTCCCAGGAAAGAAGTGTAGGCAAGTGTCACACTTTAAAGATCTTTGCCATGGGGTCAGCAGGTGGCATTGTGGTTAAGGTGCTGGACTCCCATATGGCTAACCGTAGTTCAAGTTCTGTACCTGGTGGCTTGCTTTCTCACGTTCCCTCTCTCTTTCTCTGGTGAAATTTTAAAAAGTAACAATAATAATAAATAAAATAAAATAAAAAATTCTTTAAAAAGAGAAGATTTTTGGGACCAGCAGTTAGCATAATGGCTATGTTGCTGGACTCCCATGCAGTCAACCATGGTTTGCGTCCCGGACCCAGTGACTTAAAACTCACGCCGGGCGCATGTGTGTGCGTGCCCAAGATTCCAAGAGGAGAATGGAGGAGAAGGGATTGCGGCGTGACCATCCCCCCTGGGGGTGATTTCTTGCTTTCTGTCTCTATGTCTCCCTCTGTCTGTCTGGCGAGCACACGTGCCCTATAGCAAAAACCTCTCAAAAAAAAAAGAAAAAAAGAAAAGATGTTTGCCGAGGTGCATACTTCATTAGGTCAGGTTCCACCTGAATAATATGGAGTAGAGTGTTCTGGGGCTGAAACATATGAAAGTGTTTCACCAGTTAGTGGCATGGGATGAAGCACCTGGATCCTACACAGCCAATTTTGCAATTCAGGCCTTGGATCTGGCAGCTTGAAAAACATGCCAAACACATGTACATGCATGCCCCAATCCCAAGAGGACAATGGAGGACGGGCTACAGTGTGGCCATCCTCCCTGGGGGATGCTTTCTTACTTTCCCTGTCTGTCTGTCTGTCTCTCCCCAGCAAGTGTACAGGCCATATAGCAAAAAAAAAAAAAAAAAAAAAAAAAAAAAAAAGTGTCTCATTATCTCAAGGGTTCCCAGTCTTCCCCTGCCCAACTTTATGTTTTGAAAAATTACAAATACAGGGAAAAGTTGTATAAACATCTTGGTGGGCTCGCTGATTTAACAACTTGCCATGTTTGCTGTATTTCTTTTCTTTCTAAATATATACATATTTGTTGTGTGTTCTGTTTTGTGTTACTAAAACATTTCAAAGTTAGCTGCAGACATCCTGATGTTTCACCCTTAAATACTTCAGCATGTTTCTGGTCACGTTCCAGCACTGTAACAATATAAAATTTTTATCTAATATCTATTATAGCCTTTATTTAAAATTCCCAATTGTCCTAATCCTGTCCTTTATAGCTGATTTTTGCTTCTCTTGTCTTTCGTCTACTTTAATTAAGAACAGTCCGCCAGCCTTCTGTGTTTCTTATGATATTGACATTTTTGAAGAGACAAGCCCATTGCTCCACAGACTATCTCCATTTGTAGATGGCCAATGTTTCCTCATGATTGGGTTTCAGTTAAATGTATTTGGCAAGAATGCTCCATAGGTGATTTTTTTAATAGTGTGTAGTATCAGGTAGCCCACGAAGTTAGTTTGTCCCAGTGTTGATGATGTTAAACTTGATCACTTGGCAAAGGTGTATCTGCCACATTTCCCATTGTAAGGGTATCTTTCCCCTTTGCAATCAATAAATAATCTGTGGAAGAGATACTATGAGACTCTGTGACTATCGCATTTCCTAATGGCCTTTCACCTAATGATGTTAGCATCCACAAATCCTCTTTCCAGAATCAGTGATTGTGGAAAACGGTGACTTTCTATGTCTCTTGTTCCTTTTACACTCACTAGTTGGCTTACTTTTTTAAGTTTTTTTTTTTTTTTTTTTTTTTTTTTTGGAGTGGTTTTCGCTGTAGGGCGCGTGCGCTCGCCAGACAGACAGAGAGAGACATAGAGACAGAAAGCGAGAAATCACCCCCCAGGGGGGTGGTCACGCCGCAATCCCTTCTCCTCCATTCTCCTCTCGGGATCTTGGGCATGCACGCACACGCGCCCGGCGTGAGTTGTAAGCCACCGGGTCCGAGACGCTAACCGCGGTCGACTACGTGGGAGTCCAGCGACATAGCCATTACGCTAACTGCTGGTTCCCTCCTCTCGGGATCTTGGGCATGCACGCACACGCACCCGGCGTGAGTTTAAGTCACTGGGTCCAGGACTTGAACCGCGGTCGACTACATGGGAGTCCAGCGACATAGCCATTACGCTAACTGCTGGTCCTTAGTTGGCTTACTTTTGTAAAGAAAAAAAAATTCCCTCTTTAAAATGTCAGTTTAAGTTTACTTTTTTTTTTTTTTTTTTTTTTTTGGTGAGGTTTTTGCTATAGGGAGCGTGCTCTTGCCAGACAGACAGAGACAGAGAGACAGAAAGCAAGAAATCACCCCCCAGGGAGGATGGATATACCGCATTCCCTTCTCCTCCATTCTCCTCTCGGGATCTTCGGCACACACACACACACACACACGTGCCCGGTGTGAGTTTTAAGCCACCAGGTCCGGGATTCGAACCGTAGTTGACTACATGGGAGTCCAGCGACATAGCCATTATGCTAACTGCTGGTCCCTAAGCTCAAGTTTTTAAAAACATCAACATGTTATTGTTCATTTCTGTCATTATACATTATGATGTTATTATTGTTCCAAATTGGACTAGGAAGAGCCCCTCCGAGCTGATGTTTTTAATCAGTTATTGAACACCTTTGTTTTTCCTAGCATAGAAGAAGGTTCAGGCCCACTTCTTACTTTCTCTGCCCAGAAATTAATGATTAATTCAAAAAGTCCTGGTTTCTTTTAGTGTGAATGGTATTTAGAAACCCACATCTGGGGACCAGCAGGCGGCGTAATGGTTACGTCTCTGTACTCCCATATTGCTGACTGCAGTTTGAGTTCCTGGACCTGGTGACTTGAAACTCATGCCTGGTGAGTGTGTGTGTGTGCCTGCCCAAGATCCTGGGAGGAGATTGGAGGAGAAGGGACTTTGGAGTGGCCATACCCCCTGGGGGATGGTTTCTCACTTTCTGTCTCTCTGTCTCTCAAATGAGTGCATGTATCCTATATAAAAAATCTCACTAAAACAACAACAACAATAACAAAAAAAAAAAGAAGGAGAGACCCACATCTGGAACTAGTTGTTATTACCACTGCGGTATTGTGACCTCCAGAATGAGGGTATCATTGCTTCTAGAATTTTTCAGTGGACAGAACCAACAAATACACACACACACACACACACACACACACACGATCATGAGTTCTCACTGACACACACACACACACACACACACACACACACACACGATCATGAGTTCTCACTGACACCTCTAATTCTAGACCAACACTACAGTTTTTCTTTTCTCTTTCCCAACTTCTGTAACTATGTTTCCATTCTCCCACAGAGAGAACCCTGATTCAACATCATGAATATATTAATATTTAGTCATTCGTGGCTATGATAACTCTGCTTGCCCCAATATTAGAATTGCTACATCAGTATCAGTACCAATAACAAACTCATTGACTTCAAGATTTCTTTGTAGGTATTTTTATCCTTATAATATATTTCATTGAGTATGTAAAATCATATAGTTTGTTCAAAAATTACCTGCATTCTTTTTCTATTTCTTCTCTATGAATATGTTTGATATGCAATTAGGTTTGTTTCTGTTTGAATTCAGTTTTAGTTTCTTTTATCTTATTTAAATTGAACTTTATAATATGTAAAACATTAACATGGCTCAAAAGTCAAACTATATAAAAAGGTATGTACAGCATTACCAAATTTTAAAACTATCTGTAGTCATTTTTGGCTTTGAACTTTTATGAGACAATAGGCACTTGAACTAACCATCTATAAATAGAGCAGCTTTATCAAAGCAGGTAACAGGTATATATATTTGCAGAACTCCAAAGGACCATGCACATACATACTAATTTTTCTTCTTGTTTTACTTTTGGCATTACTTTCTCCTTACTTAAGCATTTAAATTTATATCTGAGAGTTTTATGTTAATTTTTAGCATGTGTGTTTTGCTTTTTTTTGATATACATTATCTTTTTTGGGGGGGTGAGGTTTTTGGCCATAGGGTACGTGCGCTCCTCAGAAAGACAGAGAGAGACAGAGAGACAGAAAGCGAGAAATCACCCCCCCCCCGGGGGGGGGGATAGCCACGCCATAATCTCTTCTCCATTTTCCTCTTGGGATCTTGGGCACGCACACACACACGCCCAGCGTGAGTTTAAGTCCCTGGGTCCGGGACTCGAACTGCAGTCAACTACATGGGAGTCCAACGATATAGCCATTACGCTAACTGCTGGTCCTAATATACATTATCTTTAATAAAACAATGCCTCTCATGTGTTTCATATTTTGTGAGATCTAAAATAGATCCAAATGGAAAAAAAGAGAGATAATTTTATTTAAAGGATTTTCCTGTGTATGCTTCTGAAGCACTCAAGTTATGCTTACATTTGAGAAATAAAAGACTGAACACTAAAAAATACAATCAAATTTTTGATTGTGCCAAAGTTGTGATATACCTAGGAAAATGTAAAATAAGGGGTTGTGCAGATTTTTAGAAAAGCTATAAAATAACTCTGAAAAATATTTTATATAACATTATTATTTTTGCTCCAAATCATAGACATTTCAAATTAATACAATGTTTCCTGTTGAAAGTAATGTCAGCAAAATCATTTCAATTTTTAGCATGATTCAATTTCAGTTAGTTTTTGAATATATTCTCTAAGCATATCTTACTTTCATTTTTGGATGGTTTCATTATCAGTGTGGAAGTGATGATTATAAGATGAATATTTGACCATTTAAATGATTATTAAATGTTAAATTGTAATTTATATTGTTAGCCTAAAGAGCATGTGCACTTGGCATCTTGCAGGGTGGCTGGGGTGTGGGTTAGTGTGCTTTCGGAAGTGAGGTAGTGGATCGCTTGATGTCTGGTTTTGCTTTAATGACCTGGTAGACAAAGTGAAGTAGGTAATAAATACAAAATGTCTAAAATAGTTCCCTATCCTTTCTTAAAACCTTATCAATCTGGGACCAGCAGATGGCATAATGGTTATGTCACTGGACTCCCACATAGTTGATTGTGGTTCAAATCTGGGACCCGGCAGCTTAAAGCTCACACCAGGTGCGTGTACATGCATGCCCCAAATCCTGAGAGAATAATGGAGGAGAAGGGATTGCGGTGTGGCTATTCTTCCTGGGGGAGGGTGTGTTTTTTCCTTTCTGTCTCTCCAGTGAGTGTATGCGCCCTATAGCAAAAAATTCTTTCAATAAATAAATAAATACAAACCTGATCAATCTTTACTTTCTCTTGTGCAAATCTTCCTTTTAAAAAGTTTATGTACAGGGGACCAGCAGTTGGCGTAATGGCTATGTCGCTGGACTCCCACGTAGTCTACTGTGGTTCGAGTCCTGGACCCGGTGGCTTAAACTCACGCCGGGTGTGTGTGCGTGCATGCCCAAGATCCCAAGAGGAGAATGGAGGAGAAGGGATTGCGGCGTGGCCATCCCCCTGGGGGGTGATTTCTCGCTTTCTGTCTCTCTGTCTCTCTCTGTCTCTGTCTGTCTGTCTGGCGAGCGCACGCGCCCTGTAGGGAAAAATCTCTCAAAAAAGAATAAAAGCTTATGTACATTAACAGTTCTACATGCAAATACCAACACCAGAAGGGTTAAGCTCCTTTCAGTAATTTATACTGTAGTTTTAGTCATATTAATTTAATTTATTTCCTTCTAAATCCTAGAAAAGCTGCAGTGAGACTCCATTTTTAAAGGGAGAGGGGAGTAATTTGTAGCAAATAAGGAACTTCAAGGAATATCCTGGGATGGATGCCCAGGAGTGGGGGAGGTGAGAAGGAAGTAGGCAAGGGAGGGCCTGGTAGAAGGAAGATTCCTTTGTCAATGTAGCAAAAGGCCAGACTTCTCTTATTTCCCAGTTCAGAATCAACCAAGAATCCAACTGGAACACATCTTTCTAATGGTAACACAGTTCAGTTAATCTGCCCTGCTACTCCTTGGCTTATCCATGGGAAAAAAAGGCCTGTTGGAGAATCTCAGACCCACACTGGGGTCTGATAGGCAGGTAGTGTTGCCTAAATTGAAATGAAACTCCACACCCTATCATAATTTGTTCTGCCTTATGCCTGATGTATTTCTCTGTCACAGAATTAATAATCTTCAAGTTCCAAATGTATGAATCAGAGAAGTAGCAATCACCCAGAGATTTTCATCAGTTTCTTTATGAATCAATAAATTAAGATCTCAAGGAGACAGATGTGTTTGGCATAGAAGTGGAAGAACTTGAGCCATAACATTGGTGTTCCCTCTCCTGGTCTGGTCCAGGGTTTGGACCCTTTGACCACATACTCATTTCTTGTTACTTCTGAGCTGACCCACCTTTTTCTCTTGGAAGGAGCATTTGCATCATCTTTTGGCCTTGAGAACATTGATACCTACTTGCAAGAATGTCTACTGCTGGAAAGTTAGAAAGTATACTTTCATCTCATGCAAGTATACCCAAATATGATCATGTACCACATAGCAACAGTTTGGTCAACAATACACTGCGACAGGACAGCAGTCCCGTAAGGAGTGTATAGGCTCTACAGTGCAGCCTTGGTATGTAATGGGATAATATTGTCTGGGTTTGTGTAAGTGTACTCGAGGCCATTTGCACAACAATGAAATTGCCTAATGACAATTTTCTCATAATATATTCTGGTTATTAAGCAATGCATAAGTGTATATGTAGGTCAAAACTAAGACTTTAAAGAAATCTAATTTAAATGACAAGACCATTTTAATCTTTTTTTTTTCCCCCAAAGCAACTTGATCTGGTAAGTTTTTTTTAATCCTTGAGAGGTATTCATGCAATTTTGCTGGCTCTTTAGCAGTACAATGCAATATAGCAGTGTCATGATGAGTGCATTGTTAGGGGTCAATCTGACTGCTTATCATTTTCTAGTAGTACAAACTCTAGAAAGTTCCTGTTCCCTTATTTGGAAAACAGTAATAGCGACATCTCCCTAATATGATTCTGTGAAAATTAAATGAGATAATCTCTAAAATCGGGAGCAGAGTGCCTGGCACTGAAGATGGGCAGTACAGTAACCATTATCTATGTTCACTACTGTCATCATTATTATTACTGATACTACCTAGCAAAGGAAGTTTATATAGACCAGGCATCCTGGGTTCAGGACTCAAATACAATTTCTTTGTTTTACATTTTATAAAAATTTTAACATACTTTTGGATATTTTAGTTGCCTGAAAGAAAGCAAATATCAGTTCATTTACTTTTTATATTATTAATGGACTTTTTTTTTTTTTTTCCATAGGGCATGTGTGCTTGCTGGAGAGGAGGGAGACAGAGACAGTGAGAGAGAAAGTGAGAAAACACCTCCTGGGTGAATGGCCACACTGCAAACCCTTCTCCATTTTCCTCCTGGGATTTTGGGCACATGTGCACATGTGCCTGGCATGATTTTCAAGCTGCCAGGGCCAGGACTTGAATCACAGTCAATCATGTGGGAGTACTGCATCTTAACCACTATACCACCTGCTGGCCCAAATGGACTTTATTAATTTATTTTTTAGAGAAGTTTCAGGTTTACAGAAAAATAGAGGGGAAAGTGCAAAGTTCCCATGCACACATTTTCCTGTCCCTCAGTATCCCCAAGATGTTAACATCTTACGTTTGTATGATACATTTTTAAAGTGGTTGAAACAATCAAAATATATTATTGCTAACCAAAGTCCATATTTAGAGTTCATTCTTCATGTCATGCATTCTATGAGTTTTGCTAGATGCATGTTGCCACGGGTCTATCATTACAGTATTAGATGGAGTTTTCTCAGAGCACGAGTTCTTAATTTTACCACCTTAAAAATCCTGAGTTCTACTATTTCGTCTCTTACCTCTCCAACCCTTGGAAACCACTGATCTTTTTACTGTGTCCAAAGTTTTGCCTTTCCCAGAATGTCATACACGTTGGAATCATAAACGATGTAGCCTTTTTCAGATGAACTTCTTTGACTTAGTAATATGTATTTAAAGTCCCTTCATGTCTTTTTGTAGCTAGATAGCTCATTTCTTTTTATTGCCGAATAATATTCCACTGTCTGGATTTGCCATATTTTGTTTATCTACTCATGTGTGGAAAGGCATCTTAATTGCTTCCAAATTGTGGCAATTATGAGTAAGTCTTTTTGTACAATCTTTGTGCAGATTTTTGTGTGGGCACATATGTTACCAACATACTTAGGTAAACACCCAGGAGTACGATTGCTGGCTCCTATATGATTATGTAGAGCTTTGTAACTGCCTTGCAAAGTGGCTATGCCATTTTACATTGCCACCAGCAATTAATGAGAATTTCTGTTCCTCCGTATCCTTGCCAGCTTTGGCTGTTTCCAGAGTTTCCATCGTATACTAAATTAACAGCATTCTTTTGACTTCCATAGCTCTGTAGTGGTATCTTTTTATTGTTTTAATTCACATTTTCCTAATGACATATGGTATGGAGCATCTCTTTATGTGGGTATTTGCCGACTATCTATCTTCTTTGGTGAGATGTTTATTCAGATTCTTTTGCTCTTTTTTCCACTGGTTTCTTTTCTTACTGTTGAGTTTTTAAGAGTTCTTTATATATTTTAGACACAAGTTTGTTTTTCTTTTTTTTTTAGCAGATTTGTGTCTTATAAATATATTTTCCCTGTCTGCCTTCCCTTTCAGTTTCCGAACAGTGTTTTATCAAAACTTGAGTTTTTAATTTCAGTAAAATTTCACCTATGATTTTTTCTTTTGTGAATTATGCTTTTGATATTACATCTAAAACTACATCTCTAAATCCAAGGTCCCCTACATTCCCATGTTTTTTTCTAGAAGTTTGATAGTTTTGTGTTTTAAATGTAGGTCAATGGTAGAGAGCGAAATATTGGAGGACATAAACTCAGTGAAAATACTTAATGAGGATAAGACAGTGTAGAATGGAAGGGGTGAAGAGAAGAGGATAGAGAAAGATAGCAAGAGAACAAATAGAGAGGCATGACATTAGTGGGGCACAGATATGGTTTATTACCTGTTGATGATGATGTGTATAGCATTCTCAACTGGATTGGTCTGAGAAGTATTTCATGATGGGTAAAGTCTTTTTACAAGCAAAGTGAGAAATAGTGATTGGTTAAAAAAATAATTGAAATAATATTGATTGGGGGAAAATATGAAAAGATTTTGAATGATGAAGTGGGGATTTTAATATCTCTGTATTGACTGACATGCATGGCATTCCCTTTTGAAAAAGCAATGTAATACGCTGCAAAGTTGTACATGATCCAATGTAATATAAACAAGGTTATGATGATAATAAATAAATTTTAAAACATGTAGGTCTATGCTCAATTTTGAGTTAATTTCTGTGAGAGGTGTAAAGTGGGTATCTAGATTATCATTATGTTTCTCACATGTATATGTATGGTTGTTAATCCATTTAAATTTTGCTCTGGTAAGTGAATTAATATTATTACTAAAGAAATGTTCACGTATATGTTTTAATCACTAAAGACCTGGGAAAATGTTTTATTGTTTCTTAGTGAGCAAAGTGTTTTCAACTATGTGGAGAAGCGTTATTAGGATATGTAATTATTTATCAGTGAAACATTTTGACTTTTTTTTGGTTATATTTCAGGATGATTTGGAAAGACTGAAAAGGTGTGTATGATTTAGAGCTGTGTATGTCTCTTAACTAAAATCAAATCACTCGATAAAATGTTTTTAGGCTGGCCCTATGGCACAATGGTTAAGTACGATGCCTAGGGAGCAAGATCTCAGAGAGTTGACTGTATTGGAATCCTGGTCCCAGTGGTTTGAGAAACATCCCAGGTATATATATATATATATATATATATATATATATATATACACACACACACACACATACATATATATATATATACACACACACACACACATATATATATATATATATATATATATATATATATATATATATATTCCAGATCCTGATGGGAGGGAGAAAATGGAGGGGAAAAAAGATCGTGACCACACACTATCGGGGGGTGCTTTATTTCTTTCTCTCTGCTCTTACCTCTGTCTCTGGTAAGCACATATGCCCTCTGACAAAAAAAAAAAAAAAAAAAAAAAAAAAAAAGTAAAATGTTTTGTATAGCTCTTATACTCTTTTATTAGTTTTTAAATTTAATTCATCCCATCCTTTGTGTTAGTGGTTTGGTAGATTGTTGAAAGGCTTGGCTCTCCCTGACCTTCCCTTTCCTCTCTTCTTTTTCCCTTCCCTTCCCTTGCCTTCCCTTTTCTTCTCTTCCCCTCCCCTCCCCTCTCCTCTCCTTTCTTCCCTCCCTCCCTTCTCTGACTTCCCTCTCTCTTTCCTTTTAAATCACTATACTTGGCTAACAAACCTTAACATCTGCTGACATTATTGATCCTAGGAATGAAAACGTGAGATGATCTCTGGAAATATTTCTAGGCATAGAGCCCAGGCAATCCATAAAACTCATATATTTCAAATCATGTGAATTTTGTGAAATATTCTCAGAAATACAGTTGCCAGTGATTTGGTTATGTAGGCCTCTTTAAAGGAAAAATTTTAAAGTTATTCTTAAAGTGATCCATGGTTATTTATTTATTTATTTTTATATTCAAAACCTTCATGAAAACCAAGAACTGTTTCTTTTACAAATGTTTCCTTTTATTGTTGATGCATCCTTTTTAGTAGTAGCCACTCATTGTATAGTGGTTTGGTTAGTGTTGAACCAAATTATCTAAAAGATAAAACTGAATAAAAGATTTTGAACAAATTTTTACTGAATCAAGTTGCAAAGAATAAATGGGGTCATTTTGTGTTTCTAATGAGAAGTTTCCAAATAAAGATCATTATGATTAAATAATGTGTGTAATATGGTTTAGCCTCATGGTGAAAGAATTAATAACAGTTTAATAATTAGCATTTGGCTCTGCCCCAAACCTCTCCTCTGGCTCAACACCTAGCAAAGAAAGGAAAGTGGGAAATAAAGTATAATCCATCAAGTGATTGGAAACCACTGTAAAGGCACAAGAAATATGGGAAACCAAGACAATATCTCTCCCACCAAGAGGAAAGAACAGGCCTTCATCATCCACAGACAATACAGTGGAATCATGGAAATATCAGATAAAGAATTTAGAATATTCATAGTGACAAAGCTAACAGAGATGCAAGAGAAAAGAGATAATGAATTACAAAAGATGCAGGAGAAAAGATACAAATTCTAGGAGGTGAAGAAGTTCTTGCATGATCTGAAAGAGGAAATACACACCATAAAGAAGAATCAAATGGAACTGTTAGAGATGAAGGCTGTAATACAGAAAATCAAAACCTCCCTTGAAAGTATTAAAAACAGATTAGGTCACATAGACGATCGAATCTCAGATGTAGAAGACAGAACCTCTGACCTAGAAAAATTCACCAAAAAGACTGAAAAAAGAACCCTCAAAAATTAGAATAACCTAAGAGTAATACTAGATACCATTAAACACCCAAACATCTGGATAATCAGTATCCCAGAAGGTGAAGAAACTGATAAGGGCATTGATAATCTATCTATTCTATTAAATCCTGGAAGAAAACTTTTCAAACCTAAAGAGGTGTTCAAATATCCAGACCCAAGAAATACAAAGGACACCACATATAATAAACCCAAGAAGATCTTCTCCAAGGCACATCATAGCCAGTTTGACCAAAACCACAGACAGAGACAAGATACTAAAATTGGCAAGAGAGAAATGTCAGGTTACTTTCAAAGGATATCCTATCAGGTTGACATTGGACCTCTTGCTGGAAACAATGTGAGCAAGGAAAGAATGGGAAAATATATTCAAAGTGTTAAGTGAAAACAATTTTAACCAAGAATACTGGCACGATTATTTTTCATATGGGAAGAAAAGCCCAAACATTTGCAGATAAACAAAACCTGATAGAATTTACCAACATCAGACCAGCTCTTTGAGAAGTTCTGAAGGGAGTGCTGTACCAGGAAAACTACAGACAGACAGACAAAAATAACAGAACAAAAAAATTATGAAGAAAAAGACCAACTTAATGGTAGGGACCAGTTTGGAAATATTGACAATAATGCTGAATGTTAACTTTCCAGGATTTTAATGGAAGATCAGATCACAGTAACACTGCAAATCCAATTAAAGAGAGAGAACATGAGACTGAACTAATGAAACAGAATTCTATGACTTTTGTCTAAAATATTACTGGTTTTTGTCTGTGCTTTGTCTTCCAGATTTAAGAATTTTGGTTTTCTTTTTAGTGGTTGATAGGTTCAACAATTGGTTAAAAATTTTTTTTCATTGAAACAGAAACTTTTCCCTTCCTGACCCCTTTGCAGTTAAAACATATTTGTGAGCATTCTTATTTTGTGGCAGAATAGTTATTTGCATAAGTTCAATAATACAGTAGTATCTGTTGCCTTGCATCAGAAATTGAATTCTTATGAGGCTTTGTGCAAATAACAGCCCAAATTGAGATTAACCTTTTTTTTTTTTTTTTAACAAATAAGTTTATACCTCTAGTAAAAGGGGGAATGGAGAGAGAAAAAAATGTTTCAGAAGAAAATTATAGTTCACTAGTCATTAGATTCTAGCTTTGTCCATACTTTTAGTTTAAGATCATTAGTGAAGATTTTAAAAGGTGAGAAAAAGACAATATGGAAGGGAGAGGGAAGGAGAAGGAAAAGACAAGTAATAGTATGCTTAATTGACAAAAAATGAGAAGCTATTGGCTGATGATAAGGTATATAATATTATCTTTGTCTTGACTGACATGCATGATATTTGTGCTGGACAAAGAAATGTACACTGTAAAGACATAATTGAATGTAAATAAACAATTTAGCATTTGAATTTCGGTTTAACTATCCTTTGTAGTGTGTATTTTTGCCTTTGTCGGATATATTTATTTTTGGTCTTTTGTAATTCTCACATATTCTTATATCATATTTGCCCTCTATTTGAGAGTACCTACATGATAAAAACATAAATAAAGCCAATCTAACAGTTCTGCAAGCTTGTATACTTATGTCCCCCAAACACGGACATGCTCATAGCACCATCATTCATATTAGTTTCAAATGGAAATTACTCAAACAGTATTTTGAGTATTTTACTCCTGAAACAGTAGACCATATAAGTAACTTGTACAATAAAATACTCTGTAGAAGTGAAAGCAAATGATTCACAACTACACATAATATCATAGACAAAACTTACCGGAAAAAAAACATGCTCCATGGTTCTATTTATAGAAAGTTTAAAAACAGATCTAGTCTATGGTCAAAAGTTAAAATCGTGGTTACCCGAAGTCTCTAAGGGAGCATGAGGAGGATTCTTGGGTTTTGATAATACTGTAATATTACACTTGATCTTAGATTCTTCTCAGGTATTTCCATTCACTTCTTCAACCCTTCCTATCACAGGGTCTTTCTCCAAAATATCTGACTGATAGCCTGAGTTTTCCACATTTTTTTATTTGCATTTATTTTATTCATAATGGAGAGCATGTGCATGGGGTGGCAGGAGGAGAAAGAGTGAGATGGACAAAGGGAAAGACAGAGAGAGAGAGAGAGAGAGAGAGAGAGAGAGGTGTACCTTCCACAAGGTCTCATCACACCATGATTCCCTTTCTCCAGCCCTGGGCATTCACTGGCATGTTTTCAAGGTCAGCCAGGGGATCTGAACATGCAGCCAGCCATGTGACTTTCAGCACTGCAATTCAGTTTGCTATGGACTGCACCACCAGGCACGGCCTCCACTTGATCTTGATGTCAGTTACATGGGGTGTGTTTACTTTGTGACAATTCATAGACTCTAAGCTTATGATTTCTGCTTGTATGTATGCCTGTTATCCTTTAATAACATGCAGCAAGAAAGGCAATGTCTACATCAAATTTGGCTCCAAGGAAGGCAGCATTTATCATTAACAAGCAGTTACTGAGAGGAGGCTAGGAAATGTGGGGCAATTAAGGTGTATGTGAAGGTTTGTTTATTTAATAGTATTTATGTAATATTGGGAATTATTATTTACATTTTGATTTGAGAATCATATTTTTCCAGTAAATTATTATTTATAGTCCCCTAAATGCAAAGCACAAGTTTTCTACTGCTGGCAATGCATCATCATTTTCTTGAAATGGTGTATGTTCTCCTTTGAAATGAGCCATTCAATATTTGAATTAGTGGCAGAGAGATCTTTCCTTGAAATTCTTCAATGATGAAACAGTCTGTCCTGTCTCCACAGGATAGAATTCTAATTTCTTGGGAAGGAAATAAGGATCACTGTGATCTAAATTCTCCTCCGATATCTCTATTCGTTTCTCCCTCCCCAATCCTTCCCATCACAAGTCTCTTTCCCAAGTACCTCGCTGCTTACAGTTCCCTGAATGCCCTGACTTTTTTCACATTACAAGTCTCTGTTCTGGCTATTTCTTGTGCCTTCCTTTTCCCAACCACCCCATAGTTTCACATATTTTTGACTATTGTATTTTTTGTGCTTAACAGAATCTGGCAGGTGGTAAGCTGCTGGCATATTGAAGGCAGCTTGAAGACTTAATCAGTGTCTTACAGTTCACTATACCATTATATCTCCTTAAATAATCATGTCTCCTTTCTTATTGCTAGAGGGCATATGTGCTCACTTGAAAGAGATGGAGGGAGAGAAAGCACCCGCAGTGGGGTGTGGTCACATAGCAATCTCTTTCCCTCCCTTTTTTATCCCTTCAGGATCCCGGACACGCATGACATGTACCCGGAATGTCCTGCAAGCTGCAGGGGCTGGGATCTGAATGTAGAACCTGGCTGCCTTAACCTCCAGGCCACAGAGCCTAGTGTTCTTACTAGGTTTTAGGTTCACTTTGTATAGTATGATTTTCTAATTTCTCTACTGAAACAATTTGAACATGGTAGGAAATTAATGTATTGATCGGATTAAAAATTGGAAGTTTTAAATTGATAGATAAACCAGAAGTCAGCTATAATAAATCTGTCTTCCATGTATGCCTTAAGAATTTTTTAGCTTCAATTTTACCTTTTAAAAAACGTTTTTTGCAGCAGTGTGCATACAGTTGCTGGAGAAAAGAGAGAGAGAGAGAGAGAGAGAGAGAGAGAGAGAGAGAGAGAGAGAGAGAGAAAGCACTCCTAGTGGGGGGAGGTCATGTTATAATTCCTCCTCTATTTTTCCTTCCTTTTGGGGTTTTGGGCACTCACATGCATGTGTGCAGTGTGTTTCCATGCTGCTGGGTCTGGGACTCAAACCATGCAGTTGGCCATATGGAATCTAGTGACCTTAATCACCATACCATGGGCTAACCTCAGATTTACATTTCTTACTGCATTGTTTATAAATTCTAAAGCAATATTTATATTTAGTATATATTTTGTGGGAAGGTGCTAGGTGATAAGAATGCAGGCAAGTTAAGAAATTTTATTCTGGATAATTTACAGAGTACATTTTATTTATTTATTTATTTATTTATTTATTTATTTATTTATTTATTTTGCTAGAGGGCACAAGAGCTTGCCGAAAGAGATAAAGTGAGAAAGCACCTCCCCTCCCCTAGGGGATGGTCACACTGCCATCCTTTCTCCACCTCTCCATTCGGGATTTTGGACACACATGCACATGGACCTAGCATGTTTTTCAAGCTTCTCGGTCTAGGAACTCAAACTGTGCAGTCAACCATGTGGGATTTGGTCACCTTAACCACTATGCCACAGGGTGGCCCTACAAAACAAATTAAAAAAAAATAAAACACAAACTTCCAGTTCATTTTAGGTACAGATCCATTGTGTAAATTGTGGAGAAATACGTTTCTACTGACTTTCTGCTTAAAGGCAGAATGCTGTACACTTTAAAGGCATCTCTCGGGGACTTTTTTGCTTCTCAGCAGGGCTATCAATAGAGCTCTATGCTTCATAAAGATGGATGAGGCTGGGGTAAGTGGTGTCTGAGTATTCTAACAGAAACGAAATCAGCCATCAAGTTGTTGAAGTGGGTGTTTCATTGTTAACAAGCCTGCCTTCCATCTCCATCCCTGAAGAAAAGCTATGAATGCATCAAGCTCTTGCTTGTTTTGTTGTTTCCTTTGTGGCTTTATAGAATTGTGTCCAGAAACAGAGCACTCATTATCAGTCTTTGCTGAAATACTCTTTCCTTTCCTAGTACCTTTAGAAAAATTCCTCACCGATTCATTTATACATCCAACTCTACTCTTGTTGGACAGTTCTAAACCCCAATCTCAGCTGTGTGTGAGGGTGGTAGCTATGTTATAGACAGCTATTTTTCATACTTCAATTGCTTCTTTTCTCTGTCTTTACTGATTTAGAGTCTCATTTCCTGATCCTTGGGCTCAGAGAGGCAATGAAAAGATTAAAAAGGAGGAGACCCTAAATTTGGTGCCTCTAAAGCCTGCAGAGCTGAGGAAGGAGATGGCATCTGAATACTGACATTGAATTCTAAGATCCTGGGAAGAAGGAGATGGTAGAGCATAACTAAGATTATGAAAGAGAAGAAAGCATGGGGCTACCATATGGTGAAAACCATGAGTTAGGAGGAGTGGGGGCATTCTCACCCTCGTCCTTTACCCCCCTCACTTCTTGAAAATGGCATCTAGTCTTCATTGGCAAAAGGCAGAAAAGTCCCTTCCAAAATAGTTTGGTGAATCATTTTGTGGGGACTTCTGCTTTAAAACATCATTACTGCTTAACTGATGAAGTGGAGGCTCCACTAACTAATCTGAGGTTCAGAATAAACTCTCAAGTAATTTAGAAAAGAGGAAATAAGATGCTTTTTAAGCTTGTCTTTATACTTTTAGAATCGTGAGGGTAGCTTATTTTGTTGATCTGTGTTCTTTTGAAGGAAAAGAACTGTGTTTTCATAGTAACACATTAGAGCCTATCCAAAAAAGTGCTTTACATACAGCTCAACCTAGATAATATTAATTTTAGAGTAAATTTCGAGTGAATAAATTTAAAATGTATTTTGATTTCTGTCACTTAAAATTTAAAAATTAAAAGAAATAACAGGAAAGAGTGAATAGATAGCATTCTGGACTGGCTTTGCTTTTGTAAATGGGGGATTAGGATTTATCTGTCCTATAAAGGACACACAGCATTTAGATTAGACATAATCTGATTGTATTGCAATACAAAGGCCATTCAAGTCAGTTCAGTTCTAGGGTCTGTAAACACCATATGACCACTGATTGGTCCAGGGAAGAGTATTAACAGAAAGATAATGATGAGTTTTAATCCAAATCCCTAAAGCACAACAGCTGTGGCTTCAAATGAGTTTTCTTTCAGACTTTAAAAGTGATGTTATGTGTCTTACAACATGATAAATTGAACAAGTTTTTCTTTACTTGCGAAAAGTGTATACCTATTTAACTTTCATTTGATGAGGTAGTTTTCACATTTCAGATTCCTTCTAGAATATAATATAGATAGTGTCAACATATTTGCATATTCATCTCCAGAAGTTCTGTTTGATTCTTTTTAAAGAATATCTAGCTCCTTGTGGAGTTCCTCCTTCAAGACATGGAAAGATTTTATCTCTTGTAATTAGTTGTCTGTTTCTTCTTGCATCTCACTGAGTTTTGTTATGATGGATATTCTGAATTATTTTTATGACATTTCTGTTATTTTTTGTTTTACCTTTTGTTGCTGAGGGGTTATTGTGTTTCTTTGGGAGGAAGTATTTCTTGTTTTTCTCATATTTCTTGGGACTCTGCTTTGATTTTTGGTCATCTGGTAAAGTCCTCACTACTTTCTACTTCTTTGTAGTAGATTCTATCTCTGTGTGCTCATGCACTTCCCTATGGTACGATAGCTCTGTGCCAGTTTCCCTTTTCTACCATCAGAGGGAGTGTGGTATCCACAGAGGGAGTTTTGGGTTCAGATTTTCAGATGTGAGTTTCTCTCCTTTTTCTGCTGGGGTGGGAGGAATTGTAGGAAAAGAGAGAATTCCCCTAGAACCTCACTGTATACCCAAACCTCAGCCATCCCCATGTGGCTGGAGGCTGAGCTGGACAGGTAGAATGTAAGGTGGTAGCCCAAGTTGTGTGCTATATACTGCATGGTGCATGTGCCAGAGTAGCCCTCCTCTCACACTCCAGGCTGAGCAAGGGGCTTTGGTGATCAGCTCAGGCCAGGAAGCCTCTGCTAACATGTTGCTCCTTTTACCTCTGGGTCTATGGGAAAGAAGTGGTGGTCCTTGAAAATCAAGGAAGCCCCTCCTCCCACACTCCAGGCTGGGCAGGAAGACTTTCATGATCAGGTCAAGCTAATGCCTCTGGTGCCCTGTTGCTCCTTCTGCCTCTAGGATTGCAGAAACCAGCTACAGGTCCTTGAAGGTTGGAGCAGCCCCTCCTCCCATACTCCAGTCTTGGTTGGGGGGGGGGGGGGGTGGTTGGTGATCAGATCCAAGCAACTGAAAAGAACAGAAAAATAACCACTAAAAATGAGGACAGCATGCTGCAAGTTCTAGACACCATTAAATGACCAAAAAGTTGCATAATGGATATTCCCAAAGGCAAAGAGATGGGTAGAGGCATAAAAAAATCTCTTTCATGGCATATTAGCTGAAAACTTTCCTAATTTAGAGAGGCATACAGACATCTAAATATAAAGAATATCAAATCAATTCAGCATAAGAAGATCCTCTCCAAGGCACATCATAGCCAAATTAGTAGGAAAAAAAAAGAGATAAGGATAATATTCTAAAAATGATAAGAGAAAAATGCAAAGCTACTTACCAAGTTTACCCTATTAGACTAATATCAGACTTCTCACCTGAAACAAGGCAGACAAGGAAAAAATGGGAAGACATATTTAAAACTCTGAAAGAAAAACTATTTCAGTCAAGAATACTATACCTGGCAAGATTATTCTTCAAAAGGGTAGGAGAAATAAAACAATTCCCAAAGAATTAATCAAAACTTGAATAGCTCATCAGGAAATACTTAAGGGAGTATTACATCAGGAAAAATAAAGGGAGATAAATAGAAGTTAAGAGAACACAGAACAGAAAAACAACAACGAGAATAAAAGAGTAACAAAATGACAGAGGTAAGTCTGCATATATTGGTAATAGCATTGAATGTTAATGAAATAAATTCTCCAATAAAAGACACATGATGACTCAATGGATAAAAAATAAAATGCACCCTCTGTAAATTGCTCACAAAAAGTAACACCTCATTGACAAAGACATACATTGACTGAAACTGAAGGATTGGAAAATGTTTTTTCATGCAAACAGAAATAAAAAAGGCCAGGAGTCATGATACCATCAGACAAAATAGATTGTAAGATTAAAATGGTAAAAAAGAGACAAAGAAGGACACTGTTAATATATCATTCTATTATGAAAGGATTAATATACCAAGAAGTAATAACAGTTATAAATATTTATGCACCCAATACCAAGTCACCCAAATATGTAAAAGAAAGACTGCTAGATATTAAGGGAGATATAAGCTGCAACACATTATTTGTTGAGGATTTCAACGCCCCTCTGTCACCACTGGACAGGTCAGCTAGACTAAAAATAAATAAAGAGTCATAGAAGCTAACTGAAAATGGACCAGGCAGACATTTCACTAACAACTATAAAATAAACTTTTTTCCCCCCTTATCTCCGCATGAAACAATTTTTGAAGACTGACCACATACTAGCACACAGAACAAGCCTTCTACAAATTAAAAAATATAGAAATTATATCCAGCTTCTTCTCTGACCATAATGGAATTAACTTGAATTCAACCACAGAAAGAGATCCAAAGTGGATAAATATGAAGTTTTAATACTACGTAAAGTGAGCCAGCTTTTGAAAGAAACACTACCTCCCCTCAATATGTACCAAATGTCTACATTCTGTGGCAGAAACTGAAAACCCAAAAAACGTGATAGTAGAGAGGATAAATGTAGATAGTAGAGACTGTAAGGGAGGAGAATGAATGGTTGAGAATGGGAGGGAGGGGCAGGCAGAAGAAATATTTAATAGACAAAAGAATATAAAGTTATCTGTTGAAAATGGTATATATGTTGGGACCAGCAGAAAGCATAATGGTTACATCACTGGACTCCCATGTAGTTGACTACGGTTCAAGTCCAGAACCCGGTGGCCTAAAACTCATACTGGGCACATGTATGTTCATGCCCAAAATCCTGAGAGAAGAATGGAGGATAAGGGATTGCAGGCTGACCATCGCTCCAGGGGGTGATTTCTTGCTTTCTGTCTCTCTCTCCGGTGAGTGCACACACTCTATAGCAAAAAATCTCTCTTTTAAAAAAAAGAAAATAAAATAGTGAATATGGTAATATCCTCAATTTGCATGTCATGTACTACATGTATACTTTGAAAAACCATATTGTGCATTATAAGGATAGATACACAAGGATAGAATGTAAATAAAGAAAAATAATGTGGAAAAAATAGAAAACCATGGATCTCCCCAAGGAGAACAAATTTGGCCAGCTAGCTCATTTCCCTTGGTCTTGAGCTGAAACATTTTTTTCCTAGGGTCTTTAGCCTGCTGGCTAACCTTACAGATTTTAGACTTGTGTGAGCCAGTTCCATAAAATAAATACCTCGTTCAAAAAATATTATTATGTAAATTCCAAATATTACTTACATTTTCCAAATATATCACGTTACCCAGCCATGGAGTAACATAGAGTAACATAGTCTTCTCCTTCAGCCCCCAAATGTCTCTGAACTGCTTGAACAGTGTGCTCTGTCTTCTCAGCTATTGGGGAAACAGACTCAAAACTTTCTGAGTATACCAATAGAGGGAGGTCTTAGAGTTGGGGTGTTGGCTTAGGGAGGTAGATAGAAGATATACTAAAATGCAAGAAAAATTACCCTATCAGGATGCTTCTGTAGAAAGAGAAACAATGGGAATAAAGAGAAAAGAGTGTTAAGGAAAATGTTACAGGCATACTCGGTGGTAAATAAAATTTTGACAAAAAGCTAAGGAGAATTTAAAAATGGGCTTAGTTTTGTGGCCTTGGGTGG
The DNA here is from genome assembly GCA_026018925.1 of Tupaia tana. Taxonomy (NCBI): domain Eukaryota; kingdom Metazoa; phylum Chordata; class Mammalia; order Scandentia; family Tupaiidae; genus Tupaia; species Tupaia tana. Next base: position 64,395,047 of record JAKSZU010000001.1, read on the forward strand.
CTCGAAAAAGATAACTTGATATGAAATTAAACTTGTCTAGTCATAGCAGGCATCTTCATCTTTATCTATAATTAAAATTCACCTATTTGTGAGACTTGCACTGCAGCTGTATAATAAGCATAGTAATTTTATGCAGTATTTGAGGGCAACTGAAGAATCTAATTTGAAATCACAAGATCCAGGCAAAAGAAGGGCAGTCTCTCTCTTATTACCTCAACTACTCTATCTTACTTATGGAATCAAGATTGTAAATTAGAATATTTCTTTGGCTGGGACTTTATGACCTGTGCACAGTTATCTTTTGATTCATTATCAATTTTGAGCTCTTGAAACTATATTGATTTTTTTCCCCTTCTCTGATGAAGAGAACCCATCTGTAGAGAAAATTTTCCATACAGTCTGAAACTGTTTTTTTTTTCACTTTACAGCTTCCAAGGTTTTATAATCACTAACAGACTATTAATATCTTTGTAGCCTTTTTAAAATTAATTTTTATTTACATTTTGCTACTGTACATCTTTACAATGTACAACATAGTTAATCCCAGCATGAATACAGTGCATATTAGTCAAGTCACAGACATTACCATATACTTTATCATCAACAGATAAGTTTTTATTTTTGTATATATTAAATGTTTTGTTTGTTTGTTTGTTTGTTTCCAGATAACTTTAAAAGTTCAGGTCTAATATCATGCTTCATATATAATGAATGTCTTATTTCCATTAACATAAAATTCCTTTTTGGCTTTTGTCTGCAAAAGAATAATTCTTTAAAATGGAAAAAGGTATTCCAGTGACTTAATTGTTAAAGGCTTAATGGTCTGGACTTGTTTTTTTTTTCTGGAAGAGGAGACGTCTAGGTTTACTCTGTCCAAATGTTCTTTAAACCTAAATAGTATTCACAAGCTGGCCTCAGTTAACAGATTAAAATTCAAAAGTCTAGGAAAAGCTTTTTTAGGTTCAGTGTGTGGCTATGACATTCAGACTGCAAATGTCTTTCATGGCACCTTCTGTGTGTGCAGGAAGTCACCGAACTTTCTTGACCACAAAGAAGTTATCACTGCGGATAACTGGGATTATAATGAATTGGCAGATGATTACAATTTTCATTATTACCTTCACGCTATATTTGAATGTTGAAGTACTTTACCAAAAGAAATTGACTTTATATGTTAGGATATTGCCTTTTATAAGAGCTAGTTTTGGGTAACATGTATTAAGCTCTGGTAATTTAAGAACTCTAAGTGGCAGGATGATCTCCTACTTGAAAACACATGGTTAATTGTGGTATCAGGCAGTCTTCTCTGAAGAGAAGGCATAAACCTCTAAAAAAGGACAAAAGTCTGTTAGCCTTCCCTTGCATAAACCTCTGTGCTTAACAGACTTTCATTTAATTTGTACCTTAGTATACTATGTAGTTTAGGAATCTATTGTGTAGGACTCCCCCCCCCCCCACACTCCACCTTGGAAAACCAAGAACTTAAATTATTCAGTAGTAATAATATTATAGGAGTCTCTGGAGATGATCATTTTTCTTTCAGAATGAACATAGTGTGTTTCTTGCAATTACGTTTCTATAGGAAAGTGCACTGCACTATGGTGGTAACATAGTATGTTTTAAGCATATGATATGGCTAAAATATGATCTCAACTTTGTCTCTCTGCACACTATCAAGACACTTTTTTTTTTCTAGAAACCCGTTTTGTCACTTCCGTCAGATTAATGAAGTATGAACTATACCATTTCATTAAGATAATAAGAACTAAGAGAAGATGTTTTCCTTGGGGACTTATGCTTGGAATATATCATTAACCATAGTCTGCAGTAGCTATAGTCAAGGCAGAACTGGGAACAGTAGTCTGTCTCACATGTACCAAGGGAGGAAACAGGCTGTCATTAACTCTGCCTTGGGAAAAGTGCATCATGGTAAAATGGATAGATAAAGAGTGACATCCTAAAATTGCCTCTTATTTTGATCTCTGTCAAAGGTCTCAAGAATCTCCTATGAAACTGTGAAGTGCTCTCACCCAAAGGAGAAGTCATTTAATGAGAGCATTGTTCTCATTTTCATGCATATTGTTAATCCAGAGGGTATAGAATATTAAAATAATTAAGCTATCAGTTAGAGGCGTTATTCTTTTCTTGGTTAACCCTACCCTGATTCCAGCCTCTCTAACTCCCCTCTTATCCTTTGTTAGGGGAAACTCAAATGTCTAACAGGACATTTTAAATAGATAATATGAGTATTTCTGATACTAAATAGTTTCAGAGAATTCCAATCACCAGGATCTTTTTAATTACCCCCAAATGCATGATTACTACTCAAGAAATGGCATAGCTAGGTGGAAAGAGAAGGAGGACGTGGAAAAGGACTTATGCCCTGGTAATCAGGAATTTGTGTCTCGTAGTCTGCTGCAGTCTGAGAACTACCTACAAAGGTCTTTCCTTTAATAGCGACTTTGAGTAGTATTAAGGTAAAGTTTAACTATAAAAGAGATTGCTGCACAAAAGTTTTTAAAATAAGGGCCAGAGAACTATGAGGAAGAGGTGACTGACCAGCCTACTTAGTGGTTACAGTTACTCCCTGCTGACTGTGTGACAGACTGTCACAAGATACTCTTTCAACATAATTCCAGGATTGCAGTCTTCCTTAGGCTGATCACACATCTCACAGAATAGACTGCCATTACTGCCAGTAGTTCAGGTATCTTCTGCTAATGGATTTTCACCCAAACCTATTTCTTTCCTCATCTCCGTAAGACTTTCTTTGCTATCTTGATCCAGTGTAAACTCTTCTGCAACAACTAACCTGTATTATATACCTTTTCCTAGTATAAGAGACCCCAGCCATTTCAGGGTCAATAAACATGTTGTCTTTTCCATCTGGCCATGGTACTGGTGGGAATGATTGCATGTCCCAGGTCTGATCCTTATTTATTTATTTTTAAAAAGTTTATTTATTTATTTCATGTAAAAGAGACAGGAGTAGGGGACGTAGAGACAGAGAGACAGATGCCCACAACAGGGTCTTCACACCACTTTCTCAGCTAGCCCAGATCATGGATGTCTGCCCCAGCATGTTCAGAGAGATCCTGGGACATGGGCCACTAGTATCATTGCTTTGCCCCTGCTGGCCCATGCATTTGACCATTATTTGCCACTAGCTTTTTGAAACCAATAAACTCCCCTCTCCCCCTCTGTAATCTTTTGTATTATAGCTGAGGAAAGAAAAAAAATAATGTTTTCTGGAGATTTTTCCTAGAAGTTCTGTTTTAAGTCTTCTATTAGTTTAGAATGGCATTGAAGTTTATGAATAGGAAATTATTCTGTTGTCTTGTGGAGTAATAAATGTAGGCTTATCAGTAGCTAATATACCATTAGGGTTTCAATACCTTAGAGAAAGCCTCCATTCACAAAATTCTTTTCTTAGATTTAAAACATTCACAGGAGGGACCAGCAGTTAGCGTAATGGCTATGTCGCTGGACTCCCACGTAGTCGACCGCGGTTCGAGTCCCGGACCCGGCGGCTTAAACTCACGCCGGGCGCGTGTGCGTGCGTGCCCAAGATCCCGAGAGGAGAATGGAGGAGAAGGGATTGCGGCGTGGCCATCCCCCCTGGGGGGTGATTTCCTGCTTTCTATCTCTCTGTCTGTCTCTGTCTGTCTGGCGAGCGCACACGCCCTATAGCAAAAACCTCTCCAAAAAAAAAAAAAAAAAAAAAAAAAAAAAAAAAGAAAACATTCACAGGAAAATCACACATTCACTACCTATACCTTTGCAAAATCCTGAAAACTCCTTCCAGTGTATAGTCAAAACCAGTATGTCAATAAAAAAAATAAAAAATACAATTATAGGCTTTAAAAAAAGTAACTTAAAAAGAAAAATTACATACTAGAGTTATGCTTTGTAGCCAGAAATGTATTAATTAAAAAAGTATCCAACTCCACATGTTTGTGGGAAAAAGGAAGCATTCTGACACAAAACAACAATACACTGGTAAGAATGGGCAAGTAATAAAATAGAACGCAAAAGTTAATGTTAGAAAACAGGACAAAAATAGTAGAATTGACTAATCTTACTGGTTTAAAAATCAAATAATAAATATTTGGAAAATTGAATCAGGAAGAGAAACAGCAGCTGGCTCCAAGGCCTGGAGATTAAAGCAGTTGGAACCTACATGGCTGACCTCACGGTTCTCAGACCTGGCAGCTTGAGAAACACCAGATGTGTGTGTATGCCCCAAATCTCAACAGCATGGAGAAATGTAGGAGAAGGAATTGTGACGTGACCATTCTCCACTGGGGGAGGGGGAAGTTGCTTTCTCCTGTCCCCCCCCACCCCCCGCCTCTCTATGGCAGGCACACATGCCCTCTAGCATAAAGAAAAAGAGGAAACAGAAACAAACAAATTTAAGAATAAGATACGGGCTGTAGCCAGTCAGAGAAGATTAAGATTTATGAAAATATCCTATGTAACTTCTTGTAAATATACCTGAAAGACTTGATAAAACTTCTGCATATCAATTCTCATTAACAAAACTAAAGGTACATAGTAAACTAGAAAAAAGATCTTGAAGTAACTATTATAGAAAATTATCAAGCTTTTATAAAATAGCTCTTATAACTCAAGAAAACAAATCAATGGAATTTTTGAGTGATATAAAACATATATAAATAAATATACAGATATTATTTATTATACATATACACATATGTGTGTCACACGTACACATAAATGTATGTATATTTATGTGTGTATATACACACAGATATACATATATGGTTATATATACATATGCACATATATGTATACATATATGTGTATACACACATATACATATATGGTTGTCAGAAAAGTCATGGCACATTTTTACATAGAAAAATATGTCATGACTTTTCCAGTGACCCAATATATACATACATGCATACATTCATATACATATATACATACTCCCAGGTTATTTGAAAAGTCTGGAAACAAGATAAACTTATTTTCAACAGTATGTTAGTTAAATTTTCAAAAAATATTAGTTAAACAACTTAGTATGTTGTTTATCAATCTTCTTTTTTATCAACTCTTTTCCAGGGAAAATACCTAACATAACCTATCTGTTAATCTGAAAAAAGTACAATCCATATAACACAGAGTGTTCAGGAAGTCTGTCAACCCAAGCAGAGCAATCCATTAATAGAATTTGGCAATTTTGGCTGCTGTTGACTAAAGTGTAACTTTTCTTCAGCCTCCCTGGAAGGAGAGACTAAAAGGCCTGTCCTTGAGATCTTGACACCAGCATCTCCTTGGTGACCACACAGACTGAAAGCCATAAGCCCATCTTCAAGTTTTTTAAAGGCCTAAGCAGCTCACCATGCTTCACCTTCCTTCCTAAGGGAAAAAGTGCAGATCTTCTGAGTATTATTCTCTGAGGCAAGAAGGGGTTAAGTTTTAAGACTTGGAACAGCCAGAAACGTTTCACCCAAAATTATAGATTATGAAACACAGAGGAGAGTGGCAGGTATACCCCTAGTCCTGTGGGGAATCCTAGGGAATGATAAGACCTATGATCATGAATAGGGAGGGGGTGACTAGGAGACCACTGTATTCTAGGCATTAAACAAGGGAGAGAAACCACCGTGTTTTAGGCACTTTAAGACTCCGGGGTTTACTCTGGTGTGGAGGGAATGGAGCCACCTACTGGTGACTTATCTTTGAGCTGGATGTCAATATCTTCATGGTGACCACGATGGACTGAAAACCATATGGTTTTCCAACAGAATGTATCATTTCATTAGTATGGTCTTACAAAAGTAAAAGAATATTCTGTTGGAAAATGGATGCTCAGAGCCAGGCTTTAAGTTCTTGATCATGGAGCAAATTTGTGTGTGTGTGTGTGTGTGTGTGTGTGTGTGTAAACATGCATGTATTATATGAGGGGTCTTCAAAGATTCATAGAAAATGTATATTATGGAAAAATTACACAAGGATTTCAAAAGTTTTTCACCAAAATAAACATGCTTCAGTTCCATTTCACGTGAGCTTTTTGAAATCCTCTCATATGCACATACTTATGAGATGATTGCAGAAAAGAAAGAATGAATAATACTAGCTAAGTTCTAAAAAGAAACCTGCCTTTGTTGCTTTCTGATAGAGAGGACTTTGGAACTGGAACTTGGAAGAGCAGCTCCCTTGACAAGTTTGGTGTTTTTCTAGGTTCATAAAGTCAGATGAGCATTAGGACCCGCACTGGGGATGAGGACCTTTCCTTTCCACTGAGTGCACAGATCACCAGCCAGTGACTAGTGTGTGGTATATGCCCTCTGGTCAGCTCTGCAGCGGGACACAGAATGAATTGACCCAAAGTGTACTGTAGGAATTTAAATGGAGGTATAACCCAGCATATGGGATCAATGCTTTATGGTTAACTTAGTTTTAAAAGTTGAAACATTTCTGGCAAGAGTGTATTTTATGTTTATACATAAATGAATTTGGCAAGAAATTTAACAATGATCGTTTAGAAGTTTTTTTATTTGTTAAACCCTAATTTGAAATAAAAAGATGTTTAATCAAGAGATGTTAATCAATTATAATACTGACTTAAAGAGCCATTTGGTAAAGGAAAAATTAGTTAATTATAATAACAGGTTATTTTAAACCAAAAGAAAAATAGCTTTCTGCTAACGTAAAGTGATAATGTTTAAATTCATTGAATTCTCTATGCCCTGTTGCTAAATTACTTTAGGCTGTTTTTTCACATCTAATTTTTTTTAATCTTTTCTTTCTCTTTCTCTCTCTCTCTCTCTCTCTCTCTCTCTTTCTTTCTTTCAAGATTTATGTCACAGAGCATATGCACTTGCCAGAGACAGAGAGAGGGAAAGTAAGAAATCACCCTCAGGAAGACAGTCACATCACAATCCCTTCTCCTTCATTCTTCTCTTGGGATTTTTGACATGCATACATGCACCCAGATTTTCAAGCCACCAGGTCTGGGACTCAAACTGTAGTCACCTAGGGAGTCCAGTACCTTAAACACCATGCCACTTGCTGTTCCCTCACATCTAATTTCTGTTGAGGTTAGTTACTGCATTTGGAAGGACCTGTTCTTGTGTAGGAAGGGTAAATTTTAATAAAACCATACTTCCATGGTTTTTTAGAAAGCTTTCTAATCACATGTGATATAAGAAAATGAGAAGTCTCTAGTTCTTCTTACCCAATACACGCTAATACCCACGCACACATAGGTGCACACTGATACACACACCATACTTTTTAGGATCCCACCTACACATGCACACTCTGTCTGCTACACACTGCCACGTATGTGGTCCTACCCTTCCTCCCCCATACAAGCTTGTTGTTTAAGCTGACACATATACAAACATACCTCTTCTTTTTTTTTTTTTTTTTGGAGAAGTTTTTCGCTATAGGGCGCGTGCGCTCGCCAGACAGACAGAGAGAGACATAGAAACAGAAAGCGAGAAATCACCCCCCAGGGGGGATGGTCACGCCGCAATCCCTTCTCCTCCATTCTCCTCTCGGGATCTTGGGCACGCACGCACACGCGCCCGGCGTGAGTTGTAAGCCACCGGGTCCGAGACGCGAACCGCGGTCGACTACGTGGGAGTCCAGCGACATAGCCATTACGCTAACTGCTGGTTCCCATTTAAATTATTTTTTATTTAACTTTATTTATGTATTCATTCCAATTTGACTAGAGAGGGTTAGAATGAGAGTGAGAGAGAGAGAAAGAGAGAGAGAGAGAGAGAGAGAGCGAGCGAGCGAGCTACCAGGTCTGGGACTCGAGACGTCAGCCACGTGGGAGTCCAGTGCCCCTAACCACCATCCCACCTGATGGCCTCTTCTTGCTTAGGCCAGTACACCACACATCATGAAAATTTGTTTAGTCAAAACACACACACACTTTCTCAGGTGGACATACATGTATACAGACACTATCTTTCTCAGGCTGATGTACACACAATATACTCAGGCTGATATGCATGCATACCCATGCAGGCAGACACATAGCCAGTTGTATCTATACTCACATAGACCTATTCAGATCAGCTCATGTCCACAGAGAGTTACACACCCACATGCACACACATGTGTAAATGTAATGCTACCACATACTTGATTGAGCTGTGGCTCTTTCTTTTACCTCCTTACTGCTCTGTAGCCTGCTTTTAGTTTTTCTATCTTTGGTTTACATTATCTTGATCTTTGACTTAAAGGTGGGTGATTCAGACCAATTATTTCACACATGTGGAGTAAGATTAATGATTTTGATACTGGCTCATTTTTATTATTTGCATGTAGTTTAAGAAAAAGAACTTTATGAACCTACTCTGTTTTAATATGCAAAAAGTGAATGTTGAAGAGGAGATTATGTAAGTTGATGAGAAAATTACCTTTCATACAATTTGTTGAGGGTCAGATGAGAGATTGGCAAAAAATATATCATGAAATTCAAGTAAGAATTCTCTCTTTGCTGTTTTGCAGATAGATGTTTGTCTTGTGTCACTTTATTCTACTTTGGTAACTTGCTTTCTTTGATTATGATTATTGGCTAGTTAAGAATTACTATGTAACAGAATAGTAATACAGCTTAGTATTTCAATAGGAGACTGAATGAAAAGGTGGCTTGCCTTTTTGAAATTGAGAGGTTTCTGTTTGTGAATGTATGAGGACAGATATGTGTTATTTTTCTACTTTTAACAGAGTTGAAAATGCCCATTGTTCTTCATAGTGAAAGCTTCATTTGTGTGTGTAAAAGATTGGAAAGCACCATCTGGGACATGTCGTATGTTGTTTCTTCAAGAGAATCTGGAATTCATACTTCTGGGATTTTGTTACTAATGAAGAAGAGAAAAGGGGAGGAAGTCTTCCAAGAGTTACACCAGTCCTTTGGTGCATTTCTTGTAAAAAATTGAACTAAAACAAGAGGCTAGAAATTAGAGCTCAATACATTCTATCCTGAAGGGTACCACTGATATTTCTAAAATTTCCTATTTAAAAATCATGAGCTTTTAATTAGATATCCAACTCATGCATATTTATGTTTATATGTTGGCTCTGCACGAAAAGTACTTAAAGTCAAGAGCCTGGAGTAGACCACCTTGCAAATGACTGAGTACAGGGAAGAGGCACAGAGACTGAACCTTGGAGGACTTTAATACTTATAATCATCATATAAAGTGGCACCAGCAAGTTGAGTCTAAGTAGAGTCAACAGTATAGTAGAAGGACTGAAAGAGTGGCATGCAAGAAGTCAATGAATTATGATTTTCAAGGAAGACTTCCTAAATGTTGTGTATGTTGATAAAATATCAAATAACATGAGTATTATAAATCGACCACTGGATTTGCAAATGTAGTATTTGTGACCTGGTTTAGGGCTTGATTGGCACTGAATGAGTCAAAGGATCTGAAATGATGACTCAAGAAATCAAGATATGGCCTAGAGATATTCATAGAATTGTTTTCTCTGATAAACAATATAGGAACTGCATGTGCTTTTCCAAATTAAATTATTTCATTATATTCATATGTATTTGAAAAATTAGAAATCCCAGGACAATGTAATACTTTTATGTTTTTAAAAGTTTTATTTATTTTTGGGGATAGATAGAGATAGAGAGGAAAACACTATTATCAGGTCCCATAGCATGATCCTACCTCGGCCTTCCTTACCAGTGGGATCATGGGTGCACATGCCCAGGGTGTAAACGTTAACCAGGGAATGAAACCCATTTCTTCCATACAGCTCTAGCATTGTTTGAGTAGCATATTACCACTGAACTAACAAGTCAATGTATTTCCACTATTTTTTAATTAGCTGTCTCTTCATTTTCCTTTCATAATCATTATTTTTCTCAGATTTCTTGCTTGACCACCTTCTGCTATGTCATTCTGAGCTGATGACTTAGGTGGTAAAAGTTGACAGCTATGAGTTCCATGAATATCAAGTTATATTGTTCCAGTTACCAGCATGTAAGTCTGTCTATATTTGCTGTTATGCAATGCCTTCTCCTCCCAGCTATCTAAGGAAAGATGTTCTTCCTGGTTAAATCTCACCACCCATTCTCTTGTTGTCCTTCTCCCCCAGGATCTTTGTCGCGTTTATTATCCCTTTCTTTTAAGCCTTTGCCTTCTCTCTATTATTTCTTGCAACTGAGATATGTTTGTTCATAGTTCTCCCATGTTAAAACACAGGCTTTCTCAAATTCTTATTCCCATCTAGCTATTAATAGAATAAAATAAGAGAGACATACTGTATTTTTGAAATACGAAATAATGAAGGAAACAATAATCACCCCTAATCCTGCTTCTCAGAGACGCCCATCGTGCTTGTCTCCTTTCTGTTTTTCCTATTTGCATTTTTACTGATGAGGATCTGACTATAAAATTTGAAGATGTAAAATCTTCTGTTCTTTTTTGTATAACATTATACTGTAACACTTTCCACATGCCATTACGCGGTTTTGTAAATGACTTAAGTGGCGGGAGCAGTCGATGCATTGGTATTGTGGTGATACTGTGATTTATATGTTCATTAGTTTGTAGGACTTTTTACCTAGTTTCTATTTTCAGTGTAAATAAATAAAACTAGGATGAATACCTTTGTCTATAAATCTTTTACTACATTTAAGCTGTTCTAGGCTAGAGTGAAGAAGTTGCTGAGTCAAAGGATATATACTGTTTTATGGATTTTGTTCGATACGGCCAAATTTCTGCCTGCTGGGAAGCCTCAGCTCCCTGTTTCCTCAGGAGCTTTTCAACTTCGAGGGCTTTAAAAAGTTATTCCTTTAGGAAACATTTCTTGCTAATTTAATAGTTGAGCAAGCGTTCTCTCATTTTTTAAAGTTACAGTTATTTGATTACTACAGGTGAAAAATCATGTTTTCATTAGTCATTGTTTTCTTTTATGAATTTTTTCCACATGGTCTCTGTCCATTTTTCATAACCACCAAGCACATGTACCATAAGCCCTTTGACATTGTGAGTGCGAGTGTGGGTGTGAGTGTGGGTGTGGGTGTGGGTGTGGGTATGGGTGTGTATTTATTAGTTTTTATAACCTACTATTTGTCTGAAAACAGTTCTTTTTGTCCTGTCTGTTCTTATGATATTAACTCCCTCTTTTAATTATCATGTCATTGCACTGTGTCTTGATACTGAGAGAACAAATCCCCTCACTGCTTTTTTCTAAGCATTCTTATAATACATCTTTGTTCTTCTAGTTGAATTTTAGAACCAGGAGCTTGAAGTAATTTCTTTATGTTTCTTTTTTTTTTTCTTGGAGAGGTTTTTTGTTTTTTTTTTTGTTTTTTGTTTTTGCTATAGTGCGTGTGTGCTCGCCAGACAGACAGAGAGAGACATAGAGACAGAAAGCGAGAAATCTTTAGTTTCTTGAGTAAGACATACTGAATAAATGCCATTCATTTTTTTCTTGATAATTCAAGGCCATAATTATTTAAAAATCAACAGAAATACTGAAGCATTCTCGTGAGTTATATAGACATGATAGATTTTTTTGCTTGTGTTGCAGGTGGCTCTGGATTATTCGGCTTTCCAAATTTCTGTGATAAATTTGCATCTTTTCCATATCTCCTTTACTGCTACTCTTAGACGTTATGCCTATCCTTTTTAAAACAACTTCCACCAGTACAGAAATAATTTGATTAAAATGTTTATTATTCTAGGTAAAACAAGACTAAATAATTGATCGCTTGCCTTGTATTTCAGTTATTCTTGGCTTTTTTCTATTTATCTTCTGCCTTGGCCATCCATGGTTCATGTGATTTAGATTGCCTTTTTTTTTTTTTTTTGAGAGGTTTTTGCTATAGGGCGCATGTGCTCGCCAGAAAGAGAGATAGAGAGACAGAAAGCGAGAAATCACCCCCCGGGGGGGGGGGGGTGGCCACGCTGCAATCCCTTCTCCTCCATTCTCCTCTCGGTATCTTAGGCATGCACACACATGCGCCCAGCATGAGTTTTAAGCTACCAGGTCCGGGACGCAAACTGCAGTCGACTACATGGAAGTCCAGCGACATAGCCATTACGCTAACTGCTGGTCCCTAGATTGACATTTTAATGACTGTGGTTAGGTGCAATTAGGTGTTTGCAAATGAATATAAAGATATATGAATTTGGACCAGCTATAAAGATAATGGGGCATATCTCAATGGCAAGAAATACAAAGAAAAGAGAACTTTATTCAAGCCTGGAGTTCTCTTCATGAGGCAGAATTCTTCACATGCCAGACTTCATCTGTTCTTCCGTGTAAGTTCATCTCAAACTTTGTATTTAGAGTACTACTTATCTGAAAACTTAGACGGTGGATTATGAATGCACAGAGTACTGGGTCCATAAACATGTACTAGGACACAAAGTGATGTGTATGTGTGTGTGTAAGCCTCTTACCTTTGGGTATGGTAGAGACATTAATCATAGCTTGACAGTCATCAGCCTGATTCAAAATGATTAACCGTGAATGTTTTCTCTTCTGCATGGATGAGAAACTACTAGCTCTCTATTTGAAGGTGTTTAAAAACATATTTCAGTCATGACTTTCATCTGTTGTTATCTGTCTGTGGCATGCTTTACCAGGGTAGGACAAATACTTCACTAGTATTTTAATAAATATATCATCTTCCAGTTAATCATGATACATGTTTTGATATTCTTCTTTGTTGTTTTATACAAACCTGTGATTATTGCTGTAGTAGAAACAATTTATTTTGTTAAATATTTTGTTAAACAATTTATTTTGTGAAATCTCTAAAGGCAGACAGAACTCTTCAAAGTTCCGGGCCTAGACATAGTAACAGACACTCCTATAAATCTATGTGTCTCAATAAAGGATTTCAACGGAATACATGTAAACCTTTTCAGTCATTATTTTGGGAATGTTCTCTTTTATACCACACATCATTTGTTTTATATTTTATTATGAAATAATTTAAATATAGAGACAAGTATGTAAACTAACTTATCAGCATACACCTGCCACTCAGTTTTATTAAATCTTAACATATTGACTTGAGCTGCTTTTTGGATTTGGTTTTGAAGCCAGCACTGAATTGCAGTTATAGCTGAAGTGCCTTTATGCCTCTCTCCAGAGGTAACCCTGACTTTAAATAAAGTGTTTATCATTTCCATTCTTAAGTGTATACATTACTATATATGTATGTGTCATTCAAGAATCATATATAATATTATAAATTTCTTTTGAGAGATTTTTGCTATAGAGTGTATGCGCTAGTCAGAAAGCAAGAAATCAACCCACTGGTGGATGGTGACACTGCAACACCTTCTCCATTCTCCTCTCAGGATTTTGGGCATGCACAAACATGCACCTGGCATAAGTTTAAAGCCCCAGGTCTGGGACTTGAACTGTGATTGACCATGTGGGAGTCCAGTGCCTCAACCAGTACGCCACCTGCTGGTCCTGATATAAATATTAGATCATTGGGAAAGTCATGATTTTTTTTTTTAACTTTATTTATTTATTTTTGTTTTTAATTTGCCTGGGGGGAGAGAGAGAGAGAGAGAGAGCAAGCAAGCTGCCAGGTGGGACTTGAACTGTGGTCAGCCATGTGGGAGTCCAGTGCCCTTAACCACCATGCCACCTGCCAACCCTCATGATGTGTTTTTCTGTGCCAAAATGCATCATGACTTTCCTGATGAGCTAATATTTTTCATGCTGTATAACTTTATGTAAATGTAGCCCACTGTATCATTCTTCAACTTACTTTTTAAATTTGACATTATTGTTTTAGGATTTATCTATTATGAAGCCAGTAATTACAATTTATTCATTTCTCCTGCTAAATGGTATTCCATAGTGTGACTATGCAAAATTTATCTAGTATTTCATTTATAGACACTTTATATATATATAATTGTAAATACAGGTATATTTTACCATATATTTGCCATCACACACATGGTTAAAATGAGCATTTATTTACTTATTTCCTTGGCAAATACTTTCTCTATCATATAAAAGGTCTTTAAAATGTCTATGGAATATGTCTCTTATGAAAAAAATTATATATGTTTCAAAAATTGTTTTTGCACCAAAACAAACTTATACTTTAATTTCATTTCCCATGAACTTTTTGAAATGCTCTTAAACATACCTGGACTGCTGCATCATAGGCTCTATGTGTAAACTTCCATTTTAGTTTAAACTGGCTAATAACACCTGGAATTGTTTGTACCAGGTTATAAGCTCTCTATAAGAGTATATGCTGACATTGCTCCATTCTTAAATAATTGTCATTAGACTTGTAAATGTTTTGCCATTCTTCATATAATATGAAATCCTATGTTGTGACTTTGCATTTCCCTGACTACTAGTGTGATTGAGCTTCTTTTCTTTTTCTTTTCTTTTTTTTTTGGAGAGGTTTTCGCTATAGGGCGCGTGCGCTCGCCAGAAAGACAGAGAGAGACATAGAAACAGAAAGAGAGAAATCACCCCCCAGGGGGGATGGTCATGCCGCAATCCCTTCTCCTCCATTCTCCTCTTGGGATCTTGGGCACGCACGCACACGCGCCTGGCATGAGTTTTAAGCCACGGGGTCTGGGACGCGAACCGTGGTCGACTACGTGGGAGTCCAGCGACATAGCCATTACGCCAATTGCTGGTTCCCGAGCTTCTTTTCTTATGTAATGTGTTTAAAGCCAATATGACTTAGGTTAAGAACAGGGCACTGGGTGTCAGCATGTGGAGTAGTGGTTAAGGCACTGGACTCCCATATGTCTACTGCGGTTTGAGTCCTGGACCTGCGGGCTTGAAACTTATGCTTGGTATATGGAGGTACATGCTCAAAATCCCAAGAGGAGAATGGAGGAGAAGGGATTGTGGCGTAGTCATCTTGCTTTTTCTCTCTCTGTCTCTCCATGGAGTGCTCATACTCTATAGTAAAAATTTCTTTAAACAAATAAACAAACAGGATCCTGCAGACAGATAGCTTGGATTTATGTTCTGACTCTTCTGGGTGACTGTGGGCTCATCACCATTTTATGGATTATTGCTAAAGTAGGCATAATTATTATATATACACTATGAGGTTGTTGTATTCTATGAGGATCTCTTAAAACTTTGTCCAGCTTGGGACCAGCAGTTAGCGTAATGGCTGTGTCACTGGACTCCCATGTAGTCGACTGCAGTTTGTGTCCTGGACCCGGTGGCTTAAAATTCACACTGGGCATGTGTGCGTGCGTGCCCCCAAGATCCTGAGAGGAGAATGGAGGAGAAGGGATTGCGGTGTGTCCATCCCTCCTGCGGGGTGATTTCTCGCTTTCTGTCTCTCTGTCTCTTTCTGTTTGTCTGGCGAGTGCACGCACCCTATAGAAAAACAAAACAAAACAAAACAAAACAAAACAAACTTTGTCCAGCTTTAAGTAAAATGCTGTTATAAAACATCACCAAAATATGACTAAGTGGTGTTCAAAAATTCATCTAAGGTAAAATAGTAGGTTACATTATTGAAAGGTTAATGGCTGCAATACATGTAATCTGGAAAGACTGGGATGGACAATTTCTAAAGATTTGGGGACTTTGCTTTCTCCTGCCTATCTCCCTGCTTTAGGTACATTATCCCCGGGGGTTTCCCTTATGCAAATAGCTTGTTTATCTTCCTGTTCATTTTGTGTTGGATTATTTGTTTTCATCCTTGATTAGTAGACATTCTTTATATATTCTGATAAATTTCTTTTCCCAGTCTCTGTCTTGTATTTTAATATTGTTTATAGTATTTTTTGTCTGTTTGTACATAGTTTAAAAAATTTAGGATGGCAAAATTTAGCCATCATTTTCTTTTTTCCTTTCCTTTCCTTTCCTTTCCTTTCCTTTCCTTTCCTTTCCTTTCCTTCTTTCCTTTTCTTCTTTCCTTCTCTTCTCTTCCCTTCTCTTCTCTTCCCTTCTCTTCTCTTCTCTTCTCTTCTCTTCTCTTCTCTTCTCTTCTCTTCTCTTCTCTCTTCTCTCTTCTCTTCTCTTCTTCTCTCTTTTCTTTTTCAGTTTTGCTATCAGACACTTATGCTCACCAGAGAGAAACAGAAAGAGACAGGGATGGAAGTAACCACCGTTTCCTCCCAAGAAAGGCTAACCTTCTCCTATAGTCTCCTTGGCCCTTTTGGACACATGCACATATGCTTGATGTGATTTTCAAGACACTGGGTCCAAGACTTGAACCATGCTGTTAGCCATATGGGATCCAGTGTCTTAACTTGCATGCCACTTGCTGTCCCAATAATCATTTTCTTAATGGTTTGTACATTTTATATCGGGTTTAAGATTTTTTCCCCCCATAAACCAAGCTGTTAAGACATTCTCCTATATTTTGTCCTAAATGTTGTAAAGTTTTATGTTTAAGTAAAGTTCTCTTGGTAATTTATTATTGTGTCTAGCATAAATTAGAGGCTAATTGTTCAAGCACTATTTGTGGTCTTGTTTTGGTGGCTTCTTTGTCTATTTGTGATATGAAATGACACTGTCATCCTTACTATGTCTCTTTAATAGGCGGAGGAGGAGGGGGAAGAGTAGAAGAAGAGGGAGATGAAGAGGAGGAAAAGGAGCAGCCAGCTCTTGTCTAAGTTTCATTGAATGTCAGGCATCCTTCTATATGTTTTACATATTACAACCCATTTAATCCTTAAAAGGAATCTATGAAGGGGGTACTCTCATGATTTATATTTAATAAATAAGGAAACCATAGTTATTTTATTATCTCTAAGATTTCTGTGTCTGAGTAAGCTCAGCTGGGTTCATGGTGATGTCATTTGGGACTTGATTGGGCTGGACTGTCTAAGATGTTTTATGCACAGGCTGAGAGTTGGTGCTGGCAAAGGTTGAGTGCTAATCTGGGTTATTTTTAACCAGTATGTCTTGGTTCTTCCCCATGAAACCTCTCCCATGTGGCATGGATTTCCTCAGGATAGTGGCTAAGTTCCACCACTCAGAAAGTGTAGGCTGGTAATCCTTTTAAGGACTGTCCTTAAGATTCTCAGAATGTCTCATTCACTTCATTCCATATTTCAAGTCAATCCTAAGACCCGATTCTACTGGGAGGCATGGCATTGTGCCCTTTTAGTTAGAAAGGTGGAATGAGCATACTGGACTGGAGGAATTGTTGGAGTTCACCTCTGAAAACTATCATAACTCAGAAAGAGAAACTTGTTCTTAAAGTTTAAGTGATGAGAAGATCTTCCAGAGAGAATTAGGGAAAGATCTCACTGAGACATGAAGGTATGTTTGGATAGGAGTTTTGTGCTGTTGAGTTAGAAGGGATAAAATTGACAAGGAATTTTAGAAATAGTAAGGCAACGATAGCTAAAATTAATCAGTTTCTCACGGTGTACCAGACATTCTTGCCCTGTGAATGAATTATTTCCATTATCCTCATAACAATCCTGTGAAGTAGCTGTTATTGAACCAAAGTAGGTATGGACCAGGAATAGCTAGCTGCTCACCAACAGGGAAGCCAAACTGACTCACAGGAAGTTTTTAGGAGGAAGGCTTTATCATGGGTGACATCATCCAGGAGACATCTAAGAGTACTCAAAAGGCTGTCTCCCCAAATGTGTACAAAGATGGCTTCTATAAAGACTTTCTGGCCAAGTTTTCAACCAGGACCATATATGCAAAGGAAGAACTGAAATTTGTGCAGCTCTGATTGGTCAACTTAAGTAGCAATCTCATTGGCCTGTTTTTGAAATGGATACTGTTCTGATTGGTCACTTTGCTACAGCCAACATCCATACTTCTTTCTGCAATGATCTTTCAACCTTAGATCACTGTCTTCCCTGTGCATGAACCCTGAAATCAAACCCACAGAACAGCAATCAGCACCAGGTCTTTGACATCCTGTTTAGTTCTGGCTGGTTACATAGAGATTGCTGTTATCTCAATTTTGGGGAAAATAACTGAGATATGGATAAGTTAAATAACTTGCACATGGTCACACACCTGGTAAACATCAGAGCAACATTTGAATACAAGTTAATATGTTCTTTGGTGATTAGTTCCCCAACCACTTCACTATATAGGTTCTCGTATATTATAAAAACATGTGTATGCCATATTACTTACTACCTATGGCTGGTGTGTGTGTGTGTGTGTGTGTGTGTGTGTGTGTGTGTGTGTGTGATATTAGAAAAGTTAGGCTCAGAACTAGCAGATAGAGTACTGGTTACATCGCTGGACTCCCACATGGCTGACCACAGTTTGAAGCCTAGACCTGGTGTCTTGAAACTCATGGCAGGTGTGTGTGCCCAAGATCCTGAGAGGAGAATGGAGGAGAAGGGACTGTGGCCTGGTCATTACTGCTGGGGATTGATTTCTCACTTTCCTTCTCACTGCCTCTCTTTCTCTCCAGCCAGTGTATGTGCCCTAAGGTAAAAACCTCTACAAAAAACAAACAAACAAACAAAAACAGAATGTTAGGTCTAATTAGAAGCTGGAGTGATTTCACTAACATTCTAATTGTTGTATTCCTAACACTGGTCCAGGTTTTCCAGGAGCCGTTGAATCTAGGAATCCCTCAGATTTTGATAGTGGCTCCATGATTTCAGATCTTGGTGAAATGAAGAGGTTTTGTTTATCCTGGGTACATGTTCTGGCAACGTGGAAGGTAATGCAAGTGGAAAAGGTCAATCCTAAGAGACAGTGATGACAAACTGGATGATCAAATCCTCTCTTTGGGAATCTTTGAATGAAATATACAGAGAGACAGAAAAGTAGTTAGAAACAGAAGCAGAGTAGGGATAAGAAGACTGGTGTTGCTTAGTTGCTAGAGCGTCCTTACATCCCATGTGACATTCCAATTTTGAACTCATTTTTATCACTCTAAGTATGAGTCGAATTGTGCTTGAGGTTTTGTGCAGTCTGATTATATGGTGGAAAAACCTATCTTTCTTATTTGCAAATGTAGCCCTTAGTCCATCTTCATTATGTGGCATAACCTGAATGAATCCTCATCTTATAATTAAATGAGCCCAACTAATAAAGACATGTGTTTCTATCAGATGCTCTCTTATGCGTTGTATTATAGCTATATGTCTATATCTCTATATATAGTTTATGTTTAGTCACTATAGATCTTTACAGTGTACAACATGGTTTCTGTCAGCACAAATACAGTGCATATCAGTCAAGACAAAGTCATTACCATATACATTATCATCGGCAAATAACTTTTCCTTCTTTATGTCAAGTAAATGTATTTGTTTGTTTTCCCCCGTTCCCCTCTCTCCCTCTCCCTATTACTCACTCCCAATACCTCCCTCTTAGGACAACAGCTGAGCCTCTTTGCATCAGGACTATCCTTTTTAGATCCTTTGCAGGATCTAGTCCAGGGTTTTGTACTCAGCAAATGCTAAATTGATATTTGCTGATTGAGTGTTTGATCTTTTGGGATTTTCAACATGTATGTTGGTCTTGGTCCAGTGATGATAATGTGCAAAACACCATGCACAGTTTATAAATCTCATTTTATAATATTTGTGCTTCTACCTCTGAACTCTTCCATTAATTAGAAACAACATTTGTCTCAACATTTTTAAGCTTTGAAAATAATTTCATGTAAACAGATGATGTTTACATTAATAATTTTTTTTTAGATTTAAAAAGATCTTTGTTCAAGCATCAGGCATACATATATATGCATTAGTAAATACGCTCTTGGCATTTTATTGCTTCCCATGAACAGGAGTAATAGCCATTTGGATTTCACATTGGACCATGTTGATTATTTTTTCTATTTTTTTTGTTAAGTGAGATGAAACACGATTTTAGAAATATTTATGTTTACTAAAAGTGTATTACCTTAGAAGACATATGTCCTATGTCACAAAGATGAATTTCTTGAATCATTTATAATACAGACCATGATGAACAACAGGGTCCAGAGCCAGACTCTCTGGATTTGCATTTCCGCCAAATCATGCATGATTTTAGGCAAGTCGTTTAAATACTGTAGGCTTCAATTTCTTTATCTATTATGAGAATGATTAAACTGTCTCCATCACGAGAATATTCTTAAGATTGAATGAGTCAACTGTTGGGTGAATTATTTCACTGTTGTGAAGCAAACATAGTGAAGTAAACTGGCTCATAGTCAGAGCTGTATAAATAAGGGTAAGCTGTTGTTTTGTCATCGATGTTGTGTTATTTACTGTTATTTGCTAAGATCTGAAAAGGCATTTTCTGGGATGGCCTGATTGCCTAGTTGTTAAGAGAGCCAGATCCCACATGACTTACCTGGCCCTGGCAGCTTGAAAAACACACCAGGCACATGTGCATTAGTGTCCAAGGTCCTGACAAGGTGGAGGTGGAAAAGGGGTTGTGGTATGACTGTCCCCCACTGTGGGGTGCATTCTCCCTCTTTCTCTTTCTCTGTCTTGTCTTCAGTCTCTGTCAGGCATACCCTCTGGCAGTTAAGAAAACAAAAACAAAAACAAAAACAAAAACGAAAACAAAAACAAAAGCGTGGGGAGGGCACATTTTCTTTTTAGCTCCGTTTGACTGGTAGGTTTATTGACCCAATCTTTTGGGTAGCAGTAAAAGAAGCAGAATGTCACATCTTACAATAAGCAGCACAGTACTGAGGAGAACACTCTCAAGACTCCTTTCCAGTCACTTCACCTTCCAGAAATTCTCCTCAGATTTGTACATTGTAAGCAGACCTGTTTGAATCAATATCATTCTGCTTCAAATAGCTGTACCATTCTAAAGTATCAGAGTGTGACATAAGGTAGAACTATGGAATCACTGTAGCAATACTTGGGGAATGATTTTTCTGAGATTTAATTTGTGCAAAAAATTCATCAACACATCTCCAACAACACAAATTCTTCCAAGACAGATGGCAACTGTTTTAAGGTTGATTTCATGATTCCGATTAGGACTGTTTTAATTTCATCATTGGACATTTCAAAATAAGAATGAGTTGTAAGGTAAATTATAATCTAAAAGAAGCCCTTCTGTTAAAATATAGAAAGCAAAATATGAATTTGAGAGGGGGAAGAGATCACTGTTGTAAAAGGAGCTGGGGATATTGACAGAAGAGGTTTGGAGATAGGTGAAGTTAAGGAATGTAGCAAAAAAAAAATAAATAAGAGTATGATTTAAAATGATGAATTACATAAAGGAACATTTCCAACAGGATGCATAAGGAAGCATGTGAAGAGGGCTGCATATTTTAAAGATTGGAATAAGCAGTGCATATTTGGAGGGTCTCAGAGTATATAAAGAGATCTGCTTAGCATGGCAGCCAGCTGCTCACCTCTCATGATGGAATAAGAAGGAATGTGCTTAAGCTGAAGTGTAAGGGATTTTGGTTAGGCTTTCTAAATAATAAAGATGGTTAAACATTGATTTGATTTGTGTTATCTCAACCTTGGTGATAATGAAAATGGCTTAACAGCTAATCAGCCAGAGATGTTCTCATGGAAAGACAGAGTAATAGATCCATGGCCCCTTATTAACTACAATTTGGCTTGCTTTATGTTTTACTATTTCAGAGTGATTTCTTACCTGAAAGTATACACTTTCTCTGGGGCCCTTTCTTCCACCAGCCTTCCCCATTGTTTCCTATAGATGCTTTATGATTTTATATATCACCGTTTTCCATTCCTCAGTTTCTCTTTGGTGCTGCATTAGAGGACTTCTCCTCAGGTCAATGATAGACTTCCTTTTAAAAACATATCCTAAAAGTAGAAGGGACCAGCAGTTAGCATGATGGCTATGTCGCTGGACTCCCATGTAGTCGACTGCGGTTAGAGTCCCAGACCTGGTGGCTTAAACTCACGCTGGGCGCATGTGCGTTCATGCCCAAGATCCCGAGAAGAGAATGGAGGAGAAGGGATTGCAGTGTGGCCATCCCCCCTGGGGGGTGATTTCTCGCTTTCTGTCTCTCTGTCTTTCTGGCGAACACATGTGCCCTATATAGCAAAAAACTCTCAAGAAAAAAAAAAATCCTAAAAGTGGAATATATAATTGACTCATTCCATTATTCTGGTGAAATTGTATGAATTCTTACATGCCAGGCACTGTGCTCATCCTAGAGTTTCAAAGTTAAATAGGGCATCATTTCCGTTCTTTTTAAATTTACAATTTAATGGATGAAAGACAGACATGTTTACAATAAGATGCCCGAAATGATATAATAGAAATGGGATGTGATATCTTAGTACAGAGAAAGGAGTAGTAACTTTGTTTTGGAAGGGTGTGTATATCCACAAATGTGCCAGCAATCACCATCCTTAGATAAAGAGAGTTACTGGAGGCATTAATCGTTGGGTCCAATCTCTAGTTAAGGTCCAGAAAAATCTGGTCTAAAGCTCTGGGGATTGCTTCTGACCACCCTTGATCTCTGTGGCTCAAGTCCTTTGCTGGCAGCTACTTCCAACAGTAATCTCATGCCATTGAAGAGAAAGTATGAGTTTTGGTAGACACGTACCTATGTCTAAGCACATTATCCCCTGAGAATATTTTGAGATTAAATTAGGTAATAAAGCCAAAAGTACCTAGCAAGAAATACTCAAGAAATATGTATTATTATAAGGAAGGGAAGAATTCCAAATGAAATGAGTATATTTTATTTGGATTCTGATTAGAACATACCGACTCTTAAGTGACTTTTTTTTTTTTTTTTTTTTTTTTTTTTTTTTGGAGAGGTTTTTTTCTCTATAGGGCGCGTGCGCTCGCCAGACAGACAGAGAGAGACATAGAGACAGAAAGCGAGAAATCACCCCCCAGGGGGGATGGTCACGCCGCAATCCCTTCTCCTCCATTCTCCTCTCGGGATCTTGGGCACGCACGCACATGCGCCCGGCGTGAGTTATAAGCCACCGGGTCCGAGACGCGAACCGCGGTCGACTACATGGGAGTCCAGCGACATAGCCATTACGCTAACTGCTGGTTCCCTTAAGTGACTATTTTGAAGCAATTTGGAAACTGATTATGAACTAAGTAACAGATGAGATCAGGAACCATTGGCAATTTCAGTATGGTGGAAATAACACTGTGGTTATATTTGTTAAAAAAAACGTCTGTGCTTTTTAGAGATATACGATGAAGTGTGCCTAAAGTCTAAGATTTATTTTAAAACCCTTCTGCAAAGGCATAAGGGGAAGATGATGTAAATGTGGCAAGTGCTTGATGTTACGTCTGAATGATGGGTAGCTATACCATCGTATTTGATTTTCATATGTGAGCTTAGGCATAGCCCTTAAGAAATACAATCCCTAATGCAGATTTTTGTCTAAAAGCAAACAGGGAAGTAGATTATTTAGCTTCATTACAAACAGGAAGCTTGTTCAGAGTTTTTTGGCAAGAATGTGTAATTTAACTGTATATGATTTATAATGTTCAAAAAAGGCATCTTTGAAGATAGTTGCTTTTAATGCAGCATTATACATTTCTTATTTATTCCTGTTGCTTCATAATTTGTAGAATCACATTCAAAGATCATATAGTGTAATATACTTTTTTAAATGAAGTTCATGCCTATTAAAAAATTTTAAGAGAGAAAATGATTAATTTTAGTGTTTTATTTTCCCTTAACATAAAATATAGATACATTTTCTCTCCAACTTAGATTATGTAAAAGCTTTGGAGATGAATTTTCAGAAATGAGTTTCTGTCTGAAGATGTATTTTCTGTGTTGAATAATCAGAGTTGGAATTAAAAGTCACTTGAGATTAGCAGGTTGCTTTTTTTTACCCCCAAAAATGTTTTATCTGCTTTCAGAGTTTTAGCTCTTGGATGTCAGATTAAAATTCTGAAGCATGTTCGATTCATCGCCGAACTGAATGTCAAATCCAAAGACAGATATTTATAACTGAGTTCTGTTCAGGCAAAAACTCAGTTTCCAGATTGCAGCTTGGATGATTGCAAAGCTCTCATTCTCAGTCGATGTCGCCATCATTTTAAACAAACAAATTAAAGCTTTCAGATTGGATTTTTAGCAGACTAGCCATTTAATTCCATTTATTATGCTTTCTAGTTGCAGAGTGCTTTGGGGTTTATATGATGCTTTCAAATAATTATTTATCTCTCAATAATACTCTGGCATTTGGTAATGTTATCTCCACTCAGCAGATGAGAAAATTGAAATTCTATGAAGTGAAATGACTTGCCTAAAGTCACTCAGCTTGTTAGCAGCTTAGCTAAGATTTCTGCTCAGTTCTTCTGACTCCTGATTTTTTTTCCATTATACAATTTCTGTTATAAATTTCTGCAGGTCAGAGGCTGAATAAAGGAAAAATCTTACTTATAAGCATCTTAGACCTCTTTCCATATAAATATTTCATGGTTTTAATTAATGGGCTATTTATTTGTTCTTGCATTGTCTAACGGGCAGAAGAGAACTCATACTAATCTTTCTGGTGAGTTCCATGTAAAGGAAAACAGCACCTGCTCTAGCAATCAGTGATACCTTAACATTGATACCTTTAGTGAGGTCCTGAAGTTTGCTTCTATAATTAGATGGGTCTTTAAACATGAAGCAGGACACTTTTTTCATTAGACTCCGTTGGTGAATCTCATATGAATGACAATGTCTGCTTATCATTACGTTAATTTAAGTAGCATAAACGATTATTTAAATGTAATCATTGAGGGCAGTTTTATGACGCAGAACTTTGGAGTGAAATAAGCCAGACAAATAAATTTATCTATGATATACTAACCACTGTCACCATCATCTGAGAAGGGAATGTGTTCATTTATATTAAAAAATAAATTGGCTTTTGGCCAGCCTCAGTGGTGCAACAATAATGCAATACTCCACAATGCTGAAGCTTTGAGCCCCATGGTCTCCCTATACATGCTGGGCATGTGTGTGTGCCGTGATACTGGCTAACTGAGGCTAGAGGAGGACTGCAGCATGAAGACCCTGTTGGGGACATCCATGTCTGTATCTCCTTCTGAAGAAACAAATAAATAAAATTTAAGATAATAGAATGGATGAGCTACTAACTATGTAATTATTATTGATAATATATTATTATAAAGGACAGAATAGTATAGCTGAGTATAGCTTTTTTGGGGGGTTGTAGGTGTGACTTGGAATAACATAATATTTTAAATAATTATAAAACAAAATTAAATGTAAAAATTAATTTTTAGAAGTCAAAAGCAAAAGTGAAGCAAATAGCCTAACTTGTAACAAATTGGTGGTCTAACCACAAGGAAAAGAATTTTTTAGAGCTTTAAACTATAACAATTTCACAATACATACCTAGGGATAAATACTGTATGAATAAACAAAATATAAAAAGAATTTGAATTATTTACAGTGAGTGTATTTTTAGAGTTAGTAATCATATAGTGATCCACACACTAGTATTGTGAGATAAAGCAGATGAGCAATTAAGTTGATGTCCTTGAGAACTGGAGATTTGGACATTCAAGAGGAAGGTAAAGATGAACATCAGTGAAGATGAATAATGTTAATAGAAATCTTATAGTACTAAATTTGAATTATAATGTCAATATGAATTTGAAATATATAATACATTTGTAATATATAAATATATGTATATATAAATGTATCATAAATGTACTGTATATAATATATAAATGTATTATATTTGTGTATATATATGTGTGTGTGTGTGTGTGTGTGTGTGTGTATAGTATTTGCTAGCTCCACTGAAAAGGCCAAGACACAATGGCTAATTGTATAGCAGTGAGCACCTCTAGCCATCAAACTATGGTATCTAAATAAAATTTCTCACTAAAAGGGAAATGGTTGATTCTAGGACTAGGGCAGAAAATAGACAAAAGATAGAAAGCAAGAAATCTATAAAAGTTATTAGACTGATGAAAAAAGAACTCAGGACCCAAGTAGGCTCTTATTAACCAAAGATAGAACAATTGATCATCAATTAGAATAATTTCTATAATAAGTTAAAACACATCAGCTATGTTAAAATCAACATGTTTATAATGATTCTTTTTGAAAAGACCCCTCAATAGCCACTTGCGGAGGATTCTGGTGAACATGACTCAGTTATTTGAAATGAAGGGTAAAACGTGAAGCAATTTCCCTGTCTTTTCTGTATATACTCTACCTCAAGATAATAAAGAATGGATTAAAGGGTTTTCTTTGTTTAGGAGTACAGTAGCTTCTGAATGAAGAATGGATGACAGAATTAAAATACTATCATTTTGCAATAACTGATTGACATAACAACCACCAAAGCAGCTGCTAATGTCACAAAAAGAAATAGAAGACGGCATTGCGTGCCTTCTAATGAAAGTCCTGCAACTTATTCATGACAAAGATTAGATTCCCAATTTGATTAAGGCTCTAGATTGACTGCTAGTTTTTAGAAAGAAAAGAAAAAACAAAAGAATACATTAAATATATCAATAAAATCTAGCCTGTGGAAAACGCTTAAGTACCAACAGCCAGGTTTCTTCCACAATTTGAAAAAAAAAAAAAAAAGTGAAGAGTAATTATAGACTAAAATGATCTTAAGGACATATCAACTAGTTGCAATATTTAGACTTTATTCAAATCCTGATTAAACAAACAAACTGTTAGAGAAAACATGCAATTGGAGAAATTTAAACACTGACTGGATATTTGATAATATCAAGGAATTACTATTAACTTTTAAAATATGTTAACATTATTATGTAGTTAGTATTATTATTATCTTTTTTGAGAGTGAAAGCAAGTTTATTAAGGAAAGCGTACAGAGGGACTATTCCATTGGTGGAGCAGCCCTGTAGGAGGTGGGTGAACAGTTTCTCTCCAAGAAAGGAATAGAACCGTTACCTGGAAGGAAAGATTCAAGGGCTACCCCAGAGGCAGGGAAGCCCTGAATATGTTCTTTATTTTTGTTTTTGTTTTTCCACATCTTTTAAAGACACACTGAAATATTTATGAATAAAATAACTTTGTTTTTGAAATTTGCTCCAAAATAATCTGGGAGGTCAGGGAATAGAAATGAAATATATTGATAATTGTCAAAACTGGGAAAGAACTACACCATTTTTTCTCCATTTGTGTATGCTTTGCATTTTTTATAAGATTTTAAAAAATTTAACTCAGTTTTATTTTAATTGCTTTTATACATTCAATCACTATACATCACTTCTTGTAAAGTGAATTTTCCCAATATGAATACATATTTTTTAAAAAGAGTTGTCTGCGTTCAAGATGGTGTAATGGTTATGTGACTGGACTTCCACATAGTTGACTGTAGTTTAAGTCCCGGAGCCAGCAACTTAAAACTCACGCTGGGCACATGTGGGTGTGTGCCCAATATCCTGAGAGAGGAATGCAGTAGAAGAGATTGCAACATGGCCATCCCTGTGGGGGGTGATTTTTCGTTTTCTCTCTCTATGTACGTGCCCCATAGCAAAAATCTCTCTTAAAAAAAAAGTGCTACTTAAATCACTCTCAGGGGCATATTGTGGAAATAGATCATTATTCCTGTGCATAGTTATTATATTAAGAAGGGTCTTGGTGGTTAAGGTACTGGACTTCCACATGACTGAGTGCTCTTCAAGTCCCGGATTGGGCAGCTTGAAAATCACGCTGGGTGCGTGTGCGTGCAAGCCCAGAATTCCTACACAAGATTGGAGGAGAAGGGATTGTGGCTTGGCCATCCCCTTTGGGTGGTCATTTCTCGCTTTCCCTTTCTCTGCCTTTCTCCAGCAAGCATATGCTATTATATTTATGTCTCCATTTTCTTGATCAGAATTCTTTCCCCAGACTCATGTCCTTTGGGGGAGATAGTAATTTGCATTTTGAGACTTCAGAACTAGTCAGCTTATTCTAAGGCCGCACCAGTCACTCCCCGAATCTTTATTGAGGCAAGCTGTTCCCTTCCCAACAAGATGAGGGAGAGAAGCCCTTAATTTTTGTTTGAACGTTCTTCTTAATCAATGGTTCCAAGGCAATTTTCCCTGCTCAGTGTATTCAGATGGAATGCTGCTGTTGGAAAGGGGTAGGGTGGTACATCCCAATGTGAGACCTCATTATTATGCAAATACATAAAGGAGGCAGAAAACTTACTGTAAGAAATGGCATTTTCAGTATGAAGAAATAAGAAAACAGTTTTCTCTGATATTGCCCCACAAGGGTGGCTTTCTCATCTATGGTCCAGGGGAGCTTATGAAATATTTTAAGAAGTAAATGTTAAAGTCATCTGTGGGCTGTCAGAACATTTTGCATAAGCTTTCTTTAGGTAAAGAAATTAAGCATCCTTTGGGACCAGCAGTTGGCGTAATGGCTATGTTGTTGGAATTCCTCATAGTGGATCCAGGTTTGAGGGCCGGACCGGTGGCTTAAACTCACGTCCCCGGAGGGTGATTTCTCACTTTCTGTCTCTCTGTCTCTCTCTGTCTTTCTGGCGAGCGCACGCACCCTATAGCTAAAACCTCCCCACAAAAAAATAAGAAAGGAAGAAAGAAAGAAAGGAAGAAAGAAAGAAATAAAGGAAGGAAGGAAGGAAGGAAGGAAGAAAGAAAGAAATTAAGCATCCCAACCCTTTTGTAAAGTGGTCTTGTCTGTCTCTTGGAGCAAGTACAGTTTGTGATAATTGAAGTTTATTGGATGACTACAATAAGTTTTTGTGCTTCGAGAGGTTTGATGACTGACTAAATACCTGAAACTGTAGGACTGAGAAGCTTGGATTGACCCAGGCCATCTATTGTCTCTCACTTCCTTTAAATCAAGGCAACTTGGACATTTTTTCTGAATTGAATAATAAATATTAAGCATAATAAATCAAACCATAAAGGAAGGTAAAAAGTAAAAGTTCATTTCCTAGTTGGCCAATGATTATTCAGAATTTTGCTATAAAGTTTCCCAAGATTAATGTAAGAGTATATGCTGGGACCAGCAGGTAGCATAGTGGTTAAGGCAGTGGACTCCCACATGGCTGACCGTGGTTCGAATATGGACCTGCTGACTTGAAACTCACAACAGTGTGTGTGTGTGTGTGTGTGTGTGTGTGTGCCCAACGTTCTGAGTCCTGAGAGGTGAATGGAGGAGAAGGGATTGTAATGTGGCAGTACCCCTTGGGGGTGATTTCTTAGTTTATCTCTTTCTGTTTCTCTGGTGATTACATGTGCCCTATAGCAAAAACCTCTCTCTCAAAAATTAAAAAGAGTATATGCCTTTTGGGAACCAGCAGTTAGCATAATGGCTATGTCGCTGGACTCCCACGTAGTCGACCGCGGTTCGCGTCTCGGACCCGGTGGCTTACAACTCACGCCGGGCGCGTGTGCGTGCGTGCCCAAGATCCCGAGAGGAGAATGGAGGAGAAGGGATTGCGGCGTGACCATCCCCCCTGGGGGGGTGATTTCTCGCTTTCTGTCTCTCTGTCTCTCTCTGTCTGTCCGGCGAGCGCACGCGCCCTATAGCGAAAAACCTCTAAAAAAAAAAAAAAAAAAAAAAAAAAAAAAAAGCAAAAGAGTATATGCCTTTCAAACTTAAAAGATAAATTGTTTGTCCTCCCCTTACTGTGGTTAGATTTTCGTAGACCCCCTGTAAAGATAACCATGTTAAACCCTTCAGTTTTTGTCTTGTGGAGAAAAGAGAAAATAATTGGTTTGGACTAGACTAGCCTATTCTTTGGTTTAAATGCAAACTTACCTTTATGCTTAGAAAAGCTCCTCACTTACTGTGTAGTTGTTAAACAGCTTCCAGACATTGGAAGGTTATAGAGAGATTCAATTAAACAGGGATTGCTCCATAATTTAAAAAATAGCTATTTTGAATAAGAACTTAATGCTAGTTCTGTGATATTAATCACTCATAAAATTCATGTGTTATGAAGCTCTGCCAAACTAAGCCACTGGCACCACTGCTTCTTCACTTCAAAATGTTGTACCATACCAACACAAATTGGCAAAATTCAAAAAAAATTGTTTAATGGAAAGAATATGAAAAAAAAACCCTCATGAATGAGAACTGGGATTTCCTTGTAGATTTTGAAATATATCTAGATTTTAATAGTATTTATACTTTGTGATCTTGAGGGGAAGCTATGGCCATCTCTTTATACAAAATGTATAATTTTGTTATATCAAAATAATTTTTTATATTTACTTTTGTTTATTATTATTTTTTTTTTTCAATTTGACCAGAAAGAGAGTGAGAGCAGGAGAGTGGTGAGAAAGCAAGCCATCAGATCCAGGACTTGAACCATGATCAGCCACGTGGGAGTCCAGCACCCCAACCACCACCCCACCTGTTGACCCCAAGAATAATTTATGATTACACATACTATAGTGCAACCATAAATGATGAGGATGACATGGATGCCCTGTAAAACTCACCATCACAAGGAACCAGGATGTTCTCATTTCTCCCCACTCCCTGTTTGTGTTCAGGAGCTGATCTCACTCCCACAGAATGAAAACGATGGAAACCTATTAGGGTCAGTTCCCTCCAACCCTTCCCTGCTTCCATGTCTTCCTGCTTTTCTTCCCTCTAAGGTATTTTCTTTCCTCTGCATCTTTCTCATTGACTGTATCTGACATCCCTTTATTACATCTTCTACTGGGAACTTGCTGCCATAGTTACCACTTTCTTCTGTTTGGCTCCCTCAATTACAGGCTCTTTGTATTCCATCCTCAAAGTTGTTCAATACTCTCTTTTCTAGGAAACATTTTTCAGTTGCTGCCAATGGCCTCTTTCTTTCTTAGCCAGAATCCTTTGATATGAGACTATAACTATTGTTTACCATTCCTTATTTTCTCATTAATTTCCCTCTCCCTCCCTCTTTGAGGGAGACAGAGAGGGGAAAACAAACAAACAAATAAAATACCACATCCTCAGTGAGGTTCTCATGGCTGCCCCAGCCTTAGCCAGACCAGTTCATAGACAGGAGAACGCAGCATGTACAGGGAGACCCCACCACGCAAACCTGTGTGTGTGTGTGCTGTATTATTCCTGTATCACCATGGGGCCCTCATTTTCCTTTTAAACTTCCTACCATACATACTTTCCCCATTACATAGTCTCAGGATTTAGTCCTGCTTTTAGGCTGAAGACACCTCTGAGTGTATCTCCACACTTCGTCTCTTTCTTTGTGTTTTAGGCTTACTTTATACTTCCTATCTAATCAGATTCTGCTTATCCATGTTCTCACATCATCCACAATGACTCCTGAAGTCACATTGGTCCCTTTTCTCTCTCCTACGACTACAGATTTAAGATAATGAGGCCTAAAGTTATGGACACCTTGTGTATTGGTTTTTATTTCCCTGGTAATATTTTGTTTCTCAGGACCATTTCTTATGCTTCTTTTCTCTACTACTCTAAACCAGATGAAGAGAAAAAGCAGAATTAAATGATCATTAAATATCAGAAGTTGAGCCTAGCACAGCACTCTGCAATGCCAGAAGCCATATGGAACATCAGAGTTTGTCTCTGAAATTGACTTGAATGTGCTGGATGCATGCACATGCCATGGTCCTAGCTGGCTGGGAGAGACGGGGGGGGGGGGGGGGGGGGGGGAGGGCGGGGAGCATTGTGCTCTGAGACCCTGTTGAGGGTGCTTGTCTTTGCCCTCTCTTAATAAATAAACTTTAAAAAAATCAGAAGTCGATGAATATATTCTTCTGAGGAGAAAGCCTCATTTAAAGGCAGATGAGTGATAGCAGTTCATAGTTATTTACCTACAACATTGAGGCTATTTTATTATCATTCTCTTCAGTAAGTGCTCATTGAACCCTTTCATGGTATACGGAATTTTTGTTAGGTTATAGAGTTTCTATAATTAAGTTTTAGAATATTCAGACACCTTCAGAAACTAAAAATCTGTTTACAAATTTAGCTGTGGTCTAGATACATAAATAGATCAAACAACACAGGCATGGGTGCATAAATAATAAATATGTTATAGAGTAAATGTGTAAACACGAGTGGAGGTTGGGTGGACATAATGGCAAGATATCAAATAGTTTAAGTTAACCATCATGATTTCCCCTAGGAAGATGGATTTCAAGTAGTTTCTGATTTCGGATTATAAAAACAGAAGACTGGCCCAGTAAGAACAGCTTGAGTTAAGGATCAAAGACAGACGGCAGTCACTGGAGTCAGCACAGAAAGGCAGAATGGAGATAAATCCAGAGATGTAGGCTTAAACTAGAAAACAGGCTCAATCCAAGATTTTGTTCTTCCTTCATCAAACCAAATTATTGTCATATCTATAAATAGATTATGTCACTTGCTTATATAACTGCTAGCATTGACAAAATGGTGGCACTTCTCATTAAATTTTGAGCTGCAAAGGAAAACCATTTTATGTGCAAAACATTCATTTCTTCCTGCCTCCTGAATTATTCTGCCTCATCCCCACTCCAACATTTCCATTACCTTTTCTTTCCTCCTGTGCATGCTGTTGACATCTGCCTCAGCTCCCTGGTGTGACAGCTGCTGACGACTAACACTGTAGCCATTGCTAGGTTCTGGTACAGTCCTGTGGCCCTGGTAGGTGACAGCACTCATTGAGCAAATGCACCCCTTTCTTTTCCCATGGAAGTCATAGGAGGTAGTGTGAAAACCCTGGGTGCAATGTAAAAAGCCAAGCTATATCAGGGTTGAATTCTTATTTTTCCAATCAGTCAACATGCAAGTTTGCAGTTTCCTTATCATCTCAGGCTTCTCTTTATGGGTAAGCAAGGGGAATTAATTCTTACCTTTAAGTGTTTTGAGGGGAATTAGAGAAAATGTATTCCAGATGTATAACCCACTTTCTGCCAGAATGAGTGCTTCTGCTCAGTGTCTCTCAACATGAAGTCCCTAAAACACTTGCATCAGAATTACGTAAAATGAAGATTCTGGGTGTTACCCTAGGCCTACTTAATTCACATCTGCAGGGATCTGCCTGAGAGTCTACATTTTAAGCTAATTTACCAGATGAATTTTATGCAAACTGAGTTTTAAAATCCATGGGATATATGTTCATGTTCTTCCCTATTTTTCTCTCCTTTTGCTTTCTTCCTTTACCTCATTGAACAAGACAATATGTATGAGGCATCAGAATTTTAAGGTACTAACTGCATTACGTTCTTTGTCAAGTTATTGTTTACCTTTTGGAGTTTCATTTTTATCTTACATAAAAAGAAAATTTCCTGATTCTCAAATTGCTGCTTAGAATAAATTATTTAAATAGTATTAGTCACTTAGAAAACACACAGACGCACAAATGATAACTAGAACAGAAACACTTAGAGTCATTGTAGGGACCCTCCATATTGAGAATAAGATGCAGTTAGGGCGTAGCTTGTAGCAGAGTATTGAGTTATCCCAGGGCTGGGACAAGATAAGGTTAAAAAAAAAAAAAACGTCATTTGTCCTTGGAGAACATTTTAATAGGATGCAAAAAATTCAGCAATCAAGAAAAGTAATATATACGTATTTTCAGAAAATCAAAATTAATGTAAACATTTTATAAGCAAAATACCAAAATTTTAAATAGAGACAGGATCAGTGTGATTTTGTCTTTTGACTCAGGTTCCAGTATGACTTGCCGTGGCACGGCTACTGATCTAAAATATTGTGTGGGGACATTGTTATTTGGGTTACTGAGAGTTTTGGTGCCCTCGGAAATTTCACACCTGAGGCAAGTACCTAACGGCTTGGCTATAGTCTTGGCTCTGGCTTATTCCTATCCTGAATAATTTCAGTGTTTAATTAACTAAAACAGAACAGTCCATTTCCATGCACTTCCTGCTGGAATCTCCACTTAAACATTTAAGTGACATTTGTGAAATACTCTACTTTTTCTATAGATCCTGGGAAATACCCACACTTGGAGAATGCCAGTATGGATGTCAGGGATTCACATAACTCAGAAGGAAACATGAGTTTGCAAAGGACAGCGTCTACATTTAAAGATTGTCTTAGGTAGCTAGACAAGTAACAAGACTCAATCTTTGGGGCCCATTTCTGATTGTTTTCAGTAAGAACTAGAAAACCAGGAGTCAACAACAAAAAATAAAAACGTTCAAGTGGATCAGAATCCGCCTGGCAAGTGAAGTGATCACGGAAGGAGATTTTTGTATAATTAAATGTCAGTTTGCATTTTGAAATATTGCCTGCTGCCTCCCACTCAATCACCAAGTAAGATGAGAGGGAATATTCTCTCTGCCAACCCAGAATGAACCACAGCATTCAGATTCTCTGTGAAGGATGAGCTGCAGAGCAGAAGGATCAGAACTGGTTGTTTTCCCAAGGCAGGGATGTGTTGCTGATAACTAACTTAGACACGATAATTTTCCAGTCAGAAAAGCAGGTAAACAACAAATGAAATAAATCTGTTTATACCTTTAGAACAGGGAGGAGGAACTTTAGAGGTCACCTCGTCCATGCTCTGTCCTTTACAGAAGGGAAATTCAGTGCCCATGTGAGTGGTTTCTCAAGGTCATTCAACTTTCAAGTGGCCAACAGAGCTGTCACTTTCTTCTGTATGACGACAAGAGTGTTAGGTTGTAGAGCAGGTGAGTGGCACAATGGAAAATGTCACTGATGTCCTGTTCCTTGGGGTGAATGGTTTAGAAGTATTCAGATTGGATGTGGGGTTGTGGGAGATACTCCTGGATAAACCTCAGGACTGGCTCAATAGATGTTTTTTTAGCATTCCAGAAATGCTTTTATTTTTTTCTGCCTCATTCCACCACTGCCAAATTTACTGAATCAGATGCTACAGGGCTGGAGCTTGGGCTTGTGGATTTTGGTAGAGGTTTCCTGAATACTGAAATGTGTGTACACTTGCTGAAGAGAGACAGAGAAAGACAGAGAGGGAAAGTGAGAAATCACCCCCTCAGGGTGGATGGCCACACCTCAGTCACTTCTCTTCCATTCTTTTCTCGGGACTTTGGGCACTTGCACA
This sequence comes from Tupaia tana, assembly GCA_026018925.1. Lineage (NCBI taxonomy): Eukaryota > Metazoa > Chordata > Mammalia > Scandentia > Tupaiidae > Tupaia > Tupaia tana. The sequence goes on from JAKSZU010000001.1 coordinate 64,429,918, forward strand.
CACACATCTGGTGTGATTTTCGAGCTACCAGGTCTGGAACTTGAACCGCAGTGAGCCATGTGGTAGTCCAGCATACCAGCTGCTGGCCGCTTTGAGTTCTTCTTCAAAAATCCAAACTAGCAAGTCCAGTGTAGACCATGCATTGCCCCAACTAGCCTGTCATCTTTGCAATTCCTGGGTGCATAGGGCAGTTGATTGTCACCTGCCTTTAAATTAAAAAAACTCTTGTGCTCATTTTTATATTTAAAAATAATGAAATTGTTTTACAGTTTAATGTAGTCACCAGTAGACATTAAGATTTACTTGTCTGATTGAGAATATTTTATGTGGCTTCGAAAATTGTATGCAGACTGTTCTTGCTTTAAGTTTTTTGGTGTGTAAATGATTTTAACATCTTCAATATCTTTGAAATTAAGAACCTATCTAAAATGGTTTGGGGATGTACTTCATGATCACTTTATAGAATATATTTAGCAATTACATTTAGGGGCAATAAATAAATTTATCTTTCACTATTTTTCCAGTTTTTTGCTATAATAGGATTAAGTCAAAGTCAATCATTTCTTTAATGCAGAAAGTGAGACTATCACGAATTTAAATGTCATCAAATGTAATGTCAGACGAAGAGGAGGCATTTGGCAAAGAAACATTTCTAAGATCAATTTTAAAAGGGCAAAAGACCATTTAAAAGAAAATCAATATGGAAAGAACAGGTAGTCAGGAGTGGCAGTAAATTAAAAGTTTAAGAAAAGTCAGCTTGTCATCAGACTTTTGTTTTGCACATCCCCTTTCAGGTCACTTTTACCTGCCTTTTCTGTTTCACATTGATTCCAACAGCAGTGGGGTGATGACATAACAAATAGGTCACAGAAACATCCTCTTGTGTTTGCAACCTGGAGAGTCGATCTTGCCCCAAAGACCATCAGGACTGATTTTCAATAAGGCATTTCTTCTTTGCTCTCCTGAACAGTTTCTGATTTTGTGTCTGACAATGAAATGTCTCACAATCTCAATTGCTCTGATATTCAAGTCTTTGTGGCCTGTTCTCATCATTGTCTTTTATAAACCTGACCTTCTTCTCAGTAATTGGGTCATCTTCTTACTGTTGTACCTTTGGGATTAATTCTCCAGCAGGGCTTGCAGGGTCATTTCCTGGCAGTCATATCACACCCACAGAAGCTACTAGCTTTGAATCTTGACCTGGTGTTATTAATTCTCAAGGGAGCCTTAGGAATTGCTATTTTCTTCTCATGTTATTCTTGAACGTATTATACTTCTGTGTGCTTTGACCCAATAGAATACAATCACTTGTCTAAATCTATCTTTGTTCCCTATTAGTGGTAGTAACTTGTAATGGGATAACTACTAAGGGAAGATAAGAACCTGCCAAACGACCAGATAAAAATCGGTCATAGAAGGTACTGAATTCACACTCATTGATGGCTTCATGTTAACTATTACCTACATGGGTGTTTGGATGTGTGTGTGTGTGTGTGTGTGTGTGTGTGTGTGTGTGTGTGTATGTCTAGATTCGGCATCACATTTTGATTTTTCTAAACCAAGTTGTAAAATATTGTAAGAGGAAAAGAATTAAAATCATACTATTGTCAAAAGTTATACTTTCTGATCCAAAAACCTGTAAGAAAGCTCATATTCTCTCTATATTTAAGTACCTACTTATGTTAAAATGTTGCATCTGCTGCACAATTAATACAACTTTTGTGATCTTTGAAAAAACAAATGAGAATTAATATCTAAGATTTATTTCAATTAATCATAAAATCATTCCTTTGTCTCACAGTTGCTCAGGGTTTCATGGAAATTTCTTTTAGTTTGCAGATGAAATTGACACACCTATAATATCCAAATTTTGTAGGTGACATAAAAACATTTTATTGGATAAGCCAGAGTGAAGTTATTTACTAGACATGTGTTCACTCCTCCAGGGTCAAAGCCCTGAGAGAGTTCAGTGGCCCTGTATTCCTGCCTCTGATAACTTACTCTGAAATGATCTCCAAGATATAGCCCAGTCCTTTTAAAGGAGTTAAAGAGGAGGGCAGTTTATCACCAGGGCCTTTAAGAAGGAATGTTCTATTAGTACCTAGTAAGAACCTTTCCTGCTGTTATCTCACTATCTCCTGATTGAATTTCAGTGCAACTACTTGATAAGAACCACAGCCATTTCCACAATTTTCTCTTATGTCTTTAACAACATTAACAAATATTGTATGGGGCTTTAGGCTTCTATACTTATTTTTTTAAATAATTATTTTACTTAATTTTATTTCCTTAGTATTATTTTTTATTTTGACCAGAGAGACAGAGAGAGAAGGAGAAAGTGAGAAAGCAAGCCTCCAGGTTTGGGATTTGAACCACGGTACACGATGTGGGAGTCTAGCCCCTTAGCCACCACACCACCTGCTGGCCCCCAAGGCTTCTATACTTCTGTACATTTTCTCCTATAATGTTTAAACTATAATGGCTATCTCAAAATGATCTCTTTTATTTTCTTTTAGAAGTATTTTTGCCATAGGATGCATGCACTCGTCAGAGAGAGACAGAGACAGTGAGAAAAAAAGTGAGAAATCATTCCCCAGGGGGAACGGCCACATTGCAGTCCCTTCTCCTCTGTCCCCCTCGTGGGATTTTGAACACACACTCATGCACATCTAGCATGATTTTCAAGCCACCAAGTCTGGGACTCAAACCATAGTCAGCTATGTGAAAGTCCAACGCCTTAATCACTACACCACCGGCTGGTTACTCTTTTCTCTTTTCTTAATTACCACAGGACACATACTCCCCAGAGAGACAGAGAGATGGGGTTGGGGGATAAAAACACCCCCAAATGGGGTGTGGTTTTACCACAATCCTCCTTCTTCCATCCTGTCAGGATTTGGGGCATTCACACACACATGCCCTGCATGTTTTTCAAACTGCTGAGTAGGACTCAAACTATAGTCGGCTACGTAGGATCTGGCTTTCTAAGCATAGCACTTAACCTCTGTACTGTGGGACCAGCCTTTGACTAAAAGTTCTTCAAACAGCATTCACAGTTTGTGAGAGTGGGAAATAAACATTCTCATATACTGCTTCTAGAACTGTAAATTGGTATGGCTTATTTAAATATCAAATTGACAGTATGTATTAAAAGTGAACCTAGGGAACCAGCAGTTAGCGTAATGGCTATGTCGCTGGACTCCCACGTAGTCAACCCCGGTTCGCGTCTCGGACCCGGTGGCTTACAACTCACGCCGGGCGCGTGTGCGTGCGTGCCCAAGATCCCGAGAGGAGAATGGAGGAGAAGGGATTGCGGCGTGACCATCCCCCCTGGGGGGTGATTTCTCGCTTTCTGTCTCTATGTCTCTCTCTGTCTGTCTGGCGAGCGCACGCGCCCTATGGCAGAAAACCTCTCCAAAAAAAAAAGAAAGAAAGAAAAAAAGAAAAGAAAAGTGAACCTAGGAATTCTACTTCCCAAATTTTATTACAAGGGAACAATCATGAATATAAAGATATGAGTGCAAAACCAAATTACTTTTCTAAAAATATTTTAATAGTCAAAAAGTAAACAAATAAAAAGTAAATAAAGCCAAACCTTGTCATATCATCATCTCCAGTTTCTAGGGACAGTTAAGGGGTTTTATGTAGTCCTTTATCTCCTCACATCTGAAGGTGTTTGAGACAAATGACTACCAATACCTTAGGGGTTACCTAAGATTCTCTGGTCTTGCCCATGTCTTCTCCTGGGGTCCTCATATCCCCAAATGAGGCCCTAATCTGGCTAAATTATCTCTATATGGTAGATATTTTACTGTTGTTAGGGCTGATATTAAAGATGAATATTTAATTAGAAAAATGTTCATGACAAGTGACAAAACAGGAAACTAAATTGTACGTAAATAGATTTTAATAAATATATAACTGTGTGAAAGAAAAATATACTCTCAAATAAAAGACATATAAAGAAATGCAAAGTATTTTTAAAAAACTAAAACATTACAAGGTCAAGGTTTTTTTAAAATTTTTTTAACATAATTATTTTACTTAACTTTATTTATTTATTTTGATTTGGTTAGAGAGGGATAAGTGAGAAAGAGATAGGGAAAGTGAGAAAGCAAGCCACCAGGCCCAGAACTTGAACCATAGTTGGCCATGTGGGAATCTGGCCCCCTTAACCACCACACCACCTGCCAGTCCCAGGTCAAAATATTTTTATCAACGTTGTTTTCGAAAAAGAAAACAATATCTGGGGCCAGCAGATGGTGTAATGGCTACGTCGCTGAACTCCCATGTAGTTGACTGTGGTTCAAGTCCAGACCTGGTGGCTTAAACTCCGCTGGGCACATATGTGTGCATGCATGCCCAAGATCCCAGGAGGAGAATGGAGGAGAAGGGATTGAGGCATGACCATCCTCCCGGGGGGGTGATTTCATGCTTTATGTCTCTCTCTCCGTCTTCCTGGTGAGTGCACGTGCCCTATAGCAAAATCCTCTCAAAAAAATAAAGGTAAACAATATCATTTTTAATTATATTTGTATTTAAAGTGTATATATTTAGGGCATAATCTAGTTGATATAAAAAGTAACAGTAAAATCTCACTATTAGTCTTACATAGAAATCATAAAATTTTAAGATTTATTTTTTCATGTAAGAAATGTGAGGAAAGTACTTGTAAACAGTCTAGGATGAATTTTGCTTTCAAAGGTTCAACTTTTTTTTTAATTTACTATGGAGCACATTTATTCATCAATGAGAGAGAGAGAGGAAATGAGAAAGCATTTGCTCCACAGAGGAATGACCTTGTCCCAATCTCTTCTCCTCCCCCTTGAGATTTTGTGTATGCAGGCAAACATGCCCAGCATGTTTTTCAAGCCACCAGGTCTGGGACTTGAACTGTTTAGTTGGCTATGTGGGGTCCAGCTGTCTTAATTACCACAGCACATGGCTGGCCAGCAGACTCATCTTTATAGGCCTCACGTCATAAGGCAGTAAGTTGTAAGAATATGGTGACAATACTTTACCTGAGACAATCTCAATTTACACCTAAGGAATGGGCATCTTGTTCAATTTAGCATTTTTCCTGGGTGAAAGTGGTCCAATTTGGTTATCTAATCACATGGCCAGCCTATATAAATTTTATTCATTTATTTATTTTAACAAATGCTTTGCCAGTGTAGTGCTTAATAAAATAGTTTTATTTGGCAATAAACTACCCTAATCTAGAATTTCTCAAACATTTCTAAATGTCATTTTTAGAAAAATAAGTTTTACATAGTCTTGATTTTCAAAATATGTATTTTTGGAGACAGCTCCCAAAAAGACTTAGGAAGAATGTGCTATTGTGATGCTTGAAATAAAAGCTTTCTTGACTCTGAGAAAAGGGAATTAGTGAAAAGGTTGTCTATGATCAAGAATGATGATTAGTGAAAAAGTTGTCTATGATACAAATTAGGTTGTAATACCTTTAATTCAGTTCCAGGTAGTCGTTAGGAACCAAGTGATTATTATAAGGAGGCAAATGGAGGGCTGGAAGTTAGAGTATAGAAAAAAGCAGAAGTAATGTGGATTATTCAAGAAGATTCTACAAAGTAGGGAATGAGAGCCGAGCTCAACTCCTGAGAATTGGATATGGGGCTCTAGCTTCCAGTCTGTGTTGATCAGGCAGCCCCATCCTGCCAGTCCTCTAGGACACTTATTCCTTAAAGTTAAGAGGGACTCAACCATGACCTGATAGAAAGTTCAAGAGCAAGAAGCCTAGACTTGAGTGTCTCTTTGGAGTTTTCAGTCTAGGGCCTCAGAAGTGGTAGTGCTTATTCTACAGCATGGGGCAATCAAATGCTCTTTCCATGTCTCCCTGGTGTCAGAGCAAAGTCTGAAGCAGCTGTCCAGCAGGCCCTAGACTAGGGCAGAACCTGCTTTCAAATAGCTACAGTCTTTAGAGCAGCCATTCTCAACCCTGTCTGCCTGTTACTATCATGTTGGGAGGTTTAGACTATTAGGCCTGGGCCCCATCTCAGACCAGTTATCTCTAGAGAAGGGACCTTGGTATTAGTTTTTTGTTTGTTTGGTTGGTTTAGTTTTTTGCCAAAGGGCACATATACTCACCAAAGAGAGACAGGGAAAGGGCAAGTGAGGAGTCTCCCCTTGGGGGTGGGGGTAGGGCATGCCACAATCCCTTCTTCATTCTCCTCTCAGGAGTCTGGGCACACACATGCATACATATGCATGCACTTGCACCTTGCATGATTGTAACGAAAACTTTCAGGAACAACACAACTTAAATAGTTTGTAAAAGAAATAATGTTTTGAGGAGAAACAACAGTGCCCCAGTGGAGACAACCTTTGATATTATTATGGAAAACAGATTAAGTTCCTTGAAGCCATATTATCTGCAGAGTCTCCGTTACAGAATAGAGTCTGTGCATTACCTTCCCATGATAGAAAGATCATCTAAGATGTTTTCCCCTAAACAGAGGAGCAGTGTGACTCCAAAGCTGACTTCAAAAGTTTTTTTTTTTTATTTTTTTATTTTTTTATTTATTTGCATTCATTCTCTGAACATCATTACAGCATACAAAATGAGATTTTCCATCCAAATTACACTATATATTGTCTCAATCAAGCACATCAACAAGCATGTTATTGTCAGCAAATGATCTTCCATTTCTTGTCTTCTGTATGTTTTGCTTTTTTCCCCCCATCCTAGATTCTCTATCTCTTACCCTCTGCCATCTCCCACTCTCCTCCCACAGTCTCTGGTATCTATGTTTGCTTTCTATACTGTTTTCTCCTCACATTTTATTGTAACGCCAAAGACCCTAATCAATCCAAATACCCTCATAGCAAACACAGGTGATACCCACATTTCCATGAATACAAGTCTTACTTTACGCATCCTATAAAGTAGCACCTAGCTGTGGCTACATATCCTACTGCAGTCATTGAATATATATATTTTTTTTTTCTGAAACTTTTTTTTTGTAACTCAATTTACATTCCTTCCCTAAGCTTCATCACAGCATACAAAATGCAATCTCCCATCCAGTACACACTGCATAGTGATACAATCATGAACATTACAAAAAAATTTTCCATTACTAGTTCCTAGAATTACTTCCACCCCTCTTTCTGACCCTCTGTCCCTTCCCACCCTCCTCTCACACCACCTCCGGTGTCTACAATTGTCCTTCATTCCCTTCCCACCCACGTTGCATTGATCACACAATTTCCTACATAATCTAACTACTTTCAATGGTGAGTTCACTCATTACTACTAAGAAAACCAGTTATAACTTAACTCAAAGAAATGCCAAGGAACTTTGCTTAAAGCCAGGAAACAAGTTAGGATTCTGTTCAAATGGAAGGTGCATGAACCTATCAGTCTCATGTACTTTTATCTTCTGTTCTGGTTCAATTTTCCTGATTAAATTCTGGGATATAATATTCAAATTCAGACTTGTCCCTCTGATTAAGTTGGCCACTTTCATAGTTTTTGGACTCTTATTTCCGTGTGTCTGTGTTTAATTTTCTTGATACAGCACACCCTTGAGAACTTCTTGGAGATCTGGTCTGGTGCTGGTAAATTCTTTCCGGTTTTGTTTATCTGAGAATGTTCTTGTCTTTTCTTCCCACCTGAAAGATAATCTTGCCGGGTACAGTATTCTTGGCTGAAATTGCTTCTCTCGTAACACTTTGAATATATTTTCCCATTCTCTCCTCACTCGCATTGTTTCCGATGAGAGATCTGCTGTTAGCCTGATGGGATGTCCTTTGTAGGTAACTTGATGTTTCTCTCTTGCCAATCTTAGTATCTTGTCTTTGTCTGCGGTTTTGGTCAACCTGGCTATAATGTGTCTTGGAGAAGATCTTCTTGGGTTGATTCTATTTGGGGTCCTTTGTATTTCCTGGGACTGGATCTTCGAATGCCTCTCTAGGTTTGGAAAGTTTTCTTGCAGGATTTCATGGAATAGATTATCAATGCCCTTATGGGTCTCTTCACCTTCTGGAATGCCAATTATCCGGATATTTGGACGTTTCATGGTATCCAGTACTTCTCGCATATCATTCTCAAATTTTTGAGCCATTTTCTCAGTCTTCGTGGTGGACTTTTCTAAGCCAGCCATTTTCTCTTCTACATCTGAGATTCTATTTTCTGAATGATCTAGTCTGCTTTTAATACTTTCAAGGGAGATTTTGACTTCTTGTATTATAGACTTGATCTCTAGCAGTTCCGTTTGAGTCTTTTGTAAAGTGTGTAATTCCTCTTTTAGATCTTGCAAGAATTTCCTCATCTCCTGGAACTCGGCAACTTCTTTCTCCTTTCTCTTTAGCAGTTCATTATCTCTCTTTTCTTCCATCTCTGTTAGCTTCGACATTACGAATGCTCTAAATTCCTTATCAGACATTTCCATGACTTTCACCGAACTGCTTGTGGATGAAGGAGAGTTACTCTTTTCCATTGGAGGAGAGGTATTTTCTCGTTTTCCCATATTTCTCGTGATCCGACGGTGATTTCTTGTCATCTGATGAATGGCGTGTTTCTTTCAAATTCTTGAAGTTAAGCCTCAATGTTCAGGAGCAAGCAGACAGAGGTGTTCTAGAATCGGATTGCCGTTCTGTAGTGATAGCACACTAGCTTTGCTTGCTGGAGGCTGAATTATGAGTAGAAAATCTTCATTTCTCCTGTGCCTGAAATATCTAGTTCCCAGTATCCATGTGGATTCTTCTCAGAGAATGGCTCAACTCTCCTGCCACACTAGCTTTGCTTGCTGGAGGCTGAATTATGAGTAGAAAATCTTCATTTCTCCTGTGCCTGAAATATCTAGTTCCCAGTATCCATGTGGATTCTTCTCAGAGAATCACTTCAAAAGTTTTTACCAAGGGTCAGAAAGTGTTAGAAGCATTAAAATGTCACTTTTTCTTACTCAGCCATTATTGTTAGAATCTCTAGGGATTTATACAAAGCCAGAGCACCCCACTATAATCTGTTTCACCAGTATTCTGCAAAGCTCCAGTAAGTGATTGGGGGGAAAAGTAAGACCACTGAGAAGTCTAATGAAATAAAATAGTAAGCAATTTCAGTCCAATATAATAACGCTAAAGTGCTATAGAAGTATGCTCAACATACTTTGAGGAGGTTCCAGAGTCAGCACACATCTCACGGTGGGTGCATCCCAACGCCCGCAGTTCACCTCCACTTCATCAGAAGCTGAAAGGTTGGGAGAGGAGCCAGCTGCCTGAAGCTCCTACATAAATTTTATCTGTTCATATCTGGAAGACACAGCCCTCTACCAAGAACACACCTGGGTCCAGAGCTGATTTTTCCTCCAACACTACAGATTTTATGCCAATAAAAAGGAAGGAGAGAATACTTCATCAGATGATCACAAACAAGTGCAGGGACAGAAGAAATGTGGAAAAACAAAGACATAACTCTTCCCCAAGAGCACACAATAGCCCCTCAGCAACAACAGACAGCACAAAAGAATTTATAGAAATCTCAGAAAAAGAATTCCAAACATTCATTGTGACAAAACTCAATGAGATGCAAGAGAAAACAGACAGTAAGTCTCATGAAATGAGAAAATCATTCCAGGACATGAGAGAGGAATTCTTTAATGAGTTGGATACCCTAAGAAAGAATCAAACAGAGCTTCTGGAAATGAAGACTACAATTCAAGAAATTAAAATATCCCTCGAAAGCATTGACAGCAGCTTGGACCATGAAGAAGAAAGACTTTTCGACTTTGAAAACAAAGTCTCCAACATATAACAAGCCACCAAAAAAAAACCAAAAACTAATACCCCTTTCCCTTAAAAAAAAAGAAAAGGAAGATAACATATGGAAATTCTAGATACCATCAAATGCCCCAATATTGATAGAATGGGTATTCTAGAAGGTAAAGAAACTGGTAAATTTATGGAAAACATCTTCCGTGAAATACTATCTGAAAGCTTTCCCAAACTGGAGAAACATGGAGAAATTCAGACCCAGGTATTAAGAAGAACTCAAGATAGAATCAATATAAAAAAATCCTCTCATGGCACATTATAGTCATATTGATAAAAATGTTTTTAGACAATATTCTAAAGTGGCAAGAGGGAAACATTAAGTTATTTATGAAGGTTGTCCCATTAAGCTAACTTCAGACCTCTAAACTGAAACAATGCAAGCAAGGAAAGAATGGGAATGTATATTCAAAACATTAAAAGAAAAACAGTTCTAACCAAGAATACTATACCTGGCAAGATTACACTTCAAATGTGAAAAACAAATAAAATAATTCCCAGATAAACAAAAGCAAAAAGAATTCACCAACACTATATGAGCCCTTCAAGAAATACTGAAGGGAGTACTATGTCAGGAAAACTAGAGAGACAAACAGAAATAAGAGAAAAAAATATCAAAAACAAGAAAATGACTAACAAAGTGTCTGGGATAAGTCCACAAATATTGATAATGACTTTGAATGTTAATGAATTAAATTCTCCTATTAATGGACACAGACTGGCTGAATGAATTAAAAAGTAAGAGCCATCTATATGCTGCTTATGAAAACAAACAAACAAAAAAGAAAAAAAAAACTCACTGATAAAGAAATATATGACAAAATAAAAGGTTGGGAAAAGATATTCCATGCAAATGGAAACTAAAATAAAGTCTGGAATCATGATATGATATCAAACAAAATAGACTTTATGACAAAAGCTGTAAGAAAAGACAAAGAAGGATACTAAAAGGACTAGTTCATCAAGAAGGTACAATACTTATAAATATCTACACATATCTACACACCCAGCACTGAGGCACCCAAATGCATGAGAGACTGGTAGATCTAAAGGGAGAGAGAGACTGCAACACAGTAATTATTAGGGATCTCAACACCACACTGCCTCCTCTGGTCCCATTATCTAGACAAAAATATAGACAAAGAATGACAAGATCTAAATGATACCATCCATAGACATTTACAGAACATTTCACCAAACAATACACATTTTTTTCCTCACCCCCCCATAGAATATTTTCAAAGATCCACCACATGATAGAGCAGTTGGTCAACATACACAAAACAATAAATGTAATACATCACATTAACAGAAAGAAAGATAAAAACCATATGATCACATCAATTAATGCAGAAAAACATTCAATAAAATACAACATCCCTTCGTGATTAAGACTCTAAGCAAAATTAACATAGAAGTGACATTTCTCAACAAAATAAAAGTAATCAATGACAAACCCATAGCTAACATCATACTGAATGGGGAAAAGCTGAAAGCATTTCTACCAAAAACTGGAACAAGACAAGTTTGCCCAAATTCTCCACTCCTTTTCAACATATTACTGGAAGGTCTAACCAAGTCAATCAGACAAGAGAGTCGATAAAAAGCATCGAAATTGAAAAAGAAGAAGTGAAATTAATTCTATTTGCAGGTGATATGATTATATACATAGAACATCAAAGAAAATACACACACCCACAAAAAAACCTCCCGGAAGTGATAAATGAATACAGATAAGTGACAAGATACAAAGTCAACATACAAAAATCTATAGCATTTCTGTATACTGACAATGAACAAACTGAGGTATAATTGAAGACAGCAATCCCATTTACAGTAGTCACACACACAAACAAAATGATATACTTAGGTATAAACCTAAGCAAGGCAGTGAAAGGCCTCTACAAGGAAAACTATGAAAAACTTTAAAAAAAATGAAAATCGTAAGAAAAAGTGGGAAGACATCCCATGTCCCTGAAATGGAATAGTTAATATAATCAAAATGTCAATACTACCCAAATTAATCTACAAATTCAACACACTTCAATCAAATTATCAGAGATATTTCTCACAGAAATAGAAGAAACAATCATAAAATTTGTATGGAATCATAAAAAGCCTCCTATTGCCAATGCAATACTGTGTGAAAAAGAATAAAGTAGGAGACATATCACTTCCTATCTTTAAAATATATTATAAAATTGTAATAATCAAAACATCATGGTACTGACATAAAACAGGCAGGTAGACCAAATACCCAGAATAAAAACCCCGGAAATAAACCCCCAAACCTACAGCCAAGTGACTTTTGACAAAGGACACAAGATAATTCAGTGGGAAAATGAAAAATCTCTTCAGCAAATGGTGCTGGAAAACTGGATATTCATCTGCAGAAAAATTAATCTGGACCCCTGCTCTCACCATTAAGAAAAGTCAACTCAAAATGGATCAAAGGTTTAAACATAAAACCTCAAACTATAAAACAACAGGTAGAAAACATAGGGAAAACTCTTGGAGACATCAGAATAGGCAGACTCTTAAATAAGATCTCCAAATCATTGTCAGTAATCCTGAAAATAGACAAGTGGGAATGCATCAGGCTAAAAAGCTGCTGTACAGCAAAACAAACAGCAATTAGGGTAAAGAGACAACCCTCAGAATGGGAGAATATATTTGCAAACTATGCCTCTGATAAATTACTGATAACCAGAAAATACAGGTAACTAAAGTGACTTACATGAAAACAAAAATCCAATTAAAAGATGGCAAAATAAGCTGAACAGACAAATCTTCAAGGAAGACATATGAACAGCCAAAAAATACACGAATAAAATGTCTTTTGAGAATGATTAAGATTTTTAAAAAAAAGCACAATAAGTACTGTTGAGGCTGCAGTGAAAAGGGAATTCTCCTACATTGGTGTTGTGAATATAAATTGATAAAAACCACTGTGGAGAATATGGAGATTCTTCAGAAATCTACAAGCAGAACTACTGTATTTCTACCAGTAATTCCACTCTTAGATATTGAACCAAAGGATAGAAAAAACCCTCAGTCCAAAAAAAATACTTGCATGTCATGTTTATTGCAGCATTATTCACAATTGCTAGGACATGGACTCAATCGAGATGTCCAAGAACAGATGAGTAGATTGAAAATATGTGGCACACATACACTATGGAATACTACTCAGCTATAAAAAAAATCAATGGAACTCTAGCATTTGATAGAAAGTGGACAGATATGGAAGATGTTATGCTAAGCAGAGCAAGTCAGACTACACAAGAGAGGCATTGTATATTCCTCACTTAAGGTACATCAAATTGCTGGAGTCCCACATAGTTGATTGCAGTTAGAGTCCCAGACAGTGGCTTAAAACTCATGCCAGGCACATGTGTGTGCATGCCCAAAATCTCTAAAAGGGAATGGAGGAGAAGGAATTGCAGCATGGCCATCCCTCTGAGGGGTGATTTCTCTCTCTCTCTCTCTCTCTCTCTTTCTCTCTCTCTGGCAAGCGCACGTGTCCTATCACAAAGATTTCTCTAAAAACCGAACAAAAATAAACCAAAATATATAACAAATGTCTGTGTTCTGTAGCAGAAATGAAAGATTAGATGACATAATAGCGAGGACAACTGTAGATGCTAGAGGCAGTATAGGAGTGGGTGAGTAATAGGGATTGGGAGGAAGGAGAGGGGACCAGCAGTTAGCGTAATGGCTATGTTGCTGGACTCCCACGTAGTCAACTGTGGTTTGAGTCCCAGACCTGGTGGCTTAAACTTATGCTGGGCACGTGTGCATGCGTGCCCAAGATCCTGAGAGGAGAATGGAGAAGGGATTGTGGTGTGGCCATCCCCCCAGGGGGTGATTTCTCGCTTTCTGTCTCTCTGTCTCTCTCTGTCTTTCTGGCAAGCGCACACGCCCTATAGCAAAAACCTCTAAAAAAAGAGGGGGGGGATATTTAATAGACACAAAAATGAAAAGTTATCCATTGGTGAGAATGTATATGGTAATATCTTTGACTTGACTAGTATGTGCTGTATTCATGCTGGGAAAAACCATGTTGTACACTGTAAACATGCACAGTGATTAAATGTAAATTAAAAATTGTGAAAAAAAAGTACTTTGGAGATTATTATACAAATAATTCTCCTTAGTCACTCACCCAAACAATGAGCAGTATAATTGTCTCTTCTAATTTATTATAAGCTTTTTTTTTTTTAAAGTTGTTTGTCTTAAGCAACTTTTCTTTGGTATGTTGTGTGTGTATAACATTGATTGTGAACATAGCAATGAACTTAAACAACTTTCTTGAGCTACCCAGGGACAAGGCTGTTATATTAATATATAGTCAGTGTTTAATAAATGATGAGTTGAACTGAATGAATAGCTTTTCTTTCCTATTGTGAAATAAGTACAACAAAACAAACATGCTCTACTGATTTCTCAATCTTTTCCAGAACTCTGTATTTTGGGGATGGGAGTTCTTTGTAACCTGGTAGCTAGGAACTCAACTTTTAAAGTAGAAATTTAGGAGTCAATACAAGGCATTTACCGTAAAGCAAAGTTGGCAAGAATCAGCATTCACACCCTGAGTGTTCTTCATCTGTGTTTTTATCTTGACGAAGTTTTGCCTGAACCTACACTCAGTGCTCCATTTCCTGTGAAAGTTAATCACAGGAAAGAACTGATACCACATGGAGTTTGGCAAGAGTGTGCCCATGTTAGTATGTGACCTATCTCAATAGAATTCGAGCTTAAGCTTTAAATTAAAGGATGAGTTTGTGTTTGTGTGTGCCCAACCGAGATTTTAGATGAGTGGGGATACTTTTTCCTTAGAAGTGCATCATTATTACAGTTCCTAAAATCTCAAGATTCAAACAGCCATATACAGTTAGCCCATATATAAGCTAAAATGACTAGAGAACACTGGCTTTGATTGCTGTGTTCACAATCAGTGTTATACACACGCCACATACCACACAACACATCTATACCACACATACACCATATACATACACACAGACCACACACACACCACAAACCACATACCACACACATAGGCCATAGATACATCCCTCACCCACTTGTACCACACAAGCACCATGTGTGCATATGCACACGCATACACCCACACATGCACATGCACACGCGCGATACATTCATTTATTCAGTCAATATTTATGAAATGCTCATTTTATACTAAACACAATCTTAAGTTGCATGGGATACAAATGAATAAGGTATAGTATTCATCTTTAAGGAACTTGAAATCTAGCAAGGGATAAAAATGTAGACTTTTCCAAAGTACTTATTGCACTCTGTTGTAATTTCCCATTTTTCCTCTGTAGCTCTCCCTAGACTGTAGGGTCCTTTCAGGCTGGCTTCCCATCTACCCTAGTGTTCAATACTGTCTCCCTGGGATCAAGATCCCTGATTACATAATCGATAAACATTTACTGAAATGAGTGAGTAAATGAATAAACTATAAAAATATAATAACACTATATAAATAATTAAAACAATAAGATGGGCTTGTGGCATGCTAGCTATACAAACAAATTCTCCAGGATTACAGAGATAGAAAGAGACAAGGCAAGGGAAGTATTCTGAGGAGAAAAGTTTGCAATTAGGAAGTGTTTACAAGGTCTTTTCAATGGAAAGCACTACATTTGGAAAGGAGTATGAGCCAGATCATTAGGGATTAAGGAATGAATGGCAAGTGGATCAAACTGCTTGTTTTGAATTGAGGAATGACATAATAAATCTGTGAAGTAGAAACAGCCTTTTCACACTTAGTGAGATGTGAAGCGTCTCCTCCCATGTTCTCATTCTGATGCAGCCACTCTTAAAAACCACATTTTTCTATGTGTAAGACCTTTGAATCAGTTTGCTGTTATTTTCCAAAGCAATTGGATATCTATGCAGGTCAGGATTTCTTTACACAGAGTTCTTACATCAGAAAAGTGTCCTGATGAACCTCTTCCTGGTTTACATGATTTAAAACCATTCCTTTACACATTCACTCACTGTCCAGTTTGGATCCATTGACTCTTTTCTCTAAAAGTAGCAACTCAAGAACCAACCTCTTCTCATTCCTTTACCTGCACATTAATATCTTATTATCTCATAGATGGCAAGTGATCAGTCATCTTGCCTGATAAAATAACACAAAAGGCACAGACTACTTGGGTCAGTGGTCCTACCTTCCCTCCTTCCAGGTAAGCTTCCCTGGCAGTCCCAAGCAGAGCACTGCCCAGTACACTGTTTAAAATTGGACCCCGTTGAAGATATTTCTGTCCCATGCAAGAGAAACATGCAACTTAAGATAGTGTGATAAAGAATTTTAAAATAGAAAGTGAGATTTTCTCCTTTCTTTCACTTAAGCTCACCATTACCTTCCCCTTAGTCAGCAGGTTGACAGTGTAGATGTCATCACATCCATACAACATAAGCCTAGAAATGACACCATCTCAGGCCAAAAGTGGATGTTGGGATTCAGAGATTTTTGCCTCTCTTCCACCTCTAGGTCCTTTTCTCAAGACCTTTAGAACTAAATATATATTGGTTGCAATTGGCTATTAGCAGGAGCTGACCTTATTCTTCTCCTGAGAAGGGGGGAAGTGTGTTGAAAGTAGAACTAGAACGAATGACAGGGGATGTGGTGAACAGAATGCACACCCCACTCTCAGGCATCACACCCTCCCCGGGAGGCTTATGAATGTGGTGCTGGAAGCTTGGAGAGTCATCTGTGAGAGTAACCCTGAGAGAAGTTAAAATAGGGGTGGAAAATTATGAAAGGTGCTGGTGTTCTGAGGGGATTACAGAATTCAAAAATAATCATTTAATTTTAAAATATATTTTTAGTTATATTTAATCACTGAACATCTTTACAGCATACAAAATGTTTTTTCCCAGCACAAATACAGTGCATAATTAGACAAGTCATAGATATTATCATGTACATTATCATAAATGGATAACTTTTCATTTTTGTTTCTATTAAATGTTTTTCCTGGGGCTGACAAGTGGCGTGGTGGTTAAGAGCCCTGGACTTCACATGGCTGACCACGGTTTGAGTCCCGGACCTGGTGGCTTGGTTTCTCACTTTCTTTTTCTCTCACTTTCTCTCACTCTGTCCCTCTTAGGTCAAATAGAAAAAAAATTTTAAAAAGGAAATAAATAAATAATGTTTTTCCTTCTAATCCCCTCCGTTTCCCTCTTACCCACCTTCTCTAGTACCATTTCTATTATCTGCATTTACCCTCCTTGCTATTATATCTTCCAATCTTTCAGTTTCTGCCATAGAATGCAGACATTTGGTGTGTATATATATATATATATATATATATATATATATATACATACATATATATATATATATTTGTAAATATATATAAATAAATATATATAAATATATATATATATATTTACAAATATATATATATATTTACTAATGTATATATATATATATATATATATATATATATATATATGTATTTATTAAGTAGGGACATTCATTTAATTGTAAAGGTTTCCTTCTTTCTACTTAAAATGCATATATTTAAATAAATCTAAAGTATAACTTATTTCTAGGACAAATGGCAATCAGAAGAGGTCAGGTAACCTAGTTTTATCTCTTCATTTTTTAAAGTTTATGTATCTCTCCCATGGGCTAGAGAGGCAAAGAGAGAGATACAGAGCCAGTACCCCTAACAGGGTTTGACACTGCAGTCCACATTCAGCTTCAACCAGCCCCAGATCATGGGCGCATGGATGCATGAGTACGTAAGACAGTCTCCAGACATGTATCTGGAACCTTGCTATGTGGGATTGCTACACAGAGCATCTTGTTTTATCTCTGCACCACCATCTAGCCCATGGTTTTCTCTTTTGTAAGAGAATGCAGACTAAATATCAATTTTCGATTTCAAGTTTAATATGGAACATTATGATATATATCCTTTTTTTGTTTTTGGAAATACCATGTGTTAATTTACTAAGTGGGCAAGCCCAACATCATGAAGAAGTTAATTTTCAGATGGAAGTGTCAACAGCCCTCAGCTGAGTCAAGGATCTTGGTTGCTTGAGATGAAATACAACACTTAGGTTTCAATGACTCAGTGAGATGATACCTGACCTAGCTTTGCAAAATTAAAATGATTTTTTTTTATTTTTTACATTTTATAACATTGTTTTTTAGACAAGGCATCACATATTGGTGATGATCTCATTTTAAAAATTATTTATCTCTTTATCAATGTTAATTCTTATATTTTTACATTTTAAGAGAGGATACAGAGTAATATAGTTGGACAGTTTTCTTGAATTTGGATTTAAGGAATAAAAGCAAAAGTATTTATAAATGTGCATTTCAAACCATGTTTCAATGATAGCGGAATTATTTTCTGCATCTTAGCTGTAGGAAGTATCTAAACCTCATTATGCATAGTTTGAGTGTTTATTTTAAGGAAGAAAACCACCTTTATAGAGAGCTGAGATAGATATATTTGGAAAATTTTGTGCAATATCCTGACAGTGGTATCAGGGTGAAGTATTATATGGAAAGAATAGGTTTTACATATCAGAATTAGCAACATCCAAACAAACTTAACAAATGAGTGTATGAATATAAATTTGGATATGTTTTTGACATACTGTGCATGGGATGCCTTTATGGTCATATTCTTTACGAATTTTAGTCATGAACTCATCTTGTGAACACTCTAAATATGGACTTGTCTAGTTGCTTCCTACTTTCCATAGAGCTCAAAACATCTTGGTTCAAAAGAATTGTTCAAAGTCTGTATCTTTCAAACCCCTGAGATTTTCCCATAGGCAGAAATCCCCTACAAGACATGATCTTTCCTTCGTATAAATTCCTCATGCCTCCTAGCGTAACACTGTTTACCTTAGCCCATTCTTTCTCACACCCTGTTAATTTTCACCCAGTTGAGCTACCCTTTCTGCTTGGAGAGTATCTTTCTCTTTATCCAAATTGAGAACCACCAATCATAAAGTGGTAAGAATAAAAATGCTGATACTCCTTGAATGATCTAAAATGCAATTATGTATTTTAAATTGGAGCTGAACAAAATAAAAAACAAAGCAATCTTCACCATCAAAGGGTCTTTAGGTACTGAAGAAGCCCCTTTGAACTCCTTGTTTAGGCTGTAATTCATCCCTGAACCATCATTTAAATAAATACAGAAAAGAGTCGGCACTTGAAAATAAAGTGATGTCTGATTCTGTTTTCTTTTCCAATTTACCAAAATATCGTATTTTTGTTATTTTTATATTTCAGATGTTCTGCATTTCAACTTCATCACAGTTTAAGTTGATGCTTATGGGCTAACCTGGAAACCTAAACACAATTTGTTTTACTATATCTAACAAAATATGTCCAAATTCCAATTGACTGACTTATAAGGGGATCTTTAGAACACAACCCATGTAAGTTACAGGCATACTGTGTTTCTTTGGCCTTTGTTACCTCCCTCTCCCCATAGGAGGGCCATCTATTTGTTAGTGTGTGTGTGTGGATTGTGTATACATTTGAGTCTATGCTCACACTTTTTTACCATTAAGAGTTTATAACATCATTCTTTTCTCCCTTCCTCAACAGGTACTTGAATACCTGTTATGTAAAGTAGTTCTAGGCCTATAGGGTATCCAGAGGCTGCCTTCCTTACAGAGTTTATACTGTCAGGAGGAGGTTGACGTGAGCTGAGTAATTTCACAAGTACATATGAAATGCACTCTGCAGTAGGTGCTATGCAAGGACGTCACATAGAACTCTGCAAGGATATAAATAGGTCCTGTCTTGTCTCTAGGGTCTCAATGAATTCCTGGGCAGGGTGATGTTCTGATTAAAATTTCATGGACAAGAAGGGTTAAAAGGAAATGAGAGGTGAAGAAAGTGGATGCAAGGATGGAGTATAAAGTGCTCCAAAGAGAACACATTTTCAGACTGTGTTTGCTCAGTTAGGTTATTTTGATAACTTTTTCCAGGAGTGATAGCTCTGAGTAGGTGGGAGACTTTTAGCTGAAACTACCATTAAAAGTTCATTGTAATCATACCTCAGAATAAGTTACATGTAATTTTACAAGCTCTTGTACTTTTTTTGTTTTTTAGGCATGACGTACTCCTTAAGTCCTGACAATCACCTTGAAGATGGAATTATGAATATGGCAAATTTTCTACGGGGTTTTGAAGAAAAGGGGATAAAGAACGACAGACCTGAGGACCAGTTGAGTAAAGAGAAAAAGAAAATACTGTTCTCCTTTTGTGAGGTGTGCAACATCCAGCTGAACTCCGCAGCCCAGGCTCAAGTCCATTACAATGGCAAATCCCATCGCAAACGAGTAAAGCAGCTAAGTGATGGGCAGCCCCTGCCGCCAGCTCAGGGCTTGGGGCCACTTCTGGCCAGCCCCAGCACCAACACCAGCGCAGGTAGGAAGAGGGCCTGGGGATTTGTTTACTTCTGAAAGAAATGGTGCTGTTCTAGAAAATGAAGGATTTAGAGCAAGATATTGCTCACCTTAAAACTATTGCCATTAAAATGTGCACTCTTTTCCCTACAGGTAAAATCCAGGAGCTGTTTGTCACTGCTCAGTATAGTTTTATACACACACACACACAATTTGTACATTGTATAATGGACCATAGACTTCCTGTATTACAGTGTATGAGCATGTTCTAATGTATTTTGAAATGTGTTTAAAATGGATCAGTGGTGTCAATTTTTCTCCTCTCTGCAAAACTAGGCTTTCTTGGGTTTCCTTTATCTGCCTTCTATCAGGTGGTGCACTACTTCATAGAATATAAAAAGCTACATTTTATTTATAACATCCCATGATGCAGTGAAGGAGCATTAATCTTGCGTGTGTTAGACTTGTCATATTCTTTTAGGGAGCTGCCAGTAGTATGCCGGTGGTAGTCTAACAATAGGAGTAAGCATTGCCAAAACCAAAAAATCCCTTTGAGCCCTGACACCTTCATCATTTTCACTTGCTTCTCACCTTTTCTTTGTGGGCTGTGTAGAGGCAGAAGCTCAGGAATTTTTACATTCCTGCATCTGCCCACTGAATTCTAAACAATATTTCATATTCTTTATCTTGTCCTCATCAGCCCTTCCTCCTCTTCATTGCTGGTAATTTTTTGGTTTTGCTGTATCAGAACTAAAGAAAAATGTAAAATTTGCTGTTATCTATGGTGAAGTATTGGAGGTTTTAGGTGGGAGGCCAAGATAAGCCTCCACCTTAATGTGGTAAAAGAGCTCGAAATTCTACTCTAGTAAGTGTTTATTTTGTAATGAGGCTTCAGCTTGAAGAGAGATGATGCAAGAAGCCATTTGTTGGAATTTCACTCTGTGCTGTTACATTTCTTGATTTTGTAAGTTACTTCATGATCCATATTAAGCTTCAACAAAAACATAGTGTATATGTGTGTGCGTACATGCTATAAATAAATAATTTTTGTATTTGAAGCCAAACTAAATTACTTTTTACACAGAATATGGTTTAATTTTATTAAACTGTTTTCTCCAGTAAATATTTAACATATTATGAAAGAAAGTAAAGGCACTTACAGGATATAAGATACACACATAATAGTGAAATTTTACTTTACTATTTTCTATTTATTATTAGTTATAATTATTCACATATCCACTAATGTACCTGTATTTATATGTATTAAAAATACAGAGTTAGAACAGAAACTGATCTCTAAGTCAGAAAGTAAATAATAACCTAAGTAAAGGATTGAATTACATCTGTTAGAATCTAAAGGTCTGTAGATAACTATAGTAATTAAAAATTATTAGGTCATTGGGGACCAGCAGTTGGCGTAATGGCTATGTCACTGGACTGTCATGTAGTTGACTGCGGTTCGCGTCCCGGACCCGGTGGCTTAAAACTCATGCTGGGCGCATGTGCGTTCGTGCCCAAGATCCCAAGAGGGGAATGGAGGAGAAGGGATTGAGGTGTGGCCATCCCCCCTGGGGGGTGATTTTCTCACTTTCTGTCTCTCTCTGTCTTTCTGGCGAGTGCACGTGCCCTATAGCAAAAACCTCTCAAAAAAAAATTATTAGGTCATCACGCACAAAATGCGTCGTGACTTTTCTGATGACCAATATATTTCTGAAGAATATCTAATGACAGTGGGAATTTTCCAGGATGTAATGCCAAGCAAGACAACAGGAACTAAAGTGGAACATACCTCAGTGATAAACATGTTCATATGCATATTATCCTCTGTTTAGAGTCTCAACCCAATGAGGAAGAAATACATTATTTTATTTTTTTTCCAATCACGTTGCTCAGTTTTGATCTAACAAACTTCTGTTTCCTTCTGGCTAGCAGCTCCCTTAACACCCTCTCAGCCCATAACTTCTCACTTCTGTATATTCAGAAAGACTTGTTGACTTAGAAGATGCAGTTCTATTTATAAAAAATCCCTGTTATTGCTGGAATAATAAGATTTGGTACACAGACCCTAAAGCCTGGAAGAGAGGTCTGTACACAGTAGCTCTCTTCCTGCCCCTTCCTTGACCTCCCTTCAGCCCAGGTCATGGGGAATGGAGGAGGGGTGGAGAGGTGGAGTTTATACCTTGTAGTCTTGGTGAGGTTACAGAGCTTTTTGATTGATGATTGCTATGCTAGCTGTTTCTGTGTGTTGCAAGTGTTCCTAATAGATCCTGTGGATCAAGGCTTTCCTCAAGTTTTCCCCTCAAGCATTAGGAGTCCCTTGTAAGATATCTGTATTTTCCTGCTTACCTGAGGCTGATAGCAAAAGGCTCCATTCCTCAACTGTGTGAGTGTCTTTCTCCCATAGTGTGGTATTCCTGGCAATATTGTGTCCTCTATTCTCATAATACCAACTCTTGGGGCTTTAGGATACATGTAGAATCCACCTGAAAACTAACATCCTTCTTGAAAACCTGGAACTGCTGGGCATAGGCAGGTATAGGTAGAATAATAGGGTGTGGGCTTTTCTTTCATTCTCAGGTAATGCCTTCCACTGACAAAGCAGGCACCTCATCAGGAAACAAGATCCAGTCTCATTTTTAGACCTTTGCTTGGCTTTAGGGAACATTATGGGTTGAATTTTGTCCCCTTCAGGGAAAAAAAAAAATTTAAAAAGATATATTACAGTTCTAACCCCCAGTAACTCAGAATGTGACCTTATTTGAAGATAGTGACTTTGCGGAGATGATTAAGTTAAAATGAGGTAATTCATAGGCTTTAATCAGATATGACTGGTATCCTTATAAAAAGGGAAAATCTGGGACCAGCAGTTAGCATAATGGCTATGTCGCTGGACTCCCATGTAGTCGACCATAGTTTGAGTCCTGGACCCAATGGCTTAAACTCATATTGGGTACGTGTGCGTGCGTGCCCAAGATCCTGAGAGGAGAATGGAGGAGAAGGGATTGCGGCGTGGCCATCCCCCCTGGGGTTATTTCTCACTTTCTGTATCTCTCTGTCTTCCTAGTGAGTGCACGCGCCCTATAGCAAAAACCTCTCCAAAAAAAAAGGCGATGAGATAATCTGAACAAACAGGCAACACGGGCAGACACATGTAGAGGAAGGATAATGTGAAAAGGCATGAGCAGAATATGGACAGAAGCCTGGAACAGTTAGAAAAGAAAAATTATTAAACGGAATTCATTCCATAACCTTTAGATGAAATCAACTCCATGGACATATTGATTTCTGAGTTCTAATATCTAGAACTGTGAGATGATAAATTTATGTTATTCGTAACACCTAGTCTGTGTAATTTGTTACTCTAGCCCAAGCATACTAATACAGGGGGAGGAATTGTAGCCTGTCTCTTTCTCAAGGGGAAAGATTGGTAGTAGATACAGTTTCTAAGAACTGCTAATTTAAACTGTAACATGTCTATGGTGTTGGGGTTGGCTGGAGTGGGAGTGGAGTCCACAGGGTGGTAATTTCACAGAAAAATTCAAGCATTTAAAGAAAAATTAACACCATTTTACACAATCTCTTTCAGAAAATAGAATAGGAAGGAACACTTACCCATTTATTTTAAAAGACCAATATTACCCTGATACCAGAAGCAAAGATAATAAGACAAATAAAACTACAGACTAATACTGCTCCTAAATTGTGCCTCGAAATTCTCAACAAAATATCATCAAACCTGGTGCAAGCTACAGAGTACTGCTGCATAAGGCTTGAGTCATGTGGGAGGCCCAGGTTTAGTTCCTGGACCAACCTAAATAATATAATATGCAACCTAGGTTGAATATTATGAGCACACACCAGTAATCCCAGTTTACTAGGAGGACAGGGCAAGGAAATTACAACATGGTGAATCTCCCTTTCTCTCTCTCTCCTCTCTTTCTTATAAAAATAAAGATAATAGGAGCCAGCACATGTGTAATGGTTATTTTACTGGACTCCCACATAGTCGACTGTAGTTTGAGTCCTGGACCCAGTGACTTAAAACTTAGGCTGGATGCTTGTGTGTGTATGCCCAAAACCCCAAGAGAATGGAGGAGAAGGGATTGTGGCGTGGCCATCCCTGTGGAATTGAATTCTCACTTTCTTTTTCTCTCTCTCTGTCTCTCTGGCTCATGCACAGGCCTTATAGCAAAAATCTCTCTGAAAAAAAAAGATAGTAATAATAATAATAAACAAACTGAATTCAGCTAGTATAAAATGAATTATGACCATGGGTATTTATTCCAGGTATGCCAGGCTGGTCCAGAATTTACAAATTGAAAAATATAATCCACCACATCAACAAACTAAAGAAGGAAAATCATATGATCCTATCAGTTGAGGCAATAAAGCATTTGTGAAAAACTGGCACTCATATTTATGAAAAAACTCTCAACAAATTAAGAATAGAAGAAAATTTACCTCAACTTAATAAAAAGAGTGTAAAAATGCCTATAGCTCACATCATACTTAATAGTAGATGACTAAGCGTTTATCCTCTAAGATCAAAAACAAGGTAAAGATGTTTACTCTTATCTTTTATTTAACATAATACTGGAAGTCTAGTCACTATAATATGGCATGAAAAATAAATAAAAGGCATACAAAGTAGAAATGAAGGAAATAAAAGTATCTCTCAATGTAACATATGGTCTATATAGGAATCCCAAAGAACCTACAAAAGGTAAGAATATCAGCACACACAAAAATTAATTATGGGGGCTAGCAGGTGGAATAGTGGTTAAGGTGCTGGACTCTTCAGATGGCTGACCACATTTCTAGTCCCAGTCTCAGGCCGGGGGTGTGTGCCTACATACCCAAAATTCCAGGAGGAGAATGAAGGAGAAGGGGAATGAGTTCTCATTTTTTTCTCCCTCCTTCTGGGGAGTGAGTTCTCATTTTTTTCTCCTTCTGTCTCTCTCTGTCTCACCAGAGAGTACATGTGCCCTATAGAAAAAGTCTCTTTATCTAAAAACAAAACAAAACAAAACCACACACAGAAAAAGATATATCTATATAGTGAAAAGAACAATGGAAACCAAGAGTAAAATTACCATTTAATATTGGTCTCAATAAAGTGAAATACTTAGATATACATTTTATAAACATGTACAGGATTTGTATGCTGAATAGTGCAAAATGCTGATGAACAAAACAAACAGTCTAAGGACATAGAGAAATGTATGATGTTCATGGGTTGGAAAATTCAACATAGTTAAGATATTAGATCTCACCAAATTTATCTATAGGGTTTATGTAATTTCTATCAAAATCCAGTAAGGATTTTTGCAGACATGGACAAGTTTATTCTGAAATTTATATGTAAAAGTACAGACCCTAGAATAGCTAAAGTATCTTTATAAAGAAGAATAAGGAAGGATGAATCCCTGTTCAATATTAAAGATTACTGTAAGCCAAATTAATTAAGCTAATATTCTTTCTTTAAAAAAGAATTATTTGGGAACCAGCAGTTAGCGTAATGGCTATGTCGCTGGACTTCCACGTAGTTGACTGGGGTTCGCGTCCCAGACCCGGTGGCTTAAAACTCACGCCGGGCACGTGTGTGTGCGTGCCCAAGATCCCAAGAGGAGAATGGAGGAGAAGGGATTTCGGCGTGACCATCCCCCCTGGGGGGTGATTTCTCACTTTCTGTCTCTATGTCTCTCTCTGTCTGTCTGGTGAGCACACACGCCCTATAGCGAAAACCTCTCAAAAAAAAAAAAGAATTATTTTATTTTATCCTATTTATTTACTTAATTTTAAATTTGACTCGAGGGGGACAAAGCAAAAAAGAGAAAGAGAAAGAGGGAAAGTGAGAGAGCTAGCTGCCAGATCTGAGACTCAAACTGTGGTCGGCCATGTTGGAGTCCAGTGCCATTAAACACCATACTACCTGCCAGCCCCAAGACAATATCTTTTCAATGGGTTTATAGATACATAGATCAATGGAAAATAATAAAGAATCCAGCAATAGAACTATATACATAGGTCGAATTTATTTTGACAGAAGTGCAAAAGCAATTCAATAGAGGAAGGATAGCCTTTTCAACAATTGCTGTTAAAGCATTTGGACGTCTGTAGACAACACAAACAAAAATTAAATTTGACCTAAACCTCATACCGTTTATAATACTTTTCAAAAAATTCATGGATAATGTGCATAATGAAAAGACTATGCATGAATTTCAAACATTTTTGCACTAAAATAAACCCAAACTTTTATTTCATTTTTCTACATTTTTTTAAAAAATGTTTTTTCAAGAAGGTGCATGCTCTCACCTGAGAGAGAAGGAAAGTGGGAAATCACCCCCCAGGAGTGATAGCCATGCTGCAATCTCTTCTCTCTATTCTCCTGTTATGATTTTGGACATGTACACACAGGAGTCCAGTTTGTTTTTCATGTTGTCAAGTCTGGGACTTGAACCATGGAGTCAGCCATGTGGAATCTAGCCATCTTAATGCCACCTCCTAGTCCTCTACGAAATTTTAAGGTCCCCTTGTACAAAGATTACCTCAAAGTGGACTACAGATTTAAATTCAAATGATGAAAATGTAAAATTTCTTGAAAAAGAAAATAAAGAAAAATATCTGAGATACAGGCTTAGGCAAAGAGTTCTTAGGCAAAGAGGTCTGATTCAAAACCAAAAGCATGATCTGTAAAAGGAAAAAAACTGGTAAATGGGACTCATTCAGGGTTTTAAAGCTTGCTTTGTGAATTACCACATGAAGAGGATGAAAATACAAGCTACCAATGGGAGAAAATATTTGAAAACCAAAAACACAACAAAGAACTAGTAACTCAAATATATAAAGAGCACTCAAAATTCAACATCAAAAAAAAAAATCTAATTAGAAATAAATTGGGCAAAAATAAAGACAAACATCTCAGTGAAGAGGGCAAACAGATGACAAATAAATGCATGATGAGATGGTCAGCATCATTAGCCACCAGGAAAATGCCAAATAAAACAGTAAGATTTCACTGTATAGTGAAATCTATTGAAATGATCAAAATTATTGACAACAACAAAATGCTGGTGAGGATGAGGAGAAAATGGGTCACTTAGACATTGATTATGGGATTGTAAAATGGTGTGTTTGCTCTAGAAAACATTAGGATGTTGGAAAGGTAATGACAGATTTTTCTGTTTTTTTCTTTTCTTTTTTTTTTTTATCCTATTCAAAAATGCATCAGGACTTTCCAGATACCAAGGAGTTTGGCAGTTTCTTGTAAAATGAAATGTAATTACCATTTGGTCTCAACAATTTTACTTTTGAGAATTTATTCCAGAAAAATGAAAACGTATTCCCACAAAAACCTGTACATGAATTTTCAAAGCTGCTTAAATGTGTAATGCACCAATCAGGAGCATCACTATCTTTTTTCATTCTTTTCTTTTTGAGAGTGTGTGCATTCACCAGAGAGACAGTGACAGAAAGTGAGAAATCACCCCCCAGGGGAAATAGCCTATTGTAGTCCCTCTTCTTCCATTTTTCTCTCAGGATCTTGAGCATGCATGCACACGTGCCCAGTGTGAGTTTTAAGCTGCTGGGTCCAGGACTCAAGCCACAGTTGACTATATGGGAGTCCAGCAACATAACCATTGTACCATTTGTTGGTCCCAAGCATTATAATTTTTAATAGCTCAAAACTGTAGATTAATTTCTTTAGGTGCTATAACAAATTATCTCACACTTGGTGGGCTTAAAGACAGAAATTTATATTTTCTAAGTTCTGAACACTAGAAATCTGACATTTGACAACGCTGTACTCCCTTGGTGAGTTTATGGGTGAATCTGTTCCTGGAATTCCTAGACTTGTGACTGCATTACTGCCTCTGTCCTCATATCATATTCCCTTCTCCTCTGTGTGTCTATGCCTTCTTTTTTGTCTCAAATCTCTCACTGCTTCTCTCTTACAAGGACACTTGCCATTGGAGTTAGGGCCCACCTGGATAATCCAGGATTTTCTTATCTCAGGAGCCTTAACTCATTTGCAAAAATAATTTTCCCAAGTAAGGTAGCATTCACAAATCTGATAATTCAGCATACATGTTTTCTAAAGGTGATAATTGAAACAGACTATTCAACAATAGAATTGAATGAACTATTGATAAATCAACAACTTGGATGAATTTCCATGAAATTGTACTACATTAAAAAAAGTAATAAATCCATTGTAGCTTAGTGACTAAGGGAGCCAGATCTTACATGGCTGACTACAGTTTGAATCTAGGCCCCTGTGTCTGAAGAACGTGCCCGGCATGTGTGCATGCATACCTCACATCTAAGTAGGATGAAGATATGGAGGAGACGGGATTGTTGCATCACCATATCCATTGGAAGATGCTCCCTGCTCCCCCATCCCATCTCTCTACCTTCCTCTGTTGAGCATATGCACTTTCTAGCAATTAAATAATTAAATAGTGAATCCTAAAAGGTTACATATTAAATGAATCTATTTATATAACATTTTTGAAATGATAAAATTTTAGAAATGGAGGACAGATTAATAGTTTCCAGGTTAAGGATGGAACAGATGTCAAAGGGAAGTGTGTATGGATATAAAAGAGTAACATGGAGGATCTTATGGCAGTGGATACACAAACCTTCCTAGCTGACAAACATACACACACACACACACACACACACACACAGGTAAAACTGGGGAAATCTGAATAAGATTAGTGGACTGTATCTATGTAAATATCTTGATTACAATATTATTCTATAGTTTTATGAAATGTTGCCATTGGCAGAAGTTGGGAATATGTTTCTAACAACTGCATCTGAATAAGTATCTCAATAAAAACTTCAGTTAAATCATAATAAAGGTGACTGGAATTGTCAGTCTTCTAGTAGCATTAGCAGAGTTGACAGTGTACACAAATTTTGGAGCTTTGCTTTCTTAAAAACATTATCAAGGCCACTTTAAAGAGACTAGTAAAACACAATCTCTTCAAGAGAAGATAGCCATTTAAATAAATGAATGGCAATAGGTGCTAAGAACCATGAAAAAAGTAGATGTGGAAGAATGATTAACTATGGAGGTCATATGTTCTAGTCCGTTCTGCTGCTAATTCTGTAAGTACTTGAGTCTCAGTAAGTTAAGAAAATTGAGCTTTATTTAGCTTATGATTTTGGAGCTGAGGAAATTCAATAGCATGGTGCTAAAATCTGGTGAGGGTCTTCTTGCTGGTTCATAATATTGCAAAGGGCAGAACTGTGTTCACAGCATAGCATGTCACTGTGTCTGGGTTTGTATCTCCCCATAAACCCACAGGTATCTAATAGTGGGGGACCTAGTCACATCCAAAGGGCCTCACCTTTCAGCATCATCACCATGATTATAATGACTCACTAAATTTTATCACATGAATTTTGAAGGTATGCATTCAAATATTAGGTAAGGCCTTCTGAAGGAGGTGATATTTGAAGTGAGTATTCAAAGATGAGAGTTAAGTTATAGAAAGAAAAACAGCATTCCAGGTAGAGGAAATAATTTCCCAAGTTCAGATAAAATTGACTGTACATGGGATTTGCAGGTAGCATGGTAGTTAAAGGCACTGGATTCCCACATGGCTGACCACAGTTTGAGACCTGGACCTGGCAGCTTGAAAATCACAACAAATAAATAGATAACTAACTAACTAAATATTAAAAAGAAAAATTGACTGTACTCACTCTCTATGCAGGGCATCTAGTGACTCTCATGCTTGCTGGTATCCAAAGGCTGAGATCTGCTCTTCATCCTTTGTGCTTGTCACTGTAATATTTCCCACCAAGCTTATCCTATTCTCCCTTCTCATTGTCTAAGGGGTTCTATTTTAGGAGTAACCTCCAATTCTGTCCTTGGCACAAATGATGTTTAAAACGATGAAAGGTTAGTTCAGTGATACGGAGTTTTTGTTGCTTTGAGGTAAAAAATACACACCCACACTTGCTTTGATGTGCACTAAAGGTAGTGATTATCATGAAAAGACTGAAAAAATAACTTCAGTCCTCGCAACCCAATGAGGTAAGTGTGGTTCTCCTCTCATTAAATAAAGGGAACTTGTAGAGATTGGGAGGCCTTTGCTGAAACCACACAGATTCGAAGTCTGAAATCTACCCCATACTTTACACTGTTTCTCCTAACTTTTTGCAACACATTCATTACTAAGTAAATGAAAAATGTTTAGGGCTATTTCCTTATTTTCTAATATTTGGTTTTCCAAGTTGCATACTAACTAAAATGTCTGTTTTCTTTCTAACCTTCAATTAATTTCAGAAGAATTTCTAATTCTTGCTTAAGGTTGAAACTTTCAAAAGGAGTTAGTCATGCAGAGAGAATGGAGAAAAGGGATCCAAGTTGAGAAAAAGCTTGGCAAATCAAAAGCTAAAATGTGGCTGAAACTGAGTGAGAGGATTAGAAAGAAACATAAGATAAGTTTGGAAAGGTAGGCAGAAACCTTTAGAAAAAAAATTTTAAACATTTTGTTTTATTCAGTGGGTCAGGAGTTTGAGTTGTGCTCAGCAAGATGTTTCTTATCCCGGACTCAGGCGGGGTCACTCGTGAAGCTGCAGGCAGCTCACAGATGAATTAGGCTGGATGGTTTAAGATGGCCCCACAGACATGTCTGGCAGGTGGTGCTGGCTGTAGTCGGAATCATTCTCATCAGCAGCCTCTTTTCTTTGAGGTTAAGTCAGGCTTTGTTCCATAGCAGTCCCAGAACAGTGTTACAAAAAGGCAAGAGTAGAAGCTCCAACTACTGCATTCTTTTGGTCAGAACTAGTAACAAAACCCTATGGTTTGAATATATATGTCCCAGGACCAGCAGCTGGCGTAACGGCTATGTCGCTGGACTCCCATGTAGTTGACTGCGGTTCGAGTGCTGGACCCGGTGGCTTAAACTCACTCTGGGCACGTGTGCATGCCTGTCCAAGATCCCGAGAGGAGAATGGAGGAGAAGAGATTGTGGTGTGGCCATCTCCCCTGGGGGGTACTTTCTCACTTTCTGTTTCTCTGTCTGTCTCTCTCTTTTTGGCGAGCACATGCTCCCTATAGCAAAAATCTCTAAGGGGAAAAAAGAAGAATATATATGTCCCTCCAAAAGTCATATGTTGGAATAAACACCATGGTGATAGTATTAGAAGGTAGGGTCTTTTGGGAGGTGACTAGAGTGTAAGGACTCTGCCCTCGTGTATTGATTTGTGCCCTCGTGAAAGAGGCTTCAGAGAGCTGCCTGTTCTTCTCTTTTTGCCTTATGAAGACACAGCATTTGTCCCCTCAGGAAATGCAAAACAAGGTACCATCTTGCAAGCATAGGGCAAGTCCTTACCAGATGCCAAGTCTGTCAGAGCCCTGATCCTAGAAGTCCCAGTCTTTAGAGCTGTGTGAAATAAATACCCATGATTTATAAAGTACCCAGTCTGTGACATTTTGTTGTAGCAGCATGAAAGGTCTAAAATCCAAGGTCAACTCAAATTCAAGGGGTGGAAAAATAGAATCTACCTCTTGATTCAAGAAGTAGCATCTTTTATTTGGTTTTAGAAATTTCAGACTAAACTTGACTAGACTTTAATGTGAGGACACTTGAGAGTAGGGGAGAATATAAGGGTGATAAACTCCAGGTATTTTGCAGCAGTAAGTAGATGTGTTGCTTTGGAAGTGGGGATGGAAAGCAAAATTGGAAGAAAGGGTGCAAGTTGGACCATTCAATATCATGTTATTTCTTTTTCTTTTGCTGCCATAATCTGCTTTTCTCTGGTAACACCAAGACCTTTCAGTTGTCCCCTTGCCCCCACCCCACAACACACACACACACACACACACACACACAATTATCTCTCATTTTCATTTCCTAGCATTAAAGAGCTTCTAAGGTCAGGATACTGATAGATACAGTGACCTTAAATATGTGTATGGGCTTTTAAGTACATAGACCAGATTTCTAACACTGCATTATATCCTCAAATGTGTTTTCCTAGACATTTTGGAAGAATTTTAGAAATGAAATTTGAAAATGCAACCCTAGAGAATCACCACAAGATGGTGCCATAAGTATGTTGAAAGCATGATCCTTTCCTTATTTCCATTCCCACGTCAACATTAATGGAACTTATTAGTGAGTATGGAAAGCAAAGAAATGTCAGACCAAGGAGTGAGGTATATGTGGACGTGCACACATGAGCAGGAGCATGCTCGTTCGTCAGACTTTTTAAGCATCTTTTATGCATTAGGCAGAATCTATAGGGGAGACAGTTAGGCATGCGTGTAGTAGAGGCAATAGGAAAGATAGTTCTCCAGTTATCAGGAATAAAAATTACTGCTTTAAATTAATATTGCCATATGTCTCGAAAAAATGTTAGTATATCCCAAGAATCTAAATAGTAAATGATGCAAACTTAAATGCAGAGAGAGCACTAGAATCCATCAATATATCTCTTGCTTTTGCGGTAGAAACACATAGTTTTAAATGCTTGCCTCTTCTTCCTTTTTTATGAGTCAATTTTCCATTTATCATACAACCAAGAAATTTGACTTTTATGTATTATAAGAAACATGATGAGAGTAGAACAAATCATTAATGGAGTATCAGTGAGTTTCAACTAGTAAGTACATTAGGTAAGTAAATCATTTCAATGTGAAACAGATGGGTTAAATTATTTATGATGTACTTATTTCCCTAGACCTCTTAATTATAAATCCACAAAACTCTTCTCATAGAATAATTATTATGCATTCCATTTATTAGATAGAGCCCATGTGACTTCCTATGATCTTCCATAAAGGGATTGGCTTAGAAGGGGAAAAGGCATTGGTCCAAATATACCAAATTTGGCCTTCGAGAAGGCATCTGCTTTTCTTGGTGTAAATGCCAGATACTTATAAAAGAGCCCAAGAATTGTATCTTATCTGGAATATTTCAGTCCCAGTGATGATATAACAGAATGATACTAACATTCTTTTCAGGTTCTTTGACAAATTCAGTACTTGATTATTGTTTACTTTCCAAGTGTTTTTCAAAATCCTGACTGTTTTTCAAGCAGGGATAGAGTTGGTGCCCACATCTGCTCTCCCCAGGTAAATTTAGTTGGGACTTATGTTGTAGGGCACACTGAGGTTGAGGTGCCTAATGGATGAGAGCAGAGGAATTTGGAAATAGGAGGAAAGCTACACTTATAACTCTGACTCCCCAGAATGCTTTGGCTTTGAGAGAGTCCTAGCCATTTTGGCTTGTATCAGATATTTTTCAGAACTACATCTGAGGTAGACCCAAAAAATCATTATAGCTCAGCTCCATATTTTGTACACATGGTTAAAAACTGTTAAACAACTGTTTATATAGGTGCAAAACTCTAAAACCAATATATAAAGAGCTTTGAGTGGAACTTTAAAAAAGTAATTAAAAGGTGTGGTTGACTCCTTTTAAGTCTTTTGCTTTAAGAATGTATTGAGCTATAAATTTTCACATGTATATTACTTATGGAAAGATAAGGACTGTTTAACATCACATAATGGTTTTTAGAATTTTGAAAACCAAACAAATACCTTTCAGTGTGGAAACCAAATCTTAAGACATTTCTGGCAAATGATTGGAGGGCTGAGGGATTTAAATGATTGAAGACAGTTGGGTGAATGCCAATATAAATTGGTGAGTTCAGTTTCTACTGGGGAGTGAATGTGTTCTCTCTGATTGACCAACTTTCTTCATACAGATACCCTATTTTCATATGTTTAGAACATTACAGCCAAGGAACTGTTGGCGGCTCTTTCAAGTTAGGTATTTCTGCAGAATAAGATAGCTACCATGGGGTTGACATTCATCATCGGCACTAGACATTTTTTCCTGAAGCTGGCTCTTGGACCAGCTGTGGAACATGCTAGCTCTTCTGATGACATAAAGTATTTGGAGGAAATGGAGGGCTAATACAGTAATGACATAAAGCATTTGGAAGAAATGGAGGGCTGATACGGTATTTTTCATCGGTCAAGCACAATGGCATTATGTTGAGCTACTTCATTTCAGAGCTGGCTGGTGTTATAATCCATAGACTCTTGTCCTGTAGACACTGGAAATTCATATCTTATTATATGGATATGATGTAGAAGGTATAAGGAGATTTTTATTTTGATCCTGAAGTGTTACACACATTGTGGGATAGAAGCTGAAATAATGCCATAAATTACCAGGACACCATTTTGATTGCTAAAAAAGAATTCACCAAATTATATTGTACTCTTGAGAGAAAAAAAAATGCAGTTTCTCTCTTCATATGGAAAAATAACTATGGAGGTTTTCTAGACACTAAGGTTAGAGTCACACATTGACATCTACTTCATACAGTGACTAAGAAGACCACTGTTGTTATAAACTTTTAGGTCTCTTGCTCAGCGCCAGTCTGGACTTGAAAAGCACTCACGAAATGTTTTAGAAGATGGTAAATGGGTCAGCAGGTAATGTATTTGAGGCACTGGACTCCCACATGGCCAACCATGGTTCAAGTCCTAGACTCGACAGCTTGAAAATCACACCAGACACGTGTGTATGTGCTCAAAATCTTGAGAAGAGAATGGAGGAAAAGGGATTGCAACATGGCCAACCCCCCGAGGGGTGATTTCTCACCATCCCTCTTACCTTCTCTGGTGAGCTCACATGCCCTATAGCAAAAATCTAAAATTAAATAAATAAATAAATAAATAAATAAATAAATAAATAAATAAAAAGATAGTTACTGTTATGTAGGCCTAAGGTCTTAAGTCAATGTCAATGGTTTTCTATGTTAAGATGATTTCATGTACTGGGGCCAGGAGGTGATGTGGTGGTTAAGGTGATAGACTCCCACATGGCAGACTATGGTTCAAGTCCTGGACCCAGCTGCTTGAAACTCATGCTGGATATGCATCCTGCATGCCCAAAATCCAAGGAGGAGAATGGAAAAGGGATTGTGGTGTGTCCATTCCTCCAGCAGATGATTTCTCACTTTCCTTCTCACTGTCTCTCTCTAATAAGCCCATGTACCCTACAGATTACAAAACAAAACCTTAAAAGAAATTATTTAATGTACTTGCTTTACAAATAAGTATTTATTGGAAAAATACACTTATAGGAAAGACATCAAGTAAATGCAACATAATATTCGTGTTTATTTGAAATATTCTTTCTAAAAATGGATTTAAAATTAAGCCATTTAGTTTTATACTAGGTGGTCTATAGCATATAGAAATACTTAATAAAATAATTTTTGTTGTTTGTTTCTGACAGTGTTACATGCGATGTTTATGGTTATTTTGTTTTCAAGTATAATAAAAGGGTGAGATAATGCAATGCTATATGCTCTGCTCTGAAAGTATATCCTTCCTTTTACAAATTCCCTTTGAAAATTAAGCTATGTTTCTCCAATAAATACTTGTGTCATGTCAGTCTCTCTCTCATTAGTGGATATTAAGTCGGTAATCTATGAGTGGGTGATATTGCTGTCATTATTTTTTATGTTTTGACTCAACAATTCTAAATGACTTCTTGCCCTCTACCCTGTGCCCTGGTTTTGTCATCTTGTATTATTGCCACATTTCTGCTTTGCTTCGTGTATTAGTCTTGGTAGCACCTTCAGTCATATTTTTTGTCCATCTTGTTAAGGAATGCTACCCTCTAAATCTCTTGCTCAAGTAAGAGAATACCTATTTGGGTACCATTTTCCGGTCTGTAATTTACAGTAGTTGAAGTAAACATTTCTTCAGGTCGACCATTTTTCCTACCTGAAACTCTTGAAATCTAAGAGACTCTGAAAACCAGTAGATTTTGTAATTCGTATTGATGGAAAATTTTGACCCAAACTGATGCGAGGTTAATTATAATCTTTATTTATCCCATCTAGTATGAATATGCACATGTTTTGTTAAAGAAATGTTAATATGTCTCATTACAGAGCTGTTGCTCCAGACTCCACTGAAGACAGTATATAGTTCATGATATATGCAACATATTGCATTTCTAAAATATGGAAACATTTGAATTCTGAAATGTTTCAGGCACTAAGGTTTTTGATAAGGGATTAAAGACTGTAATCAAATATCATGAATTCACTTTACACTTTTATTATTAGGGAGCTTCATGTGTGGTGACAATAAGTAGATTTGCAAGTATATAATCTTTCACGAACTGTTATTCTAAGCCAAGAAAAGTGTGTGTGTGTATTGCACACTCATGTACATGGGTGTGTAAGACAGAGATACAGAAGGGAAGAGAAAGGATACTGAGCAAATGCTGAGTCAGTGATGCCCAATGCTATTTTATGTTGTTCTTTAGTAAGGCACAAAGCAAGTGGAAGTCAGGTGGCCAAAGTGACTACAAAGGATAAGCATATTCTCTTACGATGTTGGTATATCTATGTGCACACATGCGTGCAGGTGCATGCACATGCACACACACACACACACACACACACACACATGCTTGTTGCATGTCCATCCAAGTACATCTTTATCTAAGGAAGGACATCTAACTGACAGCCTGTAAGGAGTCAATTCCACATCTAAAGGCCGAGTGAGGATATTCATGGGAGTATAGTGTTTAACATTGTTCCCAAACACTATGTGATGTAAACGTATAATGTGGCATATTATTTATTTTTCCACTTATTTTAGGCTGTAGACACCACTAAATGCTGTATTGAAGAACTAGTAGTATTACAAGAACTGAACCTAGTCATTTACGAAAGATCCTCAAATCAGAAATTGCCTTTACTGGATCCTGATTCCCTCTGCCTTTTAGAGTCTCAATGAGAACCTAAAAACTGTTTCTAAAAATCTGAATTGAACCTTAAATGTGTTCTTTGCCAAGCCTGCCTGCTAGGAATTTTTTTCTGGCTGTTTTTGTGATTTTGATAAATGCTTTATGTCTTTTTTGCTTTGCACTTTGCATGCATATGTCAAAGCTCTGTATTTTGTGATCTCAAATCATTGATGCTACTTTCTGGGATCTGGCTACCTTGTGCCTTTTTAAGACTGTATCAACTGACTCTTGCCTCTTACATTTTAGTAACAAAAGAGGAAGGCTTGTGAAAGGTAAAGGTTTAAATGTGGGGGTGGCTGGGATAGAGCTATGAAAAGAGCTATAGATTATTTTTTTTTTCTGGAAAATAGTGAGCAAAGGCGATGATGTTAAAAATACTCTCTACTTTGCATGCTTATTTTCTTGTTAGGCAGAATGTATTTAAATGTTTATTATTTAAGAACTGGGAGTAAAATTCCATGATTACTATGATTTTAATTTAGAAACAAACACCTAGGAATTAAAGAATATTTAACTTGTTCTATAATAGACATCTGTGCAAATGTATGGAATTTTAGGGGGCAATAACTGTAACAGCCTCCAGTGGTTTCATTTGTCTGTAGAGAAGTCCCTAGCTCCTTCAGCTATTTAGGTTTTCACAGCTTTTATGGTAAGTCCTTATAATATAGACTTCTGATTTCCTCCCTGTATCCTGTTCATTGTTGAAAAGCCAGAGCTATTTTTAACATTTACACAATTTCGATAGATGATTCTTCATTCCATAAGGTATGATGCTAAATCTGTGGAGCCTTTCATAATCATACCCTTTTTGTGGCTTGCTTGAATTTGATCACAGTGGCTGATTTCATGCATTGATAATGAAGGCTTAGGTTGCCTGTTTCTCGGCATAAATCCACCTCAGACTTGCACGTTGACAGTGCCTCTGGTTTCAGCACACATGGAGATATAGAATTGAAATTGCTCTGCTTTCTTTACAAATGACTCAGAGTGTGCTTGTCCTTCCCTAAAATGTTGCCGGCGTGTAAAGGATTTTCAATGAGCTGTGCAATGAGCCAGCAACTGGGAAGGTTTGGAGCGGCACTGATATAACGTGCTGCTGTCACACAGATAATCAGGGCTGGAGCCAAGTCTCGGTAGCACTTGCATTACCCTGGTCACATACTGGAAGTTTTGTTTATCCAACTTGGTTGTTCTTGAGGCTGGTGAAAACCTTGCCAGGATGTGGAGTGGACTTCCCAGCAGAGGTGAGCATTTTTATTCTAAAACTTGGGCGCTGGGGTGTGGGATGTCAGTAACAGATTGTTTCTTTCGTATGTTGTGCCGAATCCTGTGGAGTCATCAATTCTATTTATCACGTCGCACTGATATATCTGAAGGGGCAAAGCTGAGGAGCAAAACACATGATTCTTTAATTTTATTGGGAAGTAACTCCTTAAGAGGGTGGGATAAGCATCCTTTCCTTCTGTGCTAGCTGTTTGCCGGGGACATCTTACCAGTAGGTGACTTCCTTTGCATTTTAAACATTCAGAACAAGTCGGTGGTATTATGTGATTTGCTGTCATTACTAAAAGTAGGTAATTAGTGGTGTTATTATGTACTCCAGGTATATAAAAAAGGCTATAAACTAAATGCACTTTGTAGAACCTTTGACATGAGAAGCATATAGGAGGAAACAAGTCATAATTTCCTAGATAACTAAGAAAGTAAGTGAAATAGATTATGTACTGGAGCTGACACCTTGTTAAGCTTGACATTATTAATAGCTGAAAGTTATGACCTGTCAGGCCCTGGACAACCTACAGTAATTGATTTCTAGTGATGGTGTGCCGAATGTGAGAAGGAAATCAGCATTTCTTCATAAAGTGTGTTTTAATTAGATGTGATATTTTAAATGGAACAGACTTTATCATTTAAATGTAAATAAAGTACTGGCATTCCCCTAGGGAAGTGAAATTACTAGATCTCCATGTCTGAGAAGGTCTGCTCTAGCTTTATTTGTACAGGGTATCAGAAAGCCAACCGGACAAGGGCGAGCTCAAAGTTAGCCTCTGAGTAGATGGAGTCTTACTGCTTACCTCTAATTCCTACGTGATGAGAAGCTATTTCTAAACAAGAAAGGACTAGGAGGGTTATGATGTATTCAGATAACATTATGCTTATTAAGTGTCCTTTTACTATATTAGGTCTGCAGAGAAATCTGTTTTTATCTGATTGAATGCTAGCATGGCACATGGGGTACGTTGTATATATGTGCATGTGTGGTTTTCCTACTGAATTTATTTAAGGCAGCTGTTTTACAGCTTTCACGTTTAAAGGTATAGATAAGTGTGTATTTGTTTGACAGAAGACTCAAGAACCCCATTTACTGCCAGTACACGTAAAGCTTGGCTAAGCAGACGCATCAGGAGCAAACCATTTGTGTTCGCCAATCTGTCTCGGCAAGTCCCAGGGCCACTATCTTGCTAGAAGCCACTGTGTGCTTTTGAAAGCATGAAATTAGTTTTATACTGAGCACATGGTTTCTCATTTAGCAGCTCTTTTTATGGTAATGGTCAATTTATGGTTCACTGCCAGGATTTTGTGTTCTGTCAAAGCTGATAGCTTTTGCTAAGGTGTCTTTATGAGATTAAAAAAAAAAAAAAAAAGTGAGGAGGTGGGAAGAACATAATTAGACCCTCAAGAGGAGACTCTTACCTTTCGTTTAGTTTACTCTGGATGCATTGTCATTTCTCCAAAGTTCCTTTATGTCATTTAATCCAAGCCATACAGATTTAAAGTTGCTAACATCTATCACTTTGAACCTTCCCTAACATGTGACATGAAAATAACTGTATTATTTGTTCATTTAAAAAATGCATTTGTAGAAAATTATTCTATTAATGTTTATCATATTGTGCAATTCATCACCGCACTTACCTGCTTATCTGGTAATGCATTCTAGAGCACTGTTAGAGAGAGTGGAAAGGCTTTTTTAAACATTTCATATTTGATATAAACTATCCATACTTTGTTGTACATAGATGTGCTATGAAGGGGATCAGTTAAGGAATCAAAAACAGTCTGAGGATAAATTAAAAATGTGAATAATGTCTTCTTTCATGCAATGGCTAATCTGGAAAAGCAAGAGGTCTCCTGTGTTAAAATTATACAAATATCAAATACTGCTTTTATTTGTTTCCACAGGCTAATATTAGATATGCACTTATCAATGTAGTAAGAATGTTTTCTGTAG
This sequence comes from Tupaia tana, assembly GCA_026018925.1. Taxonomy (NCBI): domain Eukaryota; kingdom Metazoa; phylum Chordata; class Mammalia; order Scandentia; family Tupaiidae; genus Tupaia; species Tupaia tana. The sequence goes on from JAKSZU010000001.1 coordinate 64,470,190, forward strand.
CCATTCCTTCCCATCAGAAAATAATCCTTGTTGAAAGTTGTACTGGTTACAGTGCATTTTGAATAGAAGTGATCAAAACTGCCAGGAGATTTACTGGAATATTTATTATTGTGCTCATCTGCACAGTGGTAATACATATACAGATAAATTAGGATACATATTGGAATGTTGCTAATTATGCTTTTTTTCTCATTTAGTCTTGACAATAATTCTGAAAATACCTCTAGCTGCTTGAATTTCTTGATTCTTTTGGTTTGTTTATTCTTAAATGATTGCCTAGGTTAAGTCATTACACATTATTAATGGTTGAAGATAACATGTTGTTAAAATGTACAGGTGTAATATGTGCCATTATAATTAGAAAAAAATTTTTTCTGTTTTTAGATGAAGCACAATTTTAAACAATTTATTTTTCTTCGGTTCTTTTGAGAATGTCATGTCACAAATCATCATGAGATTGTCAGGAGGACTTTTTTTTTTTTTAAATTTCAACTTACTAATAAGTATCTCATATGTATCACTTCCCCAAAGCCCATGAAACAAATTGAGTTTGGGGGATGAGAATTAGAAAATTGAATGGCATTGAAGTTTTCTCTTTGAAATTCCTGATGATGTAACATGTTTAGTAAATGAAAATCTTTACAGAAGTTTTAGAATGTCAGAATTCTCTTAGAATAGTGAAACTTGTTGTATAACATAAAACATAGAAAATTCACTCAGCAGAAGCAAGGGATAATTTAGCACTTCTGTCTGAACTCTTAGAAGCAATTTCTCTGTCTAAAGAAGGAGTATTTAAGGATCCATCATGAGCATGTGAGCCTCATGAATCTCAGTGATGTACCTGCATCTTTTAATGTTTATAGCAAGGGGCAGCAGTACTGAGTTGTTCTTCAGCATCTCTTAAGCACACATTATGAAACATAGCAGGTATAGTTGGGAAATAAGATGGCAGAGTCAAAGTTCTCTCCAAGTTCTTTGGACTCGCTCATTGTGTATTCAGTACTTAGACTGGACAATTTTTAATTTGTAGTTTGTTTTGAAGTAAACTGCAGAGGTGATTACCCTTTAATGAGAAGGTGGGGGTTTGCCTCAAAGCTTTATTTCCTCTCTTTTAGTCATTTCACTAACTTCCTTTCCCCTCTTCCCATTAATGAAGTAGGAAGGCCTAGTTTTAGGGTTGCCAGAGTGAGCAGATGAAAGATAGGACTCCCAGTTCAATTTGAATTTTAGGTAAAACAATGAAGAGGATTTTTGTTTGTTTGTGTCAGTGTAAATATGTCATACGTAACACTGAAACAATTTGGTGGTTAACTGAAATTCTTATTCAACTGGGGCATCATATATTTAATCTGGCAACCTTACCGACTTTCTAAATGAGAAGGTGAATCTCCCACAATGCCCTAGAAAATTAGTTCTATCAGAGCCAAAATGGAGGCTTCACATTCCCATAAAAGCAATCAGTTTCTACTGTTAGGGCTTATACTTGAAAATGTGTGTGATGAAAAAGTTACTCTTCAAGACTTAAAATGGTATTAAAAAATAGAATTGGTGGCAATAGAAATCACAAGTCAGTATATATCAGCCTCTTATAATTACTAATAAAATAACAAGCCAGCTCACTAAGTATTAGCTGTCTGTACATTTTAAATAAATAGTAAGGAGTACTACCCATTTCCAATTGTTAGCCCTTGCCAACTAGAACATTTTCAGGATTTTCCTCCTTTGGCAGGTTTGAGAGGCTTACAAACTAATTTTGTTTTGCATAATAGGTGATCCTTCCCTCAGTACTCTCTCCCTTTCCCCTCTACCTGACCTTTATTCAAATGTCACCTGACTTTTTGATTTTAGGACTCAGTTTTTAACCACTACCCCTAGATTTCTCACAGATGCAGAGTAACTTACAAGTTTAACTTATTAAAAAAAAAAAATCTCTGGGCTCATTTAACAACTCACCATAGATGAGTAAAATAAAATAGAGGTAATATTTATTTTATACCTACCGTGGGCATCATGTGATGTCAAAATATTCACAGGCAGATGTTTATGGATCTTTATGACATATTAATGTAATAATACTCATATGCATTCTACATGATTTACCCAAACCCTATTCTCAGCCCTGAGCTACCCTGCTTTTATCCTCACCAAAGCAGAGCAAAACATTCTATCCTGACTATAAATGCTACTTTTCCACACTGGGTAACCTTGCCACATGAGAATAAATGTCCTGTTTGGAGACTTTTTATCTCACCTAAGCTATATTACAAAATTCTCTTTGTTCACCTAGCTGTCTGTAATACCTTTCTTCTCTCTTCTCACTTCCCAATACCACCCCCACACAAACTCACACACAGTTTCCCAGTAGGAGTAACTAGATATCAGTGTAGAGTTTGATTCTCAAAAAATGAGGAAAAATAAATAGAAGTGAACTACATGTACTGTAATAGAGTTCTATTAGGAGACCTTGCAGTTGTGGAGTAGACAATATGGAGCCAATATTTAGAGTAAATTTCTTTACCGTTCCCAGTCTAAATGGCCACCTCAGTTTCTCTGTCAGTCATGTGACATGTCAAACCAGGAAACCTACTTTGAGCCTAAATTGATCAGTTGAACATGAGTGTGGTTAAAGCCAAGTTTTAGAAATGATTGACTACCATCCCAATAAAGTACTTACTGTTCAGTAAACCGTATATTCTTTGAGTTAAATGTTATCCCCCCCAACCTCAATGATTTAGTTCATTTCTCAGTGTCTGTTGCTCTCGAGGACAAATGCTCATTTATGTTCATTTTTTCATGACTACTAACAGTGCACCCTTATTTCAATTTTTGAATTTCCAAAGATTTCTTTTCCTTCCCTCATCAATTTTTCACTTTTGCCTAGTCATAGACATTACTGTGTTATACATTACTTTTTGTAACTGCTTAAAATGATTTTAGTGGCCTTTTTAGATATCTAAACTATGTTCTTTAGGAAATATTCTGATTCCTCTTTCCCTAAATATTTATTTACTCCAGTTCCCATATCAGCACCAGTGTCCTCCTATCTTCTTCAGCACTATTTGATAGTGTTGAATGTTTATTATGAGAACATGCCAGCATGAATTTATAATCTAAATTTCAATCACAAAATGTCTTCCATCAATATTTTTTTCTTTGAAATTGCCTTCGCATTTTTGGAAAATTTGAAGTTGCCAGTTTGAGGGACTCTATTTCTTTTGATTTTTTGAAAAGATAGGATTATGCAGTAGTTACAGTTTCTTGTCAAATGGCAATAAGTAGACAACTTACCCAGGGAGCACCTCAACTTGCCAGAGGTGAGGAACTTTCTGTCTTCTAATTTCTTCCAGGGAGTCTGCCATGCCAATGGGGCTTTTACCTAAATGTCTCTTTGCTGACATTTTTTTTTTTTTGAGAGGTTTTCGCTATAGGGCGTGTGCGCTCGCCAGACAGAGAGAGACATAGAGACAGAAAGCGAGAAATCACCCCCCCCCCCCCAGGGGGGATGGTCACGCCGCAATCCCTTCTCCTCCATTCTCCTCTTGGGATCTTGGGCACGCACGCACACGCGCCCAGTGTGAGTTCTAAGCCACCGGGTCCGGGACTCGAACCGCGGTCGACTACGTGGGAGTCCAGTGACATAGCCATTACGCTAACTGCTGGTTCCCTTTGCTGACATTTTAAACTTGGTGTGTGAATTTCACTTGGTGCTCTATGGTAATGCTAGTTCTATGTTCCTTGTCTCTGATTCACTCTCATTTAGTGTTGGTTCTTTTAGAAGACGATAGAAGGAATGACTTTATATCTAGAACCCTCTCTTTCTTCCAGAAAAGTTATTTCATTACTCAAGGAGGCATTTCTTTGCTCAGTATTTTTTGACAGTGCTGGAAAGGAGCAGGCTGAACTTTGATGAAATTTCAAAATATCCAAGACTGAGCAGATTCCAAAATGAATCTACAGGGACTCGTTTGGCATTTTCTATACTTTATATATTTTTATTATTGAACAATGGGTGACATTGTGTTCATAATAAATCATATAGGTAACTAATGTTATCATCTATCTATATATCTACCTATATATTATCTATCTATAATCATATAGATAACTAGTGGAACTTTCACAATTTGTGTAGTATGCAACCATTTGTGTGTCTATGAGGAGGAATAACCAATGAAATCCTGAATGGTTCGTGAATTTAATCTGCTTCAATAGGGGCAAGGAGAAAATGGAGATGGCTTGGGCATTATCTCTGTTACTTACCTCTTGTTTCAGTTATAACTGATTTAACCAGGATTAGATTCTTACCAGCAAATTTTATCAGTCTTTTTTAATAGAGTGGATGGAGTAAGTGGTATATAATAGGACTTGGCAACAATGACAGCGATAACATTTAAGTTAACTGTATATCAGACCCTTAACATTATTAGTTCATTTCATCCTTTTAACAGCCTTATAAGGACATATTAGGAAAACTGAAGTACAGTGAGATTAGCTTACCTGCATGATGTCATACAGGTATGGGATTTGAACCAGGTAGGGATCCAGAATCTATGCTTTTCATCAATGCCCTAAACTAGTACTACTTAAGATATTTAACAAAATCTTTGTTGATATGATGTTGTTAACAAAATAGAAAACTATGCACAATGATGATGATGTAATTTAGTGGATTTCTAACTGGTTGAATATCTATACCCAAAGAATACTTGGCCAATAGTAACATAAAGTGAGGCTCCAGGACTCTGAGATGATTTGTCATGAACATTGATGACCTGGTCATTAAATTTGTAGATGTTGTCAAGTTGGCATAATAAATATATAGGAAAACATGTTTAATATAACTCCTGATACTTAACCTACTAACTCCCACACTAAACAGATCAGAATCTAGAAGTGCAATGCAGAAATCAGGTTTGTTTTGTTTGTTTGTTTGTTTGTTTGTTTTTTAGCATTCCTGAAGTGATTACAATATGCAGCCTCAAAACCACTGTTCTAGAAAAATTATCCAACTCCAAAATGACCAATGTCAACTAAAAATAAATGGAGGAGTGGTGAAAAAAAAGATGTAGAATATTGATGAAGGATCAAAAAGCATGATATGGTTGTCCTTTATAATCTTAATGGTATCTTAAATGGTATTCATAGGAATACCTAATAATGATGATTAGAGACCTGCTCTTTGCTCAACTGGACAGAGTATGTTTGAATTTTGGAGGAAATACATAGAGACTTACATCCTCTCGTTTGAGAGAGACCTACGTGCCTAAGGTGTACCGGGTACTTTGTCAAGTACAAATGATTATTAGATGATTTATTATATGTGGTATTTGAATAATAGTTTTCCAATAGAACTCTCAGGTTAAATTAAAATCAGTGGATAGACTTTTCAGGAAAAATTGTTTTGGGGACCAGCAGTTAGCATAATGGCTATGTCACTGGACTCCCATGTAGTCGACTGCAGTTCAAGTCCTGGACCCGTTGGTTTAAACTCATGCTGGGCACGTGTGCGTGCGTGCCCAAGATCCCAAGAGGAGAATGGAGGAGAAGGGATTGTGGCGTGGAAATCCCTCCTGGGGGGTGATTTATTGCTTTCTATCTCTGTCTCTCTCTGTCTTTCTGGTGAGCGCATGCGCCCTATAGCAAAAACCTCTCAAAAAAAAAAATTTTTTTGATATGAAGAACCCAATAAAGCCACCTGAAGATGAAATTATTCTTTTTTTTGAAATTGTGCATAACCCTTATTGGTGTATTGAAACCAAAGGCAGATTGTGACTTAAGCACATGATAAAGGAGGTTTAAGAGTAGGAGGGATGGGGAACCAGCAGTTAGCATAATGGCTATGTCACTGGACTCCCACGTAGTCGACCGCGGTTCGCCTCCCGGACCCGGTGGCTTACAACTCACGCCGGGCGCGTGTGCGTGCGTGCCCAAGATCCCGAGAGGAGAATGGAGGAGAAGGGATTGCGGCGTGACCATCCCCCCTGGGGGGTGATTTCTCGCTTTCTGTCTCTATGTCTCTCTCTGTCTGGCGAGCGCACGCGCCCTATAGCGAAAAACCTCTCCAAAAAAAAAAAAAAAAGAGTAGGAGGGATGGTTAAAGTAGATGCCCTTACAACCTCCAACTCTTTTTATTTTTATTTTTATTTTTTTGAGAGGTTTTTGCTATAGGGCGCATGCGCTCACCAGACAGAGAGCGAGACAGAGAGACAGAAAGCAAGAAATCACCCCCCAGGGGGGATGGCCACACCGCAATCCCTTCTCCTCCATTGTCCTCTCAGGATCTTGGGCACACACACACATGCGCCCAGCGTGAGTTTTAAGCCACCGGGTCCGGGACGCAAACCACGGTCAACTACATGGGAGTCCAGCAACATAGCCATTATGCTGACTGCTGGTCCCAACCTCCAACTCTTTGATTATAATGAGCATGTTTAATTGAAAAGGTAACATGTCCGTGGCCATTTATTAATTTCATTAGTTCTGCCCCTAGGAGATGCAGTGTATTAGAATGGTTATGGAAGCAGTTTCTGAGGTATTCAAAGCGTAGCTCCACCATAACTTAGCTACATGATTATGGGAAAATCACTTCCCAAGTCTTAGTTTCCTCATCAACAAAGTAAGAATATGAGGCTCCATTGCATGGATTTATTGTCAAGATTAAGTGAGAATAATGTAAAGGTTTCTGTGTGGTCTTTGATGGAAAAATGGGAGGAATTAGATATCTTCAGAAAGTTATTGTAGTAACAACTGTAGAGTTTCCAAATTACCAGTCTGGTTTTGCATGAGATAAATGTACTCAGTAAATGCAACCCATTGAGTTCTGAAAGATAAAAGCTAATCTAGGTATAATATTGATGGGAGAAATGGGGCTGGAGCATAGAAACCCAAGCTGGATGGCATAGCATGTGAAGCTTCGAGTAGGTGAGGCCACAGAAAGAATGGGCATATGTGGAAAATGCAGACAGTTTCTGACAGGAGGAGTTGGGAAACATCATTGGTTTTATTCACTCATTCATTGTTTTGCTTTGAACTCTTCATCCATTTCCCATTATTATTTCTTTGATCCTTATCCTAACCCTGAGGAGTCAAGAAAGTAATGGTGCTCATTAGACCTTTCTTAGTCCATTTTCTGCTGTTATAACAAAGTAACTGAGACTGGGTAATTTATAAACATAGAAAATTATTAAGCTCATAGTTTCCAAAGGTGGGAAGTTCAAGAGATTATGTTGATATCTTTATCTTCTTGCTGCATTAATTTATGGTAGAAGGCAAATGAACATAAGAGGCAGAGAGAAAAGGGGGGCTGAGATTATTCTTGTATTAGGAGCTCACTCCTGTGATAACTAGCCCACTCTTGTGATAAAAGTGTTAATCCACTCAGGAGAATGGAACAATTCTCATGATCTAATCACCTCTTAAAGATCTCACCTATTAATATCATCACAATGGCAATTAAATTTTAACATGAGTTTTGGAGGGGGAATTCAAACCACGGCAATGTTGATAATAGATAAGCATTATTATAAAGGTGACTTTTGGGGGCCAGCAGGTGGCATGTTGATTAAGGTGCAGAACTCTCACATGTCTGACCACAGTCTCGGGCCTGGTGGCTTAAAAAGCATGTCTGGCGTGTGTGTCTCTCTCTCTGTGTGTGTGTGTGTGTGTGTGTGTGTGTGTGTGCCCAAAATCCCAGGAGGAGAATGGAGGAGAAGGTATTGAAGTGTGGCCATTTCCCTGGGGTTGATTTCTCACTTTCCCTCTCACTGTCTCTCTCTGTCTCTCTCCAGTGAGGGAACACACCTTACGACAAAAACCAACCAAACAAAAAGGTAATCTTGTCAAAGAGAGCAGAAAGGGAAGTCAAACTTAGACATCTTGAATCCCCATTCACCAGTTTTCATATGCCACACCAGCTGCTTATGACTAGTTCTGTGTGCAGTCCAACTTGAATGTTTACATTTGAACAAAGACTTGCTAATAGAGATTGTAAACAATGTAAAGAAGTTCAGAAACAAAGGGGAGACATGAAAAAGGAATGGAGTTAGTGAGTTTTATTTACAACAAGAATAAAGTGTTAAATGTTCGCTGTTGATAGGCAGATAGCATTTAAAGGTTGGAATAATGATTAAGAGCCAAAGTAGACTTATCAGTCAATGATGTTAACATTATCACATTTTATTATATCTGATTACTGAAAGGGTTTTGTATAATATAATTAACTGTCCTTGACACACCTCATGCTAAAGGGCAAGCTTTTTTAGCATGGCATAACAAATGTGATAGTTAGTAAGAATCACCATATATTAAAAGTTAACCAGGGGCCAGCCACTGGCATAGTGGTTAAGGTTAAGGCACTAGATGCCCACATGGCTGACTATGGTTCAAGTCCTGGACCTGGTGGCTTGAAAATCTTGCTGGATATGTATGTGAGCATGTCCAAATTCTGAGGAGCAGAATGGAGGAGACAGGACTGTGGTGCAGCCATCCTCCTTGGGTGATGATTTTGTCCTTTCCATCTCTCTGTCTCTGTCTCTCTCTAGCAAGCACACATGCCTTATGGCAAAAACCTAAAAAAGCAAAAGTTTAGGACTTAGTTAGGGAGGGAAATGGAAGGGCAGGACCCTAAAGGTTTTGCTTTCACTTATTAATCAAAAGAGAGGCTAAAAACCTCTACACAATGAATGGAGAAAGAAAATAATATTACTTATTTTCTAGAAAAAATTCTAAGTGCTCAGAACAAGTATCAAACAAGATGGGAGGTTTTGTAAGTTATTCATCATACTATTATTTCTAGGAATATAGATTATAAATATAGATGAATCAGTAAAAATTCTCCACCTAATTTTATCCTATAATTATGTGTAATTGCCATAGTCATGGGTCTTGCTAACAGAAACATGGAACTAAAGTATGAGTTTATTTTGGTATAAAATATTTTGAAAATTAATGTATAGTTTTTTCATAATATGCATTTTCATGAACTTTTTGAACACCCTTTGGGAACTTTAGTTATGTAATGGAAATGAAAACCTCAAAGTCACACCACTGTATAAAAAAATAGAGGAAAGGGGACCAGCAGTTAGCGTAATGGCTATGTCGCTGGACTCCCATGTAGTCGACCGCGGTTCGAGTCCCGGACCCGGTGGCTTAAACTCACGCCGGGTGCGTGTGCGTGCGTGCCCAAGATCCCGAGAGGAGAATGGAGGAGAAGGGATTGCGGCGTGGCCATCCCTCCTGGGGGGTGATTTCCTGCTTTCTATCTCTCTGTCTCTCTCTGTCTGTCTGGCGAGCGCACGCGCCCTATAGCAAAAACCTCTCCGAAAAAAAAAAAAAAAAATAGAGGAAGGAAAACAAAAACCATATTAAAATAAGAATAAGGCACACCTTAAATCTGCAAATGTGAAAACATTCAATGTACTGAACTCACTCTGCTGTGCAGTGAGTTTTTTAAAAATTTTAAATATATGTTATTTAATTTTAATTTTTTAAATACAGTCAATCACTATACACCATTTAGCTTGTAAAGTGAATTTTCCAACATGGATACATTTCACACTAGTACACTTGGGGGTACTATACACATTATCATCAACAGATAATGGTCCATTTCTGTGTCCCATAAATGTCTTGCCTCTCTGGTTTTCTCCTTAATGTCTTTCCTCACACTCCTTTCCTTCTTCTACCTTCTTCTCACACTGTATCTGGTATCTATAACCATTTTCCATGTTTCTATATCCTCTAATCTTTCAGTTTCAGCCATAGAATGCAGTCAGTCAATATATATTAAGTGGGGACATACAATGTCTCTCCTTCATAACCTGACTTGCTTCACTCAGCAGTAAACCTTCCATATTCATCCACTTTCTATCTAAAGTCAGGGGCTTGTTTTTTATGGCTGACTAGTATTCTATAGAGTATATATGCCACACTTTTTTAATCCTTTCTTCTGTTTGTGGACACTTGGGTTGGTTCCATGTTTTAACAATTATGAATAGTGCCACAGTAAATATAGATGTGCAAGCACTTTTCCTACTAAGTGTTCTCCTGTCCTTTGCATAGATACCCAGGAATAGGATTGCTATATCATATGCTAGTTCTATTTGTAGATTTTGAGGAGTCTCCATATTGTTCTCCACAGTGGCTTGGACCAATTTACTTTCCCCCCAGGAGTGCAGGAGAGTTCCCCTATCACTACATCCCTGCCAGCACTTATCATTTATTGTTTTTTTTTTTTTTTTTTTTTTGTCTTAGTCATTCTGACTGGGGTTAGGTGTTATCTCATTGTGATTTTGATCTACATCTCCCTTATGATGAGGGATGTTGAGTATTTTTTCATGTCTTTTGACTGTCCATATGTCTTCCTTAAAGAGTTGTTTTTTTCAGCTCCTTCTTCCATCTTTCAATTGGATTGCTCATTCTTTTGGGGTGGGGGTAAGCTGCTTGTGTTCTCTGTGTATTCTGGTCATCAATCCCTTATATGAAGGAGTTTGGTTTTTAATCTCATAAATTTAGTTCTCTGTTCGAGAAAGTAATACTGAGTGATCTTGCCTTTGCGGTTGTAATACAAAGTCATCATTAGATAATTGACATGTTATCATCAATTACCTTACTTCTAAGGGTTTAATGCTGAGTTTGAGTATTAATGTAACTTGTTCTTTTTGCTTAATAAGCTCAAAATCTCAGCTGAGTCAATGGGAGTGATTCCATCTTTTATTTATTTATTTATTTATTTATTTTTTTCTTTTTTCTTTTTTTTTCTTTGAGAGGTTTTTGCTATAGGGCTCATGTGCTCGCCAGGAAGACAGAGAGAGACAGAGAGACAGAAAGTGAGAAAACACTCCCCAGGGGGATGACCATGCCACAATCGCTTCTCCTCCATTCTCATCTTGGGATCTTGAACACGCACGCACACGCACCCGACATGAGTTTAAGCCACCAGGTCTGGGACTCAAATCATGGTCGACTACATGGGAGTCCAGCGACATAGCCATTATACTAACTGCTGCTCCATATTTATTTATTTTTGAGAGATTTCTTGTATAGGATGCATGTGGTCACTGGAGAAACAGAAAATGAAAAATCACTCCCTAGAGGAGGATGACCATGCTGCAATCCCTTCTCCTCCATTCTCCTCTCAGTATCTCGGGCATCCATGCACATGTGCCCAGTATGAATTTCAAGCTACTGGATCTGTGACTCGAATTAAGGTTGACAACACCTTAATCACTATACTACCTGTTGGCCCCTTTTATCTTACATTTAATGCCAGCTTGCAGAACTATAGTATTAAGGGTTTAATATTATGATCAGCTAACTATAGATTAAATAAGGAATTTTCTTCTGTCTTCTGATTGGTCTAAAATGGCTCAACCAGTACTCTTTAAAATATACTCTTCTTTGCATTTGAAGTTGATGTTATTGGATTTTCACTTTGCTATACATACCCTTTCACTATTATAATATCTATGTAATTGCTGGCATTTATGCATTACCTCCTCAGGATTAAGGGTGAAGTTGGGTTTGTGAATTAACACAGAGCCAACTGAACGACAGGAATGAAATGATACTCCATGCTCTAAATTGTTGAGTTAAGTGGGCACAGTCAGTTGATCTAATGCTAATATCCTATGATTTTTTTTTTCTTTCTTTGCCTTATAAAAATAATATAGTGGAAATGGAACTGAGAAAAATACTTCAGTATACCCTTCCTGTGCCACAGTTTTATTAAGTTTAAAAGAAGTGTCCAAAGATCACAAAAAACAAAGGGTGAACATTTTTGCAAGAAAGAGATCCTAATTTGAATAAGCAAATTTCTTCTGCAGTCACTCTTTCTTTATGTAAAGATCAGTGGCAAATGCTGGTTGTTCGGCGACATGTGAGGGTATGGTGCTGTGAGGAACTGTCAAGGAACTGTATTACAGGCAAGCAAGTCACAGAAGCCTGTTTGCAGGTCTCCAGTAGCCTTCCAGCATGGCTGCACAGTACACTCAATTGGGAGTCTTTTAAATAATAACGATGCAGAGGCCCCGCCCTGATCAATTAAATCAGAATCGCTGACATGGGTCTTTTCAGAAGCTCCCCAGTTTGATCTAAGGCTGCCTCTGAGAATCACTAGTTAAAAAGATTTTGCGCTCCACAGTGCAGATAATGAAGAGTCTTTGAAAGAAGTGCCGGGAATGAATTGATTGTGAGAAACTGTTAAGGGTGATCCAAGAGAGCACAGTGGCAGAGTTGTGATAAGGCTTCAAGGGCAGCAGGGCCTGACCCTGACTGACTCTGAGAAGGTAGCCTGTGGGAAAGTTCTCTAGACTCAGTTTTCTTATCCATGAAACGGACCTCTTCAGGTAGGTGTGATCAAATGAAGTTCAGTACACCAGGGTGCCTGATGCAGCACTCAAAGACATAGTAATTGTCCAAAAAAGAAAAAGGAAGAAAAGCACAGCTACATGTTTGTAAGTTCACAGCCTTGGCTATTTCTTTTGAGCAAAATGGGAATCTGTTTTGCTCAATCTGAAAATATAGGTTGAAAGCTAATGTATACATATTTTTCTTGAAGAAATAAGATCCATGTTGGTTGAATAAAGGCATGTTATTATATGCATTTTACATTTTATACGTTATATCCATTTTAACTAACAGTTTCTGTGACAAAGTCTGCCTTACATTTTTACAGTAAAAAGAAAAATAATGTCTCAATAGACTGAGTTTATAATATGTGTTGGCTTTGGATGTACTGGTCATTGTGGAAAACCAGTGCATGCAGGGCTTCTTTCAAATTTAATTATGCTTTGGGTTTTAGGCTGTTTCTCCCCCATCTTGTTGCCATCCTAACTCTTGCTCTTCGTGTCATAATACATTTTCTATTACATCACCCTGAACTTCCTATCTATTAATCCTTTTGTTAATCATTCATGCATTCATTCATGTGTTTATTCAATAGCATTTATTAAGCATACATTTTGTCCTATATTCTTTTTTTATCAGTACAGAAGCACTACTCAGTTTACAAATGAACTCTGTTGCATTAATTGATTTGTAATTTAATTAGTGGTTTTGAAGCATTTTCTTATAGATTTAGTATTTTAAATTAGGTCTCTGTTTCCAAGCCAGTGAAGCACTGGAGGGGATATTTTAAAGAATAACACATAATTTCCACGGAAGGAACCAAAATTTATACTAGCAATAGAAAGTAGTAAAGAAAAAAGGGGGCAGGAAGTAAAGGTTCATACTGAAATGTTTCTAAGTGGTGAAGACATTTAATTCCTTTCCCAGCATCATGTTACATGGAAGAAAGTCTTCTTTAGGATTGGGAGACTGAGGGAAGAATTCTTTTTTCTTTTTCTTGGAGAGATTTTTGCTATAGGTGCATGTGCTCACGAGAGACAGAGAGATAGAAAGGGAGAAATCACCCCCAGGGAGGATGGCCATGCTGCAATCTCTTCTCCTCCATTCTCCTCTCAAGATTTTTTTTTTGGGGGGGCTATGCACACACACGTGCATGGCTTGAGTTTAAGCCACTGGGTCCAGGACGCGAACCATGATCAACTACATGGGAATCCAGTGAGGTAATCATTTCACCCTCTGCTGGCTCTAGAAAGAGTTTTTTTTTTTTTTTTTTTTTTTTTTTTTAATAGGTAGTTATTATATAATTTATTTTCAAAATGAGACATTTTTAAGAGCTCTTATTGATTAAGAGTATCAATAACTAATGCAGAACCAGGCATAAAGTCAGCATTGCATTGTAATGGAATGTATGGTCACTCTAAATAGGGGTGACTCAATGCAAATGTTAAATAGATTGAACAAAAATCCAGATATATTTAGATTTCACAATTCAGAATAAACAATTAAAATAATCCTAGAATCTCTTACCTTTCTGAGAGAAAATATTACGTGACCCTTAGAATATTTAGGAAGTCAAAGACAAGTTTTTTTTTACATTATGCAACCTGAAAAATTAGAGCATTGCTAGTTAAGATGCAGTACAGGTTAATAATATAGCTCTAAACTTGAAAAGGCAAGGTTTACCCTTTTGGTTTTTACTCTGATTTTGTCCCTGTAGTTTTGAAAATGCTGAGAGGTTTACATCTGTTTACAAATTCCATTTTCCAAGACTATTATGCACTCGTAAGATTCTGTTCCCTTGGAGTCTCTTGACTAGATTGGGTCCACCCCCAGCTGTCTCAAATTGTGTTTAATCACCAGGAAAGTTCTGTTGATTGTCAGTGATGTTTGCGTGATTAATTCAGCTCTAGCTGTGTTGCCTTTTTACCTGTGTCTTTCAGCATGTCCTAGAAAATTAAATGTTTCCTTTTGGGATTTTTAAGAAACTTGAACTAAAAAGAAAGTTAATTTCTTTTTTTTTTTTCTTGAGTGTAAAAGAATATTTTCATTAGTTTTCTTTAATCTAGTTTTAACTCTAGTGTAAATATTTTATACAAACTAAATTTTCTTTGAAATCATGTTTTCACTCCACTACATTGTTAGAATTTAACCTATTTTTAGTATGATATTCTAAAGCATGACTTATTGAATCTTTTATGAAGACATATTAGTTGAGTTGAAGACAAATTTTGTGCTACCCTAGTTTTTAATATTTTTAGTAGTCTTCTGACTGGATCATCTCTTATCAAGAATTCACAAATGGACTTTAAAATTATAGATATATAGAAGGACATGGCTGTTTTTGAAGAGTATTTTTACATTGATTTTTATCGCTCATGCTTTGAATGTTACATTTTTCTGTGCTAAAGTCTTCTCAGCTGAGAATTTACAGATATTATTGTTAGCAACTGAAGTCTGTAGTTTGGTAGACCAGGCCAATAATGCAGTGATTAAGCACTGGGCATTGGGAGCTCATTCCCCCATGGCCAACCATGTCTTGAATCCTGGTCTTGGAGGCTGGATAAACACTCCAGCTGCATATGTGTGCACGCTCCAAATACTGACGAGATGAAAAAATGGAGGTAAAAAGGATTGCGTCATGACCGCACCCTATTAAGGAATACTTTTTCTTTCTCTTTCTCTGTCTGATGAGTTCATGTGTTCTCTGGCAATAAAAAAAAAAAAAACTTAAAAATCAAACAAACTGGGACCAGCGGTTGGTGTAATGGCTATGTTGCTGGAAAAAAAAAAAAAAAAAATATATATATATATCTATTCAGTGACTGCAGTAAGATATATAGCCCCAGCCATATAGGATGCATAAAGTTAGACTTGAGTTCATGGAAGTGTATATATCACCTGTGTTTGCTATGAAAATATTTAGATTAATTAAGGTGTTTAGTAGTTCAATAAAATGTGGGGGGAAAAACAGTATAGAAAGCAAACATAGATACCAGAGACAGTGTGGGAGGAGAGTGGGAGATGGCAGAGGGTAAGAGATAGGGAATCAAGGATGGGGGAAAAAAAAGCAAAACATACAGAAAACAAGAAATGGAAGATTATTTGCTGACAATAACATGTTTATCGATCCGCTTGATTGAGACAATATACAGTGTACTCTGCATGGAAAATTTTTTGTATGCTGTAATGATGTACAGTGAATAATGCAAATAAATAAATTGAATTTAAAAAAAATTGGCTCCTTGGCACAGCAGTAATGTATTGGTCAAGAGAAACAGGATTCCACATGGTGACAGTGGTTTGACTCCCAGGCCTGATCAGTCTGAGATATGTGACAGACACACCCAAGTGCATAAAATCCAAGTGACTAGATGACTGGAGGAGTGACTAGATCTTGTGGAGGACACTCATTTTTCTCTCTTTCTCTCTCATTTCTACATTTATAAATATCCAGACTTCTTTGTCTGAAAAATCTTATCTCATGCCCAGGTACACGCTGCATCATGAATAAGGACAAAAAATTAAAATGAGGCTATAGTGTGATGAAAAGAGGAGAGAATAAGAACTGGTTATATTGGATTTTGTTGTTGAGGCTGCCACCAATGGACTTTGAGATTTTTAAGTAGGTCATGTTATCTTTCTGGGCTTTGAAATCTAGATCAAAATAAGGCATTTGAACTGTTTTGTTTTGTTTTTAGTTTTTGTTTGCTTTTGAGTACTCATGAAAAGCCATTTAAGCTAAAAAGTTCTAGGAAAATTCTACAGATACTTCTTAGGTGACTTCTTTTTATAAGCACATTTTGCTCTTCACAACGATTCTTAAAAAATGACTACATTCATAGTTTCAATAAAGAAGAAAATGTATGATGTTATTTCTTTCAGAATTAGCTTCATTAAGAACATGAAAGATTAAATGAAAGATTATTGTTGAGATAACTATGCTTGAAGAACCTTATCATTGGCATTTTATTCAGGCAAATTTCTCATGGATTTTTGCCTGAGAGAATCAAACCTGACAAAAGGGCTGTTGCTTTCTGAGAATGGGGATTTGCTTTAAGATTCAGGAAATTCATTGTGATTGTAATGCTCTTCAAAAATATTTTGATGTGCCCACATTGTTTGTTATCATCTATATTCGTGCATTTTACTACTAAATATCCTTTTTATAGACTTCACAAAAATGCCCTAGTGATGTGATTAGTCACCCAATGAAAACCTGCTGCCTCCAAGCTAGTCTGGGCATCTGCTCACAAGGAAGATTTCCTCAATGCTCAAAATAAATCTTTTTAATTACTTTGTGGTAGCTTTGATGTGCTCCATATGGCTTAAGTACATAGGATTTAGGTGTGACATGATGCTTTTTTATGGCAGTTATTTAAATCAGTTATTTTGTCATGTTTATTGGTTTCGTTTTTAATCATATACTTCCCAGTTTATTCTTGTTTTATGCATAATTCTAAGTTTTATATGCATATATATATGAATATATATATGACTATAGTCTATAGATAGATTATAAATATTTTCGGGTAGTGAACATTACTATTGTTTTCTGTAGTGAATCCTTAAAAGGCCGGAAGCCGTGACTTATAACTGTAACGATCACAGACTTTTCAGATATTATTTTCCCAATTATATAGGCTTTCTCAAATGTTTCATTATAAAATAGTTCATGCTGTTAGAGCTCAGTGTTGTTTAGATAACACAACTTCTTTTGATAATTTTGTGTACAAGAAATAAGTGAATTGTATTTTATGTTCTTTGGAGATTCTTTTTGGAAAGACAAAACTGATGGATATTTTAGGTATGATAATTCAAGCGAGGATCTATTTATTTCACTATGTTTTCAATTTATTAAAGTAATAGTCATAGAAATGGAGGGATTATCGGTATCTGATAAAATATCTTATTTTTGCTTCACGTAAGCCATCTTTTAGGGTACCCATGATCTATTTCTTTTTTATCTTTTATTCGGTTGTAACTTTATTGCGATATATAATTTGCATATGACACAATTCACTCATTTAAACTATGTAATTCAATGTTTTTTAAAAAATCAAGTTTATTGATATATAATTTACATACAAAATACATAACCATTTGAAGCATACAATTTGATTATTTTAGTTTTGGCAGACATATACATCAGTGAAACTACCACCACAGTCAAGATACAGAACACTTCCATGATCTCTAAACAGTTTCTCATGCTCTTTGTAGTTCACATTCTACTTCCTATCGCCAGACTCAGGTAGCCTTTGATGGATTTTTAAAAAAAAAATGTGTATATATATTTAATTTCCATTCGAAAAATATTATTTATACAAAATTTTGGTCCATATTCTTCTCCTATATTTTTATCATTCAAATTTAAATACTTTGGGACCAGCAGGTGGCGTGGTGGTTAAGGTGCTAGACACTCCCACATGGCCAACTGGGGTTCGAGTCCTGGACCTGGTGG
The DNA here is from genome assembly GCA_026018925.1 of Tupaia tana. Lineage (NCBI taxonomy): Eukaryota > Metazoa > Chordata > Mammalia > Scandentia > Tupaiidae > Tupaia > Tupaia tana. The sequence continues at coordinate 64,487,996 of JAKSZU010000001.1, forward strand.
CTTGCTTTCTCACTTTCTCTCTCACTCTCACCCTCTGTCTTTCTCTGGTCAAATTAAAATTCAATGAATGAATAAATAAATAATAAAAAATAAATAGTTATTTACAAAAAATTTAAATACTTTAATTTTACTCCAGTAAAAGCAGAATCGCATATCTAACATGAGAATTAAGTACGTCACATCAGTAAGTAAACATGAGTTAACTGAATTAGGTGTGCTCTTGATTATTTCTTGGAACAAAAAACTCTTCTTTCCTATATGTTATTTCCCTTTGCTTTTTTTTTTTTGAATATTTTTATTTCATTTTCTTTTATACATTCAATCACGTTATATAGCTTACAAAGTGAATATTCCAACACCCATGATCTATTTTAATGTTGTGTATTTGCTCATCTCATTTCAATGATCACTATAGTCTGTGAAATACTCACATGAAACTCTACTTGCGCTGCAGCATTAATATTTCAAGACTGCATGAGATGCTCATTTAAGTTGCATACTATGGAGGACTTGAGTTGAAATGATGTTGATTCTGATCTCCGTTCTGCATTAAGGGTCTCAGTGTCCAGGCAATGTCCAGTTTGAGCTACTTATTCAGCATCTCTCTGGTTAATTTCCTTATTATTAAGATAAGAAAAATGATATCTAGTCTATAAAACTTAAAGAGATGCTATGTATGTTATATGCGATGATATCTATAAAAGTATTTGTAAAGTACAAAGGTAGTATTAAAAGTAATATTATGTCCTCCTCCTTCTCCACCACCTCCTCCTCATCATCACAAGTAATCTAATAAGGAAACATAATTTTTTGGTGACTTTCATGTCCTTGATATTGACTTTGCCATCACGAAATGAGGTAAAAAGTCTAAAACAGGAACGATAAAGTGTGACTTCCTGAGGCCTTTTCATATGCCAACCACTATGCTAAGAACTTTACATATAAAGTCACACTTAATGTTTTAACAATGTGCACCATGGGTACTGACAGCTCCACATCCGTGAAATTCAGAGAGTACCTCCCCTGAAGTCACATCACACAGCTAGTAAATGGAGGAGTTAGGAATGTGATTCAGGCTTGTCTGTTTTGTTCAGTGGGTAGAGTGGGGCAGAGATGGAAGGAAACCCGGAAAGAATGTAAGTTGTAAGACATGCACAAAAAAGATGAAAGGAGGCATGAACATTTTCCTACCTCTGAGATCCCAAATAGCAGAAATTGATTTGTTAGGGCAATGATTTGAAAAGAGCTATTACTGAAGAGAAGGCTAGAGGACAACAAATGTAACCCTATCACGCCATTCCTTTTTTTGGCTTAAACTGAAATTATGTTTTAATGTTCACTGGTGTTTCATTGTAAAGTAAGTTGAGGAAGTTGTGTGGAAGGAGCATTTGAAATGACAATGATCCTGTCCACAAGAATGCAAGAGTAGGAACTACCACTTTAGGAACATAAGCAGAAATCATGGTACCAAGATTTCATTCTAAGAACACTCTATCTCATTTCCTGTAAGGTGGTAAGAAAGTATGCTATTGTCTAGATTATCCTACTTTATTTTTAAAGCATTTATACATATTTAAAGGTTTCTACATTTATAAGGAACTGTAGTTCTTTGTCTGAAACCTCTCATCAGTTGGAATGTAGTTGTTGCTATCAAATATTTATTTTTCTAGGCTTTTTCAGACGATTTGCATGGTAATCTCTTGTTAAATTTCTGTGCTTCCACTTGTCGGTTTTGTGCCATTTCTTGTCAATTTCACACTGTAGAGCAGTGTTAAACTGACAGAGCTAGAGAAATAGAGAACATTATGACTGCATACCAAAAATATATTGAAAAAAAATCACCTTAATTTACAGCATCCAGAAAAAAAAGATTCTAAAAATGACTTTCTTGTGAATGTATATCTCAAAAGAAAATGGAAACTATACACATATACACTCATATACATTCATATATGTTTGTATGCAGCGAGTAATTTCAAGATAACTGAATCTTGTTTTTGTTATTGACTATATAAAGTATGTCCTAAGGAAATGTAGTTAAAGCAGTATTTCATTTGTAACTAACCTTTCCACTGAAAATCTGCAACTCTCCTAGGCTGAAGTAATTTCATTTGACATTTCTAAATAGTTAGGTGTTCAAATTAGATTATTTGATTGAACAGTGTATACTGAAACTTTTAATCACACAAGCCTCTTTTCTTACTAACCTGAGGTTTGAAAAATATCTATGTAGTTCCTGATCTGACGATGAAACTAAATGTGCACTATTTGAGTTGAATTAATGTTGTGTAGTTTCATGCAGATATATAACAGTGATTTTAATTCTCTGCAATGCTCATTTATTTATATGTATTATGAAAATTCCCTCAAATTATGGATGAGCATCCTACCAGTGTTGACTTAGATTTAGAATTTATTATCAAAATACATATTGACCATTAAATAAGATATTTATAGCAAATGTATGCAACACTGTTCTATGCAACAGGAATGATAAATATATTCTCATCCTTCCTACCTTCCCGGCTTACAGTCTAAAGAGCAGTAGAATTTGGCTCGAAGGGTCAAAATAATTATCGACCTTTAGAAAAGAGCTTCTATTTCAATATTTCTATTCTGGAAAGTATTACCTAAGTCTCATCCTGGTCTTAAACTGAAATTATGTTTGAATAATGTTCACTGGAAATGATTTCTAACATTATAAACACTGTGCTGAATCAATCTATATTAATAGCTTTCTTTTACTAGTCATTTTTTAACATGTTTGTTAGTGTTTTAAAAAAAATAATTATTTATTTATTTACTTCCATTTGCTATTATTTTTTAACTTGACCCAAGAGAGACAGAGAGAGAGAGAAAGGAAAAGTGAGAAAGCAAGCTGCCAGGATTGGGACTCAAACTGTGTTTGGCCATGTGGGAATCCAACAACTTTAACCACCATGCCACCTGCTGGCCCCAAGATTTGTATCTTAATGGAGCAAATTATAGAGTGATTAACCATGTTAGGTCTGTCTTTGAAAGAATATACATATCTAATTTTTTTTAGTGAAACCAATTAAATTGAAACTTGAAACAGTTTATTTCAATGCTGTAGTACTGTTCTTGATAAAAACGTGTTATCATTGATCCTTCACTCAGTTTTCTGATGACTTAAAATTGCATCTTTTAATTTTCACTGAAACAAGATTATACTAATTGGTTAACAATAATATACTAATTGCTTAATAGGATGTGCTAGGTTTGTTTTGTTTTTAGATTTTTGCTATAGAGCATGTGTGCTCATCAGAAAGACAGAGACAGAGTGACAGGAAGTGAGAAATCAGCCCCAAGAAGAGATGGCAGTGCCAAAGTCCATTCTCCATTCGCCTCTCAGGACTTGGGGCATGCATGTATACGTACCCAGTGTGAGTTTCAAGCCACTGGGTCTAGGATTCAAAATGCTATCAGCTATGTGCGTGTTCAGTGATGTAACCATTACACCATCTGCTGAACCCAGGATGTATTAGTTTTAATATGTATGAGCAGTGATATTTGCAAATCCTTGATTTTAGTACTTTTTTGTTTTGGTCCCAATAGATAACCAAGTAAAGAAACTTAGCCTAGGAAACCAGCAGTTAGCATAATGGCTATGTCGCTGGACTCCCACGTAGTCGACCGCAGTTCGCGTCTAGGACCCGGTGGCTTAAAACTCACACCGGGCACGTGTGTGTGTGCCCAGGATCTCAGGAGGAGAATGGAGGAGAAGGGATTGTGGCGTGACCATCCCCCCCGGGGGGTGATTTCTCGCTTTCTGTCTCTATGTCTCTCTCTGTCTGTCCGGCGAGCACACGCGTCCTATAGCGAAAACCTCTCCAAAAAAAAAAGAAAGAAACTTAGCTTAATTACTGCATTAAAGACATAACGGTATTTTTAAATGTAAAGTATATAATGTCTTTGGGCCAACCACTGGCTGAACCCCACGTGGCTGACTCCCCAGTTTGAGTCTGGGACATGGAGGCTTGAAAAACATGTTGGGGACGTGTGTATGCATGCCCAAAAATCCCAAGAAGAGAATGGAGAAGGGATTGGGGTGTGGCCATCTCTCTGGGGCCACTTTCCCTTTCTCTCTGTCTCCAGCAAGCATACACACCCTGTAGCAAAATTAAATACCACCTATCCATTAACTTTGAGACTCATACTTTTTGGTATGTAGCAATAGTTCATTTATCATTTGTTTAAATGCTGTTTTATATTCCTCTATTTTACATTATTTTCTATTCTCCAATTTATTTATCCTTTCTAACAGTAATCCATTTGGTTATTAGCAATACCTTCCTTTCTTAATTAGTACTAAGAGGAGTAATGTAGTGAATATTCACACTTGTGCATATGTACAGATTCCTCTAGGTTATAGACTAATACTCTACAGGACATATTGTCTCCAGAAAGTAGACTTTAGGTTATAAGAGATGTATAATATGTATTTAACTTGAAATAGTAATTTCTTCTTTTTTTATACTGTGGCCTCAGAATAGTATCAGATGCATAGTAAATAGTCAGTTAATATAGACTGAATGAATGAACGAATGCCAAAATATGTCCCTAAGTTGTGATATCAATTTACACGGCAACCAGCAGCAGATGAGCATTCTATTGTGTCTCATCCTTGGCAACACTTGAGACTGTCTGACTTTCAAAATTGTTGACAATCTGGTGGTTGCGAAATGCTCTCTCATTGGGGATTTAATTTGCATATCCCTGATAACTAATGAGGCTGAGCATCTTTTCATGTTTATTGGCCATTTGTGTTTCCTCTTCCATGAAATTCCTCTTCATATTCAATGACCATTTTTAATAGAATCATTAATTTAAAAAATTATTTGTAGCAATTATTTATATAGTAGAGATAATGATTTTTTTTTTTTTTTTTTTTACTTTTCTATGTGCAGATACATTTCAACACTGTATGGCTTGATTCTTTGTTCTTCTTGATGTCTCTTGATAAAATTAATCCTTAACTTTAATGAACTGTTTTTATTTGTGCTTTTTGTATTCTGTTTTAGGCTTTTCCATATCCCAAGGTTACACAGATTTCAAATCTTCTTCGAGTGATATATTAGCTTTAAATCTTTAATCTGTTTGCAAATTGTTTTTACTTAGCCAATTTTATGAATGTTTCTTCTCTATAGATAGCCAATTGTTTCATAATTATAAATAATTTTTCTTCTCCACTTGGTTTCAATATTCATTGTGCTGAAAGTCAAATTTCTATATATGTGGGGATTTATTTCTATATTATTTATCCTATTCCACCATTTTATCTGTGTTGACACAAATGTCGTGTTGTTTTCATAGCTATACACTTACGTAAAGACTGTGTAACTGGTTGGGCGAAGCACTACACCTGATTTTTCTTCTTTAGGAATAATATCTATCTTCACCATTTGTTCTTCTTTACAATGCTGAGTTTTCTTATTTAAGTGAATGGTCTGCATCTCTGTAAATATATATTTTTTCTATAAATTTTGTTTTATTTTATTTACTTTTGTACAGAGATTTTTAGAAAGAGTCTCTGTGTGTGTGTGTATATAATTTACATGTAATCACTGTACATCTTTATGGTGTACAACATGGTTTTTCCCAGCATGAATACAGTACATATCAGTGAAGACAAAGACATTACCATATACGTTATCATCAGCAAATAACTTTTCATTTTTATATCAATGAAGCGAGAGAGGGAAACAGGAAATAAAACAAACACTATATGTCTTCTTTAAAATTTTTGTACTATAATTGTGTTCAAAAATGACTGATGCATCTTTTGATAGCTATACATTTAGGCATTTTACAATGTTCTGCTGCTGTTTTAAGTGATATCTTTTTATGAAATAGCTTTTATAATTGATTATTACTAGTGTATAGAAATGCAATTGACTTTATATGTTTATTTATATCCATCTATGATGCTAAGTTGTAGAATCCAATTATTTTTATATCAGCCATGTTCAACATTGTCTATTGTGAAGATAACACCTGATTGGATTAAGAGAATTATTAATTGGCATACAGATCTAAGAGCTCACGGTATAACAATGTTTGAAAATCTGGAGAAGAAAACCACCTCAACTTCTGGATGGATTCTTTATAACTCAGCATATACCTTGCAGGGACCTGGAAAGCACACTCATAGGTGGTGACAAAATGTGGTTCTCTTCATGTGTGAGGGGGTGTCAGTTGGTATTTCTGTATATTTCATCTTTATGGTCTCTGGGTAAAAGGCAATGCACAGTGACACCTTGAGAAGAGGGCATGATGTATTTATAATGCATATAAAATGAAAGAGAAGGAAAAAGGCTGCCCCTTTCATCCGAGTGTTTTGAAGGTGAAAAGAGAGAAGCAAAAAAAGAGAGAGGTTCGTGAATGTCAGTTTTCCCTTCTCCATCTTATTCACTCATGGAATGGGACTGAGAATATGACATAGGTTAGTGGGAAGCCAAAACATTGTCTTGGAAACCAGAGATGGGCTATGGATGAAGTTAAGAAAGGGAGATCTATTAGAGTAGGTCATTGGTGGCAACAGGAAAGTAGAAATAGTAGCAGGGTGTAGTTAGAAGTGAGAGACTTGCAGAAGTCTTTGGCAGTTCATGATAAGCTGGACTCCTGAGAAAGATCGATCACTTGTAGGGGGGAAAAATATATATAAATAAATATAAACACACACATTTATATGTATACATATATATTATATATCTTCCTGTATATATTTTATATATATATATATATATATATACATATTATATATAATATGTAACTTTTTATATTATACATTTCATTGAGTTGAAAAATATATAAATTTGTTAATTTGTTGTCTCTCTGCATCATCTCTCTATTATTGTCTGATTCTATGAGTGATTATTTTTAAAATGAAAACAGCAATTTGGGAAGAAGTGCTATATGCAGAAGTAGGCATTTACAAGCCAAGCATTCATAATCCTCAATGTTTATTTTGATGATTTAGTACATAGTGAAATATGAAAGTGTGAATGCTAGAATTGTCTTCTCATGGAAGAAATATCTATTTATCTTGATCACAAAGTGAGGAAAATAATCTTAATACCCACCATTCAAAACAAGTGAAGTTAAAATTGTCATTATTTTTGTGTTGATGTGCTTCTGGATACATAAAATCTTAGATAAATGCTTTATAAAGAATAATACCCTTTGTGTGAAAGATTATTCTTCAGAAATATTTATATTTTATACCATATTCTATTGAAATATTGGTAGAATAATAACATCCCTTTAATTCAAACTTTACCATTTAAGACATCATGACTCACTGTCTCAGCATAACTTGAACATTAGGTTGCCTATCTAGAAATCTCTTTGACAAGTGATTTAATAGCCAAAACAGTTCTTTAGATGACTACATTAATCTGTGCAAAGAAACAGCTTTTTCAAGGATTATGATGCATTTTTGCAAATAAAAACAGATAATGACAAATTAGACATTAAAAATATGCAATGAAATCTCCTTTTGGAAACAATATATTGACTGGAGGTTCTAAATACTTGTGAATGCTAAATTTGTAAGTTAATGTAATCAAAGATTTGTTGTGACTAGTTTCATTTAGACATTCCTTAGTCTGAATCAGTCTTTGCCATGATTTTGTACTGTGCACTTGTGAAATATTTCATTGTTTTTCTGATTTTTTTCCCATAGCCATTGCATTTGCTCACATGAAAATACTTAGTCATGGGACCTGCAGTTGGTGTAATGGCTATGTCACCGTACTCCTCTGTACCCGACTGCGGTTTGAGTCCTGAACCTGGTGACTTAAACTCATTCTGGGCACGTGTGCGTGCATGCCCAAGATCCGGAGAGGAGAATGGAGGAGAAGGGATTGTGGCATGGCCATCTTCCCTGGGGGATGATTTCACACTTTCTGTCTCTCTGTCCCTCTCTGTCTGGCGAGTGCCCGCCCCCTACAGCAAAAACCTCTTGGGGGGTGGGGGGAGAAAATACTTAGTCACATAAACGAAAGACCAAAGAGTAACTAATTGACTCTTTCCATCTTGTGCTAAATCAGTTTTTATATTCATAGTATCCTAATTCAGTTCAGTTGAACCATAGCTATAGCACTCTTCCTTGGTCAGGCCTGAGCTGAGCCCTGCGCCTACAGAGATAAGAAGGGTACTCTTGAGATACTGACAGTTGAGGGTGTTGGTTTCCACCTAGATGTGTAATTATTTTCAACCTAATGTGAAGTGCTAATAGAATAGTCTATGTCATAGTCCATGACATCGCAGATAAAGGGTCTAGGTGCATTTAATAAAATAACTTAGTTATGAGACCAGCAGGTGGTGTGGCAGTTAAGATGCTGGATTCCCACATGACCGACAATGGTTCGAGTCCTGGGCCTGGCGTCTTGCTTTCTAACTTTCCCTCTGTCTCTCTCTGTTGAGCATGTGTGCCCTGTAGCAAATTTTAAAATAATAATAATGATAAAATTAAATACATAATTACTTTTTAAATAGCTGAACTATAAAGGTTTTCATGTTCGATTAATTTTGTTTCAAAGCATAATATGGAATAGACATAAGTAAGTAACTAGTCTAAGGTTCATAGAAAGTTACAACCTGCTTAGTATTAGTTCTTACCCTCGAGAATAAATTTTCCATAGTATATTTTTCATCTGAGATGTACCATAATATTACATAAATGTTGTTTGCTTTTTTCGAATTACAAAAAGGCACATGATCAATCTTGAAAAATACAAAATAGCAAATGATCATCCACTAGTAATAGTAATTCCACTATCCAGACAGAACCACTGTGCATATTTCATGCATGTCATGTCTGCTCTCACAATGGGGGAGAGGACTTCCTTTATCTACATTTGCTTGGGACCTTATTTTTTTCTTATTGAATTGCAAGAGTTCTTTACATATTATCTTTATTCTATCAACCATCTTAAAAATGTAATTTTCTAGCTTGTCATTTAATTTTACATTTTGTCTTTATATTTTATTTTAAATCTATATTTTGATATTTAATTTTTATATAAGAAATATTTTTCATTTATGGAATTTTTATCTTTAGTGCTACATTTCACAACTCAAAGATCATATAAATACTAATGTCTTTTAATGTTATTATAGTCGCATTTAAAGCTTTAAATCAAATGTAACTTTATTTCACTTTGAGTTCTGTTTCTGTTTTTTTGCCTCACTTAACTAATAACCCCAAGTAATCTTTGGTCTTCTCACTGATCTTAAATAACACCTCTATCATATGATTTACTGCTTTTATATGATTGATCCTATTTAGAGACTTCCAATGATTCTCTGATCTTTTGTCTGGTACTAATATTGCACATTTAAAAATTATTTTTATGTTAATTTTTGAAAGATCATATAATACAAATCCATTATAAAAATGTTTTAGAGCTAACCAGGTTTGTATTTTAAGTCTATTATGCCTTTTTTTAGTGTAAATTACCCCATTTTTGCCTATATTTAAAACTTAGTAATTTAACACAATTACTAGCTAGAGTGTGTTTGACTTTTCTCCCTCTCCTGTGTGCTGGTATTTTCATGTTGTTTATTACTGCCAGACTTGAGAAATTCTCAGAATGACAGAGATGTTTATTAATGGATTACTTTAAAATTCACATTTTGTATAATTGCTGTATAATAATCGGAGTGAAACTGTCTAATGTAGCAAAAGGAAGGATATATTATTCAGATGTATTTTTGTCTTAAGTGCTAGGCATACAATTCAAATTAAAAGAAAGGGAATTGTTTAAAAAGAATTATTTTATTATTATTATTATTATTATTATTATTATTATTAACTTTGCTATAGGGCAGGTGCACTCACCAGAGGGAGAGATAAGGAAAATAAGAAAGTAAGCCACCAGATTTGGGACTCGAACCACCGTCAGCCATGTTGGAGTTCAGTGCCTTAACTACCATGCCACTTATTTGCCCCTAAAGGGAATTTTAAAATCTTTAACAACAGAGAGATATTGGGGATAATAGTTCTAAAGACTCAAATATTGTCATGGGCCAGACTGTGGTACAGTGGTAAAATGTGATACTCTGTGAAGTTGATCCACCTGGAGAGGTTGTCAGTTTGAGTCCTGAGACCCCTTTGAGCACATCAGGTGTCTGTGCTTTTTGATCTAGTGCTGGATGAAGTTAGGGTGGATTGTGGCATCAAGACCTTCTCTTTCTCTCTCTGTCAGTCACGGAATAAATAGATAAACTTAAAAAGAAATAATGTTCACTTCCATCTATAGTAGTGCTTTTAAATGCTGACTTCTGTTTCAAATAAGGTCTTTTTATTTAGGATAAGGTTAGTTACCAGCTGGCCCAGACTCCTTTTCTGTCTACCATTCCTGGGAGTAAAATAATTTTTTCTTCCTGGAAAGTCATCTGAAAATCCCAGAAAGTTCTCATTGACTTTTTCTGGGTGACATGAACTAATTGATAAGGTCTGGGAATGAGTTAATTTAAGAAGCCATCCTAGGTAGCATTGTTCTCTCTGTTGTGGTGAGAAGGGATCAATGACAGCCCAAATGACGTGAGCTGGGATGAGGTACTCCCCTAAGGAGTAGACATATTCTGTATTGTCTATAAGTAAGATAAAAGATGATATGCTGGGAATAAGGAGACTGGTAGCATATACAATTCTTGAAAGAAGTAGAAAAGGTTTGAAGTTGCTACTAGAGAGAATAGAAGACTGATGAAGCAATTCTAAAAAGTTTACTGTGAAATACTGGAAGTTGGAGATTGAAGACTAGGAATTATAGTATTATCAGTTGGAGAAAGAATAACGTTCTCCCTCAGCATTTAGTAATCCAGGAGTGAGGAATAGAATAGTTGCATTAATCTAAGCTTCTAGTTTTTATGGGCAGGTTGACCAAAGACAGTGTACTGGTGGATTTATCACTGCTGATAAAAGAATGGTGGAGACAGGGACTAAAAGGAGGATTAAGGACTAGGCAGAAAGGGGACAGAAATGTAGAGAATGAAGATCTAGTTCAGGGGTCAGTGAAATATGGCCTGTGGGCTGAATTCAATGCTCTGCTTATTTGTGTACATAAAGTTTCACTGGAATACAGAGCTGCATATTCATTTAGTATTTGTCCCCTCTGGCTGCTTTCATACTACAACAACTGAGCTAAGAAGTAGAGACAGTAAATTCTCAAAACCTGACATACTATCCGGCCCATTACGGACAAAATTTGCAAACCCTTGATCTAGTTCATTTCCTTAATTTTTCTCAAGGAAGTCAAAGAACAGACATAGTTTCAGACAACAGAAGGGATAGGGATGTTGAAAATGCAGAAAGCAAAACAGATTCCAAAGTTGCCAAAGCCCTGGGTATAGATAAGTGGAGGTGAAGCTAGATCTCTGATGTTCCTTAACTTTTTTCCTCAATGGAGAACCTTAGAGCATCAAATATGCTATTCACATGGATGCTGAAATTATGTAGGATGATAACAGGTTTTGGGGTGGTGAAAAAATATAGTGAACTCAATACTGAAGTTTGAAAACAAAGGCTTTGGGAGCCAGAAACAAAGACGGTTGGAAGAACAACCTGTTAACATGAACCTGTAGACAGAGTAGGAAGTAATGGTGCTAAGGTGAAATTGAGGAGCAAGGAGGACCATGAAAGAGAGGAAGCCATGCAGCAAAAGGGGTTCTCAGGGAGCAATGCCTTCAGAGATTTAGGTTTTATTCAGGTTTATCCAATGGTAGAGAAAGGCTTGGACAGACATGAGGATAGAAAGGAGTTATAGTTTTGTTTAATTTTCTGTGGAAAGAAACCATGCAATGACAAATAGAAATATTTAATAATGAATGAGGTATCTCCTGTGAGTTTAGGTCAGAGGAGAAAGGGGACAGAGCAGTGCAGGAACGAGAGTATAGGGAAGAACAGACGGCAGGAGGTGCTTACCTGAGGATGCGCGGGGAGTGCCAAGGAGCTGGTAGTTGAAATTATTCTAAAGAATTGAGGCACCAGCAGTTAGCATAATGGCTATGTCGCTGGACTCCCATGTAGTCGGTTCGTGTCCTGGACCCGGTGGCTTAAAACTCATGCCGGGCGCGTGTGCGTGCGTGCCCAAGATCCCGAGAGGAGAATGGAGGAGAAGGGATTGCGGCATGGCCATCCCCCCTGGGGGGTGATTTCTCGCTTTCTGTCTCTCTGTCTCTCTGTCTGACTGGTGAGCTCACACGCCCTATAGCAAAAAAAAAAAAAAAAAAAAAGAATTGGCACCAGAGTTACCTGATGAGCAGAAAAGAATGTATGTATTTTTGAAAATACTATATTCAATAATGCCTGAATTGTACCATGTGAAAAATCCCAGTACACAGGTAGGACATGGTATTAGTTCCCAGGATTGTAACCAGGTGTTCCAAACAGACTACAGATTCTAATGAATACGAGACTTCTGATTTCCTCAGAGTACTATCGGGCCTTGGCATTGACTTATTAGTCAATGATTTTACCAAGCACATGTCTACTTAAGCCAGAAACTTCCCGGGCAACTCGTACCTCCATTTTGATTTCTGCGTTTCTCACAGTTCCTTCTCCATAAGCTCCCAGCATTTGCTGCCATGGTCTCCTAGCAGGGCTCTCTCTCTAATCTAATAATACAGTGTTTTTCTTTCTTTATCCTCCAAAATGAGAAGTAGCACTTTTTTCTTACTGTAAAAGCCATACATGCTCACCATGAAAATTAATTCAGATAACAAAGAATACAAAATTTTCTAAAACCAACAACCTAGAGATTGCTACTATTAACATTTTGCTATATCTTTACTGACTTTTTTTCTAAAGAGACACTTTTTTTTCTCATTTGGTGGGACCATTATATGTACTCTCTTCAAATTTGTTATTTTCTAGCAATGTATCATCAAACTCTTTCTACAGTAAACACTGATCTAAATCATTTTTAATGCAGACATAGTATTCCATTATGTGGATTTACCATGACTTGTTATCCAATTTCGTATTGTTGGATGTGGTTCATACTTATTTGCTGCTATGTATAATAATATAATGAATGTCTTATTTGAGTAACTTTCATAAAACAAAAATTTGATTGCATCATAATTTCTTGATAAAGTATTTTCAGTGGTTCTCTAACTTGTGACTTTCAGAAAGAAGTCAAAGGCTAAACAAGAGGTCATTTATCATTTGACTTTTGTCTACCTGTTTGCCAAACTAATTTCTCAATACAGCTCTGCCCCTGCCACTCTGATCAGGAGCTCTGTGTCCTGCCCCAATGCCTCCAGTACAGCATTATCAGTGTATGTTTACTTGTCCATCTTCCTGGCTGTGCTGGGAGACAGTGTACTTTTTCTATTGGGAAGAGTAACATGCGGGTACTCAATTCTTGTTTGTTTGCAAGACAGACTGAATGAATCCATTCATGCATTCATTTCTCCTTTTTTTATATCCCTTCACTAGAAGTATTTTAATGCATATTTTTGCCACAGGGCTTGTGCACTCACTGGAGAGACAGAGCAAGAGAGGTAGAAGGAAAGTGAGAAATCATCCCCCTTCCCAGAAGAGATGGCCTTGCTACAATCCCTTCTCCTCCATTCTCCTCTCGGGATATGAGCCTGGTGTGTGTTTCAGGCTGCCAAGTCTGGGGCTCGAGCAGTGAAGTTAGTCATGTGAGGCCCATCGCCTTAACCACCACACCACCTGCTGGCCCCTTTCTCCTAAGATTTTTAAATTCATCCATTTATTCAGCTAAGCAAGAATTGATTGAGCACCTAACTATGTGCCAGGCACTGTTTTATGTGTTAGCAAATAGTGAACAAAACCTCCTGTGCCTGATGTTCTAAGGAGACAGACAACAAAGCGGCTAAGTAAGTGACAGGTATCCTACGTTAAAGGGTGATAAGTACTAAGGAGAAGAGAGCAAATGGGAAAGGAGATTTTAAAGTGTGTGTGTGCTGGGTGCGAGGTTCACAATTTTAGACAAGATGTGTGAGAGAACCCGTGTCTTTAAGAAGGGAGGAAGCTAGTCATGCAGTTGTGGGAGAAGAGTGTTCTGGGATGGGGCAAGACCAAGCTCAGGAGCCCAGAGGCAGGTGCATACCAGGCAGGTTTGAGGGAGAGCAACAAACTTGGTGTTCCTGCCTCGGAGAGAATGGAGAGAGGGTGTGTGGGTGAGAGTGACCAGAGTGAGCAGGATGGCCGTGGCATCATCCGAACTTTGATTTTTGCTCGGATAGTATGATAGTACTGGGTGATAGTATGACTGTTTTTTTTTCCCTTTTTTTTTTTTTTTTAAAGAGATGTTTGCTATAGGGCACGTATGCTCCCCAGAGAGACAGAAAGCAAGAAATCTCTCCCAGGGGAGATGACTGTGCCACAGTCCCTTTTCTATTGTCCTCTCAGGATTTGGGGCATGCACACACACGTGCCTTGCGTGAATTTTAAGCAGCCAGGTCCAGGACTGAAGTCGTGGTTGACTATGTGGAAGTCCAGTGACATAACCCTTATGCCCTCTGCTGGTCCCAGTATGACTGGTGTTAATGGGACCTTCCTGGCTATTGTGTTGAAAAGAGGCTGAAGGTGGTTAGGTAAGTAGCACAGTAATTCAGACAAGCAGTTATTGCATGAAGCAAGAGGATGGCAGTGAGAGTGGGAGTAGATCATTGGATTGTGTGTTTCTTTGGAAGACATTTGCTCAGGAAGCAAATATGCGATGTGAGAGAAAGAACAGAATCACAGAGAGCACCAAGGTTCTCAGTCCTGTTCTCAGAACAGAAGAACAAAGCGCGCTCTGCTCTTCTACCCAGTAATGACCTGTTTTCTCCTCACTGGCCTAACTTCAGATTCACACTTAACTCATTCTCTCTATATTTGGATCTCAGAAAAATTCTATGTATTTGAGCATTTTTGTTTTTGTTTCCATATTGTCACTATAAGTTAAGGAGACTCATCTGTGTGTGTCTTACAGAAATCAGTTATTATAATCTAATAAGCCTATCATGTACTGTATCCAAATCAAGCTTTAATATCTGCCATAAAATGTCTTAGACCATGGTGCTCTAGTAATAAAATTTCCCAGAATTTTGCTACTACATTTGCTTAGCACTTGGATCACTTTTTAGTAAAATGAATCCAGATGACGCTTAATGAATTATGACATAAAGCAAGCCGCCTTTTACTCACAAATATTCTGTTGACAGCATTAATACCTCTAAATGGAAATAAAATACTTAAAGTGATCCATTTCTGTTTGTATTAAAATTATTTAAAATACTCACATACTTGCAAGTTATGAAATACAGGTTGAGTATGCCTTATTCAAAATGCTTGGGAACAGAAGTGTTTTGGATTTTAGAATATTTACATGTACATAATAAGATATCTTGGTGATGGGACCCAGGTCTAAAAATGAAATCACAGACCCGGCGGCTTAAACTCACGCTGGGCGCGTGTGCGTGCATGCCCAAGATCCCGAGAGGAGAATGGAGGAGAAGGGATTGCGGCGTGGCCATCCCCCCTGGGGGGTGATTTCCTGCTTTCTGTCTCTCTGTCTCTCTCTGTCTGTCTGGCGAGCGCACGCGCCCTATAGCAAAAACCTCTCCAAAAAAAAAAAAAAAAAAAGAAAAGAAAAAAAAATGAAATCACATATGTTTCATGCATACATATATACTTTTTTTTTTTTTGCCCTCGCCAGAAAGACAGAGAGAGACACAGAGATAGAAAGCGAGAAATCACCCGCCAGGGCAGATGGCCACACACACCACAATCCTTTCTCCTCCATTTTCCTCTTGGGATCTTGGGCACGCACACACACCCAGCGTGAGTTTAACCCGCCAGGTCCAGGACTCGAATTGCGGTCGACTACATGGGAGTCCAGCGACATAAACATTACGCTAACTGCTGGTCCCGTTTCATGTATACTTTATACACATAGCTTAAAGATAATTTTATGCAGTGTTTTTAATAATTTTGTACATAAACCAAAACTGGTTTCCATTGGACCATCAGAAAGCAAAGGTGTTTGCTTAACTATCACTGCAAATAATCTGTGGTAGTTTCCGTCACCATCATTCCTGACTCAGAATTTATATGCGTCTGATAAACAATCATTTTTCTTACACCTTTTCACTCATTTATACTTAACAGTAAATGGCATGACTTACCGTGACTACAGTGGCAATAACTATGGTACTCAGGATAACAGCACATTAGCATCGGCAGGATCCCTGTCTCCACCATTAAACAGCAACAACACACAATGGTGGGCTTTCGGTTTCTCCCTGTGATGTTAGGTTTTCATTAGAAGGGTACTGTGCTCTGTATTCTATCTTTTTTTCCCCCCCTTTGGAGAGATTTTTTGCTATAGGGTGCGTGTGCTTGCAAGAAGGAAAGAGAGAGACAGAGAGACAGAAAGCGAGAAATCACCCCCCAGGGGGAATGGCCACACCATAATCCCTTCTCCTCCATTCTCCTCTCGGGATCTTGGGTATGCAGGCATGCGCCCAACGTGAGTTTAAGCCAGTGGGTCCGGGACTCGAACATTTTCCGCGGTCGACTATATGGGAGTCCAGTGACATAGCCATTGCGCTAACTGCTGGTCCCTGTATTTTATCTTTGAATGTGAGAAGAAATCATCAGAAGTAGTTGAGGGACCAGGGAGTGGTTCCTTTAGGGCTGAGGAGGCATTCCGCTGAATGACTTTTTAAAAATGTTTTCTCTAGAGTCAATCTGCCTTATTAACAACAATTTTTATCTTAGAAGTATCTTTTGATTTGATAAATGGACATGGTTTCTCATTCTGTTATGAATGCATGCTGTTGCAGTCCTTCAATAAGCCCATCACACATTTTTACCATGTCTTCTACAAGTACTTCTTCAGTATCAAAAACATCACTATTATCACCATCAGGTTGATTCCCAAATGTTTCAGCTGTTTCATCACTGATCAATAAATGAAACACTGGACCTTCATTATTGATGTTAACAATTTCTCCACTGGCCACTTCTTACAGCTTATTGGCAAACATACTTTTTTGTATATCTAGCATCAGATATCAATTTTTCTCACTTGATGTTTAGAATCCCCTCAAGGTCACCACCTGTTCATCCACTGAACGTAGGCACAGACCAGCGGTCGTGCCAGGCAAGCAAAGCACACTGTGTCTTAGTGACTGTATTCCAAATGTTGGCAATAGCTTATGTAGTGTCCTTCATGCTAAACTCCTTTTGAAGACATTTACATTCACACATTTGTTCATTGCTACTATCAGTGTTGTTCAACAGAGTACTTATTCTTCACTCACGTAAAGATACTCCGATCAGGGAACAGTAGTTAGCGTAATGGCTATGTTGCTGGACTCCCATGTAGTCGACTGTGGTTCCAGTCCCGGACCCGGTGGCTTAAACTCACGCCGGGTGCGTGTGCGTGCATGCCCAAGATCCCGAGAGGAGAATGGAGGAGAAGGGATTGCGTGGCCATCCCCCCTCGGGGGTGATTTCCTGCTTTCTGTCCCTCTGTCTCTCTCTGTCTGTCTGGCGAGCGCACACACCCTATAGCAAAAACCTCTCCAAAAAAAAAAAAAAATAAAGATACTCTGATCACATGACTGAATTATGAAGTCACATTCGGGGAAAATACATGGCATAAACATTATTTGTGATGAGACTTGTAACTGGAAGATGAGCATGACAGTTGTCAAGGAATGACAAAATTTTGCAGTCATCACCCGGTCTAGCTTCCCTGCAGGGAGCATGAGCCACTGACAGAAAATGTTTGGGAAGCCAGTCAGAAAAAATGCTCCTGGTGACTCATGCCTTTATGTGAGCATAATAAAAATTGGTAAGCAATTCACTTCTTTAAAATAACAAGGGCACAAGCTTTTGCCTATCACAGCAAGTTTACACTTCTGTGTTCCTGCTGCACTAAGTTATTCTGTCCTTGGCTAAGTTATTAAGTCCAGTAGGGGCTGGCTCATCAGCCATTGTCACTGTCTTTCTGAGGTAATAGTGTCAAACTAGTGGTATTTCATCAACATTACAGACTCTGCCATCAAATGTTCATTGACAATGTCCTTGGCAAACTTATCAATTAATTTCTCTGCTGCCTTGTGATCAGCAGATGTTTTATCAGGGTGCATAAAATCTCTAAAAATGTAATGTCATGTGATATAATTTGAGTGGCCTCCAACTAATGCTGTAACTTGACACCCAGTATGGCAGTATTGAGAGGTGGGGCCTAGTGGGAGATGGTTGGTGGTGGGCTTTTTCTCTTTTTTAAGAGTTACTTTATTTAACTTTATTTAATTATTTTAATTTGACCAGAGAGGGACAGAGTGAGAGAGAGAGAGAGTGAAGGTAAAGCGAAAGTGAGAAAGCAGTTGCCAGGTCTGGGACTTGAACCACAGTTGTCCATGTGGGAGTCTAGTGCCCTTAACCAACACACCACCTGCTGGTCCTCGGAGGTGGATTTCTTTTTTTTTTCTCCTTTCTCTCTTTCTCTTCTCTTCTTTTCTTTTCTCTTCTTTTCTTTTCTTTTCTTTTCTTTTCTTTTCTTTTCTTTCTTCTTTCTTTCTATACATTCAATCATATTGTTTAACTTACAAAGTGAACATTTCAATATGTGAACATTTCTCTCCAGTCCGGTTGATCAAAATATCAACAGATAACACCACACCTCCCAATAGGTAATCTCTGTCTCTGTCACTGGGAGGGAGCACATTCTCACTAATTAATTCATGAGAGAGCAGGCAATACAGAAGCGAGTTGGTTGCCCTCAGGTCAATCTCTGCATGAGCCTGCTTTTCTTTTCTGCTTCTCTAGGCTGTGTTGTGACATGGCATCAATAGCCAATCAGATGGCAGCCCATGTCTTTGGAGCAGCTAGCCACCAGAATTGTGAGCCAAATAAAGCACTTTACTTTGGAAGTCACCCATGCCTAGGTATTCCTGTTATGGCAATACAAACGGACTCAGAAACCATGTGTTTTCTTAGAATTTTTTTATAACCAGCCTATTGAATATTCACAGTTCACTTCACACTTTCATCTTCATTTCATTGTGCTAGAGCTTTGTTTCATGATTTGCATACCTGAAGTGGCATGTGTTCACTGCAACATGGATGTCGCCACTCTTTCAATACGTGATCAAGTGTTTACAATTTTAGCTTATGCAGTGTTTTTCTATTTTTCGTTAACTTATGCTCATTTTATTTATTTATTATTTTTTTTCAGTTTGCTAGAGGATGTAAACACTCACTGGAGAGAGACATAGAGAGACAAGAAAGCACCTCCTATGGGCAGCAGTCATGCTGCAATCCCTTCTCCTTCATTTCTCCTCTTGGGATTTTGGGCAAGTAAACACATACAACACAGCATGTTTTTCAGGTCATGAACTGTGCAGTTGATCATGTGGGATCCAGCCATCTTAACCACCTTACTACTGGCTGACCCTGTTCATCACTTTTAGCATAGAACTTCAACAACTTATCGTTTTGTTTCTTCAGGATATATATAGGGATCATTCCCTTGCCGTACTTTTCTGTAAGGCATTAACTGCTGTCTAATTTCTCCAAAAGCACTTTCTGTGCTATAGATAAACACAAATGCTTTATTTTTTTCTTATCACTGTTACCCATAGGGATACCTATAGGCCTTTTTGACATTTCAAAAATACCTTTACAACACAGAGCAGAAAATAAGCAAAACCACAGTGAGTAATGTGTATAGGTCTTGACCCCATGCAGCACATCAGGGGGAACCTGCCATCTGCGCTTCCGACCTGTACATGTGCCATTTTGCTATTCTTTTTAGGTAGTACTTATGTGAGGGACTCAGGACAAGAGTGAGAAAGACAGCTGAAGGGAACTGTAAGGGTCTTTTGCCTTTAGGAATACTGAATAAACTGTGTGAGGTGCGCCTTTGTTCTTACTGCAACCTACCACATAAAGTCAGGCATGGAATTTTCCACTCATGCCCTCATGTGAGCTCTCAAAAAGTTTTGGATTTTGCTCCAGGTGTGTGTGTGTGTGTATGTGTTGCTATATGGGGTGTGCACTCATCAGAGAGACAGAAAGATAGAAAGAGAGAAATCACTCCCCTCCCCTCGAGGGGATGGCCACTTCACAATCCCTTCCTCTCCATTCCCCTCTCAGGATATTAGGCATGCACGCACACGCTGCTGGGTGTGTTTCAAGTTGCCAGGTCCAGGACTCGATCCCAGGTCGACCACATGGGAATCCAGCATATTAATCACTATGCCACTTGCTAGCTTCTGTATTGGGTAATATTAATATTGGTTTGTCAGAAAAGTCATGACACATTTTTGCATAGAAAAAATACATCAAGACTTTTCTGACAGCCCAATAGATTTGCACTGGTATGCATTTTAATATGATTTGAATATGATTTATTTAGAGAGATAATGACTAAAATCATTTTAATGTAGGAATGTCACTTTATAAAATTGGAAATATAAAAAGTCTCATAAAGCCGCAAACTAGTCTCTTTGAACACAGACACAATTGGTGTTTGTTTTCTTCCATTCCCATTTATAAATTGAGAAATTTGGGGGGGACTGAGGGTGAAAGAAACAGTTTCTACTGGAAGTACTGCTTACTCCTATGTACGCAGAGGAGCAAAGGATAACACCCATCTTCTAGGTGTGATAAAATGCCTACCTTTTGTTTTTCCAGGGCATTTTCTTATTTTGGCTTTAAACTCATATAAGTCACTTAGGCAGGATCGTGACTAGCAATGTACAGGTTAAGTAATCTTTTGTGAGGTTTAGCAGTGACTTGGTTAGAAATGTGCAGAACTGGGACCAGCAGTTAGCGTAATGGCTATGTCGCTGGACTCCCACGTAGTCGACCGCGGTTCGAGTCCCGGACCCGGCGGCTTAAACTCACGCCGGGCGCGTGTACGTGCGTGCCCAAGATCCCGAGAGGAGAATGGAGGAGAAGGGATTGCGGCGTGGCCATCCCCCCTGGGGGGTGATTTCCTGCTTTCTATCTCTCTGTCTCTCTCTGTCTGTCTGGCGAGCGCACGCGCCCTATAGCAAAAACCTCTCCAAAAATAAAAATAAAAAAAAAAAGAAATGTGCAGAACTTGTTGAGATATCGGTTACTGAATTGAGATGTTCGAGGTGCCCAACAACCTATAGCCTACTGAGATGGCAGAGGTCTCAGGCTTGACTAAGGAATGCCAGCCCTTTTGAGAAGCAATATACATTGCCTTTCACCTCCATTAAAATCATAAAACTTAAGTATAGCTCGAAAATAAAAACAACTTACATGTGGGAATAATTTGATATTTAAAACCAGTGATTCACAGTATGATCTGGCTTCTTTAGTGACCCTGGGGACTGTCTAGATGACCCTGCATACATTTCTTGATATCTTTTAGTTTCTTTACACAATGTATCAAATGGGGATGATCATTTCTCTCACCTCAGGATGGTGGTGAGGATTAAATGAACACTGTAATATAAAATTCTTAAGATAGTTCCTAGCGGATGGTAAGCTCTCGACAATCATTAGCTGTTATTGTCTAAGAATATAATGGAACTCTTGAGTTTACATATAAATTGCATATTGAGACTGCATTAAAGTGAATAAAGCAAATAATTCAGGAGAATCCATATCCTGGCTATTCTCAAAGTATTGTTTTATTTTCAACAAAGAGAGCAGTAGTCCTACCAGAGCCAGGTAGGGAGGATTTCTAAACTCATAAAACCTTCAAAATGTTAGCGCAATCAAATCTTGTATCAATATTCATAATATATTAGAAAAATTAAGGTGACTGGTACTGTGCTCATTTTTAGTTTGTCCTGAAAAATGAATAAATATGATACAGTAACAAATAGCAATGAGTTTTACTGTTAAAATGGTATTCTGATCAATTCAAAAATTAGGCTACCTTGTCCCTACTTCCCCACTCTAAACATTTCTGAAATTGAATTCATTCAGTATCCCACAGAGATCGATCCTGTCTTCCTTCGCTATCATACTGTGCTATCTGGCCTCATCTCTGAAGGTCTCTGGGTTTTATAGGCATATAGATAGATCATCTAAAGGTCAAAAGATGACATTGGAGAGAGCAGAATTTGCAGCCCGTGGCTCATGGCGCACTGATATGGTAGTTTGTATTTGAGAATTAGGATGAAAAGCTAGGATGAATGAATATAATACACACAGACGTTGGAAAATTTTGACGAGAAGTGTACCACAGCATGCCAGTAGTGGAATGTGAATTAGCGGGGCCAGTGTGGCCTGTGAGGGTGCAGCCAGCAGATGTTATTTCGTTGTGCCATGGTACATCGTGGAGTGATGGGCTACAGGACTTGAAGGGGGAGTACAGAGAAGGGTTGTTTAAGGTACATACATACACTTCCCTCCCTTCAGGTTAGGTACTCTGGATTAGGTGCTTTTTGAAAATTTGTTTGCCAGAACTGTTTGCTTTTTTTTGTTTGATTTGTAAGACTTTGCTTAATATTTTTTCATTAACATTTAAAAGCCATTATTCATTATTTACTACTCTTTTTTTTTTTACTGCCAATTATTGAATTTTCCTGTTCATGCACCATATTGCGTATTCATCACCAATACCTGCTGATAAAGGATATGGGGTATAAAAGTAAATGTATATACATCCTTAAGAAAGTTGTACAAAAAAACCTTCTCATTCAAATAGGACAGGGTGGTTGTGTGGGTGTACAGACAGTAGCATGCTATTTTATATCCATGCCCCCATGTATGTCCTGAACCATACCGTTTGTCTGCATTCTATGTCTGAAACTGATTGACTAACAGTTGAACAAACACAAGAGATGGGTGTGAATGTCAGATGAGGTGTATGTGGAGGAGTGGGGCCTAACGAAGGACATTTGGAGAAGGGATACAGAGGTAGAGCATTGACGGGATGGGGAGGTGTGGTGTTATCTGTTGAAGATATTTCGATCAACGGGTCTGGGG
Organism: Tupaia tana; assembly: GCA_026018925.1. NCBI lineage: Eukaryota > Metazoa > Chordata > Mammalia > Scandentia > Tupaiidae > Tupaia > Tupaia tana. The sequence continues at coordinate 64,510,968 of JAKSZU010000001.1, forward strand.
AGAAATGTTCACATATCGAAATGGTCTCATTGTAAGCCAAATAATATGATTGAAAGTATAAACAAATAATAATAATAATAATAATAATAATAATAAATAATGTGAAAAAAATAAGAACTTCCTCACCTCCTGGAACTCGGTGTCTCTTTTCTCCTTCACCTTCTGGAGTTCATTGTCTCTATTCTCTTGCATCTCTTTTAGCTTTGTCACTATGAATATTTTAAATTCTTTATCTGAGATTTCCATGAGTTTCCTTGTATTTTTTTGTGGAGGAAGATGATTTTTCCATTTAAACTCTGGAAGCTAACATTCAACTCTGGACTCGTCTCTACCATTAGCATTCAACTTTCCATTAAAGGAGAGATATTTTATTGGTTAAGAAAAAAAAAGCAGGAATTATTTAATCATATGAAAAATTATTATTTCTGTTTGCAGCATTTCCACTGCTATTTTAAAATTTTGTAGCCCAAATACAAAAATACAACTGTTTTATAATATCAACTATGCCTACAATGCCGTGTATCACTAACACCAGAAACATTTCAATGAATGGTTAATGTTAAATCATTGTTTCTAAATTGTAAAACAGAAATACTAGAGTTCTTTACCTGAGCATTTCTACTCAAGAATGTAATTACAACTTATGAGTGTATGTGTTTGAAAAATTATTTAAATTTTACCCTCCATGGGAAGAAAGGGGAATGGGAACTAATTACTTAATGGAGACTGAATTTCAGTTTGGTAAAATGAAAAATATTTGGAAATAGATGGTGGTTATGTTTGTCCAACAATATAAATGTACTTAATGCCACTGAATTATACAATTAAAAATGGTAAAAATAGTAAATTATATGTTATGCATATATTTAGCCATAGTAAAATATTTTTAAAAATTATTTCTTCCATACCTAAAGGGCTTTCTAGAATATTGATAACTTTACTTAATAACATTATTTTTTTGAAATAACTCTAAGTTCGAAATGAATAGGTAATTTTTTCAAATGTATCAACTTAAAACATTGGTTAAACTCCAGTCCAGGGAATATTTATTTATTAAGAGAGTTTTTTTTTTTTTTTTTTTGCTAAAGGGTATGTGCACTCTCCAGAGAGACAGAGAGAGACATAGAGAGACACAGAAAGTGAGAAATCACTCCCCAGGGGGTATAGCTATGATACAATCTCTTCTCCTTCATTCTCATCTCAGGATTTTGGGCATATATGCATACATACCAACATAATCTTTAAGCCAGTGGGTCCAGGTCTTGAACAGCGATCAGCTACGTGTGAGTCCAGCAACATAACCATTATACCATCTGCTATTTCCAGTCCTGTGAATATTTAAATAATCTATGCTGTTACTGAGCAAATAACACTAAAGCATTAGCAAGGAGAAAGCAGAAGGTTGAGCTCTTTATTTTATTCCTATCTTGATGACCTTGTTATATAATATAATGGTTTCTAGCTTGACTGAAAAGTTTAGAAATGACTTTTTATTGACTTTAGTCAAAGAAAGAGAAGATTATTTAATAAGAACCATAAACATTCAACTTCTGATATTTGGAAGTTGTATTAGATTGAATTTCAGGTATTATGTGCAGAATAAAGTGCTTTTATTATGATCACTCCTCTTTCCAACTCTCTGTATTTCCAGTTTAATGGCATAATAATAGTATGACTGGGATTTACCAGCCAGAGTTATAAATATGTAACATTCATTTCTAGGTAATATATTGCACAGTTCTTTTATGAAGAAGTAGTTGCCCTTGATGCAAAAATGGATATTTGATTTGAGTAAACGATTCTGAAATTTATGTGTTACTCTAAGGTATTCTGTCCTCTCAGATGCTGAGATGCTTTTGTGAGATGTCAGAGTTGGATAAATAATAATTGCCTTTAAGAATCTTTAGTATATATGATGCTTATTTTAAAATATAAATTAAAATTTTTGTGACAGAAATGCTTTAATTTTTTACCATACCTATTGCCTTAGCTATGTTTTATTGAAGAATAGCTGTGTATTATAATAGCGAAGTATGTTTTCTTCTTGAAGGTTTAACTGAGTACTATCCTCATGTACATAAATGGTTATCTACTTAGCATGTTCCTTTACTTTTTAAGAGTTTTGCCATAGGGTGTGTGTGTGCTATCAAGAGACAGAGAGAGAGACAATGAGAGAGAAAGTGAGAAATCCAGCCCCCCCTCCCCCCGGGGAAGAATGGCAGCACTGCAATCCCTGGGATTTTGAGCATGCATGCACACACGCCTGGTGTGATTTCAAGCCTCCAAGTCTGGGACCAGATCCACATTTGGCCACATGGGAGTCCAGTACCTCAACCACCATGCCACCTATTGGCCCCACATGTTCTTTTTAATAATCCAGTTTCTTTTTTTTTGGAGAGGTTTTTGCTATAGGGTGAGTGCACTCGCCAGACAGACAGAGAGAGACAGAGAGACAGAAAGCGAGAAATCACTCCCCAGGGGAGATGGCCACGCCGCAATCCCCTCTCCTCCATTCTCCTCTCGGGATCTTGGGCACGCACGCACACGCGCCCGGCGTAAGTTTTTTTAAGCCACCGGGTCTAGGACGTGAACCGCGGTCGACTACGTGGGAGTCCAGCGACATAGCCATTATGCTAACTGCTGGTCCCAATAATCTAGTTTCTTACAGAAGTCACCTGTATAATTCACACTTTCACAAATACTGTTTCAATTTACTGAAAAAGAGTACATTAATTCTTATTATTATGAACATCTTAAAACTGTTGGGATTTTACACTTTTATCTTCAGATGAACTGTGGAGAAGCCAAAGGGCTTAGATTAGGTAGTAAACTGAATATGATGTTTGTTCCACAAATTCAATTGTGCAAAACAGAGCAACAACACACAGACACACACACACACACACACACACACACACACAGAGACATATATGTTTATTTTATTTTGAAAGTATCAAGTTCTTACACTGAGAGGAACAATGGCAGATAGGATTGCTGCCTTGGTTTTTTGGGATGACCATGTCACAATCCCTTCTCCTCTATTTTCCTCTCAGAATTTTGGGTACACACGCACACAGGTCCGGCATGAGTTTTAAGTCATTGGGTCCAGGACTCGAACTGTAGTCCACTACATGGGAGTCCTGTGATGTAATCATTATACCATCTGCTGGTCCCCTGAGTTGGCTTCTTTAACTTAATGTTTTCAAGGTTTGTTCATGTCGTAGCATATATCAGTATTTAATTCATTTATGGCTTAATATTCCATTGTAGGGATGTATCACATTATTTTTGTCCATTGATGCATTGGATTGTTTCCACTTTTTGGCAATTGTGAATAGCACTACTATAAACATTCGTGTGCAGATTTTTGTGTGTACCTATTAATATATTTTCATTTCTCTTGGGTATATACTTAGGAGTAGAATTGCTAAGTCATATGGGAGCTCTGATTATTATTGGAGAAACTGTCAGATTGTTTCCCAAAGTGGCTATACCATTTTATATTCACACTAGCAGTGTAGGAGTGTTCTAATTCGCCACATGGTCACCTACACTTACTGTTATCTGACTTACTGATTCTGGTCATCCTAGTGGATGTGGGGTGGTATAACATCATTTTTTTTTTTTTTTTTTTTTGAGAGGTTTTGCCATAGGGCACATGCACTCGCCAGAAAGACAGAGAAAGACAGAGAGACAGAAAGTGAGAAATCACCCCCCAGAGGGGTTGACAACACTACAATCCCTTCTCCTCCATTCTCCTCTTGGGATCTTGGGCACGCACGCACATGTACCCAGTGTGAGTTTAAGCCACGGGGTCTAGGACTCGAATCACATTCGACTACATGGGAGTCCATTGACATAGCCATTACGCTAACTGCTGGTCCCAACATCATGGTTTTGATTTGCGTTTCTCTGATGACTAAAGTGCCAGGCATTCTTTTATATCCTTGTTGGCTTTTTGTACATCTGCCTTGGAAAAATGTCTATTCAAATTCTTTGCTCATTTTTTAATGAAGTTTTTAATATTTAAAAAAAAATACATTGGATTTTGGGACCAGAAGATGGCATAATAGTTATGTCTCTGGACTTCCACATGGCTGACTACAGTTCAAGTCCCAGACCCAGCAGCTTGAAACTCACACTGGGCACGTGTGCATGCGTGCTCAAAATCCCAAGAGGAAAAAGGAGGAGAAGGGATCAAGGCATGACCATTCCCCTGGGGGTGTTGGTGATCTCTTGCTTTCTGATGAGTGTACATGCCCTATAGCAAAAAAAAAAAAAAAAAAGTTGGGTTCTGATTAGACATATTATTTACAAATATACAAATATTTTCCCATTCTATATTTTCACTTTCCTGATGGTGTCCTTGGAAGCACAAAATTTTAAAAATTTTGATGAAGTCCAGTTCATCTATTTATTTTTGTTTTGTTGCTCATGCTTTCCATGTCATGTCTAAGAACACTTTATAAAATCTGAGTTATGGAAATTTACTCCTGTGTTTTCTTTTAGTAGTTTTAGTTTTCTTTCTTACATTTATTTTTTAAATTTTTTATGTTGGTATTATAACATTTATTAAAATAATACTGTGGCTTAATAGAAGCAGCAAAGAACCAAAGATTAAAATGCAAGCTATGTAAAATCCCAACTAAAACCCAAAAGAGTCTAATGTATTCATTCATTAGCTAACTAAGAACCCAAGAAAGACAAGACACTCAAAATAATAAAGTACTGCATAACAATTGCCAATTTTCAGTTATCAAAATTGTGAATTTTGCAATTTGTATCCTTTTCTCAATAAAGCAATACTTTTTTTGAATGTTATGTAACATACATATAAAACAAGATAGAGAAATACATTATAGTCTTGTAACAATGGCTATAAATTTTGATTGATTTTGAGATAATTTTTAAATATGATTGAAGCTGTTATAATTATTAGTAGACTTCATTTCACTCTCAATAATGCCCCTGGTTGCATGATAAATGATATAGTTACCCTAATTAGAAGTGCAGTCAGTGGCATAGGGTAAAACTCCCTGACCTATGAGCGGAACATAACTCCAGTTGTGATCTCCAGAACACCATATTTCGCAGTTAGCCAACCCAAATTAGTCACATAAAAAAAAGCAAGAGTCATATGGTGTGAAGGAAATATAGAGAAAACTATGATTATTTTAAAAGACAGAATAAGTCAAAGGGTAAAAAGATAAATCAAAGGTCACAGATGTCTTCTTCTAAAATCCTACAACTTATACTTTAAAGCCTCAAAATCAAATCCTTCTCCATTCTCGAATATTTATTCAATTCCCGCTGTTGAAACAAGGTGGCTATATGTCAACATGTTCAGAGGAAGTCTGTTAACATTAAAACGTCAGTTCATGGGCAATTTTGTATTTTCTGTTAAAACATTTAAGTACATATTTTATGGGTGACTTTTCTAATTTGCTGGAATTAGAGACTAATATTTACACAACTACTTCAGGGATGGTATCCACAGTCAAAAAAAAAAAAAAAAGTATTAATGTTGTTAAGCCAAGGGCTGTTCCAAATTCTCTATAATATGGCTGTAGACTTGTAACATCTCACCCAGTCAAAGGATATCAGTTTAATTATCTTAACTGTGTAACTCTTCTGAATGAAGTACAGTAGTGAACTTTAGACCTGGTTAAAAAAAAAAAATCTACATGGCTATGGGTTGATTACATGATCAGCTTAGTTATGAGTTGATAATGGTGTATGGTAAACTCCTGTGCGGAATTTAAAAATAATAATGAATTGGAATCTCTAAGAACTGATTTTTCCATTCATCTCCACTAATAATAATAAGACAGTGTTTCCTTGAATTTCTATATTTGAATGTAAATGAGTGCACTAATCATTGTGTTGGTATTTTTAGACCTCATATATAATTGGCCACTTATACTTTGATGACATTGCTCTTGTAAGAAAAGAGGCAATATGTTTTTTTTTTTTTCATTTATTTTTTAGAGAGATTTTTGCTATAGCGTTTGCACGCTTACCAGAGAGACAGAAAATGAAAAGTCACTCCTCAGGGGCATGGCCATGCCTCAATCTCTTCTTCTCCATTCTCCTCTCAGGATTTTGGGCACACATGCACATGTGCCCAGAGTGAGTTTTAAGCCACCAGGTCTGGAACTTGAACCACAGTTGACTATGTGGGAGTCCAGCAATGTTAACATTAAGTCATCTGCTGTTCTCATGTTTTTATATTTGACTCTCCAATTTGTGTTATTTAAGAATTTGGTATAAAGCAGAATTCTTTTTCTGTGGATATCTTAATATTCCAAATTTTAATATTACAATCAAACAAAAACCTGGTTACCTCACATTTGTTTGGCTTTGTTCATTATGGCTGAAGGAGATACAGGGATAAAATGTCTGTTGACCGAAACAGTTGTTGCTTTCTTGGTTCTGTCAATGTTTACATACTTGTGATTATCTCAGAAAAGTATTTTGAATGATGTCACACATTTATTAGTTTCAAGAATAGCTCAGCGGTGCAGAACACGAATGTAAAAACCATTGCCTATGACACTGGGTTGCTTTTATGAGTTACCAAGCACTGAGAATTTTGAAATTGTAGTTCTTTTAAATTATTCACTAATCATCTTTGTAACAGAGATACTTTATTATTGCATACTCTTTTTTCATTGCTAACTTAGTCCATTGCTTTGGTCAGATCAGACAACCAATAAGGAATGGATGATCATAAATCACATTTTTCTGTTGCCCACCTACTGAAGGAACGGTGTCACAGGTACTGAGAAGTGGTGGCTGAGTTTCTATCCCCTCTCCACTGCAGCCATGCAGTACCCCAGCTCATACTGAAAGAGTAGCTTACGAAATGAGCACTGAGGGGGATGGGATGAAAATCACTAACAGAGTTTCTTTCCTTTGAGTGACTGTGTGATCCTACAGATGTACCTTGGTAGAAACAAGATTAGAGCCATTGCTCTTGGGGCAGTCTAATAAATAAGAACCCTGTTGTGCACTTTTGATCTCTTGGGAAAATATGGAAACTTTCTTCCTGATAGAGGTGTTCTAAACTACTACTTCTTGAGTTCAAAAAGATAGGTTCTGATCCAGTAGTTCTAGAATAGAGTCCAAGACTATTTGCAATCAGCTTTCAGGCGGTGGATGGTGCTGGTGTAAGGGCACATTGGTTAGGAAGGCTCTTGTGCACCGGGTTTGTAATGGTGCCCTCAGGACACAAGTTGGAAGGTTAAAGAACAGAGCCAGAGGTTTGATGGTGTCCCAGCAGTAAAATATGATGCTCTGTGAGACTGACCAACATGAGAAAGTTCCAGGTTCATACCTAGAGAGCTCCTGAGTATACCAAGCACACATATACCCATGACCCGGGGCAGGCTGGGACTGGGCAGGGTGGTGGTAGGGAGCTGGATTGCAGTGAGAAGATCCTACAGAGGGTGCTATCTCTGTTTCTCATAGAAGAAATAAATGAATGGTGGAAGGAAGAGATTGGCACAGTAGCACACAGCCAGTTTTGAAGTCCATGCTTGGAGTGGAGGAAAAGGAAGCGATGCATGGGGTGACAAGATCTCTTGCTTCAGGAAGAACTGGAATCAGGGAACTGCAAGGGACTCTAAGTGTCCCTTCAACCAGATCCTTCATTTTTTAAATGGGCAAACTGAAGGCAAGGAAAGCTAAATCGTGTGCACACTAAGTGAGCGAGGAGCAGAAAAGTGAGCCCTTTATCTCTGCCAGACATTGCAAACCAAGAGGGGGTACCCAGTTTAAACTGAATTTTAGATGAACAAAAATAAAGTGGAGTATACCTATGTCCAGTGAACACCATTAGTCAGGCACAATATATGTGACATACTGAAGAGATGATTTGTTGTGGATATGAAATTCATATTTCATTGGTCATCCTATATTTTATATGGCAGCATGAGACTCATTGAACATTCAGTTATCAACTGGACTGGGGAGAAACGTACACATGTTGGAATATTCACTTGGCAAACTAAATGACGTGATTGAATGTATAAAAGAACTTAAAATAAGATAAAAAAAGAAAATGCAGTACTTTGTAGTAAGAAGAGATGTGCAAACAATGAGGGAAATTCCTTGTTTGAGTTACTGTTAACCTTGTGTTTAGACTGTACACATCATCAGGGTGTGTTTCTGTGCTTTGCTTCCCCAAATTTCCCCAGAATCTAGATGAGTGTATATCACACAGTGTTTATTTATTGAATAAATTATTGACAGTTTGGTAATGTTAAAAATTATTGTGGCATGAAGAATGCTAAAAAAATGCTCAACACACTTAAGCACAGAATTGACATTCAGACCTTTGTTCATAGAGATATTCTTTGTGGCTATTTCTTTTTTTTTCTTTCTTTTTTTGTTTTTTTTTCAACAGAGCAGTTCTTGAGCAAACTTCTCAAGAACATTCATGGTGACAAAAATGGTGTGAACCATTAAAAAGATTTTGGAGGTGAATTCTTGAGTGTTTGAAAATTCTTTCCTAGAATTACTCTTAAAAATTTGTATAAGCATCTGGTCAGTTAGCAGATGGTATACTCAAGTAAGTCATAATCTAAGACTTTAACAAAGGGAATATTTTTAGAAGTATGGGCAAGAGTAAGAGAATCAATAGGAGGAGCCAGCAGGTGACATAGTGGTTATTACACTGGACTCCCACCTGATGATGGCAGTTTGAGTCCTGGATCTGGTGGCTTGAAAATCATGCCAGGTGTGTGTGCCTGCATGCCCAAAATCCTTGGAGGAGAATGGAGTAGAAGAGATTGCAGTGTGGTCATCCTCCCTGGGGGGAGGTGATTTCTTACTTTCTCTCATTCTGTCTCTCTCTTATCTCTCTGATGAACTCATTCACTCTATGACAAAAACCTCAAAGAGAGAGAGAGAGAGAGAGAGAGAGAGAGAGAAAGAGAGAGAGAGAGAGAGAACCAGTAGGATAGACTGAAGAACCAGAGAATAGCAACAGCTGGAATCAGTGGTAGTCCCTAGACCCTAACAAAACAAGGGAAGGGAGAGGTTACTAGAGGTAAAGATCATGGTAGCTCTAGGAGAGGGACTATCAACAGGTGAGCCACTGCTCTCTTGCAAGAACGATATGGCCAATTTGTTACCATGAGAAAGGTGTAAAATCAAACTCTTGGACAAAAACAAAAATAAAACACTTGCTCTCTTCTTGTGGTTCAATCTCTTGCTAGCGCCCAACATTAACTGACTTCAACCGGAAGTCAAAGCACAGGGAGCTATTGATCTAGTCCACGGGGTTCAATCTCCCTGGCACTGAGCAGGTGAAGAAATGAAATATTGCATCTGAAAAAGCAAATGGAATACGTCCACTGCACAGGGCTTCGCTGCCATGACCGTGTAGCTTGCTAAGTTTACTTTTATTTTTCCTGCACTCTTATTTCCCATGTTCCTTCCTTCTCTCCCAGTTCTCTCCCCTCTATGCACTGGTGTGTACTGAGGCCATTAGTGCCCTTTCCCTCTCTTAGGTGATGTTACCCTTGTGCTGGGCTCAGTTTTTGTGGGGCTCCTGGTGATTCCCAGTGCTTTCTTCGTGTCCACAGAGGGTGCATACTCTGGGTGGATCTCACTAAGAATCACCTTCCTGTTGACCTGGTACCTAGGTTTTCCGATTCTACCTAGGGAACCTTTTCCTTTGTCCCTTCATTGACTGACTGTTTACTTGCCTTAAGATGCTCCAGGGTATTAGAGTCCTAAAAATATTTCTCTCAAATAGCTACCCTCCTAGGAAATTATGTAGGCCCTGTCTCCATGGCAATGATTACTTTCTAAGGCAGTTTATAAAGTTATATTTATTTTATTATGCATGGAAGTTTATTATTAACATATCATCCTACCAATACAGAGTAGAATCTCACTGAGGTTAAGAATAATGTCATATACATCTTTTTATTGCCTAAAAGGCCAAAAGACTTCTCTTCATATACTATTGGGTTGTTGGAAGAGTCAAAACACATTCTTGCATAGAAAAACAGGAACAATACGTCATGACTTTTCTGACAACCCAATACTATTCAACATATACTAATACCTTTGCAAGTTAATTGTTAGAATAAATGCAGGAACTTAGAACTATGAAATGTATAGGGGAATTCCCAGCACTTATCATGTTTTATTTTTTTAATCTAAGTCATTCTGAGTGGAGTTACGTGGTATCTCATTGTGGTTTCGATTTGCATCTCCCTTCTGATAAGGGATGCTGACATTTCTTCATATACTTTTTGGTTGTTTGTATGTCTTCCTTAGAGAGTAGTCTGTTTCATTGGCCCATTTTTTATTTGGATTGTTTATCTTATTTTATTTTATTTTATTGTAATTTTTTTTGGCCGATAAGCTACTTGAGTTCCCTATATATTTTGGTTATCAGTCCTGTGTCCAAGGGAAAGTTTTAAACTATATTCGTCCATTCTGAGGGTTGTCTTCTCACTCTAGTTATTGTTTCTTGTGCTATGCAGAAACCTTTTAATCTGATGTGATCCTACTTGTCTGTTTTGGGGATTATTACCTTTGCTTTGGGGTCTTATTTAAGAAGTCTTTGCCTACTCTGATGTCTCCAAGAGTTTCCCCTGTGTTATCCACCAGTAGATTTATAGTATGAAGTCTTTGGTTGAGACCTTTGATCCATTTTGAGTTTACTTTTGTTAATAATGAGAGATAGGGGGTCCCATTTCATCCTTCTGCAGGTGGAAACCCACTTTTTCCAGCACCATTTGCTAAAGAGATTTTGTTTTCCCCTCTGTATTGTCTGGTGTCTTTGGTCAAAAATCAGTTGGTTATATGTTTGGGGGTTTATTTCTGGAATCTCTATTCTGTCCCATTGGTCTACAGCCCAATCTTTTATTTTTTAATTGACAGGTAAAATTTTATGTGTTCATTATGGTTAGCAGGAGCTGGGGCAGTTTGAGTGGCCTAGGGATTGGGAAGATGTTGATTAAAGGAGACAAAATATCAGTTATACAAGAGGTATAAATTTAAGAGACTTGTGATATCATGAGGCGACTATAGCTAATAATGTATTCTTGAGAATTGGTAAGAGAGTGAATGTTAAGTATCCTATGGCATTGTTCCAGGACCAGTAGACATCACTCAGCCCTAATATTGACCCACAGTGCAGTCCAGGATACATTTGGCATAGCACTGGATACATAGTTCACAGTTCAGAGGACTGGAACTCAAAAAAACTAGTTCAACAATGAGAGACCTTTTTTTTCTTTTCTTTTTCTTCCTTTCTGTTTGTTTGTTTGTTTGTTTTTGTTTTTAATAAAGAGTTTTACTTGCTTTTCTGGATATTCCAAAGAAGATCCACAAAATAAAAGTGTTTCAGGCAATTCTTTTCTATGTACTTTCCTTAACTTCTGTGTACACCCAGATCTTTTCTCTAATTCTCCACAGACCCATTTCACCTCTGAGTAGACCACACATCTCACTTCTTTCTACTCTTCTCCCTTTATTTAATTTCCAGACCACACAGTCCTGTTTTACATGGCCACAAAATCCTCCTGTAGGCAGACGAGGGAAAGAAACTGAGCTGCTGGAATCAGAGCCTTTGATAGTATATAATTGATGAGAAAGGCCTCCCTACTGTTTATATCATGTATGTAGGATAAGTGGTACGAGCCCCACCTACACCTGGAGAAGGCGAAATACAGAGCCGTGCATGCTTAGAACTAGTTAAGATTCTAAAGTCTGTGCCCTTTTTATTAACATTAGCTTTACTATATTAGCTCTCAGTATTTGAGCTAAGACTTTCACCACATCTAGTGCTGACCGTTATGCTTGTCTCATGGTAAATTTTTGTACTAACCCAATGAAGTACTATCATTGCTGCCCCTTGATGGATAAGTCTACTGAGCTTCAGAGAAACTGGTCCCTTCTTGGCACATGGCTAGCACTCATGAGAACCAGAACTTGAACTTAGGTTCATCAAACCCCAGGTCTGTTTTCTAAATCACTGTTTAATACCTACATGATGCCTGAATTATAATATTACAGATTAGGAACATAATGGCAATATTAACTTAGTAGCTTCTGCCTAATTCCAGATAATTCAGCAGGGGTGTTATTTGTAAGAAATGAGAATCAGCATGGCAGGACTAGCTGAGATATGGCTTACAGCTCAGTCAGTGGATCTAGGGTGAGGCGCCAGAGTCCATGCCCACAATTTTTAAATCAGTAAATTTACGTTTCATGACATAAATCAAGGAAATCACAAATGATCAGTGCCTTTGGGAAACAGGAACCAAAAGACAGATTACAAAATACAGGCTCTGAGGATGATGGTTATTACTTAGCTCATTCTCAGATTTGCAAAATATTGAAGATTTATTAAAAGCCATGTTTCCTCTGTAGAGTTTCCCAGTAGTTTGGATCATTTTTTTCACGACTTGTTCTTATTTAGTACTGAACTCTAGCAAGCACCATGGGTATTCTTGATCACTCTTGATCATGCCAAATAACATCAGAGTAGGAAGTACGGGAAGTATTCAGCTGAAACTGTGGCTGTAAACATTTTTGAAGATGATCCTGACATTGAAGTTAGCCTACAAATTCTGATGTGAAAAAAAAAAATCTCATGGAGATATTTTTGATTAAACACATACATTTTGGCTTAAGTAGCCATTTGCCCCAAGAGAAAATTGACATACACACACACACACACACACACACACACACACACCACACACACAAATGCTGTGAAGTAATCCCAAGGAGCCTACAGATGAACTGTGCCAAAGACTGTGGGAATTTTCCAAGATGTACACTTTAAAAGAAATTTAAAATCTGTTAGAAAAATATAAATATTATATATTTGGGGTGATTTCAACATGATTTTATGAAATTGTTTTTCTTTTGTGATTTTAAGGGGAAGGCAAGTTAAGGAAGCCATGCTTTTGGATCGAGGATAGCTGTCCTAAATCCTATACCCAAAGCAGTGCTCTTTCTACCAGTCAATCACTTACATGCTTCCTTCTGCTTTTCCTCAACCTAACTCTACATGTGAAGAAACTAAGATTCAGATATATAAATGTGTAAAAGAACACTTGTTAAGACGCATATCTTCTTTTTTTTTTTGGAGAGGTTTTTGCTATAGGGTGCGTGTGCTCGCCAGACAGACAGAGAGACAGAGACAGAAAGTGAGAAATCACCCCCCGGGAGGGATGGCCACGCCGCAATCCCTTCTCCTCTGTTCTCCTCTCGGGATCTTGGGCACGCACGCACACACGCCCGGCGTGAGTTTTTTTTTTTTTTTTTTTTTTTTTTTGAGAGGTTTTTCGCTATAGGGCGCGTGCGCTCGCCAGACAGACAGAGAGAGACATAGAGACAGAAAGCGAGAAATCACCCCCCAGGGGGGATGGTCACGCCGCAATCCCTTCTCCTCCATTCTCCATGAGTTTTAAGCCACTGAGTCCGGGACACGAACTGCGGTCGGCTACGTGGGAGTCCAGCGACATAGCCATTATGCTAACTTCTGGTCCGAAGACCCATATCTTCTGAGCCTTCCTTTCCCCAAGCCAACTTCTAATTTAAATCTTTCCCTTTTCAGGCTAATATCACTTTTTAGTGTAATTTTTTTATTGTATTTTATAGCAGGTGAGACACACTATGGCCAGGCACTCAGAAAACAGAGAGCATGACGTGCTCAGAGTATGGGATAGTTTTTCTCATGGTTAAGACTACACCTCAGCAGCGCTGTGTCTACTTGTGAGATCTCAAACTCCTGGATTGCTGTGGAGGTCTGTGGAATGGAACCTCTGCAAGGTGTGGAAGAGGCTGTCTCTAACGAGATCTATGAAGGGGAACACCAACATGAATAGAACCAAGGGTAGCATAATGAGATTAGTGCTCAAATAAAGATGGGTAAACGTGCTTATATAAATGGGTTTGTAAACTCTCCCTATCATAGTAGCTGAAGGATTTTTCTGATCCTTGATTCAAGGGTAAAAGAGAGTATGTGTCTGAAGGGAGAGATACCAGGAAGACAAGCAATGTCAAGAGATGGCCCCTACTTGTTTCCTGAATTTTAGAAGGAAGCCAGCATGTCTTCCATCTGATTTTTTTAAATTATTTTTTATTTAACTTTATTTATCTGTTTATTTATTTTAATTTGACCAGAGAGAGAGAGAGAGAGAGAGAGAAAGCAAGCCACCAGAAGGGACTCAAACCATGGTTGGCCATGTGGGAGTCCAGCACCCTTAACCACCATGCCATAAGGCAGTCCCCTTCCATCTGATTTCTATGCTGGGTCATTCTCACCTTTGACACCAGCCAATTTAGAACATAAATGTGAGGGTGTATGTGGTCCATCTATTACCAAATTTTATTTGGAATCTACAGACCTGTCTTTTACTTAATATAATTTGTTATTCAAAAGCAAAATGTTTGACATTGGGGGGGGGGGGATCATTTAATTTTTAGCTCTATGAGGCTTAGCCTAGCATAGGAGAAGAGTAAACTAACAATTTTTGAGCATCTACTGTTCATCAGGCCAGAAAAAACGTATTCATTTATATCGGATCTTTGAGAAAGTCGTGACACATTTTTGAATAGAAAAACAGGAAAATACATCATGACTTTCCTGATGACCAAATAGGTAGTAAAAAACTGTGCCGTCCACACAGTCAGATGATGTGGTTACTATAGTAGATCAAGAGTCCAGGAATGGGTATTTAGTCTGCCCTTTTGTCGCTAACCATTAAATACCAAAAACTAGGTAACTTCTAAAGATTTATTTATCTCACAGTCCTCTAGGGCCAGGGTTAAAGGGCTGTGACTAGTGATGGTCTTGTTTGTGAGACCTCCGCAGAATCCCAAGGCAACACAGGGCATCCCAGGATGAAACAAAGCCAGAACAGTACATGTGTCCACGTTTGTACGTCCACGTCTCGGACTCACTCCTTCTTCTCATCAACCACCAGGATTCAGTCAAAGGGACCCCACTCTAATATCCCAAAGGCTCCACTTAATCCCCTAGTCAGATCAAGTTTCCACCCTCTTCATATTTTCATCACAAAATTTCAACACTTGATTTTGTGTGTGGAGGGGGACACATTCAACCTGTAGCAGGTATTGACTTCCATTTCTCCTTCTGCGAGATTATGTAACAATTGCACCTTTAATTAGAAGGGCAATGATGCTGATACTAAAAAATTCAGCGCAATGAACTTTTTATTATTAGAGATAAAAATTAATCCCCAATTCCTTTGGCCTTTTAATTGTTAACTGTGGAATCAGTCATGTGGAGGCTGAAGAAGCATCAAGGGATAATGTAATTGCAACTCTTCAAACAATTGTATCTGTCTAGAGAATGAAGATTGATGATCTGGAAAATAGATCTCATTGTTTCCGTAGTAGAATTACGGGCTTTGCCAGTGGCTATTAAGTGAGCTTCTCTAAGAAACTTTTTACTAAAAGAAAAAAAGTGATACTTGTTAGATGAAGAAAATTTAATTCAGCCACTTTTCATTAAGCAAGGCCAGAAACTCTAATTCCCAAGTTCATAGTTGACGAAAGGCCCCAGAGCAGTAATTATCCATTTTTCAAGTTTCCTGATAGAAAGCTCTTCAATTAGATATAGACAAGGGGAAAATTATGGTAAAAGGAAGGGTATTTTGTCCTTTCTAAAGAGCACTATGAAAATAGAGACTATATAACAATGTTAGGAGATAATTATATTAAATGAGTTAAGCACTTCGAATTATCTTAAAAGATGTTATATTGTTTTGAGTACGGCTATTTCACTTAAAGTGCTTAAAATTTTAATTCAGAAAAGGAACTTGCATTCAGTATTCGTTTATGTTTTCTATGTCTTCAGGGAAGGTAGATTGCCTTGGGCTTCCTTGGGCTTCCCTAGGGAAAATAGGATTTTCTATGGATGAACTAGGTTGTGTTTTTTGTTCAAAGTGCCAATGAGTGCTGAAATGTGATTCCGTATATGTGTCATACTGTTAGAAAGATTGATTAATTATCTTACTTTTGATTTTGATGTTATTTGACAAAAATTGTTTTTTTTTAAAGAAATATTTTATTGAACTTTTCTTATTCATTTATTTGTACTTTGAACAAAGAGGGACAGTGAGAGAGAGGGGGGCAGAAAGTGAGAAAAGCAAACCACCAGGTCCAGGACTTGAACTACTGTCAGCCATGCGTGTGTCCAGTGCCCTTAACCACTATGCTACCTGCTGGCCCTGACAAACATTGTTTACGTGACCATTATTTTTTCTACCTTCCTTACTCATATATGAGGTGAATGTGAATATAAATGATTGACTTGTTATGGGCCAGTGGAGAGTCATGGATTAATATAACTAGAAGGAAATGTCTTCTTCTTTGTTGAACCACATAATGGCACATGAAGATTGTATTTTACTGTTTAATGTGGAGCAAGCTTAGAAAGTGAGTTTGAGTAACCTAAGGCTTTCCTGTTTTGTTTATAGTATAGTGTTGTTATTTCCTGCTGAGCAACGAGTGAATATATTTTATTCTGTTTAACTCAACAGAGTAAAATGGAAGCAACTCTACAACTATGGCCCACCAACAAGCTCAATTCTGAGTAAATATATGTCCAGGGATTTTATTTCATCTTAGCACAAAAGTGCTTCAGAACACATACTTCAAATGGTTAGAAATAGTCACACTTCACACAATTCTGATCTGCTAATGGAGGCTCTTGCTAGCAGACAGTGAACATACATGGGAGGTTTTCGAAACCCAAGTCTTGAATGCCAGATTATATGTGCTCATTATTACTATCATTAGAAGGTTGTGAGATCTGTCTTCCAAAAATGCAAAAAGCTACTCTTCCTTAAAGCTATAACAATTCTTATTTCAAAATGAAAAATAAGGGAACAGCATATGTGAATGGTATTAAAAGCTGGTGAAATTGGGGAATCAGGAAAATGAAAACAACAATGTTAACATGGTTCATTTAGGGTATTCAAAATAAAGCAACTAGTGTTAGGTTTAAAAAAAGAAATGAATATTAATGTTCCCTAACAGTAAAAGCAGTACATGTCTTTTGTTTGTAAAACACTTCAAAAATATAGATATGAAAAGATCAGAGAAATGAAACCCAATAACTGCTCTTACGGTGCTTCCTCTAGCACTCAGAGCAGCCACTACTAGCCAATCATGTGTCTCATCTTCCTTCTATGTATGGCTAGGGGGACATTTGAAAAAAGAAAAAAAGGAAAAGCCTAAAATGGAAAGCTATTGTAGGTACTTTTTGTCCCATTTAACTATTTTTAAATTATTCATCTAAATTATAAGCCACAAAAAGACTTTCAAAAATGGGAGGCTGAGAGAAAAGGAAGCAAGGATTCTGTGTGAAGAGACTGTTCTTCTTCTAGCCAGCTCCCCACCCCTGTCCCTTTAGAAATGATTGTTCTTCCTGATCAGAGACCCTTAGACTTCAGTACGAGAGTGCTGATCTCAGTTGTGAACTTCAGAGATCCAAAGTATTGATGCAGCCTTCACAGGGCAGTGGAGCTCCTATACATAGAGAGTGAGATGCTAAATAGATGTGTGTAGAGAGAGAGAGTTAGATAGATAGGTAAGGAGACACCAACTATAATAGGCTGATGGGCTAGAGTATCTGTTTTTTTCATGAGTTCAGGAGAAATAAAATCTCCATGAAATTGTCACAAACCAAAGAACTTAGAAGGATGTTACTTAGGCCTGTGTCATAATCCATCTAAATTCTAGTAAATAAATTTGTTTGGACAGAATTAAACCACAGTGAGAAGGCAAAAGTCTTCAGAATGTGGTAAATGAACAGGAAAACTACTGCTAGAATTTTGGAATCATGACATAAGGGATCAGAAACGAGATCAAAGAGATCCATTTGAGAAATAAAGGGCATGTACTTCGTAGTTATAACAAGAACAGTGGGAAATGGAATGCATCTGGGAGAAGGACATGTAGACCCAGAAAAGCCTGTTACCCCACACGTGGAAATAGAGGAAGAGATCATCAAATGAAGCAGAAGAGAAATTCATACACTTTGTTCTTGACCTGCTTAAAAGGAGTTGGGTTACAAAAGCAGGTGGGATGGGGAGGTGGAACACAGTATGATAAATAACACTGTGTAGAGAGCTGATGCAGGAAAAGTGTCAGAAAACACAGGGTCTCCTGTCATAGACTGAAAATTAGCATAATATATCCCTTTGCTTGTCCCTGTCACATGTGCATATATGACCTTGGCTAGCATCACAAGCAAAACAATGACTGGTTAAGAACAGGATTTGAATGTTATTGATGTGCCCTGGCCAGACACCATCCCATAACAATTTCTAACTTGCAATGCTATTTTTAATGGCTACAAAGTGTCTCATTTGATGAATATGCCATGGGCAATTTAATGAATTTTTATTATTTGACATTTATGCTGCAGTACACTTTTTTAGTATTATAAATTATGCCACAGCAAAAATCTTTTAGGTAAATCTTTCAAGCTTATAGGTGTGTCATTAGTTGTTCCCTTTGAATAATTCTGTAAATTGTGGTACACGGCCATAGGAAATGCCTATTTTAAATTGTTGATATATCTTGCCAAACTTTCTTCCAAAAAGTTTGTGCCAATGTACACTACCACATTCAAAGACGAGACTGCTAACACATTATAAATCTCTGAATTTTTTTCCTAATAGTACATGTAGTATTAATTGATATGGAGGCTCCTGGTACTCATTGTGATCAAAGCCGTGCAGTTTTAAAATACCTTGTGGAAGACATAGCTGTATTCTTTGCTAATCAAAGAATGTTTAAGAGATACAGAGCGACCGTAGTCATAAAATTGTATTACCAAAGTACTATAGCCTATTTCTCTATACACAATCTAATATTTGTCTTTTATCCTTCTTATTATGTAGCCAATAGAAAGGAAACTAGTAATTCTTTTCTCTAAGACTGGAAAACAGACCACAGAACTTCAGAACATAAGGTTCCTAAATAATTCATTTATGTTGCTGTAGTTGTCTTAAAAGAGCATTCAAAACATAATCCTGTCCACATTTGAAACTTATTGCTATATTTAAACAAGTATGAAACATTTGTTTACACACAGTATTAGATGAGAAAAAAATAGAAAATATTGTCCTTCTGTTATTAACTTCAATAAATGCCTTTATTTTTTAAAATAAAGAGATTTGGAGGAAATATCCTGCTAGCTTTGAAGACTCACAATGAATCCTGTGTGAATGAAACTTAACAAAACAGTATTCGAGTGGTCCAGCCATGGTGGTGCAGGCAGTAGTGATGCTGCTTTGCAATTCTGAAGTCATATGGGAAGGCCCGAGATTTATGTGCCAGGTCTCTTGCCCACACTGGTGCCCCTGTCATCCCGGCTGGCTGCACAGCTGGTGGGAGGATCACGGCATGAAGACCTTGTTGAAGGCCCCGTTCTTTCAATTTCTCTATGGGGAAATACACTTTAAAAAGAAAACAACAGGGGCCAGCAGGTGGCATGGTGGTTAAGGTGCTTGACTCGCACATGGCTGACCATGGTTTGAGTCCCGGACCTGGTGGCTCCTTTCTCACTCTCTTTCTCTTCTCTCTCTCTGGTGAGCCCTTGTGCCCTATAGCAACTTAATAATAATAATAATAAATAAAATTAAATGATTTTATAAAACTAGTTTTTTTATAATTATTCATTTTGGTTACATATTATTTTACATGGCTACATGTGTAGATATATGAAAGAAAGAGCAATAATCTAGGTATCAAGAATTTAAATATTCACTAGCTGAGGGACATTCGTACACTGTTCCTTTATTTATGAGTCTACCAACACTCTACAAAAGCAATTCTAATTTTATTGATAATCATAATCATCATCATAATAATAGCTGGAGCTAGCAGGTGGCATGGTGGCTAGAATGCTGGACTCCCACATGGTCAACCACAGTTTAAGTCCCAAACATGGCGACTTGCTTTCTCACTTTCCTTCTCTCCCTGTCTCTCTCTCTCATGAGTGCATGTGCCCTTTAGCAAATTAAAAATAATATTAGTAGTAAATAAAAATTAAACAATTTTTAGAATTAAAATAGCAACCATAAAAAAAATTGAAGTGTTATATTGGTCTCTGGTACATTGTAGATATGTGAAACCGGGAAGCAAAATTCAGTCACCTCTGCTTCTCAGTTTATCTATTTTAAGAAATAAAACCTTCAGTGTTTCTTATCTCTCACAGGGTTGTTACAAGGACTGAGATACTGGATGTGAAAATTTGTCAACTGCTGTGTACTTATATTACTTACTACTTTTAATAATCATGGTGATATATTTTCTCTTAAGACCTCAAGATCTTAGATTTTAATATTAAACACTCTAAAGTGAAAAACCAGAGAGGTGGGAGGAAATAAAAACTCAGGGCCAGCTGCAGTGAAGCTGAAGTAATGCAGCGTCTCTGATGCCGGGGCCACATGGGAAGCTCCCTCGTTCACGTCCTAAAGTCTCCTTGTACAATCCGGGCATGCATGTGCCCACGATGCAGGGGCAGCTAGCACTGGGGTGGATCATGGTGTAGAGTCCCCGTTGGGGGGTGCCTCTCTAATCTCTCTCATAAGGAATATATGCATTGAAAATTTTAAAAAAGGAAAATTTGGAAAAGAAGAGCAGTTCAAATGAACTTTATGTTGAAGTATAACATAGTTTGGAAGTGTTTGCTTTGATGAATTAGAACTAAGTCAATACATTTAAATAACTATTAGTCAGGTCAAGATAGAGAATGTTACCAATATCCAGCAGATCTTTTTGTGCTCTGTGATAACCACTAACCACCACCTTCTCTTTCAAAGATAACCACTGTCCTGATTGCTAACATCATCGTATATCATTGCCTGCTTTTGAATTTTATATAAATGGAATCATAGAATATGTACTTTTACTAGGCTCCTTTTGATTTGTTACACCTAGCTATAGTTAAGTCTTATTTATTACTGAATAATATCACACATTGTAGATATACCATAATTTATCTTTTGAGAAACACTTTTTCAAATTAAGGAAGTTCTATTTTATTTATAATTTACCGAGGCTTTGTTTTCTGACAAGAATGTATGTTTCTTTTTTTTTAATTGTTTTCTATATTTATTGAGATAGTTGCATGATTTTTCTCTTACATTTTGATGAGGTGGTGAGAATTAGATTGATTTTAGAATGTTTAATCTTGCATTCTTGGAATTAACACAAGTTTATTATCAAAAGTAAATGAGTTAAAATTCACATGTAAAATGCTTAACTTTTTTTAGAGGCTTTTGCCTTAGGATACTTGCACTCACCAGAGAGAGAGACAAAGAGACAGAGACAGTGAGAGGGAAAGTGAAAGATCACTCCGCAGGCAGGATGGACACACTGCAATCTCTTCTCCATTCTCCTCCTGGAGTCTTCGGCACACACACACACACACACACACACACACACACAGTGTGATTTTCAAGCCACCAGGTCTAAATAGGTTGGCCATGTGGGAGACCACCGATGTAACTACTACGCCATCTGCTGGCCCACAAGAGCTTAATTTTGAAAAAGAAAAGAAAAGTAGACAGCCATTTCTTGTTAGTCAGGTTTAGTTGTAATCAACACCCTCTTTGAAGTCATGAGTTTCAAACAAGTTAAGGCAAAATAGAGAGAAATCAGGAATCAGGTTTGGAATAGTAGATTGGTCAGAAACAAAAGCCACAAACCTGCATGGTCAATTCAAAACTGTGAAGACTCAGGAGTTCAAAATCAATTGATAAACCATGATTAAGAAAGCTGGATACACAAGAGAACACAGAAACTAATTTTGTGTCAGGCAAATAGAGGATATACTTTTCATCTGGCACATTCAGCACGAAGACTGAATTCCTTAATCTCTGTCAGTACTGCTGTGAAACTCTGTCCTAAATTGACCCTGGCTCAGAGATGTGTTTTTGGAACTGGTTTCTTGCTTTTCTTGGACTCAGGAGATAGTTTGAAATGGTAATCATTCTAGCTTCTAGCAAAATGGTAAGCCTTCTTGAATGTTATTTCTTATTAATGGTTAATTTTGTTACTATTAGTCTTAGTAGTATATTAGTCAATCTGAACAGCAGAATCGTGTGAGGGGATTCTTTTTCTAAAAAAATTTTTTTAAATTTAATTCCATTTGTTATTGTAACTAGTATTATTATTTTAATTTGACCAGAGAGAGACAGAAAGAGAAAGAAAGGGAAAACGAGAAAGCAAGCCAGCAGTTCCGTGATTGGCCATGTGGGAATCCAGGACTCTTAACCACCATGCCAACCTGCTGGCCCCTTGATGGGATTCTTATCCTCTGGATTTATGGGGAGTTACTGTGTCAGTTGAGTCTCCTGCGACCCCCAAAGATTTCCACCCACTTCTGTTTCCAACATGCTGTTCAGAAAATTTCAACTGACAGATGCCTAATCTGATCCTGTAACATCTCATTAATGCTTACTCTTATAAACATGCAACAGTTTTTACTAAAATGATATGAAATAAAACGTTGCTCTTTTGCTCCTAATTATTTGTTGGGCTGTCATTTTCTTTTTCCCTTTGTCTTACCCTCTCTCCCTTGCTCTTTTTCTGTCTTCTTCCAACTTCCCTTCCTCTTCCCTCTTCCCTCTATTCTCTTTTTTCTTTCTTTCCTTCCTTCCTTCTGTTTCTTAAATTACATGAGTTTTACTAATGTGAATTTTAGTAGCACATGCTAGCATTGGATATGAGAGAGAGAAAGCACAATTTCTAGCCTAAGAAACATATAATCTAGGGGGGTATGTAGGATAAATTCAATTTAATAAATTTCTATCCACAATATGTTGAAACTCAAAGCCATGTGGGAGAACTGGCTCTGTAGCACAACAGTTAAGCATCAGGCATAGGGAGCTGGATATCATATGGCCGACCATGGTTTGAATCCTGACCCAAGTGGCTTGAAAAGTATGCCACATGGGGCTGGCAGATAGTGTGGTGATTAAGGGTGCTGGACTCCCACATGGCTGACTACGGTTTGGGTCTCAGACCTGGTGTCTTGCTTTCTCAGTTTCTCTCTATCTCTCTGTCCCTCTTTGGTCAAATTGAAATAAATAAATAAGTGGATGAATAAAGTTAAATAAAATAATTCTTTCCAAAAATATGCCATGTATGTGTGTGTGCCCCAGATCCTGAAGGGATAGAGAAATGGAGGAAAAAGGATTGTGAAATGACCATGTTACATTAGAACTTTCTCTCTCTCTCTCTCTCTCTCTCTCTCTCTCTCTCTCTCTCTAAAATAAATACAGCTTCTGGCAAAAACAAACAAAAAAATCACGTGGGGATATGTAGACAACAAGGCCTCATTCAATGTAGAAAGAAATTTCTATGGGGATGGGAAAAGTTCCCAAAGAACATGTAAACACATAAGCTCAACTCCACTAATACTGTATAAAAGTTAGAATCACAGAGTATAGCAGAGGTATTTCAACTAACAAATGCTTAAACTCATCTTGTAACATCCCTATTTAGTGCTTCCACTGTGAAAATGCAAAACTTTTTATTTAAAAAACCATGAAATGAGATGCCCAGGAAAATAGGCTTGAGAAGGTACTGGACTAGGGTTTGGACTAAGGTCATCTGTACTGACCGAGAACTGAAAATAATAACTCACCGATGAAGAACATCAATTCTGAATTCTTTCTAGATTCATGATTCATTTGGTATCGGCTTATGTGATTTCAGAATGTAACAACTGCCAGCATTGAAAACACTTTACTTAGAAAGAATGAATCCTGAACTATAATTTCAGAAAATAAAGTCATTTCTTAAAAAAACCTCAAAGTGAGGCCAGCAGGTGGCATATTGGTTAAGGTTCTGGACTCGCACATGGTTGACCACAGTTCAAGTATTGGACCTGGTAATTTGAAACTCACACCTGATATGTGTGTGTGTGTGTGTGTATGTGTGTGCCCAAAATCCCAAGAGGAGAATGGAGGAGAAGGATTGCAGCATGGCCATATCCCAGAGGTTGCTTTCTTACTTTCTGTCTCTCCATCTCACCAGTAAGCACTCATGCCCTGTAACAAAAATCTCTCAAAAAAGTAAAAAACTTCAAATTGTGTTTGAAAAGATCCTGTTAAGTAGGGGGTTGAAAAATGAATTCTTCAAGTCAGCTTCTTTGTGTTTTTCTTTGTTTGAATAGACAAGAGATTAAACAGATAAATGAAGGTATCAGGCACCATCTTAATCTTTTCCCATTTTCGGTAATAGACACAGCTCTACCCTTCCTCTACTCAACTTTTATTCAACTTACATCATAGACAATTAGTAGATCTTTTCAAATAAAAATGTTTGCTTTTCTAATTTACCATTGTAACACTGGAATTCTAAAAGAAAGCATTTTAACTTTTATAGTAAACAATAAAAAAGCCTCATAAAAGCATCTCATGAAACATTCTTTTCAGAAGTTAGCGTATATTCCTTATGAATGCCTACATTGTGAAATTTGTGTTGCTTATTATTTCACCTAGAATCATCATTTGTTTAACTCCATTTCCTGTTTGGGGGGAGGTCTTTACAGAGGACATATTTTTTAATAGGCTATAATCACACAGGCAACAGGGTTCTTGGCAAGCAGCTATTAACAGTATAGACAGAAACTTGGAGTGTGATGGTTTTAGGCTTCCTGTGCTTCTTGATGCTATTTTAATGCACTAAGAGTATAAACTAAATTTAGATCCTGCTGACTGTGACTGGAGTGAATGTGTGTCTCTTTTGCAGACATCGCTGGATTTAGTCGCTGTGTATTTCTGTCAAACTGGGAATGCAGTTTACAGCTCGTCTCTTCTAAGTATTTTAATAATAACTATACACATGTATTTAATGACTGCTATGATTTGCAACTGGCTGTTGAAAGTTTTGTTTCCAAAGCAACTGCTAACACTTACGGTCAGTGCTTTTTCTGACAAATCTGGCATTACACTAAAAGTTCATTTCTGACAGTAAGTCTATCTTACTTCCTAAGTATTTCTCTCTTCCACTGTTTTTCAACCTCAGCAATAATAGCTTTTGGAGTCAGCTAATTTTTTTTGTCATAGGGATGGTCTGGTGCATTGTGAGATGTTTAGCAGTATCCCTCACCTCTACCAGTTAGATGTCAGTAATACTTTCCTCCATCTCAGTCATGACCACAAAAAATGTCTGCCAAAATTGCCAGATGGCCCCAGAGGGGCAAAATCACCCCCAACTGAGAACCACTGTCCACTCTCTTTGTCGATTTCTCTCCATTTCCTTCACAACGGCAAACTACTGCAATTGCTTTGCAGGGTTGTTCTGCCTACATTACAGCCGCTCTTCACTTTATTCTCCATGTTGTAGCCAGGATGAAAATTTTAAAACTCAAATCTCATGTTGTTACACCCTTGCAAAGCACTGTTCCCACTTCCCAATGACTTAGTACAAAGACAGTATTCTTTAAAGTAGCCCGCAGTGTTCACTCTGGTTGACTGTGGGTTTCATTTGAAATTTTCCACTTGCAGAGCAAAGCTGTGGTTGTTACTCCCCTTCAGCTGTCAGAACCCAAGTCTCTAGGATATCCACGCTGGCAAATGCCCTCAGGGCAGCCATAGCAATAGTGTTAAATTAATCTGTTTGGGCTGCTTTAGCAAAACTACCTTAAACTGGGTGACTCATAAACAACAGAAATGTATTTCTCAGAGTTCTGGATGGTGGGAAGTTGAAAGTCTAGGGGCTAGCAGAATCTGTGTCGGAGAAGGTCCCGCTTCTGCATACAGGATGCTTCCTCTCTATGCTGCCCCAGGGTGGAAGGGCCAAAGAGTCTTTCAGGGCCCTTTAGAATGGGGTTAATTCCATTCCAGAGGCTCAGCTCTCATGACCTAATGATCACTTAAAGGTCCTACCTCCCAAATTTTGGGGAAACGGAAATATTTAGATCATAGCATTCTAGGTCTGGCCACCTGTGGTCACCTAAAATTTGTGTCCTTCTCATATGAAAAATGGATTTGTTCCATCCCAATAGCCCCAAAGGTGGTTGTTCTATCATTAACTCTGAAGTCTAAAGTCCAAAGTGTAGCATTATATCATCTAAATTAGATATGGATAAGACTCAAAGCTTGATTAATTTTGAGACAAATTTTCCTCCGGATGTGAGTCTGTGAAATCAAGTAAGTACAATGTTTCTGAAATACAGTGGTGAGATAGGTACAAGACAGGCATCCCTGTTCCAAATGGGAGAAATAGGAAACGACAAAGGGGTGACAAGTGCTGAGCAAGTGCAAAACCTTAAGGCTCAAGAATTATCTTCTTCGGGACCAGCAGTTGGTGTAATGGCTATGTTGCTGGACTCCCATGTAGTCTACCATGGTTCGTGTCCCAGACACAAACTTAAACTCATGCTTAAACTCATACTGAGCACGTGTGCGTGAGTGCCCAAGGTCCCAAGAGGAGAATGGAGGAGAAGGGATTGCGGCATGGCCATCCCCCCTGGGAGGTGATTTCTCACTTTCTGTCTCTTTGTCTCTGTCTTTCTGGCATGTGCACACGCCCTATAGCAAACACCTCTCCAAAAAAAAAAAAAAAAAAAAATCTTCTTGGACTAGATACTCTTGGACCCTTCAGATCCACTGGAACTGTGTTTCTACCCTCTGGATACACTGGAACAACAGTTGGACCCCCAAAGAGTCCAGGTGACCCTGATCCCACTGCTTTCTTGGTGCAGTCCACGTTGCAGCTTTTACGGGATTGAGTCAGGTTCCTGTGACTCTCTCCAACTAGACTCTGGTTTTTCTATTGTCCTAGGTTCTCAGGAGCAGCCCCATGCTTCTGTCTTTGCATTGCATTGCCCAAGTTGGGGCTGTCCATGGTGGATCTGTCCTGGTGGCAGTTTTCTGCTTGAGGCCCTTGGCTCTCCAGAGCATCCATTAAAATCTAGGTGCAGGCAGCCACACTCCCACTGTTTTGCTGGTTCAGCACATGCCACCATAGGGCAGATGGAGCCACACTTGGGGCAGCTGAAGAGCAGAGGACAGAGTGCAAAGAATGGAGTTCGATTCATGCTGAAGTTTCATGGGTGCCCACAGCCCCTTCTTTGAAATTGTCCTAACCCCCATACCCTTTCACGCTGGACCTGTGATGGCAGCCCTGATGACATATGAATGCCTTTGGGTCATTTTCCTTGGATAATAGGTCCTAGCTTCTATTTATTTTATTTATTTAATTTTGTTTTAGAGAGAGATATTTTGATATAGGGTGTGTGTGCTCACCGGAGAGATAGAGAGAGACAAAGGGACAGAAAGCGAGAAATCACCCTCCTTCAGGGGGATGATCACAGCGCAATTCTGTCTTCTCTATTTTCTTGGGATTTGGGGTATGCATGCACACGTGCCTGGCATGAGTTCTAAGCCATCGGGTCTAGGACTCAAACTGCAGTTGACTACGTGGGAGTCCAGTGATTTAACCATTACACCATCTGCTGTTGCCCCTAGTTTCTATTTAGATGGCTAAATAATTTTCTGATCATTTGGCTATATCCCCACATATTCTCTCTTGAACATGCTTTCTCATTCTTTACAATACATACAGGCTGAGAATTTTCCTAAGTTTTAAGTTCTGCTTCTCTTGCATTGATAATTCTGTCTTTAAAATAGTTCCTTCCTTTCACAGTTTACTATAAACCCTCAAGAGGAACCAAGACACATCCCTGTTTCTGGATAATCAGAGACAGTTAAGAGAAATAATATATTTGAATTGAGCTTAGAAAAACATGCAGGAGTGCACAATTTTACATAGAGGGTTGAGTGCTAGTCAAAGCAAGGACACTCAAAAGCTCTGGTGTGTTCATGGAACCTAAAATAACCGATGAAGGTCAGAACCAACTCGATTATACAAAGTTTGTCTACTTGGAAATGTGTTTAGTGGTATCTAGAATTCACTGAGCAATTGCTATATGCCAGGCACTGGTGTAAGTGCTTCCCATGTAATTACTCATTTAATTCTGTCAAGAACTCTGTGAGGTGGATACTATTATCATCCCATTTTACAGATGGAAAATTGGTAAAGAACTTTCCCAAGGTCATAGAGTGTAGGTGGGCAGGAAGAGGCTCATGTCTAGGAGTTTTGATGCCAGAGCTCACACTCTTAGCCTTTAAGCCCCACAGCTGACAATGGAGACAGGATATGCTCTGGAGGATTTAATCAGAATGTCTCATTCTTGGGGATGATGAAACCAAAAGAAAGTCTGTCTCCTTTTTAGATATATGTACCACAAAATGGACTGATTCTTGTTCAATTTATTTAATTAAATATTGCCCATCTCTAAGAAGATAAGAGAGCAAAGAAATGCCTTTTCAGAGGTGTGTTGGACCAGCTCTTCCAAACTGATGACTATATTTTCAGGAATTTTGCCAGTTAGTAAATAGAGCCATTATTGAAATTAATTATATAAGCTTATATGCAATGGATTATATTTAAAATAAAAATTCAAAATTTATTACTTCCCAATTATTTTACTGTATTTTACTCTTTTCTATGTTCTTGAGGATTTTTGTTTGTTTGTTTCTGTTTTGTTTTGTTTTTGTAACTACTATATCCATGTAGTGAAAGTGCCATGTTATGGTATGCTATTTCATCTCTTCACGACTCCACATTAGATGTCACATTGGTAACTTGAAATTATCAATGGTGAAAGTATTTCTACCATGATTTGGTCAACATTAAAAATCAGGGCTTATCCTATCCCTCCCAGAGAGCTGGCTGTTTAGTATTTACCACCAAACTACCACCCTTATCACTTCTTTAAGTTAATTGTCAGAAGGGTTCTTTTATACTGAGAGTTTAAATTGTACGACAGAGACCCCTGGTGTCTCAATTTTATTAGTGCTTCGATACTTAATAAAAGGAGTTTGAGGGACCAGCAGTTAGCATAATGGCTATGTCGCTGGACTCCCACGTAGTCGACCACGGTTCAAGTCCCGGACCGGTGGCTTAAACTCACTCCGGGTGCGTGTGTGTGCAGTGCATGCCCAAGATCCCGAGAGAAGAATGGAGGAGAAGGGATTGCGGCATGGCCATCCCCCCTGGGAGGTGATTTCTCGCTTTCTGTCTCTCTCTCTTTGTCTGTCTGGCGAGCACATGTGCCCTATAGCAAAAAAAAAAAAAAAAAAAAAAAAAAAAAAAACACCTCTCCAAAAAAATAAAAAAGGAGTTTGAAAATGTTCATAGGTTTCTCATTTGCACAACTGTTTCAGAAAATTTGAGATTCCTACACACTTTTCATAACCATCTTAAAAACAAAACAAAAATTGTATGTTTTATGATCCCCAAGGGAGTAAGACTTTTTGGTTTAAGAAACTCAAATTCATTTACTACAGAGTAAAAATTTTTTTCTTCATTTTCTTCCTTAATTTGCTGAACATGGGAACCACTGTAAGGTAGAGGAAAAAGCCAAGATACCTGGATTATTATTCTGGCTGAGTCACAAAGTAGCCAGGTGACCTGGGCTTAGTGGTCTTGTCTGTATCTCTGCACTTCAGAATTATCTGGAGACAAAAAATTTAAAAAATGTACTGACAGGCCCCACCTACACCCATTACATCAGAATTTCTGGGGCTAGGTCCTACATATTGGTATGTTTTGTAATGGTCCTGAGACAATCTTAATATGCAAAAACTGAGAACTACTGGCCAAGATATTTACAGAGAAGGTGAACAATCTATAATTAAGGGTTCCTGCTACAAAACCTGAAATCTTGCTTTCAAATTCCCTCTCCTCAACTTCCTAGCTGTGTAACCTCAGGTAAGTTGTTACAGTGTCTGTGTTTTACTCTCCTCATGTGTAAAATTAGAATAGCAATATATTCATTCACACAAGTGAACCCTGTGAAGCAGAATATGACACTCAATTGTTGGTTTCACATTCTTGTGGTCATTTCATGTCGTCTCCATGCTTTGTAAAATATGGTCTTTTACAAACTTTGAACTGCACTTTTCATCTTTCCTTCTCTGTTCTAGACTTCTAATTACATGGATAGTTCCCCTTTTTGATTACTCAAATTCCTTATTTTTCCTTTAGTTGGAAAACCCCAGACAAGGTAAAGTGCTTCAGATGGTTCAAAGTCATTGCTGCATGATTTCTGTTCTATCATTTTAATACATTTTAGAATAACAGCATTTGCTTTAGCTGAAACTGATGTGTCCTTTACATGACAAAGAATTAAACTCTTATTTTTTTCACCTGGTTTATGAAGAAGTAGTAATAAATATTTGTAGACCCTGTTCTCAGTAGGAGCAAAACACTTGGACCAAATCATTATAAGAAAAACAGAAAGGAGAAAATGCATTTTCTCCATCCATTTACTTTGAGGAGAATCAATGACTAATTAGGTGGAAGCAAAGGAGAAACCCTTCAGGAATACACTATTTCAGGAGCAAAATCCATCAGGAGAAATAGCCAAACGGGTCTTTGAAATAGGGGAAAATCAGACCATGGCAAATTAAAAGTACAGAGTATCAGAAGACAACAAATCAAAAGTACTTATCATGGAGTATATAGAACGTATTTCTTTAAATGACTGTTTTCCAGTGCCTTTGATAGAGAAATGGGGATAATTAGAATTTAGTGTATAAGCATCACCAAAATTTGTTCTGAAGTTGAAAATTGGAAAAGATTAATTCAAGTCTTGGAAAAGATCAATTCTTCTGTGATCTTGATATGATTTTATATTTAGAAAACTGTAAAAATGAACTTACTTAACATCACATGTCATTAATATTGATGATGTAGTAAACAATGCCCCCAATTGACCTATGGGTAGGATGATCCTTCAGAGACATAAATGGAATTGAGTACCATTACTTGAGATGAAGGTGCTTGTGCTCGCTTCGGCAGCACGTACACTAAAATTGGAGACGAAGTTGCTTTTTTCTTGTGGTAAAAACTATTAATAAGTCTCAGTATAGGAAAGGTCATTTCTCTTGGCCAGTATTTGTTAGTTTGTAAGCAATATACTTATACTAACTAAAGATGGAGCAGTATTGTTTTGAGAATACAGTAGCAAGTCTCAAGTCATCCAAGGTCAATAATTGCAGCTGACCTGGAGTGTTAGAAACTGGTGTTAATGACCTGAAAACCATAGGGAACTATGTTTCCTCCCAGGATTAGTCTGTACCACTTATGGCCTCTTGCCTTCTCAATACTTTGTGTTCTGTTTCTGTCTGGTGACCTGTCCTTCCCCATAAACTTTGGTTTAAGTATGGCCTCCAGTGAACCTGATCAGAGCGTGGCCTTCTCTGGCACTTTCTCCATTGGTTTCACATCTTCTCAACTCCTGAGGGATCGATTGGTATACCTCGTTTTTTTTTTTTTTTTTTTTTTTTTTTTTTTTTTGAGAGGTTTTCGCTATAGGGCGCATGTGCTCGCCAGACAGACAGAGAGATAGAAAGCGAGAAATCACCCCCCAGGGGGGATGGTCACGCCGCAATCCCTTCTCCTCCATTCTCCTCTCGGGATCTTGGGCACGCATGCACACGCGCCCAGCGTGAGTTTTAAGCCACCGGGTCCAGGACGCGAACCGCGGTCGACTACGTGGGAGTCCAGCGACATAGCCATTACGCTAACTGCTGGTTCCCGGTATACCTCGTTTTGAACTGAGCCAACTGTCCACGTTTCCTGATGATTAGCTGCCCTGAATCAATTATCTGCACCTGGTCTCATCAGCCATGACTGGAATGGATGGCGTCATATACACAGGAGGGGCACATCAGGCAGAAGAGGCTGGAGGCTGGCAAGCACTGGAAATGTGCCTGGTGTTCTGCCTTAATTACAAAATGCATGGTTAAGGCTTTTCCAGTTAAAATCATTCCTGCAGACTACTAGTGAACAAAACTGCAATTAGAAGACATCCTGATTTCCTGCTGCAGTTGCAGACTATTTCGAGCTTGCTTGATTTTATATAGATATTTCTTTAAATTAGTTACTTGAATTATAATATGATGACTGCTGTGTGTTAATAGAGATACCTAAGGTTATGTTGGGGAAGAAAAAGAAAATCCATACCCCTGAAACTCAGAAGGTGTCCCTTCTTTTGGGAGGGGAGTGCACAGAGATGAAAAATTGGTTTCTTTCAAATTATAGTTATGCCTCCATACCTCAAATATGTTAACTGATGTAAGAAACATAGTACATCTTTTTTTATGTATAGTACAGATTTTATTGAAAGACACAGAACATAAACATCTGGGAGGTTTTCTTTCTCTCTCTCTCTTTTAAAATACAGATAAATGTGATAATCTTTAAGGAAGAACTAAGACAGATGTACCTAAGTAAAATAAAACAACAACAACAAAAACATAGGCATTTTTATCAGACACTAGAGCCTTTTCATAAGTTGTGTAGATGAGCCCTTTTGTGATAGAACAATGTGAGTGGGTGAAACATTAGTCTAACTTAAGTTCCACAAGAGCAAGGACTCCTGTAACCTCAGCACCCAGGACAGTGCCTGGTACAAATGGGAGCTCAATGACAGTTTAGCGAATGAATAAATATTCTTATGATTTTCCATTGAACCAGCTAGATGACAATCAACAAAGCAGGTTTGCTCCTCTGGGTCTTAGCTTCCTCACTCATAAAATAAGATGGTCTTGGAATAATTTCAAGTATCAAGAGTCTATGACTAGATTACATACATTAAAAATTTTGAAACATCTATTTGGTAAATCTTTTCCTAAAATGACATTCTCAAGGCCAGCAGGTGGTGTAGTGGGTAGTGGTTAAGGCACTGGACTCCCATATGGCTGATCACAGTTCGAGTCCCGGACCTGATGGCTTGAAAATCATGCAGGATATGTGTGTGTACATACCCAAAATCCCAGGAGAAGAATGAGGAGAAGGGATTGTGGCATGGCCATTCTCCCAGGGCGACTTCTCACTTTACGTTTCACTGTCTTTCTCCTCTCTGGCAAGTACATGTGCACTATGGCAAAAACCTTAACAAAAAAGAAAAAGAAAGAAAAGAAAAAAATACATTTTTAGGGCCAGCAGGTGGCATTAGACTGCCACAAGGCTAACCATGGTTAAAGTCCTGAACTTGGCAGCGTGAAACTCATGCTGGGTACATGTACATGTATGCCCAAAATTCCAAAAGGAGAATGGAGTTGAAGGGATTGCAGCATGGCCGTCTTCCGGGGGTGGGGTGGGGGGGGATGATTTCTCACTTTCCCTCTCACTGTCTCTCCAGTGAGCACACATGCACTATGGCAAAAACCTTAAAAAATAAAACAAAACTACATTCTCTATTTGAAAGCAAATAAAGTCATTGCCCTAAAAACCCATCGCCCAAAAGCCCCTAAAAATTTATTTTTAATAAGATGGCTATAAATTTGTATATGTAAATTGCCTTGGGAAAACGTGTATTTCTGATAAAAATATTTTTTAAATTAACAGTACAAAATCAGATGAATGGAAGCTACACTTACATACTTCTAAACTACTGGGTTGTCAGGAAAGTCATGATGCATTTTTGTAGAGAAAAACATAGAAAAAGACATCATGACTTTTTCAACAACCTAATAATATATTTCAGCAGTTTTGAGTCTAGTAAATTCAACTCTCATAAAATATTTTATATGATTTTCATCTCAAATTCACCACCTACTATATAACCAGCTCTTAAAACAAAACCCATTGGTGTCTTTTTTCTTTTTCTTTTTCTTTTTCTCTTTCTTTTTCTTTTTCTTTTTCTTTTTCTTTTTCTTTCAGTTTGCCTGAGGGCATGCACTCATCAGAGAAAGAGAGAGAGAGAGAGAGAGAGAGAGAGAGAGAGAGAGAGAGAAAGTATCCCACATGGGGGATGGTCACACAGCAATCTCTTGTCCTCCCTCTCTCCCTCCTTTTGAGATTTCGGGCATGCATGTACACATGGCCAATGTGTTTCCTAGGCTACTGACTCCAGGACTTGAACTGTACAGCTGGCCAGGTGGAATCCAGTTCTCATAACCACCAGAACACAGGCTGGCCAGCATTAGTGATTTTTCCTTGGATGATGATTATTATTATTATTATTATTATTATTGCATAGTATGTTGAGAGCAAATCTTTTTTTATTTTATTTTATTTTATTTTATTTTATTTTATTTTATTTTATTTTATTTTATTTTATTTTTACTTCACATTCAATCACTGTGTATCATTACAGCATACAAAACGAATTTTCCCAGCATGAGGACCCGATATATTAGAGACATTGTAGGAGGAGGGGGGGAAATGGGAGAGCAAATCTTAAAATTCCTTTGGGTTTCATCTCCTAAAGTTAGATGTACCTTAATAGTTTTCTGTTTTCAGAATATCATGCACTTCAAACTGTCCAACTAGTCCAAAGTTTTATGGTTTTGTCTGTCTCTCTCTGAATACATGCCACAGGCAAACTAGAAAAAGTTCATTCCTCTCAGCTAGTGATCACTCACACAAGACAAACAGTCAGGGAGCATTTTGCTGCCCAAGGCAAACTCTGACTGCGAGGACCAGCTGGTTTTATATAAAAATAAGCAAGGTAGAATGGGTGCACACTAGACAGGTAGAGGTTTAAAGAAAATGAAAAGAAAAATAATGATAGCACGTTTAACTTAATCCTTTGGAAAACTATACAGATCTGAGCATCTATCTTGAGAAAATCTACACTGCACTACTTGAACATCTGCTATCCAGCATAGGAAGGGAGTCAGTGCTCTGATGGCATCGCTCACGACATAATTCTTTTGACATATCCAGTTGCGCAGAGATCTGATGTGTCCAAACCATGTTAATTAAATGGCATGATGTTGTCATGGAAATCTTATCATGACACTGATAAAGAATGCATAGTTTAATGGGGGCCATGTTGTAATGGTTCCTGTGGAATCACATCTTCCCAGCAAATAAATGATTGCCTTCGTGTGAGTTAAACCACTCAGGTGTAAATGCCAATGTTACCATCATGGTTAAAAAGATTCTGGGAACCAGCAGTTAGCGTAATGGCTATGTCGCTGGACTCCCACGTAGTCGACCGCGGTTCGCGTCCTGGACCCGGTGGCTTAAAACTCACGCCGGGCACGTGTGCGTGCGTGCCCAAGATCCCGAGAGGAGAATGGAGGAGAAGGGATTGCAGCGTGACCATCCCCCCTTGGGGATGATTTCTCGCTTTCTGTCTCTATGTTTCTCTCTGTCTGTCTGGCGAGCGCACGCACCCTATAGCGAAAACCTCTCCAAAAAAAAAAAAAAAAAAAGATTCTATGCATTGAAATAATCATGCACTAAGCCAATCCCTGAGCTGGATCCTCCACATCACCTCTCCGGAAGCTCTTGATGGATGCAGAGATGCAGATACTACAAGGGGAGAGATTAAGTCACTGAGGAGTTGTGGGATTAGTGACGACAGCTCATTATAAATACTGTATTACTGTTATCCTCAACCTCATTCCCTTTTATCTTGCTTACTTCACATCCTGTCTATACATTAGCGTTATGACAATGATGGACCTGAGCCTCTTGTGTGTCTTTAGTCCACATCGTTGCTCAGCTTTATAACCTTAACTCTGGTCACATCAGAGGATCATTAAGGTTAAAAAGAAACCTGAGTATTGGCTAGTTTTTATTTATTTATTAATTTTATTTGTTATAAGGCACATGAGCCCTCCAGAGAAACAGAGAGAAGAGAGACCAGGGGAATGGCTATGTCACTGTCCATTCTCCTCTAGGAATTGTGGGTATACAAACACACACACACACATACACACATACCTGGCATGTTTTTCAAGCTGTCAGATCTGAGACTCGAAACGCATGGCTGGCCATATGGGATCCTTCATCATTATTTTTCTTTTCATTTTCTTTAAACCTCTACCTGTCTAGTGTGCACCCATTCTACCTTGCTTATTTTTATATAAAACCAGCTGGTCCTCGCAGTCAGAGTTTGCCTTGGGCAGCAGAATGCTCTTGACTGTTTATCTTGTGTGAGTGATCACCTGCTGAGATGAATGAACTTTTTCTCAACATTTACCTACTTTTTTATTTTTTTGCCACAGGGCACTACTACACCACCAGCTGGCCCTCTTACTCATTTATTTTTTTAAAGAGATTTTTGCTATAGGGCGTGTGCACTTGCCAGAAAGACAGAGAGAGACAAAGAGACAGAAAGCGAGAAATCACCCGCCAAGGGGGATGGCCACGCCACAATCCCTTCTCCTCCATTCTCCTCTCAGGATCTTGGGCATGCACGCATACGCACCCAATGTGAGTTTAAGCCACCGAGTCCGGGACTCGAACCGTGGTTGGCTACATGGGAGCCAGCGACATAGCCATTACGCTAACTGCTGGTCCCTTACTGGTTGTTTTTTTTTTTTTTTTTTTTTTTTTTTTTTGAGAGGTTTATTGCCATAGGGCGCGTGCGCTTGCCAGACAGACAGAGAGAGACATAGAGACAGAAAGCGAGAAATCACCCCCCAGAGGGGATGGTCACGCCGCAATCCCTTCTCCTCCATTCTCCTCTCGAGATCTTGGGCACGCACGCACATGTGCCCGGCGTGAGTTTTAAGCCACCGGGTCCAGGACTCGAACCGCGGTCGACTACATGGGAGTCCAGCGACATAGCCATTACGCTAACTGCTGGTTCCCCCTTACTGGTTGTTTTTGAAGTGAGGTTTTTCTAATTAGCTAG
Source organism: Tupaia tana (assembly GCA_026018925.1). Taxonomy (NCBI): domain Eukaryota; kingdom Metazoa; phylum Chordata; class Mammalia; order Scandentia; family Tupaiidae; genus Tupaia; species Tupaia tana. The sequence goes on from JAKSZU010000001.1 coordinate 64,547,671, forward strand.
TTCTGAATCCAGGTTTTTATAAGCTGTGTATATTTTCTTTTACATAGCTAAATCCATCTCTGCCATTCTTTACATGAGGGTTTTCTTTCTACCAAGAAAAAAGTGAAAATACAAAAATCGTAAAGAATAAAGTAAAATGTTTCTATAACTCTACAATGTTAACATATTTTTGAGTACTTTCTTCCAAACATGCTTCTGTATATATGCACATATACAAACATTGACACCAATGTATAATATATATATTTGTTATATTTAATCCCTATTTTTGTCCAGTTCTACATAATTACCTATGCTTTCACTTGTTACATAGTGCACCCTTTATTTGTTGTGTAATATGTAATAATATAGGCTCAGTCTTCTGCTCTTAAGCATTTTAAATGTTTCCATCAATATGTTTGTGATGACACATAATATAATAAACATCTTCATTCATACAGCAATTTTAACTTCTTTCTTTTTTATTTCTCTTTTCTGAGTATGTTCTGGATTTTTAAACTCAGAACTCATATAACTCCCTAAATATTCACTCTGTTCAAATAAGTGGCAGCCTAGTTAATAGCAGTTATCATTCATCTGCAGAGAGCTGTACTTGTAGAAAATTAAAAAGCTGATTAGGCCCCAGTTTTTCTTCAGTTAAGCATAATTTAACCAGAAATAATAGTAGTTAATGCCTTTAGGTGGTCTTAAGTAAAACCTAAGCACTAAATATTAAATGTTAGTGCTACTGAACAGTTCTGCACATATTTTAGATAATGATTATGAGGACTCTTGAATTAATGAATAAGATAGGCTAGAACTTCATATTTAGCATGGTAGAAAAATATGAAATAATGGTACAGTTCAAAGTAAAAGGATTTATTCTGTTATTTTTATTCCCCTCCAAAGAGAGAAAGAAAGGAAAAAAAAATTCCTATAAGGGGAAAAAAAAGAGAAAGGGACCAGGTGGTGGTACAGTGGTAAGACATGACACTCTGCAAGTCTGACCCACATGGGAAGGTTCTGCGTTCACATGCGGACGCCACCCTGAGTGCTCTGGGCACAGAATACCCTTCCTCCAAGGCTGGCTGTGACCGGGGGTGGATCATGGCATCAGGAGCCTGCTGGGTGACTTTTCTCTCTCCTTTTCTCCCTTGCTCATGAAATTAACTAAAACAGAGAAACAAAAAGACTGCTTACTTTTAGAGAAAAAGTTTTTACTTAAAATGATTTATAGTTATTTTATTAAAAAGAAATCTTTTACATTTTCTGTGAATCATTTTTGTCCCCTCCACCAGAGAAACAAAACAAAACAAAACATAACAAAAAACTGGTTCAACCCTGTAGCCTTAATGCTCTGGTTTTTATAAGGAGAGAGCTTTTCAGAGCTCTGGATTCAAAGATTTGTAAATTTAGCAGTTTGCTTATGCTACCTTAATGTCAATGTCTTCATCTCTGCTATGGCTATCATGAGAGATAAATGGAAAGTATGTTGTGTGGTGGTTAAGGATGCTGGACTCCCACATGGCTGACTGCGGTTCAAGTCCTGGACCTGGTGACTTGCTTTCTTACCTTCCCTCTTTATCTCTCTCTCTTTCTCTCTCTCATTCTGTCCCTTTCTGGTCAAATTAAAATTAATTACTTAATTAAAGTTAAATAAAATAAGTTCTTAAATAAAAAAAAGCCCCCAGAAGAGTGTCTGATGCATAACTGGCTCTCAGTCAATATGACTCTTCTAGTTTTTAGGTGATAAGAGATGATTTCAAGACATGAAGTTTTCAAGTAATTCCTTCACTTGAATGAAAATCATTGGTTAAAACTGTACTCATAAATGAATAGTTATAAAAAATAGTTATTTTTTTTTCCAATTAGCTGTACCAATTCAAACAGTAACTTAAAATTTCGGGACCAACAGTTGACATAATGGCTGTGTCACTGGACTCCCATGTAGTCGACCACTGTTCGAGTCCTGGACCTGGTGGCTTAAACTCAGGCCAGGTGCGTGTGCCTGCATGCCCAAGATCCCAAGAGGAGAATGCAAGAGAAGGGATTGTGGCGTGGCCATCCTCATTGGAGGGTGGTGATTTCTTGCTTTCTATCTCTCTGTCTCTCTCTGTTTTTCTGGTGAGCGTGTGCACCCTCTAGCAAAAACCTCTCCAAAAGAAAAAAGAAAATTTGCATAGCAATGTATGCTTTCAAATACCATCATGTTTAGTTGGTTTGATCATACAGCCAGTATCATGAAGTTCATGAACGCTTATGAATATAAAACCTGATGTAAAACAACTAACTTTTACTAAAGACAGAATTAAAAGATATCTGGGAGGCTCTGTAACTTAGTTATTAAGGGGGCCAAATCTCATATAGCCTACTGTGTGGTTAAGATCCCAGCCTTGGCAGCTTGAAAAACATGCTGGGTGTGTCCAAATAAGTGTTGTGCCCCAAATCCTCCAAAAGTGCAGAAATGAAGAAGAGATTGTGGTCACACCTTACTGGGGGATACTTTCTCCCTCTCCCTTGCTCTGTCTCTCTTTTGTTGAAGAGCCCACATTCTCCTGGCAAAAAACAAAAGCAAAACAAAACAAAAACTTATTTCTCTTAGTTTGGTCTTTTAACCACCAAGTAACCAACAAGTAGAGAATTGGAAAATTAAAACTGAAATGATAGATTATCTAAAAGTTAACAGAAAGGAAAATAACAAAGTCTTATCAAACTGTGCTCCTAAACGATTTTTAGTATTTAAAAACAAAAAAGTAAAATAAATGAGCCATGTGTAAATCTTAAAAGCTAAAAATAATGCATCAACATTAATCAAAAGAAGTTAGGAGGCAAATAATAAATACAAAAGCAAATATTAGTGGAATATAAGAATACAAGAGAAATTAAAGCAAGTAGTGAAAAAATAGCTATTTTTTTGAAAGGGGGGAATTTACTCAAAATAGACATCTGTGGTCAACCTGATGAAGGAAAAACTTGGAGGTACAAATTGAAAACGTCTAGTTCTACCTAACTTTCCAAAATAACCCTACTGCTATTCAAACTGTGTAGACAGAGTGAGTGGTGTCAGTTTTCTAATTCCTTTTTTGAAATGCACCTATACTTAATATCAGGCACCTGGTAAAGATGTATTAGTTTGAAACAAAACACCACAGACTGAGTGACTTACCAGAAATTTATTCTCTCACAGTTCTGGAGACTAGAAGTCTAAAACAAAACAAACAAACAAAAATACTGTCAATAAATAAGATACAGAGTCTTTGAGAAAGTCCCTCTGGCCTTGTGAATTATTTATACCAGCAATTTATCATTTCAAAATATTTATTCAGAGGAATTGGCTATCTTTCCTGCCTTCAATTTCATGGGTGAGCCAGTGATAGGCAAAACTTTTCTATGCACCATACCTTTTTCCACTGGTTACCTTTCTCATGTCCTTTAATGCAGTTGATTGCTAACTGAGATCTGAAATTATTGTCATTCCTCCAATAATGAGTACCTGCTGCACTAATAATGAATACATACCATACACCTGTTTGAATGCTGTCTCTCTATGTAATGATTTTTATTTTAAAGCCAAATCATCATGGCCTTAATACCAAATGATATGATGGATTTTATTTTTTTAAATGAGGATTTTTTAAAAAGAAACATTTTAAATAGCAATTGAATGCAACCTGTGAGTTTCAGAATACCACGTAACTTATGAGACAATATGACAATCTATGACCAAGTTCATGTACAAATTGACAGCTACAGCCATGAGTGATGCCATGTGGATAACTATTCTAAGATGTAATGAATTATGGCTGCATCTAGATTGAAAGCTATGCAAATGTGGAAAAGGTGCGGTCTTAGAATCTATTATGTAATATGGTAATAACTTACAGTGGAAACTGTCTTTATGCTAGTTGGGATAATCCAGTGAATAGAGCAATGGGTCTCAAAATGTAGACCGAGGATAAATAGCACTAACATCATCACCTGGTGTATTAGTCAGAGAGACAGAAAAAAATAGATATATACAAAGATAGATTTATGAGAGCAGATTTACTAGAGGAATTGGCGTTGTAACTATGGAGGCTAGAGAACCAGGGAAGACAGTATCATGACTCATTTCAAGGTTAAAGGCCTCAGAATCAGGTAAGCCAATGGAGTAACTCTCAGTGTGAGGCCAAAGGCCTGGGAGTCCAGGAGATGGCTTATACAAGTCCCCAAGTCCCAAAGCCAGAGAATCTGGACTTGTGATGTCCAAGAGTAGGAGAAAAATGGGATTCAGCTCTAGGAAAGAGAACAAGCTAATTCACTCTTCCTCTTCCTTCTCGTTTTATCTGGACCTTCAGTTAATGGTTTCTTCCCCACTCAGTCAACCAACTTACATGCCTGTCTCTTCCAGAATACACCCTCACGAACATACCTCAGACCAAAGTCCTACTAGCCATAAAGGTATCCCTTAATACAGTCAAGTGGACATCTAAAATTAATCATCACACATGCACTCATTTGCTGTAGGGCACATGCACTCATCAGAGAAAGACAGAGATAGAAAGAGAAAGAGAGAGAGAGAAAGAGAGGAAGTGAGAAAGCACCAGAGATAGGGACCAGCAGTTAGCTTAATGGCTATGTCACTGGACTCCCATGTAGTCGACCGCGGTTCAAGTCCCGGACCCGGTGGCTTAAACTAATGCCGGGCGCATGTGCGTGTGTGCCCAAGATCCCGAGAGGAGAATGGAGGAGAAGGGATTGAGGCGTGGCCATCCCCCATGGGGGGTGATTTCTCGCTTTCTATCTCTCTGTCTCTTTGTGTCTGGCGAGCGCATGCGTCCTATAGAAAAAGAAAAAAAAAGCACCAGAGATAGAAAGCAAGAGAGAGGACATGAGAAAGTACCCCCTAAAGGCGATGACCATGCTATATCCCCTTCTTCTTTCTTCTTGGGATTTTGGGTATGTGCCCATACAAACCTTGAGTGTTTTTTAAGCTGCTAGATCTAGGGCTTGAACTGCATAGTCAGCCATATGGGATTCAATTACCTTAACTCTCACACTATTGACTGACTCTACCTTTTCTCTTTTTAACTTTTTAGCCTTATTTTAACCAAAATGAAAGTAGCTACCTATGTAAAATTCAGTCCCCCAAATTAAGGAATAGAAAAATGCAGAAACATGAACAAATACCTGTAAAACTTCACTGTTCATACTCTGGGAAGGAAGTAGAATTTCACTACTGCCCTCTATCATTATAATGTGTAAAAGGTAGTATCTGTTGAAGAATAACTTAAAAACAGTTGCTAAAATGTGTAATACTTGGACATGTCCATTTATGTTCTATTTTATTAATAGAAAATGTAGTCTCAGAAATCACTTCCAACTCATTGATTTTAGTGCTAGCTGGCATGCCATGTGTTCTTCCTTTGGGTCCAGATATATTTTCTTTTTTTAAAATTGTTAATACACATAGTAGAAAAATAAAAAGAGACAAGATCTTCCTTTGTTACATATTCATTGTAATATCCTTATTGCTCTAAAATTATAAGGCTCTCAACCAGCAGATGTCATAATGGTTATGTCACTGAACTTCCACGTAGTCGACCAGGGTTCGAGTCCCAAAATGGTGGCTTAAAACTCACTTTGTGAGTGTGCGTGCCCAAAATCCTGAGAGGAGAATGGAGGAGAAAGGATTGTGGTGTGGCCATCCCTCCTGAGGGCCGATTTCTTGCTCTCTGTCTCTTTTTATCTCTCCAGCGAGCGCATGTACCCTATAGCAAAGAAAATCTCTCTAAGAAAACAATAAAACAAAAACGTTAAGTCTCAGTCATCTCTCAGGAGACATCTATTTAGAAATAATTAACTTTGTATTGGAGTCAAACAACCCATTGTGAAACTGAAATCTCATTAGAGGTTCAAGCCCATGACAACAAATAATAAATATATTTGCATTTTTGATCCTCGATAAGTGATATAAGTTAAATATTCAGTCTTCCTTAAAAACATATATAAGTTACAGAGTTTCATTAATAGAATTTCTTTCTGTTTTTGAAAAGCATGTTTTACTTTATTGTTCAGTGAGAAAGTGACGAAAGCAACAGGGACTCCCAAACAGGGTCTTTATACCGTGACTCACCCCCAGCCTCAGACAGCCCAGATCGCCAACACACGTGTGCCCACCATGAACAGGGGAAGCTCGGGGCATGAACCTGAGCTTCACCATGGGTCTAGAAAAACCAAGTGTTGTGTTTCTATTGTGTCACCACTGCCAGCCCTCCTGTGAGTTTACAGTGAAATATATTTTAAATTCTTAAGGGGAAAAACATTGAGGGAAGAATGAGGGTGGTTGCATTTTTAAACTATGATTTATAGACCTATTTGTGTAAGTTTAAACTTTTATTCTTTGTGAATTGAGTAGAAAATATTACTTGAAATTTTAAAGAAATGGCATGATCAATTCAGAATTTACATCTCAAACTCCAGTGAAGTAATCTACTTTTCCATCATTTTTTTTGGCTTGGGAGACTGAGGAGGCAACATCTACTGACAGTCGCTGCATTGTTTGTAAGTTTCAAATGAGGTACACAGTGAGAATGGAGTCCGGCCAGTACTCCAGCAGGGCTTAGCATACAAGGAGGAGTTTGTGAAGGCTCACACTCAATCTGTATAACACTTGTGGCAGGTTAAAGTACTTCTCAGCTCTTGATACAGTTATACAGAAATTACAGACTGACTGCATTTACTAGTGTTAAGAAACATGCTTCTAGGTAAGTAACAACTTGAAAATGGTAGGTTTATTCTAAAGTGAGAAATATCTATCTATATAGGTGTATTCGGCTTTAGTTATAATTTTGCAGAGTTACACAGACTGCAGATACCATATATTTCTGGACAATGCTATGATTAGTAGTATTTGTCCTACTAGGTTTTTAGATGACAAAGTTTGGCAGTTTAGAACAGTCTTGGGAATGTGTATGTACGTTAAAGACATGGTCATAATTAGCATTTAACTATCCTCTTTTCTCACCATTGCGATGACCATTACATTTTGAGGTATAATCAGTAGTTATTATAGACAATTGAGGCTTCATATCTTTATGATATGTTAACAAGACTTCTTTTAAAAATATGTTGGGCTTTTATTGGTGGTTAAAATGCTTTGATATGTTTTCTAAAAAGAGCTGATTCTACATGGTTATTTTATTCTGATTAAAAATAAATAAAAATGCCTAGATTGTTAGCTTAGAATTCGTTATGGGCAATGAAACATTGAAAAGGTAAAGAGTTTATATGCTGTGTATTTTTGTGATATTCACAATTATACCTTATACAACCAAAATAATTTAAAATATGATATTTGCTTGCATTAGTCTTTATAGAACCTGTACAAATCTTTCAAAGAAGATCTGATATAGGAAGCTTTCTCACTTGATAAAGTAGCATAATTCAATAAGAATTTCATTGGAAGCTACATAAACATTTTTCAAATACCTCATTGATAAAATGCTTCATTTACTCTCAAGTTAATATTGTGAAACACTGAATTCTGTGGCATGGATTATTTATTTGGAAAATAAACATATTCCTACTGAATATGTCAGTAAGTACACAATGTATTGAGGAATTTTTAATTAATAAAGGCTAGCCAACATCTAAAATCTGCAGGAAATTAGGTGAAAACATCTTTTATTATAAAAGTTGTACTTTGACTAGTTTTATCTCACATGTAAGAACAATTTCGGTCTTTATTTTGAAATTAGTAAAAATGTCACTATTTATAGATACGTGATCATCCTTTTGGGATATAATAAACACTACATTAGTAGTTTAAATTATATTTTACTTTTTTGTCAATGTGTTTAAATAACTTAAATAGTATGCCAATCTGTTCAGAGAAAACCTATAATTGATCTTGTATTTTGGGATCAAGTTTTGCTATAATGTTAAGACTACTCTACTTGGTAAGGGTGTATTGTAAGTGAAGCAGGGTTCCAGGGTTTTTGGTCCCAACTCCCTGACACTGTTCCTTACCATTAGGTTACTTCCTCTATGTAGTGATTTCTTAAAGTTTTACTCTATTTGGTTACTTCACTTCTGCCCTCTTACTTTCTATTATCCTGTGATGTTAGAGACACTAGACAGAGTAGGACTTCAAAAAGTGTGTAGAAAGATGGAACTAAAATGCAATTTTATTTTGGTGTTAAAAACTTTGAAATTTATTAATGGCTTTTGAATACACCCATTCGCCATTAAAATTTTGAAGACCCTCTCTCCCACGCATGTATAAAACACACTGGAAATTTTAAGCAAGGGTCATTATCCTTTCATATGGGAGCCCTCTGCAGGCTGTAAGGTTCATGTCATTGCTGGGAAGGGAACCAGCCAGGTGGATAATTTAGGAGAATGGCCTTGGCCTCCAGAAAGTATGCCTATGCTTATGTGAAGTAGCCAACTTATATTTATCATTTAGCAGGACCCCGGCACATACATGTTTTGTGACCCAGAAAGTTGGAATGTTCTGACAGTACCCACCTTGAAGATACTTATTAAGAAAAATGATTCTTCGGTTGAAATCATCTGCACAATGGGTGCAAAATCACACAGGCATAAATCTCAAAATATTTTCACACCTTGCCCATAATATTTCCATGTGTCCAAGATTGCCTCCATTCAATTGAACATGAAAACTCTACAGGCTGATGTTTTCCATCATTTCCCTGTGGCTGAGGTGGCAAAACATGAGCGTGAGATAACGGGAGTTTGAATCCTTTCTCCTCTGCATCCACATGGTTTCAGGAACATACCCTGTGCATTTGCACTCATTTCCTCTGCAAATGAGGATGCAAATGATAAAGATCACTGCAAGTATTACGTCCATACTGTTTACAGTCAAGTGTAGGCTTTAGCTTTTAGTTAGTAGCCAATACATGGTAGACAGTGGTGTTGTCTTATTAAATTATCAACTGTCGATTGCTGTTTGGACTCACCATAGTTTCTAGGATCTACTGAAGCCAGGTAGGTTTTATGAAGTTATTTACTTCAGCATTCCAATAAGATGAATGGATTATTTTCTTGTATGGATTTACAATGAACCAGAGTTAACTCTAAATTATAGTTGTGAGCTGTAATTACTCTGATGGTTAAGACCACTTTGGCCTCTGGGAATAAAAAGTTATATTTTACAGTTCATGTGAAAGAGGTATTTGTGAATTTGACTCTGTCTTCTATTCATACCTCGGTTAAAATGAGCCATGGTGTTGAGCAGTTTCTTTGGAATGGTACATAAACTTACTTATTCTTGGCCATGAAGCAGTTGGGAATATGTAAACAGGCCTGAAAGGAACCAAACAGCAAATTCTTCAGAGGCAGGAAACCTAATATTTACACAATAATCAATAGGGTGGTGGTCATTAAGCTGGCTTATGACTAAGTTTTCACGTTCATCATGAAAGAGAGCTAGCATCTTTTCTTAAAGGAGTTATGTTAACATGTGCAACAGACTAGAAAGCTAGCATGGTTGTACTGCAAGCATTTTGACACCAGAGGCTCTGTGTTCTCCCCCCTGCTTCAGCGAAGAGTGTCCTCATAATTCTCCTTCTTTCCTCTATCAAACTGGCTTTCTGATCTATTCACATGAAGATAAATGACTCATGTGGTTTGCCAACATTTCCTGTGTATTTGTATTTTAACACACTGAAAAACTTTAAGTTGAAAATGTAAATGTAAGTGAAGGGAATAAAGGGGGAAAAGACAAAAGCAAAACATTCAAGGGACACAAAAATAGAAAATAATCTATTTATGATAACATGCATGATGATATCTTTAACTGAACTAATATGCAGTGTATTCATGCTGGGAAAATCCAGTTTGCATGCTGTAATAACATGCAGTAATTGAATGTATAAGAAAATAAAATATATAAAGAATGCAAAAGTCTAAAAATTGTATAACTTAATTTCATGTGACTATAATCAATAGCCAGTAGGTTGAGAGGTTTTGGAGAAACAAAGAGGTCTATCCTGTGGGTCACACATTCTCATTGCCCCCAATGGCTAAACATTCATTCTAGGGAGCAAAAAACATATTCTTCATATGATAAAGTGCAGATATATGTGAAGGACATAAATAGACATAAAGAATATGTATAGCATTAAAATTTCATGGGATGCAAATAACAAAAATCTGTCTGAGAAGGCCCCTTAGTGCGGTGATGTTGGGGGAAAAAAAAAAAAAGAGGCTCCCTGTGAGTACTCTGTGAGCCTATCAAGCACTCTGTGAGCCTGCAGAATATGAATTTTAACTAAATTGTTTCCAAATGCTTTTAGTATAAATTGACTTATACCTGATTTAGTAGCTATATTTGAAATCAGTATTTATTCTAGTAAATCAAATATAATCATGTGTTGTGTTATTATTCTGTTTAGTTGTTAGAAGAAATAAAGAGGAAAGAGAACAACCTGTGTTTGGATCTGAATTCCAACTCTAGCTCGTATTTCCTTTATACCCTCTGGCAAATCTCTTAACCTCCTTAAGCCTGTTTCCTTGTTTTTAGTTTACAAGGGGATCATCATGTCTACCTGGTAGAATTCTAGTATTATAAAGATATAATATACTTAGAAACTTGCCTGGTGAATAAAAAATGCATGCTAATTAGTAGCTATACTTTTACATGTTGTACCTTTTTATATTAATCACTGTCTTTACAATTATTAAAGAAACATAAATTAATGTGGAAGATAGAAGTATTACTATCCATGAAGGACAACAGTCCCTCTAGGACAAAGGTTAATACTATCCATGAAAGGAAAATTTTCTAGCATTTCTTTAACTAATAACCATACTTACTGACATCAATCAAAAACAGAATAAACATAAGGGAAACTTTTAAGATGTCTAGATCCACTGTTAAATATATTAACTAACATTGTATGTTAAATACATTAACGTTGTATTTAAATACAATATACGCTAAATACAATGGTAAATACAGAACGATTAATTGCCCTGATAGTCTGAATGAAATAGGTTTCTTTAAATACTACATTACACTTTGCTTTAAAGCCGTTGTTTTGTTTCCCCTAATACCACAAGTTATCAGTATCACTTGAAATTCATGTCTATTTGTGACATCACTTTTACCTAGAGTGTTATCATTTCTGTATTTTATTTTATTTTTTAGAGGAATTTTTACTATACGGTGCATGTACTTGCTGGAGATACAGAGACAGACAGAGAGAGAGAAAGTGAGAACCCCACTCTCCCCGGGGGGATGACCACACCTTAATCCCTTCTCCATTCTTCTATTGGATTTTGGGCATGCATGCACATGCACCTGGTACGAGTTTCAAGCTGCCGGGTCCAAGACTCGAACTGCTGTAGGCCATGTGGGAGTCCAGCACCACAACCACTATGGCACTTCCTGGCCCTGTGTTATCATTTCTTTATGTCATAGAGATGATACTTGCTGTCAGTTCACTAACATGCATGAAATTTTATGTCAGGGAGCTAATTAGAAGGAAACAGTATTCCAAACATGAGAATTCATGCAGATCTGGGTCAATTTCAGTATTGATGCAGTTATGAAGAGTACTTTGTTTTCTTAAAGGGCTATTGATAAGTTACCCATCCCTTTTTCCTCCAAGTACTTTTCTACCTTTTTTTTTTTTTTAAAAAAAAAAAGTACTCCTAAAACTCTAACCTGCCAACATCATTTCCATATTGTTTTGCTTTCTTCTACTCTATTAGATTAATACCTCTACAGATGAAAATCCAGTGGAAAAGAAGAGCTTTAATTGTAAGCATTGTGAGTGGCACAATAGAATAACTGAGTAGCTCTGATATGCATAATATATTCCCCCTTGCCTTTTCAGCTTATCTTCTTTTTTTGGTAATTTAGCTCCTTAACAATGTTTCTACTTTTCTGTGATAGAAGTCACTTAATAACTTTATAATTACTGGCAGTAGAAAACACAGGCATTTAAAAAGCAGAGTTAAAAGAATGCAACACATTTATCCAGCCAAAAGGAATGGAATTCAAAAGTACCAATGGTAAGAATTATTCAAGACTCTTCCTAGCTTTTCAGGGAGCTGAGAGAATAGTTTTCCAGGATAGGCAAACATCACATTTCAGAAGCATTTGAGACTCAAAGAGCTTCATTTGGAATAAAATATATTGGCTCAGATGCTTTCTGTCTCTGCAATCATACTCCAAGAGGACTATGGAAGGAAGTTTGACCATAGAAGGCCACTAGGCTGAAGGTTTGGGTTAAGAATACATGTGCACTGGGCTGACTCTGTGGTACAGTGGTAATGCACAGTGTGGAAGAGACTGGATTCCACATGGCAACAGCAGTTGAGATCTTCAGTCCGGTCAGCCTAAAACAGGTCAGGCACATGTGTGAGTGTGTGAGTTTGTAAGGTCCAGTGGGTGAGAGGAATGGAGGAAGGGGTTCCTGGCATGACTGGGCTCTGTGGACAATGCTCATTTCCCCTCATCCTTTTCTTTCTCACTCTCAGTTGTGTGTAAACAGGCTCTGTCACACATTATTATTGTTTTTTAAGAATATTTGCTTACTAAATGACCATCTGGGCATTCTTGTGCACAATAGCAATTCTCTAATCCATGCAAAAGTGTTTCAAGTCTGCTTACTGCCTTCCAGTGGACGAAGATGAGAGTTTTCAAAATACTGGATTGTTGGCAAAGTCATGATGCATTTTTGCATAGAGAAACAGAAAAATACATCATGACTTTTCTGGTGACTCAATAATAGGAGGCAAATGTTTTAACAGAAATGATGAGACTTTAAAATAGAGTTCAGTGAAATAAGCAAATAAACAGTGAAATAACTTTTCCAATCCTGGAAAGCTAATAGTGTCACCTCGAAGTTGTAAGAATGATCTTCAAATACTTGAACTTGGAACCACAGCATCATGAATAATTGACATGGATTTTTGTTCCTCTTTAGTCAAGATAGGCAAAATAACTTAATCAATATGTCTTATATAGAAGAGTTGGACTAAGAACACAGTCTCCTGTTTATCCTATTACTTTCCTTTTCTCTGAAGGATGGACAAGAGCCCTAGTCTGAGTGACAGACTTCTGTCCCCTGTGGTGGGAAGTCCTGAAATGGCTCTTCCTCTCTCCTTTAATTCTATGTGTCCCTCTGTCACCAAAGCCCAGGTCCTCCCTCTTCTGTAATCTTCTCAGAAATTAACTGGGCGAGGTCCATGACCTGTCTCTGTTAGAACTGATTTTGTTCTGCTTGCCCTTGCTTGTTTCTGTTTCTTTCTATGGAAATATTTCAGGATAATTTGGAGACACGTGGCCAATTATTTTCCATTCCTTTAGAAAGATTAAAGTGGCCTTGGCTAATGATGTGCACTGACCAACCTGAATTTGCTCACTGACTGGGGTGTTGTTGAAAGAGAGAACACTTACCACCACTGGTCCCATATTACCTTTTATTTGTTTGTTTTCCTTTAAAATCCTTTTAGGCGGTAGGAGGTAGTGATTTGATTTGATAATTAGTTTGTCCCTGCATTGTTTTTCTTGTATAAAATAACAGAGTTGACTCTATTCATTGGTGTGTCAGTCAGAGTTTTGGCTGAATACCAAAGGCATAATCAGCTCAGATTTTCAATGAGAATTTACTAAGGGTCCTATCTGCAGAGATGCAGGCAGGGTTAGCGGAGTCAACAGCAAGTGTTGAAGTACCTATCGATCAACCACAAGCAACCCTAGAACTGAAAGTGAAGAGGAGGTAATGGAAGTGTTTTTCTTTATCGGGAGGTGAGAAACAGCTGCTGTCATAGAGATGCCACTCCCAGAGATTAGGCAAAGAGGGAAACCAAAAAGAATACTTTAGCTTTGTCCCCACCCGGTTCAGGCGCCACTTGTCCCGACCTGGTTCAGGTGCTACGTGTCCCGACCCGGGGGGACAGTCGAACAGGTTTCCTGAGGGAAGGAGTGAGAGCTGGAACAAGCGGTGCAGTGTCACAGCACGGATACGACACAGTGTCGTGTGTTTATTGTGGGCAGCACGGTACAGCACGGAGACGACGCAGTGTTATAACTCTTTAGGGTCATATCGTCTGTTGTGAGCAGCACAGAGACGACGCGGTTTCACAGCTCTTCAGGGTCATCTGGAGACGATGTAGTGTTACAACTCTTCAGGGTCATCTGGAGACGATGTAGTGTTACAACTCTTCTGGGTCATCTGGGTCTTCTGGAGACTGTGCGGTGTTTCAGCTCTTCAGGCTCTCCAGGGTCGTCGTCTTCCTGGTCTTCTGTGTCGTCTTCATTGTCTTCCTGGTCGACTGTGTTGTCTTCATTGTCTTCCTGGTCGTCTGGCTATTGTGGGCCAGGCAGGGTGGTTATATGCACGTTGGTGGATCATAAAAGGTGGGTTATGATTGGTTGTAAACGGTGGGCCGTGATTGGTTGTAAATGGTGGGCCGTGGTTGGTTGTAAATGGTGGGTTACGATTGGTTGCTTTTGGACCAATCACGAAGTGCCAGATATTCAAATCTGAGGGATTCTAGTGGCCAATCATGGCAATTGTTTGCTCTCTGAGAAACCTCTGCAGACTCACTGGTGCTCAGCCTCCCACATAGCTTGTTCAGCTGATGGTGCCTCTAACTGACTGAATCAGACATGACACCACAAGTAACGAAATGCAGAGAAGTAATGGACCCTCGCACTGACACCTCTCTTCTCACACCCAGAATAAAGAGAGGAGAAAAAAAGAATCTGGGAGCAGAGAACAACCAACACTCATCCAGACATCTTCCCCATCCAGGATTTAATTTGCACAATAATTGATGGAAGTTTTCCTTGAGATCACTATATCCTTCTCTGGCTTCCTTAATGTGCTAGACATAATTGGGTTGTTAAAAATGTTATATTTTAACTCAGGATACTGAATGCACATGTTAATTGTGCTGTGCAGCAATAGTTTCCAGGGTCTCATGAGGGAGATCTGTTGGTTCCTAAAAGAAATGGCCCCAATATGTGGTTTGCATGGTGACATACTTTTTTCTTTTCTTTCAAAGGCCAACTGATATCCTATAGCATTAGCTGGCACACACCATAGTTATCCATGGACCTGGCTACAATAGCTCTATTTCCTCCCTGTTCTGAATTCAAGAAAAAGATACCACTACTGTAGTTAATCACTCAAAACGTTTATTGAGCATTTATGATATAGTCATCATACTAGGTAGGCCTTAAGACTATCAAGGAGAGCAAAGTAGAAGTCTCCTGTTCATAAATATTTATGACTCTCTCCTCTCTCTCTCTCTCTCTTTCTCTCTCTCTCTCTTTCTAATTTTAAACCAATGTTTTGAGACCTCAGAGACTATCTTAAGAATCTTTTATCTTTTGATTTTTTTTTTCTCTTGGGGAGGAGGGAGAGGAAGAATAGTATATTATCTGGTGCTTTGCTCCATTCTGAACAGTGGAGTTTACCTAATAAATAGGTGAAGTATTTACAAATTCATTCCTTCGAAAAATAATTTCTGAGCATCTGCTGTGGGCTAGTTTATGGAGGGATGAAGAGGTTAAGATACCTTAGCACTGCTGGCATGGCTCATCTGGCTGGGAAGCAGATACACAAGTAACTGCAGCTAAGAGCCATGGGACTAGCAAACGATCCCATTGTTTTGGAGGAGAGTAGCTCTGAGAGTTGCAGTCATAACCGTAACACCCAATTTCCTGGCTGCTCAGGCAAGCAGTTTAAAGCCTCGCTGTTAGTAATGTGTGCTTTTATTTAATAGGAGTCCCGTAAGTACTCATTTAGAAAAGCAGAGTTTCCCAGAATCCATTGGCACAAACTGTTCAGCTCTTTGAAATACACATGAAGCAGTTCCAAGCACAGTGTTAACACTGTTTGGGACAAACTACGTGACTCAGAAGTAGGGGCATCAGTAGGAACTGGCTTGAGAAATCATTGCATGTGTACTTTATTCTAATACTGTAGTCCTACATGCAGAAATATACTCACTGAAATTGTGGGGGAAAAATGAACCAAGCAATCATGAAAACCCTAATGGTAGGTAGCACTAATTATATATATATATATATATATATATATATATATATATATATATATATATAAATTTTTTTGTAGAAGTTTTTGCTATAAGGCATGTGCACTTGCCTGAAAGACAGAGAGAGACAGAGAGACAGAACAAAAGAAATCACCCCCCTGGGGGGGGGGGGGGGCTGGCCACTCCACAATCCCTTCTCCTCCATTCTCCTCTTGGGATCTTGGGCGCGCGCGCACACACACACACACACACACACACACATGCCCAGCATGAGTTTAAGCCACCAAGTCCGGGACTCAAACTGGGGTCGACTACATGAAAGTCCAACATAGCCATTACACCAACAGCTGGTCCCACATTAATTATATATCTTAAAGATTGTAACTATGGACTCTTTATTTAAAATTTTGCCAGAGTGCACATGTGCTCCCTGGAGAGAGAGAGAAACACCACTCATGGGGAAAGGTCACGCTGCAATCCCTTCTCCTCCATTTCTCTCTCAGGATTTTGGGCACCCATGTACATGCGCCAGGTGTATTTCTCAAGAAGCTGGTCTGGAATTAGAACAATGAAGTCGATCATGTGGGATCCAGTCATCTTTTTTTTTCTTTTTTGAGAGGTTTTTGCTGTAGGGTGCGTGTGCTCACCAGAAGGACAGAGAAAGACAGAGAGCAGAGAGATAGAAAGCGAGAAATCACCCCTCCCCCTGGGGGGGTGGCCATGCCACTATCCCTTCTCCTCCACTCTCCTCTCAGGATCTTGGGCATGTACTCACATGTACCCGGAGTGAGTTTAAGCCACCGGGTCCGGGACTCGAACCACAGTCAGCTACATGGGAGTTCAGTGACATAGCCATTACGCTAACTGCTGGTCCCTGGGATCCAACCATCTTAACCACCATGGACTGACCTGCACTTTTTGTAGCTAATTAGAAGGGCATAGATCTCACCATGTTTCCAAATCTGTACCTTCTCTAGGTCAGAATTTTCTGATTCATTGATATATTGAAAAGCAAGCTCAACAGTTCTGTTTTATTATTTTGTTGTTGTTTCTATTTCTCTCTCTCTCTCTCTTTTTTTTTTCTTTTCCTTTTTTTTTTTTTTTTTAATGATGGAGAGCACATGAGAGAAAGAGAAAGACCCTTGACAGGTCTCATCATGTAATGATCCTCTTTTTCCATTCCTTCAGTCCATCAGGATCTTAGGCATACACACAAACATCCAGGATAACTGGGCAATAAATCAAAACCAGCCATTGACTATGTAGTTTTCAGCACTGTATCCAGAATGTTACCAACAATGAAATACACACATGGGAGTTACTGATACTGTGTGTGCTATCTAGACTTTAGGACTTTTTCTTCTTAACAGAAGGGTGGGAGAGAGAGAGAGAGAATTAGGGGAGAAGTATTTTCTTTTTTGGAGAGGTTTTTGCTATAGGGTGCAGTGCGCTCGCCAGAAAGACAGAGACAGAGAGATAGAAAGCGAGAAATCACCCCTAAGGGGGGATGGCCATGCTGCAATCCCTTCTCCTCCATTCTCCTCTTGGGATCTTGGGCATGTACGCACACGCACCCGGCGTGAGTTTAAGCCTCCGGGTCCGGGAGTTGAACCATGGTCAACTACATGGGAGTCCAGCGATGTAGCCATTATGCTAACTACCGGTCCCAAGGGAGAAGTATTTTTGATAGGGTCTCTCCATGTCATGATCCATCTCTTCCACCTTCCCAGTTAGAGAGGATTATAGGCATATGCTAGTGCACCCAGCCCATTTAGGGTGGTTCAGGAGTTGAACCCAGGGCACGCATGTGGCCACAGTCTCATGTAGTAACTCTTTGCTGTTTGTGTCAGTGTAACTAGGCCAAAAAACCCGTTTCTTAATCTAACTGAGACTAAAAATCTTCCTAGTGGTACAGTTTTGGCATGACCAATGAGGCTCTTTCTATTTTTTCTGAGTGTTAGAAATACTTGGAATATAAGGTTTTTTGGTTTTTTTTTAATCCCTCTCCTTTATTTTTGGAAGAAAAGTTCTCCCTAGTAAAGATAAGAAGAACTAATAGCCATTTTCCACTAGTAAGAAAATCTTCTCTAGGTTCAGTATATTTATACCAATTGGGCTCACACCGTAATTCCAACTTTGTTAACACCAGCTCATGCATATAGTTCCATGCCAATGGTTTAGCACTCAAAGACCAAGAAGGTCTGTACAAAGCAACATTCAGACTCTCCTTTTTCTTCCTGTATTGATACATATTTGGTATTCTCATAAAAAAGTCTCAGGGACTTCTTACTGGAATTTTGTTTAAAGGTTTTTGTTTTTGTTTTTTCCTTATTTTTTATTTGTGATGAAAGAAGCAGTGTGTTTATTATATTAGCTATGTTTTCAAGCATTATGCTGAAGGTGTTTTGTCTCCAGACTCTTTTTTAAGTGAAGAACCTCTGTATGTAAAATAACATGTCTGGTTATTAATCTTATAAAGTACAATACAACAAATATCTATTTCCTCATATCTCTCTTGTGTAAATTTTTTTCCTAGGGTGTATGTGCTCTCTAGAGGGAGACAGGAACAGAGAGAGGGAAGGTGAGAAATCGCCAACTGGGGGGATGGCCATGTCACAATCCCTTCTCCTCCACTGTCCTCCTGGGGTTCTGGGGATGCCCAAACATGTGCCTGGTGTGATTCTCAAGCCTCTGGATCTGGGTCTTATACCACAGTGAGCCATGTGGGAGTCCAGCTCCCTAACCACCACACCACCCTCTGGACCCATTTTGGACACTTTTAGTACCTGTGTATTTGTTGATCAACTGTTTTTTTTTTTTTCTTTTCATTTCTTTTTACCTTAGTTTAACCTCTTAGCAGATTAGCATTGTTCTGTAATTTAAATTTCATTTATACAGGGTACTTCAAAAAGTTCATGGAAAATGGAATTAAAGTACAAGTTTATTTTGGTACAAAGATATTCTGAAATTCATGGGTAGTTTTTTCGTAATATGCATTTCCCGTGAACATTTTGAAGATCCTTCATAGGTTCTTCTCTCTTTTTTAAGTATTTATTTATTTACAAAATTTTTTATATACATTCAATCACATTATTTAGCTTACAAAGTGAACATTTCAATATGTGAACATTTCTCCCCAGTCCAGTTGATCAAAATGTCTTCAACCGATAACACCACATCTCCCCATCCCGTCAATACTCTGCCTCCATATCCCGTCTCCAAATGTCCTTCCTTAGGTCCCCCTTCTCCACACACACCACATCTGACATTAACCCCCATCTCTTGTGTTTGTACAACCTTAGGTCAATCGGTTTCAGTCATAGAGTGCAGACACTCGGTATATATATTAAGTGGGGACATACAATGTCTCTCCATAGCCTGGCTTGCTTCACTCAGCAGTAAAGCTTCCATATTCTTCCACTTTCTGTCAAAACCCAGGGTTTTGTTGGTTTTTATGGCTGAGTAGTATTCCATAGAGTATATGTGCCACAGTTTTTCAATCCATTCATCCATACAGGGGCATTTAGGTTGGTTCCATGGTTAGCAATAGTGAATAGTGCTGCAATAAACATCGATGTGCAAGCACTTTTCCAATGAAGAATTCTTCTGTCCTTCGGGTAGATAATGAGGAGTGGGATTGCTGGATCATATGGTAGTTCTATTTGTACATTTTTGAGGAATCTCTTAAAAACATATTATTGAACATCTTGTTTCAGAGTGTAACTTAAACACAATTGAAAAATACATTTATCCTATGCCAATTATCTAACTCTGAGGCAATCTATATAATCTGACCCTTTGGCTAGATTTTCTTCAAATAATAAAAAGTCATCAGAAAAGACATGCACTCTGAAGACATTAAAGTCAGAATTATATAAAAACTAGTCTATGTATTCTCTTATATTATGCAGGTGAAGTAATGTACACCTTTTCATCTTTGAGTAATGTCAATGGCAAAGGGAAATCAAAAGATATTGTTTCCAAATGTCTGCCACTTTGATGCTGAAGATAACTATTATGCTATTTTGCCTTAATCAATTCTTACATTGTATCAGGGTATGACTGTATCAATTGTCTAGTGGATTTAATGCCTCTTAGCTGTCTAGTAAGACAGAGAAAGGTTTAGCTATCAGTTATCCATGTCTTGTGCTGTGACACATTGATCCAAAGAAAATTCATGTGTATAGATAACCACAAAAGACTTTTGTGTCTTGGTTTCTCACCTCTCTACATTATTGATTTGCTTTTCTTCTCCTCCCGATAAAGGCAATGAAAACCCACCCTGCATGAAATAAATGTGAATTACTGATATAGCCAAATGACTGAACAAGGCACTGTGCCATGCTCAATATGACAGCTCGTTACAGAATTCCTCTCTCAACTGTCAAACTCCACAGACTGTACCAAGTTCAAGCGTGAAGGATGACAATCACATTATTCTCTCAGCATTGAACAATATCTAGTACTTGGACTTTCATTTGTCTTCAAGTAATCCTTATCTTGAATAATATAAGTCTCTTTCTCTCATATATACCTATATTTGTGATTTCTTCTGAATATCCCTATTTATCAAGGAAGTGTTCTTCATAGACCAATGTTCTAAACGTGAAACTTTGATATAATGGAACTAAATGTGAATCAGAAAGTCGTTTCCTTATCTCCTACTATAAACACCCTCCTGCCCTCCCAAAACATACAGACACATAAATGAAATCACTGATTCTACTTGTTTAATCTACCAAAATCTTCATAGAGAGGAAGATTTCTACCTTTGTGACAACAAGCACAGTGTTCTATGTGTGTTTATGAAATGTCTGTAATTATGAGTGCATGTTCATACATTTATTCAACGCTCTGCACTCTTTGCCCACCATGTGAGAGCTCAGTGCTAAGCTGGGTCTCCAGTAAGGCTATTTCCTTTGTCTTAGCCTAGCAAAGTGGTTAGCAGGAAAGGGAAGGAAACTAACATTAGAAAATGTAAGTAGATCTTATGATTAGAATTATGTCAAAATTTATATTTTATTTTATTAAACTTACCATTACATTTTTTAGATTAAAGTAACACATAATATGGTAAAATTTTTTAAATATGGAGAAAAATATATAATAAAACTTTTCTTACCTCTCTACCAAACCCCTGATTCTCATTTCCACATATAAACCTTGCTAATGGATTTTGTGCTTTGTTTCAGAGTAAAACAAAACACACGGACACACAAACATATATATTTTTGCTGTATACTGCTAGTATCGTATAATATATTCTGCACCTTGACATTTTTACTTAATGCTATATCTGATGTATCTTGTAGCTTTTTCCATACTAGGGCTTCTATTTACTTCATTGTTTTTTAAGGTAATTTTTAATTTTTTTGAAACAATTTCTTAGTTCTGAAAGAATTGCTATATAGTACCATCAAGTATCTTCCTTTGAGTAGGTTACCCTATTACCCTGGAATATTGTGATAAGGATTTTCAATAAACAGAATAATCAATACAACCACAATACAATTATCAAAATTGAGAAATTCATGTGGCTACAGTCTGGCTTCTAATCCTGAGACTCCTTTCAGTTTTGGGCAGTTGTCCTAATACTGTGCATTATAGTTAAAGGAGTCTTTTCAGAATCATTCACTGTATTTCCTTGTCATATCTGTTTAGTCTCCTTTAGTCTGGGATTGTTTTTCAATATTTTGTGTTTTCATCTTCATGATCTCGAAACTTTGGCAGGTGACAAGCCAATTTGAATTTTCTCACACTTCCTCTTGGTGAACTTCAGGTTGTGAGTCCTGATAGGACTGTCGTGGAAATGATGCTGTATCCCCTCATTGCATGTATCAGGTCATTTTAATTTCTTCCTTTACCGATAAGGTTCACTTTGATCTCTTGATAAAATGGTGTTTGTGAGGCTTTTCTACCAGAGTGTCGGTATTTTCCACATTCACAATTAACCATGTAAGTATCTCATTTTTTTTTTTTTGTCAAAATTTCAACTTATTCATTTATTTTTATCCATAAGGATCACGCTTTCCTGTTTTACTCAGTGAGGAAAGCCCTTATCTCATTCTTCATTGAGATATGCAAATTTTTCCCCATGAGGTCAGAGGGAATCCCTTCGTGCCAGCCTCTGGGTCCTTCTGACTCAAAAGCCTTGTCATTTTGTGCTCTCTGCCACAGTAAAACGTGTCAGGCTCATACCGTACCTTCCTGACCCCAGCCCTGGTTTCAGCCTTTACTCCAAGACCACCTGGCTGTTTTTCAGTGAAGAATGGGTCCTAGGAATGCTCTGCTGCTGAGGAAGTCGCAGCCCCACCCTCTCAGTGGACGGTGCTGGGGGCAGAGGTGTGTACGTGTCTGCACACGCACACACAAACATATGCACGTCTATATTTATTTCTGTATGTGTCAGTATGTGTTGAGTTCACACTGATAGGTCCGACACAACATCAAGAGTGTCTCCCTCTCAACAGTGAGACTGGTTCCTGATATTCCTACTATGTTTATGTATTTGGCCAGTTCTCCTGCGTGTAAGCACCTGCCTCCTACCTAGGCTCTGACACAGAGCATGGAACTGCAGTAACCATTTCCTTCCTGTGTGGAAGCCCTCCTTATCCCATGCTCCCACAGCTCATTGGCCTCCTTATTCCATAATCCACACATTACCAGCTGAGTTCCATGCTGTAGCTGGCCACCCTCCACTCCCCACTCAGGCTGCAACACTTGCTGCCGGGCTGCCCACAGGTAGACACCTCCATTACTCCACTGAAGCTCTGACCCCCATGCTGAGCAGTCGTCTGACTCCCTCTTCTGAGTCACTGAGGCTTCCCCACACCCATTCTACCTTGATCTGCCCCATCTAATAATTTTAGAAAGGGATTACTCAAAGTGAAGGAAAGAGTGATAGAAGAGGAATAAAACATGTGATCACCAAATATTTTAATTACAATATAGCTTATAGCACTCACTGCTCTTTTCGGTGTGTCTCTCTCACCCCATCTGTGATTACTAATACTATTTCCTCATGTTTGGGCTTTTGAATGTAGGTAGTCCTTAACTTATGAGTCTTATATGAGCTCTCTGTTTACCTACACATTCTCTTCTGGTTTCTGCCATCCCTGGCATCTCCCAGCCTGTTCTTGTTCTTTTTTTTTTTTTTTTTTTTTTTCCTGGTATAGACACTATTAAGGGAAGCTGATTCAGATCTGCTCAGCAATCTTCTGAGCCAGACTCAGGACTCAGCACTATAGTATACAGTCCTGGAGAGGGGGACTCTAGATAGTTCTAAGCAGCTTAGGCTGGGCACATCACATTACAAGTAGCACAGCTCAGTTTCAAGATTAAACAGAGCTTAAGGGCTCAGAGAACCTGAAGTTTCCAGGACTGTGAATGAACAATGTCAGCCATACTAGGGTTTATTAGGTTGTTTTTGGTTTTGTTTTTGTTGTGTGTGTGTGTGCTAACCAGGGAACGTAGGCAATTTTCTCCTAGGTATTTTTGATATAGTATTTTTAATTTTGCAGCTGTTGAGTGTTCTGTTCACATATAGATGAGGCATGGTGTGGAGGTTTGTACTGCAAGACTCTAGAAGACTTTCTCAGGCTGACCTGGAGGGCAGGCAGTCTGAAAGTCAAAGCCATGACAGATGAGACTGATAACTAAACATAATGATTGTATGAAATTTTAATCCCTAAAAGTTTGCTATTTCTAGGTTATAGCTTTGCTTAGATCTATGATTACATGTTAAATGGTATAAACTTTATTTATGCAGTTGAAATCTTCTTTCCCAAAAGAGGACATTCCTTGTCATTTTAAACAAAGTAAAAAACCACATACCTTCTAACCCGATTGTGATCTGTTTATCCATGACATTTAAACTGAGAGCATGTTTTTGTAATGTACTCACTTTACAAATTGGAGACTGTGATTTTAATTTGGCACATTACAGTATCTTTCATTACATCTACACTTGATCTTAGCCAAAAATCTGAGAAGCAATTTATTACATCTAATGTAGTGCCAAGTACAAAGGCTCAAAGAGTCTAAGGGTGTCACAGAGAGAAGTCAGCGAGGTTTATTTTGAGCCCAAGGCTGAGGACTCAGGTGTCAGCAAGAGCTCATTTATTCATTCACTTCTTTGGTAGAAATTTATTAAGTGCCTTCTGGGCTCAGCATACTGTTAAGTATGTAACAGGATACAGTTGAATATGATACCGGGTTGATGTTCTTAAAAGATCACTCTGGCAGCATTGTGGGTGATGGAAGACAAGAGGGGAGCAGGGCAAAGCTATTGTTGTACTCAGGGGAAGATGCTGACATGAAGTGAGGACAGTGTGGTAGAAAGGGGAGAATAGATTAGACCCAAGAGGCTTCTTAGACATCCCAGGGTTGTGAGCTTCTTTAATCACCAGGGGATATCCTCTGATCTTCTTCACAGGGAGAAAAATGCACTTGGGCATATACACAGATACACTTTCATAAGGCCCACCTTTCATAGTTCCTTGGGCTGACCTAGAGCTCTGCAGGTCCCAGGGATACCTGTCCATGAGCCTCACTCTATAGGACTTCTGTAAGGGAGAACAGGTGTCAGACCTATGAAGGAAGGCTCCACAGAGAAAGGGATGCATGAACTGGAGCCATGAGTTCAAAAAGGGAAGAGCCCTTCATATGGCATGAACAGTCTCCAGGCTTGGACAGCAGGTGGATCTTTAGGAATTGTGTGAAGGGACCATAATGTCTACAACTCTAATTGTTTCTCAGGGGCTACTTCAAAACTACTGGTTGGTGCAAAAGCAATTTCGGTTTTGGAGCATACATTTTAAATCATTATAAGCAGGCTCAAGCATATCTTTATTATTCAAAATAGAAACCATTACAATCAATATATTTTTGCCAATAAGAATTAAGTTTATTCTCGTAGTGTAAAAATCTGTGCTTTGGGATTTGATGAACTTGGAAAGCATCTACATCCTATTGGTTGTGGAAGAATTTTCCCTGCAAAAAGTTGTCAAGATGCTTGAAGAAGTGGTAGTCAGTGAGAGGTCAGGTGAATATGGCAGATGAGGCAAAACTTAATAGCCCAATTTGCTCAACTTTTTTTTTTAAGTGTTTACCATAGTGTGCATATGTGCTTGGTGGGGAGAGAGACAGACACAGTGAGAGAGAAAGTGAGAAATCACTCTGCCACCAGGCTGATGGCACATTTTGATCCCTTTTTTATTCTACTCCTAGGATTTGGGGCATGCACACACATGTGCCCGGCATGATTTTTCAAGCCACCTGTCCAAGACTTGAACCATGGGTGGCCATGTGGGAATTCAGTTTCTTAATCACCATGCCACTTGCTGTCCCCTCGTTCAACTTTTGAACCATTGGTTGTGCAACATGCAGCCAGGAGTTCTGGAGAACTGGGCTCTTTCTGTTCACCAATGCTGGCTGGGGCTCCTTTGCAGCACTTATTAAACCACCACTGTATTGTGCATTTGTTAGCCGTTCCTGGGCCAATGAGTTGTTGATGTTGCGAGTTGCCTTTGCTGCTTTATGACCCATTTTGAGCTTGAATAAGAAAATCATTAAATTTACTTTTTGTTTAACATCATTTCCACAGTCTAAAATAAATATAAAATAAACGGCAAGTAGCAAGTCATAAGCAAAAAAAGCATAACGGAAGAAATGTGCATCAAAATGGTATATAACATAACCACATTTATTTAAGAATGTTCCTAATATCAAATGGCAAATTTCAACAATGCAAAAACTGCAATTACTCTTGCACTAACCTAGTATTCCTCACTATATTATATGATAGTGCATAGGAGCCCCTTAACGCACTCCCTGATAGGTAGACATCTGTCAGTATTAATCCTTGTTATAAGTAAGTACATCCAAATACAAAAAAGACAGTAAGATATGTTGATGTAATGAAGAATTATTTGATAGTAATGGCTTAATTACATTAGCAGTTCCAAGAGTTAGGAATGAAAACTGGATAAGAGTCAGTCCTGAAAAATTTAGCATTTCTGAACCATACTGTCAGAGTTTCTCTTTTGTAAGGTGCGGTGTCATATGATAATAATGCATGTCTTCTGAAAGTGATAAAAGTCATTCTAGCTGCCACAGCAGCTGAATTGAAGTGACGTGTTTCTCCCATTGGCCTTGTAAATCCAATAATGTAATAATGGGGAGTGTGCTCATACTTTTTAAATGTTTTCCCCAAACTTTTCTGCCATTAAAATTCTGACATCTCATTGTCTGAAAGAAGTTGTAGAGAAGGTTGACCCCTACCTTACATGAAACCATGCCCTTCTTGCCTTTAAATAATAATTGGAGGGGCCAGCAGGTGACATGGTGGCTTGACTTCCATATAGCCATCCTCAGTTCAAGTCCTGGATCTTGGCGGCTTGCTTTCTGTCTTTTCTCTCTCTCTCTCTCTCTCCCGCTCTCTCGCTCTCTCGCTCTCTCGCTCTCTCACTCTCTTGCTCTGTCCCTCTCTGGTAAAATTAAAATAAGTAAATAAATAAATAAAGGTTAAATGAAATAATTCTTTTAAAAAATACTAATTGGAACTTATAGTGCGTATTTTATATTTAAAAAATTATATGGTCTATAAAGGAATATAACAAAGAATACAAAAGTGGGACTTTTACTCAGAATGTTTAGACATTGAGATCCTAAATTAACATTTCAAGTACATATGGCAAGAGAGATGATTTTAGGAAAAGGACAATTTTAGGAAAATAAGACAGCAGGGATGTAGCATAGGATGGAGTTCATGAATAATAGCAGATTTATTTGATCAGGTAATGGACTTAGATATTCTTCATGTTTTTAGTCTGATGTGCCAATCCTCTCACTCACAACCCACGATGATAGCAATAAACAGTTGCCAAAATTATTGTATTTTTCTATCCAAAAATGCATCATGACTTTTCAATGATCCAACATCTTTGGAAATGTTAACATTTTGGTTTGAATTTTAACAACCAAAGTAAATTTTTCACCAGAGATTGTTCAAAACAGAAATAGTTCTTAAAGGGGTGTGGTGGTTAGGAACGCTGGACTCCTACATGGCTGACTGCAGTTTGAGTCCCGGACCTAGTAGCTTGCTTTCTCTCTCTCTCTCTCTCTCACTCTATCCTTCTCTGGTCAAATTAAAATAAATAAATAAGTGGATACATATAGTTAAATAAAATAATTCTTAAAAAGAAAAAGAAAAAAGAAATTGTTCTTAAAATAAGTTTAAAAATATTTGCAACTAATAGGATACAGGACAAAAGGCAGCTTTCCTATTATATCTATCTTTGATCAAAATTGGGTCTTGATAACTTAGATGCGGAGAGGATATTTCACATAGTGGCTGCATGGATGCATTTTATAGTCCAACTGTGAGCTATATGACCTTGAAATGATAGGCTTTAGCTGGTATGGTTGTTCTGAAGCTTAAATGAGATAACCGAGTATAAGTCTTAGCACAGAGGCTGAACATAGGGATCACTCAATGCAAGTTAACTGCTATCATTACCTTCATCCAACTCTGGCAACACTAACAAAAAGAGCTTCACAAAATCTAAGGCAGTGACGATAGAATGAATTGTATCTACTTTCCTACAGCAGAACTGGAAGCAAACTCCAGGATTTCAGCTTCAATATTATCTTCACAAGTCTAGCAGTTCCAAAACATGACTATGCATAAATATCATCAGGGGAAATAGTTAGGGGGGTGTTTTAGTTATAAGTGTAGAATCTTCTCAAAGAATCAAGTTAAGTAAGCAGATTGAGAGTGCTGCTCAAGATTTTAAATATTTTTAAAATATATAAAGCTATCATATATTGGGTATCTTTTGTAAGTTAATACTATGCTGTAAGTTTCTTTTTTTATTTTTTAACTTAACAGTAATCTTATTTATTTATATATTTTGCCCAGAGTGTTTTAAAGCCTCTATAGATTCATTCAACTATCATCACAATCACAATTTAAAATTTCATACCCCTAAAATTTTTTTCATGATGAGCTCTTATACTCTCTTTCCATCCCAAACATTTGGGAACAACTGAGTTGTTCTCCTTACGGTGGTGTTGTCTTTTGCAGAATATTACATAAACGAAATCATGTAGTATACTTGCAATGTGGCTTCTTTCAAAACTCAATGCAAAGTTTTGAGATTCATCCCTGTTTTTGCATGTATCAGTCACTTCTTTTTTTTAATTGCTGAGTGGTATTTTATTGCATTTGATAACAACCAGAATTTGATGAGTAGTGTTTTTGTTTTTTGGTTTTTGTTTTTTAACACTAGTATGTGTTTTAAACATGTGGAGAATGAAGCTATCAGTGAGTTTTCATACTAGGTTACATTAAATACATTAATTTATATGCACTTTTTTTAGAGAGATTTTTGCTATAGGGTGTGTATGCTCGCTGGAGAGACAAGAGAGAGATAGAAAGTGAGAAATCACCCCTAAGGGGGGATAACCATGCTGCAATCCCTTCTCCTCCATTCTCCTTTTGGGATTTTGGACATGCACGCACACGTGCCCGGCATGAATTTTAAGCTGCTGGGTCCAAGATTCGAACTGCAGTCGACTATGTGGGAGTTCAGCAACGTAACCATTATGCCATCTGCTGGTCCTGATCTGTACACACTTTAAGTGGATTTTTAAACTATGCATGATTCTGTAACTTACAACTAGTGTTTGAATATTGGTGTCCTGAGATGAACAGATTCTCTAAATGTTGATACATTACCTTATACAATATCAAGAAATAGATTTGTTAGTCTCTTCATTAGTCTCATCAGAAAAATTATTGAGAAGTTGTCAAGTTCACAGTCATAACTACTAGTTTTCCATAATCTTAATTTTTTTTTTCATTTTTACCATGGGGCATGTGTGCTTGCCAGAGAGAGACACTGAGAGAGAGAGAGAAAGAAAGTGAGAAATCACTCCCCAGGGGTATGGACATGCTGTGGTTCCTTCTCCTCCTTTTTCCTCTTGGAATTTGGGGCATTCACACACACACACCTGGCATGGTTCTCAAGCCATTGGGTCCAGAACTTGAATAATGCAGCCAGCCAACCATGTGAGAGCCAGTGCCTTAACCTCTATGTCACCTGCTGGCCCCCAAAATCTTAAGTTTTATTCAAAAGGTTGAATTTTTTATTATTCACAATCATGACAATGATAAATAATAATATGACTTTAATTTCACTTCAAGTGAGATTTGCTTCATTTACTTGTAAAAAGTCTGACAAATAGCCAGATGTGAATAATGAGTTTGTTGGCCAGTTATGCTTTCAAGTGAAAGTGATGTCCCATGAAAAGGTGGCTGGCTAGTTCAGCTCACAATTCCATCGATCATGTAGGGGATTTTAAAACTTTTTCATTGTGATAGGTGCCTGTGCTCACCGGAGAGAGACAGAGAGGGATCCAGGTTTCCTTAACCACTAAGTTATAAAGGTTTTTTGTTTGTTTGTTTGTTTGTTTTTTGAGACAGTCATAATATTTTATCACAGTGCAAAGATACATTGTTTCCCATTTTGACACACAAAATAGTCAAAAGATGTTTCCTGAAGGGTTGAAATTGAATAAAATTAATCACTTTCAGTAACTTATCTTTTATTATTATTATTATTTTAGAGAGATTTTTTGCTATAGGGTGCTTGCACTCACAAGGAAGAGAAAGACAGAAAGCGAGGAATCACTCCCCAGGGAGGATGGTCATTCTGCAATCCCTTCTCTATTCTCCTCTTAGGATTTTGGGCACACCCATACACACGCCTAGTGGAAGTTTTAAGCCACCAGGTCTGGGACTTGAACTGTGGTCAACTACGTGGGAGTCCAGTGATGTAACTATCATGCCATCTGCTGGTCCCCCAGTACTTCATTAAGTACATTCATTCAGAAATTTCTTTCTCTTTCGTTTTTAACTCTCAGGTGTGTGGTGGTGAAGACAAGGACTACTATTAGTCTGGTATCTCTACTTTTTCTCATTCTAAGAGGCTGGCAGCTTTACATAGTCATTTTTTATACCATCAGTGCAGAACACAGGGAAAGACAAAGTTTGACTGTTACTATTAAAATAATTCTAATTTCTTTTTATTTCACTTGGAGAATTGGTAGATTATGCTTTATGTTGGCTCAAAGAAGATTAACTAAGATCAACGTAGACCATAGGTTTTATGAAGAGAAACAAGTAGGAAGAGGAATGGAGTTGTTTATGTGTGTGGGAAGACCTGGGTGATGTAGTGACTTTGAGTCATGTCATCAGGTATACAAACAGGTTTGTCCATCAGTTCCTGTTTGGGATATAAATGAAATTAGGGGAAGTACATTATTGATTGTTAGGAAGGAAGATAATGTGTTTTATACCCTAGAGATCTTCAAGACACTATCCTACTCACTCTCAAAATATTTACTCTTTGGGTCGGTAGGTGGTGTGGTGGTTAAGGCACTAGATTCCCATGTGGTTGACCACGATTTGAATCTCAGACCTAGTGGCTAGCTTTTCCACTTTCTCTCTCTCTCTCTCCCTGTCTCTCTCTGGTCAAATTAAAACTTAATAATAATAATAAATAAAATTAAATAAAAAATTCTTTCTAAAATATATACTATTTCAAATGTCTGAATGTAGAAGACCAGACTGAATCATTTTTTTTACGGTTCCTCCAAGTCTTAATATTAAGATTTTGTGCCCCCAAGGATGTTTGACTTAGGTCACAGTATTAAAATAATTGTATTCATTTAAACTCTTTTTATTATTTTCTGATATTTCTGAAAGCCCAATTTTATTCTAACTCAGTCTTCAGTTTCATATGATTTCTCAGAGCCCCTTGCAAGATGCTGTTTTTATAACTTATAGGTTAAAATGAAATCTTTTTAGTGTGATAGTGTGTTAAGGGAGCCACGTGTTGTTCACACACACACACACACACACACACACACACACACTAAAGATTAAGGGGGCAGATAATTACAAAATGTATGTCTTTCTCCCAACTTCATTGAAAGACTCTCAGACCACAAGAGCACCTGATCATAGCCTGTTCTACAATGTGGTTCCTGAAGGCTTTGCCTTCAATTTCCTCATCAACTATAAGGGTTGAACAAGCTTTGCTCTGGTTGGTAAGATTTCCCTTCAGGGACAAGCAGACTGTAAGTTGAATTTCTTTGACTCCCTCTCTCCCTTTGAATTTGGGGATGATGGATAGAATTAAAATATCAGATCAATTCTGAATGTTTAGAGACCACAGAGGTTCAGTTTTGCAGTGTGCATGTGTAACATAAAAAAAAATAAAATAAATATTTTATATTCATAAAATGGAAGTTTCAGGAATATATTTCTTCTATAATTGGTTCCTTAAAGTTATAAGCTGAGATGCAGCTGCAAACAAAGTTATATTTCACTTTTAAAAACTGCCAGAAATTATCAAAGTCTTAGAAATGAAACTGTGAATATACCTTAATGTGTATAAACAGACTTATAGAAGTTAAGTTCTATTCTAGTTTTGCCTCTAGAAAAACATAATTTTAGGGGGAAGAGCTATCAAGGGCAATTAAAAGTGAGTAGGGCAACAATGAGATGGCAATTACTGAATTGATTAAAAAGAATAGGATGCTATTTCTTCAGTCTGAGAGAACAAAGGGGTATGATTGAAGACTAAAAATTTGTAGCATATGGATAGGACCAAACACACCTGTTCATCACATCTATAAAAAAGTAACACAAAGAAAAAAATCTTTGGAGCTCTAAAGAGGCAAATGTATTATAACAAATACAACACCTCACTTTTTCATGCAATAGTCACGTTATGGAAATCATTGCCTCAGTGGGTGGTTCAGACCTCTTTAAAAAAAAAAAAAAAAAGAAGGTTAAAAGAGGATTTAGGGATATTTGTATCTAATAGAGCCATAATAAAAGCTGAGAGAAAATATCTCCTTCAAAAACAAAATTCATTTCTAACTTTTAAACTGGAAATCGGAGAAATGAATTTTGGTCGCATAATCCATGAGTTTGAAGGCAAGTGATGGTTATCAGGCCATTGTGTTCAAAAGAGAAAGCTAAACATTTAAATCCTCATTAAGCTACCATTAAAGTATGCTATTTCTAGCCCAGCACTTTGATTCTGGAAGCCATTATGATATATTGGGGCTTGGTTCCCAGCCAATATGTACACTCTGTGCATGTGCCTATGATTCTGGCTGGCTTGGAAGGACTTGGAGAGATCTCTTTGTGGAACCCTGTTGAGGATGTCTGTTTCTCTCTCTCTCTCTCTCTCTCTCTCTCTCTCTCGTAAAAGTAATAAATGGATAGACTTTCTTTTCTTTTTTAACTTTATTTACTTATTTATTTATTTATTTATTTATTTTAATTTGACCAGAGAAGGGTAGAGTGAGGAGAGAGAAAGTGAGAAAGCGAGCCGTGAGGTCCAGGATTCGAACTGCGTTCGGCCATGTGGGAGTCCAGAGCCCTTAGCCCCTAAATGGGTAGAGTTTCTTAAAAGACACACACACACACACACACACACACACAATGAAACTTTGAAAGGTTACAAAGAGGTGTTTGTTTAAAAACTTCTGTCATATCTCTAGCAATATAGTCTTTCCACTTATCAATTTGCTGATCGTTCTTCTTTCTTCTCCCCCCTCCTCCCAGAGGGTAGGTGCACTTGCCAGAGAGAAACAGAAAAAGAGAGAAAGGGTAAGTAAGAAAGCACCCTCCCTCAAGAGGATGGTCACACAACAGTCTCTTTTCCTCCATGTCTCCCTTCAGGATTTTGGGCATGCACACACATTCACTTGCTGTATTTCTCAAGTTGCCAAGTCTGGACTCAAACCACGCAGTCTGCCATGTGGTATTTCAACCACCTTAACCACCACACCATTGGGTGTGGCTCATGATCATTCTTTTCCAGTAGAAACCATATATCAATATATCTCATTGTAATTTCCCCCTATATTCTCATTTTCATCTTTTGCACACCGTATCATATAGCAAGAATAGTAGAAGAAACTGTGTACCTTCTCCCCAAGGTTTCCACACCTGCATTAGCTCTCTTACTAAAGTCTATAGAATATTGATGTTTCACATATTTATGTTCATATGTTTATGTATCATTATATGCATATATATGTCCATACTCATGCTGAACCATTTGATAATCGCAATAGATATAAAATATATGTCCTGTAAATATGTGTCCTCATGGGTATCCCAAGAACTAGAACATTCTTTGAAAAATACCAGGGAGTACTGATAGAGTAGTTATATAGCACACATGTAGTTCAAGCTAGTTGTTTTGCAGAATGCCTTTCATTTTGGATTTTCTTGATTGCTTCATCATGAATCGATTCATATTACAGATTTTTGGCAGGGTATCTACATAGGTAATGCCATGTCTTTTGCAGTGTCCTTCGCAAGGGACATAAAATGTCAATGTGTTCTATTACTGGTGACATTAAGGTAAAGTTACTACCTGCATGATTTCTCCATGGTAAGCCACTTTCTGCTCTTCAATTTAAATGGAATATACACAGTGAGACTTCAATGTTGGTTAAATATTCTGTCCCTGCAATGTTTTGCTTAGTGGTTTTGGCACTTTTTGATGATTATTGCCTGGGTTAGTTATTAGTATGTGACAGTAAAATTCCACTTTTCTTTTTATATCATTACTTATACATTTTTTGTTGACTTGCCTTTCTCTTCTTCCTTCTTAAAAAAATTCTTTAGAATCATTGTGTACCTTTTCTTTTTTTTTTCATTTCTTTTACCATGATCATTTTAATTTTTCCTAGCTTGATTAAAGTATACAACTGACAAATAAAAATTATTTTTATCTGTGGTATACAATGTAATATTTTGATATATGTACTTGTGCATCTAAAATAAACCAAGCTAATCAACAAATCCATCAATTCGCACAGTTGGGTTTTGGGGTGAAAATATTTACTATCTACTCCCTTAGCAAATTTCAAGTATGTAAGACATTATTATTAACAACAGTCGCCAGAATTTACAATGGATCACTAGAACTCCATCCTTTCTACCTAAAATGTTATATCCTTTGACCAATTAAATCTATTAAATTAAATTAAATCTATTCCTGTCCTTGTTCATTTTGATGCTCAAATGTATCAGATTTGATCATCACTGGGAACCCTTCTGAGTTGCCACATTTCTTTTTGAGATGTCTTCATCCACTTGAGCAGACCCTCTGTGGCACATCCAGATTAGTATTGAGATACTTCGGGCCTAACTTGTGCTTTCCTGCCCTGGATTTTTTTTCCAAGATTTTCAGGAATTTAGACTCAGACACTACATTTCTCATTGCTACTGGAGAATCATTGCTTCTATGCTCTTTCAGTGGATACTACAAAAGAAGGCATACACGCATGTATGTGTGCACATTGCTGGTTATAGAGAATACTCTTGCTACCTGCTAACATCAACCTCATTTCTGCACTGCGAGGAATTTTCTCTGCTTCCCCCATTTCATGTTTTCATTACCCTTCTCCCAGATGAGAATCCCAGTACACCACAGTATCAGTGTATTTACTTATTTCCTCAGTCCTGCAATCCACACAAGATAATTTCAGATCTACTGTATCAATATTGCTACCAACAACAATCACTGACTCCGGTTCAAAAATTCCTACAATTATGTTGTTTTTAGAATATATGTCTTTCTATATATAGTCAGAATATTTTTTATAATCCAATTATATGTGGACTAATTCTTTTTCTTCTCTTATCATTTGATACATGCTTAGGGTTTTTTTAAATTGCTTGCTTTAATTTAATTTTATAGTGATGAGAATACTGACTATGACACTAGCCTCTTCATGAATATTTAGGTGTGCAATATGTATAGTTAACTTCGGGCACAATGTTGTACAGCTGATCTCTCCCATTTATCCATCTCATATAATTGAATTTTATTCTTATATTTGTTTTAAAAAATAATCTTCTTAAAAATTTATTTTTCAATGCTGTTGACTTCATCTGAACATGCAAACAAATGTGGCTATTATACACTCAGAAAACTAAATCGTATAGTTAACTGTATGAAAAAATCAGTGTCAGCGTTATATGTAAGCTATGTCTGGAAACAATAAAGAAAAAGCATAAATATTTTCCTTTTTTGAGAAGTAATTCATATTGGGTAAAGTCTTTTTACAAGCAAAATGATAAATAGGGATTTAATGTTTAAAAAAAGAATTGGAATAATAATAATAATCTGGAAAAAAATTAATAACAAGCTACTGGGTGATGATGATGGGGATTTTAATCTCTTTGTATTGACTAATGTGCATGGTATTCCTTCTGGAAAAAGAAATGCAATACACTGTAAAGTTATGTGTGATTCAATGTGATATAAACAAGAGTATGATAATAATAAATAAATTTTTAAAATGACTGGGAAAAAATATTTTCCTTTTTGTAATGAGAAAAAGCTGAATTGTTAGTACTCCAACTTCACGATTGGAAGTTATGTTTTTCAAGCAAACTAATACTCCAAAGCAATAAAGAGCAATAGTTAACAAATTGTCTTTCTGGAATCAAGTTTGCCTGAGGGTGAATCCTGGTCCCCATACTTCCCCAAACTTATTAATTCAACCAGGTCAAATTTTTTGTCTCTTCATTGCCTTGGTTCCTTTTTCTATAAAAGCATGATTCTAAAGATGTGGGATAATACAAGGCACTTAGCCTAATGTTCAATGAGTAGTAAGTGTCAAATAAATATTACCTGTGGCTTTGATGATGATGAGGAGGATGTTAAATCAGAAATTGTATTATGGGCATCTAGAGTTTCTAATAATAACATTAAAGGCTTTTTTCCTGGTAATTGGGTATTTTGTGGGTTTGGAGTTGAATTTCTTTTTCTTTCTCTTATTCATACAAACTGCTTTTGATCCACAAGTTGTAAGTCATGGCTTAGCTAGAAGTTCTGGCGCTGGGAATGACCTTGTCCTTGTTTTGAAGTATCTGAAAAATAAAAATAAAAATTCCTCCCACAAAACCCCAGTCAGTTGCTGCGGCTGGTCCTGGGGCAGGCTGTCTGTGTCGGGATGCCAAGCATTACTGCCACTGTAATCACTGAAGCATCTGCCAGAGAGCTCAAGGCTGAAAACTAGGTAGGAAAGTCTGTATTATATCTAATAATAGCTCTGGAAATTTTCCTGAAACGCTTGCTGGCAACTCCCAGGCTTGACAGGCACAGCGTTCTATAACCAAGGCAAGTACATCATTCCTACTGTGGCTTGTGAGTGTGAGATAGTACTGATCAAGAGAAGAGCCAGAAATCATTTGTTGTGACTTCTTTATGATTTTACTTCTAAAGTGAGGGCTCTTGGGTTCCATCCAAGAGTGGCTGGCAGTGTTCATATATATGTTCTGTATTCGTAATCCCCAAACTGATTTTTATAAACTACAAATGCATTTAAACTATTGATTCTACCAATGCAATAAAAAAAATTAGAAAAATTCTATCTGACACCATTACTCTCTTACTACATATAGGGCTTGTTTTCAAGACAGTACAAAATTATGTCCTGATTATGTTCATACGGACAGCTTGGCAAAGAATGTGTAATAGGCTTGGAGAGGGCTGGCTTCCATTAGAGTTCACTAGGGACCCCTGAGATGGGGCCGAAGAATCAAAGCATAACGCTGTAGATGTTCAAGAAGCTGGGCTTCCCATGTGGTCTCAGCCTATAGAGTATATAGCATTTTAGCCCAGACCACCAAAGGTGCACATTTTCCCTTTTATGATGAAATTTAAATAGCATAGAATTTTAAAAACTTTAAAAAATTTTTAAGGAATAAAATCCCTGAGTAAGGCATAATCAATAGTAGTCCTACAGATAAGAATATTGTTTGTTTGTGTGTCGTCACAAGTTTTATGCATTCCAACTATCGAAACTTAAAAGACAGCTACACTGCAAGAAAGATTGAAGCATCTTTCTCATTTCTCTGTAGAGTGATATCCTAAAAACATTGCCATATGAAAAGGGGATCAAGGGGCAGGCAACCAGAAAACAGAAGAAATATGGAAGTGTGTCAGCAGTAAATTTGTAAAAATAGTATTTTTCATATTTCGTGACTTGTATGTTTTTTTTTTCTAGCTTTTTTTTTTTACATTTCTAATTTGCTGATTTTGTTTCTTCGACCAGAATAAATATTCGCTTGCTTGCCCAATTTTCTTTTTGTGATACCTATTCATTTTCTAAAAGCAGTTCCTCAAATCATTCAGACTTCAGGCCCTCCCAAACCTTGATTTGCCCAAGCTTCTACTCATATATAAAAGGTACCTGCCATGTAGCTTTTTGACACTCATTCACGTGCTTAGTGCTCTAAGTAATGAGTAAAGAGTAAAAAAATATATTGTATACATTTAACATGACAGATCTTGTAATAAGTTGGCCATATTTGCTTTAAAAAAGAAAATTTAGGGGCCAGGAGATGGCATAGTAGTTATGTCACTGGACTCCACTGACTGTGGTTTGAGTCCCAGACTGATGGCTTAAAACTCATGCTGGGTGCGTGTGCATGTGTGCCCAGGATCCCAGGAGAAGGATGAAGGAAAAGGGATTGCAGCATGGCCATCTCCCCACAGGGTGATTTCCCATTTTCCCTCTCACTAGCCCTTTCTCTCTCCAGTGAATGTATGCACCCTAAGGCAAACATCTTCTTTTTTTTAAAAAAAAAAGAAAGAAAATTTCAGGGGGCCAGCAAGTGATATAGTGGTTAATGTTCTGAATTCCCACATAGCCAATGTGGTTCGAGTCCCGGACCCAGTGGCTTGAAACTCATGCCAGGTGTGTGTGTTTGTGTGTGTGTGTGTTTGTGTATGAGTGTGTGTGCCCAAAAATCCCAGGATGAGAAGGAGGAGAAGGGATTGTGGTGTGGCCATTGCCCTTTGGGGATGATTTCTCACTTTCCCTCTCACTGTCTCTCTGGCAAGCATACCCACCCTATGGCAAAAATGAAAAAAAAAAAAAGAAAAAGAAAAAAGAAAGAAAATTTCAGATGCTATCTGCCAGTACTTTGCACCTCATTTGTGTTCTCTGAGTGTTCAGTGTTCTGGTAGAGAATCTCTTCTGAATAAGACAGCATCAGTTTACATTGTGGGCAGAACCATGTCCCATCACAACATATTAAGCTCCTCAGAAAAAAAAAATGCTTCCAGAACTGGTCATAAAATATGTAAGCGCCTGGAATATACTAGTAATCAAGGAATCTATAAAAAACTACTGGAATTATGTCAAAAAACACAGAAAAGAATGTGAAAAATAATGATTGCGATTTAGTAAGACATAGTATATATCATAGAATTCATGAGTATAAAATGATACCAAATAATAAAAACAAAAACACCCTTATTTACCTTTCAAGGATGAGGACATAAATTTATTATGAAAATTGATAATGGGAAAGAAAGCTTTTATCCTATCTTTCCTGGGTAAACTGTAATTTGTATGAACCAAAAAGTTGACAAGAAAAAATGCCTATTCTATAGACAAATTCTAGCCAATAAATGCAGAAGAAATGAAAGAACTAAGCCATTGGTGGTTTTGTAATTAATACTGAAATAAGGAGTTGAGGAAGTGACTCACTCCATTCTTGCCTAAATTATTTGATAAACAGATGGGGAATCTTCATAAAATTGGGACGGCTGGGAGCACCAAAATCTACTAATTATGGGGCTGTCAGGTAGCATGGAAGTTAAGGTGCTGGATGCACACATCCAGCTCTGCAGTTCAAGTCTCAGACATGGTGGCTTGAAAACCATGTCAGGTGCATGTTCATGCCTTCCCAAAATCCTGAGAGGAGACTGAAGGAGAAGGGACTGAGGCTTGGACACCAAGGGGGTGATTTCTCTCTCTCTCTCTCTTGCTTTCTCTGTCACATTATGTGACAAACAGTTCTTAATTTATTAAAAAAGAGACAACAGATATATATTGTGCACCTTCTGATATAATGAAAGGATGAGTACAATCCCACCCATAAAATATACTTGGTAAAAAGCTGGGACCAGCAGTTAGAGTAATGGCTATGTCGCTGGACTCCCATGTAGTCAACCGCGGTTCGAGTCCTGGACCCGGTGGCTTAAAACTCACGCCGGACACGTGTGCGTTTGTGCCCAAGACCCTGAGAGGAGAATGGAGGAGAAGGGATTGCAGCGTGGCCATCCCCCCAGGGGGTGATTTTTCGCTTTCTGTCTCTCTGTCTCTGTCTGGTGAGCGCACACGTCCTATAGCAGAAATCTCTCAAAAAAAACGTAGAGTACATATCTGAATAAACTTCTGTATCTGACTACCAGTTTTTAAAAGGGACATGTTTAGAGCCAGAAAATGTTATGGTTAATGTGCTAGACAACCACATGGCTGACCATGGTTTGAGTCCCATATCTAATGATTTGAAATTGAAGCTTGTCTGTGAGCAGGCATGCCCAAAATTCCAGGAGGAGAATGGAGAAGAGAGGATCGCAGCATGACCATCCTGCCAGGCGGTGGTGGGGGGTGTGGGGTGAGTTCTCTTTCCCTCTCACTGTCTCTCCAGCAAGTGCATGTTAGCCTATGGCAAAATTTTTTTTATAAAAAATGAGGAATATGTTCAGAAAGAGGAACATGTCCTGTGGAAACCAATCAGCAAAATTTAAAATGTAAGACATTGTACAAGACAGATGACTCATTTTTTTTTTCTAATAAGTGATAAGAAAAGATAAAAGGGAAAAAAACTATCCACAATTAAATGAACAGACTACTATAAATTAACACTTAAGAGACATTTTGGCTAGATCTCTGTGTCTTGACTTGAACAAAGCAATGTTGTAAATGACAAAATTAGGGAAGGTCAAATATAGACCAGTTATTAAGTGATATTAAGGAAATGATGGGAATTCAAGATGTGATAATGGTATTATTATAATGAGCTTATTAATAATGAGCTTATCTCTTATAAGTATAAGCTGATATATTTATAAATAAAAGTATGTGATGTCTGAGATTTGTTTGAAAACAATCTAGCTGGGGAGAAAAAACGTTTTGAGAAATACCAGTGAAATAAGGGGTGGCATGTTGATAATTATTAAATCTGAATCATGGAGGAATGGTAATTCACTATATTATTCTAACTACTTTTAGATAACTGAAGAAAATTTTAGGTTTACTTATTGGTAGGCCAAGATACACAGCAACTAAATGTGGGAAAATATACCTACACTTTCTTGTTGTTTCTTGTTTTTGAGAATAAAGAAAGAAAAAAAAACTTGATCAATAGGAACATCCAATCATGACTTGTGACATATATAATACAAATGTTATAGGCATTCTAGTAAACAACTGTCTGAAAAAGAAAGCCCTGACTGGTAGTCTTTGCCAGTTGGCATGCTGTAAATATTCCCATTTTGGTTCATTTCAAGCTACGGTGGGTCATTACTGAATGTGGAGTTGGGAAAAGATGTGCGTGGTCAGTTCCCATGAATCTGTGCAGCCAGCTCCAGTCCCTACTGGAAAGATAACAAGAAGCATTAGTTTCAGAGTCAGACTATGGATCTTGGGTCAGATCCCAGTTCTAACATGCTCTTTGTCCCCTCCAAAATGTGGATTATAACTCCTCCTACATTGAGAAACAAGAATTAAACCAAATTAAAGAGGTAATAGATCTAGTAAGGTTCCAGTTGCAGTGATCCTTCATGCTAATATTCTTTTTTACCTCTTTAAGTTAAAATAGAAAAGAGAACTCTTGGTTTGGGGTAGTTTCTAAGTTTCAAGAGAAGGAAATGAAGCTGATCATCTTTTCAGAAGGCTTTCTGCCCAGAATTTCTATAATTAGTTAAAATTGCAGGTTTAGGCACAATGTCACCAACCTGCCAGAAACTTACTAAAACTCTAATTTGGTTGGATATTAATTGGTAGGCTGGGAAGTTAATGTGATATGATTGCAGCTAGAATAGAACTGTTTGTTAAAGGTAGGGATTTCTGTCCAATGTGATCTGATGATGCAAAGACACAGTAAGAATTAAGTATTACCTTAGAGTTGACAGGGACAAAAGCTTTAACTTTCTTAATCTTCTCCTGCGGAATGTTAAGACCTATCTGAGATGTTTCTGGCATGTATAATCCTAAAGTTTATGTTAGTGAATTGAAAATGTTTTCATTCATAATTTTGATTATGTTTAAGGAGAGTTAAGAATAATTGAAGCACTTTTCTTTGACTTGGGTGATTAGTCATGGTATCAGTTATTGAAAGAAGACTTTTTTTTCCATTTATTTTCTAAACCATTTGTGTTTTATCTTTGAAATCTAAGATTAAGGTCATCACAGATTAGTAATGATGGAGTTGGCAGAATTACTGAATTAGGTACATCACCTTTAGTTTTTTATAACTAAGACTAGAGAGAAGCCGAATTATGAGTTAAACCCATTTTTAGAATCTGGAGACACTAATACTGAAGGCATTTGAAATTTGATTTACATATGTGGGTTGATGTGTTCCTACTGGGAATACAACTTGGGGATATAATTTCCCCTCCGAGGGAGAGTAGCATGAATCATGAATCTACATATTTTGGATTTATGAGCAAATACTTAGGAGTTAAGAAGCAGTACCCAATCTCTTTTTATCTTTAAAAGATAGCTTTACTTTATAAAATTAAAAGATTTACCTCTTAGAAGTTTGAATTTTCCGTTTCATTAAAATAGTGCTATTTATACTAAATTGAATTTAGTGGGTCATAATAAGTATGGACAGGAAATAGAACAAAAGAGAGCAGAAAATGTTAGTGTATATCATACACAGAAATGATAGTCTTTGTGATACATACCTTTCAGATGTGTGTGTGTGTGTGTGTGTGCATTCTGAGTTGCGAAGTAAAGTTTATTTCTGAGTTATGATGAAAGATGGAAGCCTGATGCATTAAAATGTATAGTTACTGAAAACAAAATAACTCTCCCTTTTGTAATCTACTTAAAAATAATATTTACATGAACAAATATTCTTGGGGGCCAGCAGGTGGTATGAGGTTAAGTCTCTGGACTCCCATTAGGCCAGCCAACCACAGTTCATGTCCCTGCTGTGATGGTTTGAAAATCAAGCTGGGCATGTGTGTGTGCATGCCCAAAATTAGGAGCAGAAAGGATTGCAGTATGGCCATCCTCCCTGGAGGGTGTGATTTCTCATTTTCCCTATCACTATCTTTCTCTCATTCTCCCTAGCAAGTGCATACACATTAATAGAAGAAGCCTAAAAAAATTAAAATTTAAAAAAAATTAACAAATATTTTTGAAAATTTTTTTTAATAAAATCACCCTCTTAGGTCTCATTGTGGATAGCAGAGATCAAAAGGGAAAAAGAAATGCCACTCTTAAGGGGACCGTAGATGTAGCAATGCATCTTCTGTTTCAATTTTATGCTCTCTGAAACAAAATGGACACTACTAAGTGGCCTGTCCATTCAACCATTTCACTCATCCATTTTGTATATATATAATTTAGTTTAATATAGTATGGTACTCATTATATTGTATTCTTTGTGCCAACCCTCTCAATTGGATTTTAAGACTTCTGAGGTCAGAGGACTTTCTATAGGGTTTTTGTATCTTCTTGCAGATCACATGCCTTGAACACACAGTTGTATGTATTTACCCAGTAATTTTCATTAGTAGTGACAATGGTAACACATATTCTAACATATTATTTAGCCACTTGTATTCTTCTATTTATATATGCACACATATTCTACCATCCACTAAGTATTTGCAGCTGTTAATGGCACAAGTACAAAAATAATTTCTGAATTATAAATGAAGAACCATAATATAAACAAATGTATACATTTATAAATATATATGCATGTAAACAAACATATGAGGGCAATTTAAG
Organism: Tupaia tana; assembly: GCA_026018925.1. NCBI lineage: Eukaryota > Metazoa > Chordata > Mammalia > Scandentia > Tupaiidae > Tupaia > Tupaia tana. The sequence goes on from JAKSZU010000001.1 coordinate 64,590,550, forward strand.
AGGTTCATGGATAAGACCAGCAGATGTCATAATGGTTATGTCGCTGGACTCCCACTTGACAACCACAATTCAAGTCCCAGATCTGGAGGCTTGAAACTCATACCAGGCACGTGTGTATGCATGCCCAAAATCCTGAGAAGAGACTGGAGGAGAAGGGATTTCAGTCTGGTCATTCCCCCATCCCCCCTTAGGTGTGATTTCTCACTTTCTCTCTCTTTGTCTTTCCAGTAAGCACACACACCATATAGCAAAAATCTGTCTAAAAAATAAAAAAAAAAGGTTTGTCGAAAAGGGGAATTAAGATTAATTACAAGTTAATTTTGGTTCAAAAATTTTGAAATCCATGCATAGTTTTCTTATAATATGCATTTTCTATGAGCTTTTGACAATCTCGTGTGTGTGTGTGTGTGTGTGTGTGTGTGTGTGTGTTTATGTCATAAATAAATAAAGCCAGAGGGAAAAATATAAATGATCAGATTATAAGTTCTTTCAAACTTCCTTTGAGTTTCATTTTTGCATCTGAACTTCTTAATGGGCAATTAGAAAAGGAACATATCAGTTAGTTACAATTAAAGAAACAGACACCTTCAAGAAAGGCAAAGGTTTCCTTGAATACACTATGGAAAGGCATTTTGCACATGAAATTTTATGTTGGAGATACTGAGCTCTAGACTAAGAAATGTCCACACGAGCATTCCAGAAGAAACTGTGACCATGGATTTTATTTCTGTTACACTGCTATTCCATAAATCTTGGATACTTTACAATACAGTCCAGCAAAGTAATTCTGCAAGAAGACAGGAAATTATTGTCCAATAAGGTAATGTTTGCCCCCTAATGGTATCATTTAGAACCTTCAGGCAAAATTGTTCAGTCTTCCCTGAGTACCAGCTCTCTTAACCAGAATTTTTACCAAACTGGTTGGAGACAGCATGAGATTATGTTCCCTGGCAAGGGTACAGATGATAGGTGTTTTGGAATTTTTTGCCTGAAAACAGTTAGGAAAAGTTATGCTTAGGGTATCAGGTCAATAACTTTTGCCAGAAATTGGCAACTTTACCAAATTCCTATCTGGATGATAGGTGAGCCATTCCAACTCCATTTGGTTCTTCTGCAACAAATGTTTTGAAGGTTGACTGAATCCACAGCATCATTCCAGAGCACTTTCAAAGTGTATAGGAGCAATTTTAACTCATACTTTGCTCTTTTTTTTCCTTCTGTATATTAATGCTAATGATTGGCTTTTGCTTAATCTAAGTAATGCTATTCTTATTTGTTCAGGTTCCATGTATGCCAGGAGGTCTTATTAGTTTCCATATAAAAATTTATAAGTAATTTCAGGGTAAACTAGAAAGACAGAAGACCTAGCGTTTAGAGCATCCAACAGACTCATCAGAATGGTCACATATTTATGAAACATCTACATCATACAGAAGTAAAGGAATGACTTGAAAGTTTATAGTAAACAACATTCCACAAAAATGAGGTGATAGGGGAGGGTATAGATACCTCTCGGGGAATCACTGTAAGAAATCAGTGGATTCATCTCAGGTGATCTGGTAAAGAGTGCTGAACTGGGACCTCAGGTAAGATGGGGACAGTGGAAGAATGGTTAATACTTAGAGAAAGATAAAGAAAGGTATATCAGAAGGACTGGGTAGTTTTACTCCTATTTTACAGTACTTGAGGGGAAAGTAGACTCTTAAAAACGAGAGGAGAATAACTGAGAGATGTCGAAATGAAATATCCGTGGGCTACTTCCAGTGAACCTATGGAGAGGGGATCTTTAGGAAAGCACAAAACGGCTGCCACACCATCATTTAAAAAATATGGTTGTAGATGAAAGCCCATTTAGAATGAAGCATGTTATTTGTCTAATTTGAGGAGTTCTAACAATTCTTTTGAGAAATAAATTGTTTAATTATAATTTGTGTAATAATCAGAGGCTTTATTGCTAGTCCTGGAACTGATTGACTATTTGTAGCTGAAAATACATTTGTTGAAAATGCATTGGGGAGCTCACAGAATTACCAGGAAGCCAGCAGAACCAAGTTCAAGACATTAGAGGAAGTAAAGGGAATCAAGGAAGCTAAGAAGCAGAGCCTAAATTCATGCCATGGAATCCATCAGATGAGGGCTCCTGGTACCATTCAGCACCGCCCACCACCACGACATCCCACCTCTGGACAGCACCACTGCTGCCCACCTGCCCCTGGATATTGGATACAGCTGCAGTTACTGCTGCAATCTCCAAAACTGCTTCACTCTTGTTCCTATGAATTAGTGGAAGCTCAAAGGCCTGATTACTAATGGTAGGTACCAAAAGATAGAAAGGGGAGAAGTAGTTGGAGATGGGGAGAATTTGGATAACAGATAGAAGAGTGCGTGTAAATAGTGGAATTGGTTATAGAATACTATAGCACAATGGAGTAAAGAAAGTGAGTGACAACTCAATACATATTTTAACCAATCAAAAGAGTGGATTTCAAATATGTACAACACAAAGTAATAATAATTGTGGGAGTTGGTGACTGTGATTAGGCCTTGATTTAATTGGTACACATTGTATACAAATTTTGAAAAACCACATCATACTCCACAAATAAATACAAATAATATGTGTAATTAGAAATTACAATACAAATTATTATACAAGAAGATTTAGGAGGTAGGGTGTCAGGGAAGGGAGAGGCATCTTAAGATACACCTGGTTGGCTTAGGGGAAGTCATGACTCATGCCTTAGCGTCGGAATGCTGAGAAAGTACAAGTCTAGCCATTCGGGCTCATATAGTGAGAAGTGGACTTTGCCTTCTACCACAACTTATCAGGTGCAGATTTCCTCAGAGAGACAAAAGGTTTCGATTTGAACATCCAGAAAGGAGAAAGGAAGGAAGAAAGGAGAGAAAGAAGGAAAAAAAAAAAAAAAGAAAACAGAAAGAAAGAAAGAAAGAAATAGAGAAAGACATATGTTCACTAACATTTCCTTTCAATCTTTCATATATCCTTGGGTGGTTTTTTGAACCAAATTATTAGGACATCCTTGAAAAGACAATCCAGTGAGTCTTAATTTTCTGTCCTAGTTTAAATGATGTAATTCCAACCTGCCTAGACTCATGACCCATTTGAAGATCCAGTTAAGCTTCAAAATTGCTTAGTGCAAAGTGTCACTTTAAGTTTTGATATCAAATTCATTTTGTTGTTGGTGCTTATATTTTAAATGGAATAAATGAAAATAAATCCAAATGCTTGGGATTTTCCTGTGTGTATGAGAAAGCCTCGATGACGATGGTGGTGCACGTACTGGTCCTCGCAGGCACCAGCTGTGTAGGCGGTCCGGGCACTCCGCCAGCCACCGCGGTCCTTTCTGCAGCTGCTGCTCTTTCCGCGTGCAGGCCAGTCTTCTTTCTGTCTCTCGCTAATTGACAATGCCAGTTAAGGAGAATCGTGCCAGACCACACTCCAGTGTGGCAGTTGTACAAGTGAGGACATGAGAAGATTAACCAACTAGTTGTGACTTAAAATTCTTATTCTTGTATATGTAGCTTATAATGACACAAGATTCTGAAAATTCAGAATAAGGACCTAAATATCTCCTCTAAGGTTCTAAAATAATAGTTGGAACCAAAACAACTTCTATAACCCTTTCTGAGAAGAAATCCTCCCTTACCTAAACTTAGAAAAGGTTTATTTTTAACTTTGATGCCTCTCTGAATTATTCCAGGAAGGTTTTCTGAGGGATTTTCCAGAGTCGTTAAATGCCACAGAATATGTGCTGTACAAAGCAAGATTTTTGTCTGCATTATTCTTGAACATAAATTCAGAAAACTCCTTCGGCTTGTTGTTACATCAGCCCAGCCAGGCTAAAAGATGTCAGGTTGATGATGTCAGGATACTGATGACCCTGAATGAGTTCTGGGGCTGGGTTGTTACATTACGTTCTTGTTAATAGTTCCATGTCTTGAGATCTGATTCATTCCCAGCCATGGGGATTTGGGCCCTTATTAAATTGCACAAATGCTCAGAACTGTGCTAATTCTTCCTTTTTATTTCAGTATGTGTTTTGCCAAGAGAAAACAAGCTAATAGATTTTTGATAAACAAATTGTGACTCAACTGATGGGCTCTACCTTATAACTAGGAAGTTACAGTGCAGTTTAGTAGAGGAACTAAACATCTTGATAAATGAGTGGCTTCAGTCTTTTCCATGTGTAATTTTGTAGCTTCTGCAATATTCAGAGATACTAATCTCACATCATTGTCAAATTGATGATAATATTTATCACGAAGCAAATCTTCCTGATATTGTCATCAGTGTCCCTAAAGAAGATAATGGGTTTTTATCTTTGTTTCCAAAGTTGATTCTTGGATTTTCAGGGTCCCCTGAAAAGTGAGATCCAGGTTATGATTTGGAGGTGACCCATTGTCCTCAAAATCCTGATGGGGATAGTGGGAAAAACTTCCATATGAAACCCTCTTCCTTGCCTGCCCTTTTCCCTAGACCTGCTGTGAAACCCTCTTCTTCCAAAGGAAGTAATATAAGGAAGATCAGGAAAAAGGGTACAAGGAGGGCAGGGATGTGATGCAACCAGCTCTCACCAACTTGAGAGAGCCAACTGTTTGCTTTTCTTCCCAAATTTACAGTGAGTGACAGGAGAGTTTAAAAGCAGTCACGTGGGGATATTTACGTCACAAAACACTGGCAGTACTACAAATCCTGGCTCCCTCTTCCCCCTCAAGAACAGGTTGTTAACATGTGTAACATGTGTTAGCATGCCACTAGTGACCTGCTGTTGAAAGGAACATTGTGTTTCCACTCTTACCATTATTATGAATTCTTAATGCTGACTTGTTAAGGTAGCCAATTTTTTTAAAAGATCTCAATTCTAGTCATCCTTATTTAAGCCCTTGTGTATCAAGTCTATTCCGAGTTGGAATAATAAGTTTCCTATTTAATAGTTATCCAGTATGCACTTATTTCTTGTGCAATTTTAACTTTCTAGATTTCTTGAATGCACCGTTAGTTATCTTCTCTTCCCTCTCCCATTTTTTTTCATTCACCCCATTCTCTCTTATCCTTTCTCCATTACTTAGTCTTCTCAGTGTAAAGCCTGAAATTTTATGAAGTTTTTACATGCACACTGCCTGGTTAGCATTACCCAAGAAGACATCAAATGGTATTATAGACTCTTTCAATTCAGCAAATGCTAATTAACTATCTCCTTTACCTAAGAGACTGTGCTAGACAAAGTAAGACACAATAGCTGGTCTCAAGCAACATGAGATCTAGGGGATAAATTAGACATTTGTACAACTAAGACTAATGTAGAGCATAATATAAAAGATACTATTATAAAAAGTACAAAGAAAAGCCAGCAGGTGGTATGAATGTTTAGGTGGCTGGAGCCCATATGGCTAACAATTGGTTCAACTCCTAGATCTAGTGGCTTGAAAGAGACCAGGACCTGAGTGCCCAAAATCCCAAGAGGAGAATGGAGAGGGAAGGGATTGCGGCATGGATATTCCCCTGGCAGGTGATTTTCTTACTCTACAGCCTCCCAGTGCTGGTCACTCTCCAATAAGTACATGTGCCCTATAGCCAACTTAGAGAGAGAGAGAGAGAGAGAGAGAGAGAGAGAGAGAGAGAGAGAGAGAGAAAGAGAGAGAGAGAGAAAGAAAATGCAACTTGGAGAACTGAAGATAGAGAATATTTCTTTTTCTTTCTTTAATTTGCTAGAGGACACATGTGCTCACCAGAGACAGACAGAGAGAGAGAGAGAGAGACAGAGAGAGAGAAGAAAAGCACCCGCATGGGAAAGGGTCACACTGCAATCCTTGTCCTTTATTCTCCATCTCTCCCTCTTTTCAGGATTTTGGTTATATGTACATACAGGCACCCAACGTGTTTCTCAAGCTGCCTGGTCCAGGACTTGAACCATACAGCTGGCTATGTGGGATCCAGCCACTTTAACCACTAGGCTACAGGCTAGCCTGAGATGATTTTTGACTGCAAAAATTAAAGAAGTCTTCATGGAAACAGAACCATCTTAGCTAAATCTTAAAAACATGGCATGCCTATTGAAGCTGAACGTCATAGTTTTTATGGATATTTTACTATAAATTGTTCATTAAAATAGTTTGTGAATTAATTCATTTTGGTAACTGAACTACCAAAATTAGTTTGTTGTCATTGGAGTCAGGAAAATGTAACAAAAGTATGATTTTTAAGACCGTAAATGTATGGACCTACTAGTAGACTCAGAAGATGCCAATGCCAAAATTGCATGTTACTCGTCTTTCTATCCTTTATAGGGCACAGGCACTTTCTATAGAGTCTGTAATGAGGCAGACAAATACCAATGGCAGTCTTTAATGTCAGGCATTTTTATGAATGTGATATTGTCAAAGACAAAAACCAGAAAAGTCAGGAGATTCACTTTATGCAGGCTTCTGCAAAGTGGTTTTGGGGAGACTTTCATAAGGAGGAGTTGACAAATGACAGGTACAGGGTGTGGGTTTCAATTGGGATTTTGAGGTCAGAGAAAGTCTCTGTCAGCTAACTGAATAGAAAATTTTATCTCTGCATCTTTTTTTTTTTTTTTTTCAGGGGAAAAGCAGTTTTAATCTTAGGTCATCACTTATGAGACAAAGAACAGGAAGTTAACTAGGGCAAAAGAAGGGTTTGGGTCTATCCTTGTTAGTAGGTTCAGGCAAAAAGGGAAAGGTCTGTGCTTTACTTTGTCCATATCTAAACCTCACATATGCTGCAAAATATACTGTTACCACCGCTATTTTTCAAATGGTAAACTGACATTATGAGAGGCAAAAAATTTGCTGAAGTCACATACCTAGTAAATGACAAACTTGGAATTTTAACCCGTATCTTTTCTGGCTCTCTCTTTTTGTCATGCCATAATACACATATTTAACGAATGCTTTAATAGTAATTTTGAAGGTTAATGAAACTTTCATTTATTTTTCGCATGCATATTTTCACAGGTCCACAACCTCGTTTGGCAAGAATGGCCTTTGCAGAATCAGGTCTAAATGTTTAGCATTGACAGTCATCTGTTCACAAGCTGATAGCAAATAAATAAATAAATCCACCTTTCAAGTGGATGAACAGGAAGAAATGTGGGATTGCATCCTCACACCTTTGTATTTAGAGTGATTGTTCTTGCTGTAAATCAATAAAGCCTATTTCAATAGAAAGTACAATATTTCTTTTTCAGTTCTGCTCTGCGGGGTCCTAGAGTTTTGCAGGAGGTGCTTTGAGAGCCTCATAGAGGCTTTTGGCTGGATGGAGTAAAAGGACAGGAATTAGGTAGGGCTTGATAACCCAGCTCTTAGTCGAGCTGTTGAGTATACATTTAGAAATGAAATTTTAAAAAGTGTCATTAAAGAAGGTAATGTAAATATGATAAATACTAATGTGATCGAATAAGGTATTTTAGTGAAACAAATGCTGAATGTATCTTTATCTGGAAACTCTGAGTTCCTAAATTTACTGGCTTTTGCCAGCTTGGTGGGGACTCTTGCTGTGCTTTTGATATTCATAGCAAAGCAGTGTTAAGATGCACCTGATCTGTTCATTGGCACAGCAGGAGAATCTAACCTGGCTGGCCTCAATCATTTGGCATTTTTTCCATTCTCAAATCATTGTGGTAATTATGAGCATGAGGTGATAATTTGTAGTATAGTTTTGTCCTGGGGCCCAGTCATCCAGTTCTTTTTTATTTTTTTTAAATCATGTTTCATAATATTGTTTTAGTAAACAGACCAGGTGTTATTTTATAGTAGCTGCATTGTATTCTCTGAACATGAAAGCAGAAATTGAAGCAAAACAAAAGATACCATTCTTCTGGCTGTGCCACCTTCCAGAGAATAGTAATTGTGTCTGTTCCAAGTGAAAGTGAAGACTAATCAATTCAACTTAGGATCTGGGTGCTGCTGGAGCCAAGAAATTTAGGGATACCTTGTCATTGCTGGCAGTAGAAGAGTGCACTTTCAACTCAGAGACCAGAAAGCCAAGTCCATTGCCTTCCTGCATCCTCTTATTTTCCAATTCAGGGATAACCTGGCTCCACTCTACCCCATGCATCATATACCAAGAAATACAGACAGTGATAGGAAACACTGTCCTTAGTTTCAACTCGCTCCACAATCTCTTGGTTTTAGGCAGGAGTGTCATGGCCGGAGGAAGAGAGAAAAATAAAAAATAAGATGAGAAATTGGTCAGAAACTAGAAAATAGCAAAAAATAAAATATAGAAGCTGTAAACTTTATTTACCCATCTGAAAGCGAAACTAGTGAGTAATTCATTTAAGACAAAGTTTCTGGACATTTTGGAGGAATGGAATCTTAGGAAACTATGGTTTGAAAGGAGTTATGGACAGATAGAAAATGGAGTGACCTTCAAGCCAGGGGACACTGCAAGTGCAAGAAAAAGCTGAATCCAGGATTAAGCCATTGATATTTAACCTAAAAAGGCATGTAGAGATGAGAAGTAAGTGTGCAGGAATACAGAGGGTGACACAGGAGAGCTAAATCTTACATCTTACCGTTAACATCATAATTGGTACATTGGTAGTCTCTCTTAAATAAGGGTTGGAATTTTTTTATAAGGACCTGGAAATTAATTATTTTTTTATTTTGCAGTTTTGAAATTTGCACTTAATCACTGTCCCTCTTTACAGTGTGTACTACTCAGCCATAAAAAAAAACCAAAAAAACAATGAGACACTGAGACTTATCTAAGGTTATTGTATTTATGTATCCTGAAATTTACTGAGTGTGGGAGAGATCAGTTTCTCAGACTGGATCCACACTAATAACACACAGAGCAACTGAGCAGCGAGAAGAAAAGAGCAAGAGAACTAACTGGGTGCTTATAGGGATTCTTTTTCTTTTCATGATTTTGGTGTTTTGTTTTGTTTTGTTTTGTTTTTAAGAAGTTTTTGCCTTAGGGCATGTGCCCTCAGACAGTGAGAGAGAAAGTGAGTAATCACCTCCTAGTGGGGATGGCCAAGCCACTGGGTTCAGTTCTTGAACCGAGGTCAGTCATCTGAGTCCAGAGACATAACCGCTATGCTATCTGCTGGCCTTGAGGTTCTAACAGAGCTAATGCTAACTTTCCTTCTTGTGGAGGGGGACTAAGTTCTCAAGATTCTTATGAATCGAGTCTTTGGGAATAAACTAGTTCTCGAAGTGAGGTCCCTGAGTTAGCAGCAGCAATCCTACCTGGAACTTGAAAGAAACGACAGTGTCCAGTCCTCATCCTGGACCCACTGAATCAGAAACTTTGAGCTGGGACCGTGTAGGAGGTGGTTTAACCGGCCCTTCCGCTGATTCTCACGCACGCTAAAATCTGAAAACCACTGCTTTAAAGTATTTATTTGTTCAATATGAAGGGTTCCAGGAAGTAAAAAGTTGATGAATTCTTCTCCTAAATGCCTTTTCTCAATTCTTTACAATTTTCTAATTAAATCTGGGAGGGCAAACAAAAGTCCAATACGGTGATGTATCTGGGCTCCAACTCATAAACTGCAGCTGCAGGAACTTTCAGGGGGGTGAATTAGGTACAGCATCGGTCTCTGTCCTGGTTGTACAAATCCAGGAGTTTTTGCTTGTTTGTTTTGTTTATAAATTTGCCAAAAGGTGTGTGCATGTGCCTCATCAGAGACACACATGGGGTGGGGGACAGGGTGAGAAGGCACCCCCCCCCCCCCCATAGAGGACGGTCATGCCATAATCTCTTCTCCATTTCTTTTTCTTTTCAGGATTTTAGCCATGCACACACACATGCTGAGCTTGTCCTTCAAGCCCCTTGGTCCAGGACTTAAACCATGCAGCCGGCCTTATAAGATCCAGCTGCCTTCACCATCAGGCGACCAGCTGGCCCAGAATATTTTTTAAAATAATTTTTTAACCTGATATTCAGACATGTTCTATTTGACAAAGCTTCAGAAATACAATAATTAATTATGTCCAAGACAAAAAAATATATAGCTTGTGATGGTGAACTTAAAATCTAAGCAAATTTAGCTAACATTTATTAAATGTGCAGAAATCGTTGGTAGTTGCTATCTTTAGGGGCCAAACAAAAACGGGGAGGTTAGCAAAGGGGACAGTAACAAATGAGAAGGCTTTGAGCACTATATGTTAAGAACTAAAATGGAGCTTTTAGTCAAGAGGTGGGAGAGTGAGCATCGTGGCAAGGGACAAGAGAGATGAGAGGGTGGGGGTCCAAGACAACGCCCCTGGCAGAGTTACTCTTCGATGAGGGGGGCATCCACTTAAAGTCATGGCTAGTTTAAAAATTTTAATTATTACAGTTAAAATTGGTTGACCAATTAATATAGACTTTAACAGAAAATAGTGTTAAATCTAACCCTAAAACAGTGTCATATGTAACCACAGGACATACATAGCCTTTCATTACTAATAACTAATATTTTGAGTTCTCATTATGTCCTAAGCACTACACTGAGTACTCTCATTTGATTCTCACAACAACCCTGTGAAATAGACACTTTTTTACCCCGCACTTTGAGAGGAGAAAACTGAGACTATTAGGAGGAAAGTTCCACAGCTAGTACATAAGCTTCTAGGATCTGCATGTAGACGATCTTACTCCAGAATCTGAGGCTTTCGACACTCTGCTGTAACTAATATGAAGGAAAAATATAAACCCTCCAAACTCTCGTGTCTCCAAGATGGCTTAATTACTATTCTATGTGCTACCATCCTTTTTAAATAACTGTGGTATTGTTATTTCCTGAGTATAAACCTAGTATATGATCATTTTTATTTAACTCAGAAAATTCAAAAATTATGTAGAAAATAAAAGTCAGTCTTGGTCCCATACCCCAGGGATTACTGATATTAACATACACTATACCTTATTCTTGGTGTCTCGGAACTGTCGAAAGTGCCCTGTAACAGCTCCAGCCCAGATGCTCAGATTCACTAGGCAAGCTGAGTTAGGAGTTAGTGTGTTTTTACTATCTGTGCTATAGCACCATAGCTCAAGCCCACTTCTAACACCTCTGCTCTGTGCTTTAGGTTTTCAAACATACTGATTCAATTTATATCTGGATTCTAGAGCACCTTAATTCTTCTTATCGAAACTATCTTTCAGAGTCAAGAAGATATCTAGTAGAGAGGTGGTTCTCAAACTTTCCTGGGACTCGTCGCCAGCTAGAGGACTTGTTAGAACATGGACTACAGCGTTTCGGGTTCACTAGGCATTGGGTGGAGCATGCACACACATGCCTGGCCTATTTTTTTCAAGCCGCTGGGTCTAGGACTTGAACTTCATAGTCAGCCATGTGGAGTCTAACTCCTTTAACCACCAGGCCATAGGCTGGCCCCAGAATATGCATTTCTAATAAGCTTGTGGGGGAGGCCAATGCTGCTGGTATAAGGACCAACTTTAAGAATCACCATAATAGTATTTCCAAAAGAGTTACTGGTAGAAACTCTTCCTGCAGTCTTTTTGAAATCCCTTAAAATTCAAGTGTAGGCGGCTGACCTTGAAGCAACATTTAGAAACAAATTCAGTGACATATAACAGCATGATTAGTATCATCCCTTCATCAGGAACTCCACATATGAAACTCTGTTCAATAGTTGCCATATCTCTATGACAACAGCAAAGGTGTAACAAGAAAAGAATAGCTACTGACATTGTCTGCTAAAAAGATCTTAAATGTCCAGATGCTTGTTGGTAGCATTGGAAGGGACAGAAAGACAAGGTCAGTAACATCCAATAGCAGGCTTCACACTTATCACAAAAGTCTATTGTGTGGCATTTCTTAAGTAGGACAAATAGCAGAGGAGGATGTTGATGCTACTGGCACTTTTTATGAATTATACATGACGCACTATTTTAAATTTCAGCAGAAAACTGCCATTTACCCTCTGTAATAAAAGGTATTATGTGAAAAGTGAAGTGCTAGGTGAGTAAACATAAGAAGCTACCAATATAATGGATCTTAAGCGCCCTTCTCTTTGCTCTCTAGCACTGATAGAAGACACCCAAGCTTTTAAAAGTACGGCTGACCTTTGGAAATCTAGCAGCAGTTTTTCTGAACCAGATAACTCAGAACTATGGAGCTGTGCTTTCAAACCCACAACCAATGTTTAACATGTAACTCTACCTTTGTGTTGGCTTCTGGCTTTCTTTCTCTCTTTGATGCTGGAGTAATAGACATGTAGAGCTCTATTAGACATTCAACGCTTGACAATCACAGGAGCAGAAAACTCGCTGCCAGACAATGTCATTTGCCCTGTTGTTTTAAATGTTCAATTTAGAAATTTCCATTATGATTAGGAATTTGGAAGTCATCTAGGACAATTCATTTCTTCCCATCAAGAATAGGTTGAGCACTTCCTACATTGCAAGCATTGTGTAGATTCAGGGGATAGGGTAATGAATCATGTACACACACACACACACACATCATGACCCTCAAGGAGGTTACATCATCGAAGTCATGAGATCTGTCTTATTTTGGGTCTTCTACAACCTTGACCCAATAGAGATCCATCACTTATGGGACAGGTTTGAAATGCAGAATCTCAGGCCTCATCCCAGAGGTCGTGAACAAGTAATGAAAATGTAGATTGTCATTTTTATCATTTCCTGTTCTTTTCTAATTTTCAATAGCAAAACTGTACTGCTTTTATAGTGAGAAACTCTTCAGTGATTTTTATAAAATAATATATTTTGGCAAGGAAACTCTTTTAAGAATAGATTAGGGACGGGACCAGCAGTTAGCGTAATGGGTATGTCGCTGGACTCCCACGTAGTCAACCGCAGTTTGAGTCCTGGACCCGGTGACTTAAACTCACACTGGGCGCGTGTGTGTGCGAGCCCAAGATCCCTAGAGGAGAATGGAGGAGAAGGGATTGCGGTGTGGCCATCCCCCCTGGGGGGTGATTTCTCGCTTTCTGTCTCTCTGTCTCTGTCTCTCTGGCGAGTGCACGCGCCCTATAGCAAAAACCTCTCAAAAAAAAAAAAAAAAAGAATAGGGAGAATATAGAATGATATTGTAGACATTAAATTTTAAATTATTTGCATATTTTATAGACACAGTAAGTTTCCTTAAACTCTAGAGTGTCGAAAACTCTAGATTTCTGCAGTTCTGAACACAGAAAGCAGGAAGTCTTTTTCTTAGAGCAAAAGAAAAAAATATATGAAGAGTCTGAAGGCAATACAGTACTGTCAAATGTCTAATGAAGCATTTCAGAAAAGTCTGTGACTTCCTAGTGCTGATGAAACAGAGAGATTCCACTATCCAGCCCTACAGTAATGAGAAGAGCCTTTACGAATGTCCATGTGTGACGCTGGTCAGCCCTAAGCTCTAAGGAGGTGCTCAGTAGCACAGGGCACTTTTAACCTTTGAAAAATCATTTTTCTCTGGACAAGGACAGCCTTTTTCAAATTCTACTTTAAATTCCAGTCCCAACCTATTGTTGTACAACTATTATAGCAAAGACATGTTTTCATCAAGAATTCCATATGTGAAACTCTGTTCAGCAGTTTTCATGTTTCTATGACAGCAGAAACACCTTTTTTGCTAGTTGGTCATTTTACCAACATGTCAGAGGAAATTTTGTATAAATCTTAACAGAAAATGGAGTTTATTTCTACAAATTTGCTGACTGCCAGCTGTTATTTATACATCACTTTTAAAAAGTATATTTGTTTGTTTGCTTATTTATTTATTTACTTATTTATTCCAAACAAGAGAAAGGGGGACAGTGTGAGGGAGACCCCAACAAGAACTTCATGCCATGATCCACCCCCCAGCCCCTGCCAGCCCAGTTCACAGGCACTCATGTGCGCACACTAGGTGCTCAGGGGGGTCTTGGGCTGTGGCCCTAGTACCTTTCCCATGTGGGTTCAGTTGCCCAACCATGTGCCACCAACTGGCCCCTACTTCAATTCTTGAAGCATTACAATAATAATAATAATTTCTAATAAAATATACTTGATAAAGAATTCTTACTTTCTAGGGACCAGCAGTTAGCGAAATGGCTATGTCGCTGGACTCTCATGTAGTCGACCGCGGTTTGAGTCCCAGACCAGTGGCTTAAATTCACGCAGGGTGTGTGTGTGTGTGTGCCCTAGATCCCAAGAGGAGAATGGAGGAGAAGGGATTGCAGCGTGGCCATCCCTCCAGGCGGTGATTTCTCACTTTCTGTCTCTCTGTCTCTCTCTGTCTGTCTGGCGAGCACATGTGCCCTATAGCGAAAACCTCTCCAAAAGAAAAAAAAAGAATTCTTACTTTCTAAACGTGATTTACAAATTAGTTTAGAATCTATTGTTACTAAGACGCTCTCTTCATTACTTTGGAAAAACTCTGGATATTAAGACCTATTGATATATTATTTACATCTGAATTTATATGAGGAACAGGATCCAATGTTTGCTTCAGAAGATTTCATAGGTCATAGATTCAAATCTCTGGGGACAAAAGAGAATGTTGGTTTTCTAATTGTGTCTGCTGACTTGATTTGTGACACTAGAGGCTTCGTTTCTTTAATGTCATTATGTTGGATAGCTGAAACCAGTTAATTCACTTGAGAACATCATACTTAATGATATGAATTAGTGATGGCAACTTGACCTTCTATAATTATTAAGATCATTCAATAATTTATGAAAATAAATGCATCTTAAAGGATAATAATTCCTGACCATTCACTTTTTTTAAAAAAAAGAATTATTTTACTCAACTTTATTTATTTATTTTTATTTGACCAGAGAGGGACAGAGAGAGAGAAAGTGAAAAAGCAAGCCACCAGGTCTGGGACTCAAACAGCAGTGGGGCATGGGGAAGTCCAGCACCCTTAACCACTGCCTGCCAGCCTCCTTATCATTCACTTTTCACATTAAACCAAATCACACAGTAACTTTAGCTATTCATACAGGTGCCTGCCACTAACACATATTTTAAGCATTAAGACCTGCCTGTTTGTGAAACATCAAACTATAGTATTCACTTTCATGGTCCAATGTGAATGACTCTGCATATCTCCCACCTTCATAACTAACTATCCTTAGATGTTCTTCAAATCTCATGGCTTAGTTTGTGTAGTTGTTTTTATTAGCATGTGTGCTCACCAGAGAGAGACAGAGAGAAGAGAGAAAGGGAAAAAGCAAGAAGGCATCCTTTAGAGAGATGGCTATCCCACAGTCCCTTCTCATTTCTCTATTAGGGATTTTGGGCACACAGGCATATGTGTCCAGTGTGTTTTACAAGCCTCTGTGTCTTGCACTTGAACCACACAGTCAGCCAAGTGAGATCCAGCCACCTTAACCACCATGCCACAGGCTGATCTGGTCTACTTAATTTTTAAAAACTACTTATTAATTGGGACCAGCAGTTAGCATAATGGCTATGTCGCTGGACTCCCACATAGTCGACCGCGGTTCATGTCCTGGACCCGGCGGCTTAAACTCAAGCCGGGCGCATGTGCATGCATGCCCAAGATCCCGAGAGGAGAATGGAGAAGGGATTGCGGCATGGCCATCCCCCCCGGGGGGTGATTTCTCACCTTCTGTCTCTCTGTCTCTGTCTGTCTGGCGAGCGCACGCGCCCTTTAGCGAGAAAACCTCTTCAAAAACGAACAAAAAAACTACTTATTAACAATTGGCAATTCTAATAAAATTTTTAGATTTTTTTTTTTTTATATTTAGATAGCGACTCTTCAAGTGAATAGATAATTTGGGTTGTTGTATAAGCCAGAGCATATTTTATAGATAAAATAGCACAGGAAGAGGGGTGCTTTGATACCCTATTTTAATCAGAAACTATTATCATTGAAAGAAGAATAATTAAGGGTTTCTAGTCATCCTAAGAGTGGTAAGTAATACAGCAAGTTGTAAACTTTTTTTTTTTTTTTTGGAGAGGTTTTTGCTATAGGGCGCGTGCACTCACCAGACAGAGACAGACAGAAAGACAGAAAGAGAGAAATCACCGCACAGGAGAGATGATCACGCCGCAATCCCTTCTCCTCCATTCTCCTCTCGGGATCTTGGGCACGCACGCACATGCGCCCGGCGTGAGTTTTAAGCCCCTGGGTCCAGGACGCGAACCGTGGTCGACTATTTTGGAGTCCAGCAACATAGCCATTATGCTAACTGCTGGTTCCCGTAAGCTTTTAAAATTTAAATTAGTTATTAACTTTGAATGTGTCAAATACATTCTTTGGATTTACAAAAATCAAAGTACATGTCTAACACTTCTATGGATATGCAAAAATCCTTGACATAGGGGAGAGAGACTTTATTAGAGATACAGAATACACTGTTCTAAGAAATATAGAGCAAAAAACAGAATAACATCATATGAATACTTCTTAAAATTTGCAATGTGGGAAACACATTACTCTACAATTATATTGTGTACCTTACTTGAAAAGAAAATACTACTCCCTTATGCTACTGAATATAAAATGTTTTTGGATTGAGTTAAAAGGCGTGTAGTGTGTAGGCACAGAGACATTTTACAATTTTAAATGTTACAGTACTCTTTGGAAATATAGTTTGAGACATTCTCTCCAGAAAACACTTTGACAAAGAATAGTATTTATAAGCAGATAAGAAAGTTTCTTCCAAAACAATCTTGCTATTTTACTTTGCAACAAATTAAAACCTGTATAAGTCTTGTAATACAGTGTTTGAACATTTTACAAAATGAAAAATATTTACTTTGGAAAAACTCTGGATAGGAAGACATGCTGATAGATTATTTGCATCTACATTTATATGAGGAATAGGATTCAAAAATGATTATTGGCATAAATATTTTTAAATTGCAGAAAGAATTGGTAGAAGTCTTGGGTTCTAACCCTCTTTTCTCAGTTAATGCTGATGTTCTAAATAATAAGACATTTTGTTATTGGGACAGAATTCACCTCTTCTTGAGATCACTCTTTTTTCCTAGTCACCAACAGACCTTTCTTAGAAATATACTATTTAAAAAATAAATTGTCATCATCATCATCATTATTATTATTGCTATTTTGCTATTATTATTATTTGCTATTGTTTTCTAGTTAGCTTTTAAACTTATTAAAGGCAGAGCCTTTGTGAGTTTGCTTTGGTATCTCCCATGGGGTCAAGTGTAGTGCCAATCCTTAGAGAAGAATTTCGATAAAAGTATTCTAAATGCACTCAGCTTTAAAACTGGCCACAAATTACTACAGAAGCATTTTCTGAATTGAGACTTGTGTTTAATCTCCAATAAATTAACTATGAGAGAAGAAATATTATTGAAAAATGTCACTTTTTGAAACTCCTTCTTAAGTAAAGCATTACCATAATTTATACTGGAGGGTGAGGGGAGTGTATGGAGGAAGTTTTGTACCAAGCTGAGTCTAGGCTAGCTCCAGCAGTGACCAGCCATGTGAATTTTCTCAAGTAATCAACCACAGCCAACCTGCCTTTACATCATTCAGCTGGAGATACTCTTTACTTGGTCTGCCTCAGAGAATTGTAACATCACATGAAATAATGTATGAGCTAGCATTCTGAGTATTGTAACTTACTATAGCAATGCAGTGTGATTATGCTGTATTTTACCATGATACCCATGAAGTTCTTATTTTTTGCCATAGGCTATCTGTGCTCACTGGAGAGAGAGAGAGAGAGGGAAAGTGAGAAATCACTTTCGAGAGGGATAGCCAGGCCATAATTCCTTCTTCTCCACATTCTTCCTAGGATTCTAAGCATGATACACACTCACCCGTTACGATTTTCAAGTCTCCAGGTCCAGGACTTGAACCATATTTGTCCATTTGAGAGTCTGCCACCTTAATTACTAGGCCACCTGCTGGCTCCATCAAATAATATTGTTTTCTATGATCCTTAGTTATTTCCTTGGTGTTGGATGGGAAAAAAATTACTTTTCAAAAAAAAATTTGGAATCCCTTTTTTTAGTTAATTATTTATTTGTTTGTTTTGGAGAGGTTTTTGCTATAAGGCCTGTGCGCTCGCCAGAAAGAGAGAGAGAGACAGAGAGACAGAAAGTGAGAAATCACCCCCCAGGGGGGATGGCCATGCCACAATCCCTTCTCCTCCATTCTCCTCTTGGGATCTTGGGCACATATGTACACGCGCCCGGCGTGAGTTTAAGCAACCGAGTCCAGGACTCGAACCAACCACGGTTGACTACATGGGAGTCCAGTGACATAACCATTATGCCAACTGCTGGTCCCAATCCCTCTCTTTTAAAAAAAGAATTATTTTATTTAACTTTATTTATTTATCTATTTTAATTTAACCAGAGAGGGAAAGTGAGAAAGCAAGTCACCAAGTCTGAGCTGGAACCGCTGTCAGCCATGTGGGAGTCCAGTGCCCTTAACCACCATGCCACCTGCTGGCCGAAAATCCCTCTTTTTAAAGGATCAACGCTTTCCCAATGGTTATTATACTATAAAATAGACCAAACACAACCAAACTAATTGTTTGGGCTGCTTTAAAAGATTGTACTAATGCCAACTGAAATATGTACGTGTATGCACTTTGCTAAGCCCTGCATTGAGGAATTTAGGCATGCTATCTCATGTAATCCTCCATAAAGCCCTATGAAGGTGGACAGTATTATCATCCTCACTTTGCAGGTGAAAAAAATTGTAGTTTAGATAGACTAATTTTTCTGAGGGCATTCAGATCAAAAGGAACAGAGCCAAACTTGAATTCACCTTCCCCTTAATTCAGGTCCATGTTTCCACTGTTCTTTCTCTGTTCTAGCTATACTGGTTGCTAAGACCTCATCAAGTTTAGAGCAGTCCAAATCCACAAGGAAGACAGTTAAATAGTCAGAATCACATTGTTTAATTTCAAATTTGTTTAAAAATATTGTGGAATTACAGTGATCTTTAGAGACTTCCTTCCTTCCTTCCTTCCTTCCTTCCTTCCTTCCTTCCTTCCTTCCTTCCTTCCTTCCTTCTTTTATTTATTTATGCTTTTTATATATTTTACTTTTTTAAGAGAGATTTTGCTATAGGGCACATGCACTCACCAGAGAGATAGAAAGTGAGAAATCACCTCCCCCCCACCGCCCCGCCACCCCCAGGCTGGATAGCCATGCTGCTATCCCTTCTCCTCCACTCTCCTCCTGGAATTTTGGGCACACGCACACATATGCCTGGTATGAATTTTTAAGCTGCCAGGTCTAGTACTCGAACTGTGGTCAACTATATGGGAGTCTAATGATGTAACCATTTCGCCATAGGCTGGTCCCCTTTGATTCCCCCCCTCCTTGATTTCCTCCCTCTCACCCCCTGCCATGCCATTTCCCACTTTACTCCCACATTGTCTCTGGTATCCACAGTTGCTGTTTAAGGGAAAATTTTAGACTCTTCATTCATGAAGAGTTTTAAAAATAGCAATCAGCGGCTGCATGGAGGCAAAGTGGTAACATGCTGTGCTCTGTGTGGATGACTCACGTGGGAAGGGAACCTTGCATTTGAGACCTCCCTGATCATGCATGTCTATGCTCCAGGGTGAGCTCAAGGGTGGAGGTTGACCACAGTGTCAGGACCCAGTTAGGCATGGTGTCTCTCCATCTCTCTCACTCTCTCTGGCTCTCTCACTCACAGAAGAAATAAATAAACAATTTTTATCAATATCAATCAATGATGAAAAACAAATACCAAAATATACTTTAATGAGTTATTGCTTGATCAAGACACAACCTGTGGAAATGCATGAACTTTCCAAATATGTAACTTATATCTTCAGGATTTAGTTCTCAAATGTAACATTTGAATTCAAATAACTTCCATTTATAAAAAGTAGCATTTTTCCATGGGAAAATGATTCTGGTTTCCCAGATTCTCGTTTGTTGGCAATATATGTGATGTTTCTCTTGAAAAATTACAAAGTATTTACCATTATAGAGGCAAAAAAGATCAAACATTTCATGACTAGATGGGTTAAATAGACAATCTCTGACATTAAAAAATGCAATGATAATTTGGCAGCCTTAGGTGAATTTCTGAGTAGAATGTTTGTAATTACAATATTTTTTTGAAAGAAGCATGCATATTGAATTTTGGTTAATGAAACTCTGAACCTATAATTGTACAATGCCTTAAAAATAGTCTGATCCTAATTATACATTTTGTCAGTGGACTGTTCTGACTATGGCATAAATATCTTTGAAAACCTGATATAGTGTACTATTCTCATATGCCTTCTTTTTAGAGCCTACAGCAAAAAAGCATTTAACTTTATTTGATGCTATAGGTTTTATGTACACTGTCTATCAATGTGATTAAGAATTACAGGTTAGTCACTAAGTAGTAAAAATGGAATTCTTTTCATCTGAAATCTCTTTGTTGTTGTTCTTCAAAGCTTGTCATAGTAAAAGTTATAGCAAATCATAGCTTTATCAAGAGAAACAGTTAATAATTATTACTGGAACCAGCAGATGGCATAGTGGTTAAATCGTTGGACTCTCACATGGCCAACCGTGGTTCAAGGCCCTGACCCAGTGGCTTCATACTCATGCTAGGTGCATGTGCGTGCATATTCAAAGTCCCCGGAAGAGAATGGAGTAGAAGGGATTGAAGTGTGGCTATCCCCCCGTGGGGTGATTTCTCACTTTCCCTCTCACTGTCTCTGTCTCTCACTCCCAGGCAATTGCCTATGCTCTAAGGCAAAAACCTCTTTAAAAATTATGATTATTGGGACCAGCAGTTAGCGTAATGGCTATGTCTCTGGATTCCCACGTAGTCAACCGTGGTTCGAGTCCCGGACCCGGTGGCTTAAACTCACACCGGGTGCGTGTGCGTGCATGCCCAAGATCCCGAGAGGAGAATGGAGGAGAAGGGATTGCAGCATGGCCATCCCCCCTGGGGGGTGATTTCCAGCTTTCTGTCTCTCTGTCTCTCTCTGTCTGTCTGGCGAGCGCACACGCCCTATAGCAAAAACCTCTCCAAAAAAAAAAAAAAGTTATGATTATTATAAACCAAATTATTTGAATGACACATTTGGGAAAAATGCTTTAAAACTTTTTTCTTTGAATCATAACATTTTAATGTAGTAATATTGCTAGCTCTGTTGATTCTTTTAAGGGATCTTACAGTTAGTGACCCCATAATGTTTGTAATGGGTTATAACTGTAAATTCAAGAGATAAATGTGAGTTGCGAAGAAGTCTTGAAATCATTTGGACATACGGCAAAATCAGCTTTTTATATGAGGTTCTATTTTGTACATATTGCCAGAGCTACAAAACTAAAAATATAGAATCAACAACACATAACTGCAAAACCATACTTATATTTAGAAACGTTATATCCTAGTTGCTATTATATTAAAAGTCAGAAAAATTGTTCATTCTATACCTGTTATCCAGTTCCATAAGGCAAAAAGTGAAAATCCTAGATTATAACCAAGAGATTTATACATAAATGAATACTTTATTATTGCTTTGAGATATTTTCAGAATTTTCTCTGTGAACTTCAAAATCTTTTCTTGCTTTATCCAGTTCAAAACCCTTACAACTTCCTCAGCAAAGCTATCAAATGAGCCAGCAGCATGCCCAAACTTAAATGCAGCTTCTAAATGTTGCTAAAGAAATATAACCAAGGTCTCTAATGCATTTCAAATGATTATAAGAAAGTGCATTTTTTTTTCTTTCATAGCTAAAGAAAATGATGCTGACTGGGATACCCAAGTGGGTTATATGCCATCATTTATCCAAGAATGAAATGGCTTATGTGTTTATAATGTCACTTCACTTTGTCTTTTTGTCTATCCACATATATTTTTTTTAAACTTTTGAGAAACTCAGCCACACTTCACCATTTTCTTCTCCAGTGGGAGTCTGAAAGCTGCTATTATATAGGGAGGTGGGAGTTGGAGATGTTTTTCCAAAATGGAATGTAGACCTTTCTGCTAGAGTGATGTAATTCTGGGAACTTTTGTTAGGTGTTCACCATGTGATGGTTTCTGTAATGGAAGGAAAAAGAAAAAAGGAAATACAGTGTTGGTTCTTACATTCAAGGTGCTCACAATGTAAACAAATGGGTAAACAAACAGCATCATGCAAAATAAGAAATCAAGAGAGTTTAGCTCTGTCAAGCAATTTAAATGTCTATGCCCTTCTGCAGAGCCAACAATGAGTGAATTACTTTATTTTCTCAATATAAAGGAGTATACCTGTGCAGAGTTTTGAGAGATAAATTATTTGACCCCAAAGATAGAGGAATGGCTACATGATAATTTACATGAATTTACATATTCAAGTAAGTATTTTTTTCTTTGGAGTGATCAAAGAAGCTATGTGAAATTCTTGATTAAAATATTATTAGATCTGTTCTGGTTACCTTGACACTTTCTTGTCAGATTTGTCAGCACCCAATTTATTGGGTTGTCGGAAAAGTCATGACGTGCTTTTCTGTTTCTATGTCGAAATGCATTATGACTTTTCCAACAACTCAATACATTTGTAGTTTCAGTTAAAATGCTAATACCCCTTCTTTAATTGCATATTGAAATAGTTTTTAAAGAATATCACATCTTTAAGTGATGTCTTTAGTTCTCAATGTCCTCAAGTATTTCAGCTTATTGCTAGAATTCAGATTACATCTATTACTGTATAATCCTAATGTTTGAAAGCACTCACTATGCAATGATGGTTGGACTTACACTGAGTCAGACCATCAGGTGGAGTCTGGGCTGGAAGACTAGCACAAATGACGACCTAGATTTACTAATGAACCAACGGGGCACAAGAAATGTGAGGTAAACATACCGGTTAGTGACTGCAGTTCCTGATGTCTCCCTTATATTCATAATGGCATATTCGAAGCGGTCAATAGCAGCCCACACACCATGAGAAATCCACCTGGACACAGGAGTCCAGCCCTGGCAGCCCTGAGCCTTGAACTTTGCCTCAGTTCAAGAGGCTCTGGAAGAGTGTTCCTCTATCAGTCTAAAAGGAATTTCTTCCTGAATCACCAAATCTTATGTATTATTTTTATTTTTTAATTGCCAGAAGTGTTGTAATTCTGGAAAATTTTGCTTGGTGCTCACCATGTGATGGGACTTCCAGAGAGAGACAGAGACCAAGAGAGAGGAAACACTACCACACATCCCATGGGGCACGGTCATGCCACAATCCCTTCTCCATTTCTCCATCTCGTCAGGATTTGAGTCATACACGCACATGCTCCTGGCATGTTTTTCAAGTCACCAGGATTTAAACTTTGGTTGGTCATGTGGGATCCAACTCCATTCATCATTAAGCTATGGGAACTGGCCTGCTATATTTATTTCTTACTCAGTCATCAAGACTTGCTACCTCCAGTCTTCAAAATGGTATTTGAATGTCCCAAAGACCGCTTTGCTCTCCCATTTCTCTTCTTCATAATCCTTTGTTGATCTAGTCACTCCCGGTTCACTTGTTTTGTGATTTGAGAAATGCTTATAATCTGCTTTTGTCATTTAGAGTATTTATCGGAAAAGCACTGTATTGACATGTAATGCCATAACATTTAAATAACATAAGGAGTTTTTTAAAGAATGATTTATTTATTATTATTATTGTTAATATTATTTTTCACATGAGTTTTTGCCAGATAAAGACAGAGAAAGAGAGAGAGAGAGAGAGTGAGAAAACAAGCTGCCAGGTCCAAGACTCAAACCATGGCTGGCCATGTGAGAATTACAACACCTCAACCACCATGCCACCTGCTGGTCCCAACATAAAGTATTTTTAATGGTGATAAACAGAAGATAGTTCCACATAAAATTACAAGAAAGTATTCCGATTTTCCAAATTGTTTGGGGGAACTATTCAGAAATATGCTTTTAAATTTTTATTTAACTTTGTTATTATTATTTATTTTTGTTTGAATTTGACCAGAGAGAGAGACAAAGAGAAAGAGAGAGAGAAAGGGAAAGTGAGGAAGCAAGTCACCAGGTCTGAGACTCAAACCATGGTTGGCCATGTGGGATCCCAGGTCACAACCACCACACCACCTGCCAGTCCCCTATTTGGAAATATTAAAGGG
Source organism: Tupaia tana (assembly GCA_026018925.1). Classification (NCBI taxonomy): domain Eukaryota; kingdom Metazoa; phylum Chordata; class Mammalia; order Scandentia; family Tupaiidae; genus Tupaia; species Tupaia tana. The sequence continues at coordinate 64,614,589 of JAKSZU010000001.1, forward strand.
TTCCTCCAAGTGTTTTCCTATTAATTCAGCTGTGACTGAGAAAATTTAGCAATTAGTTAAAACAAAATGTTGACTTTTTTTTTTCTTTTAACATGATAGTATACAGTATACATTTATCAGGAATTTGTACTTTGTTCTCATCGATTTTCACTATTTGAAATACTTTCCATCTACATGAACTTGACACTAAGCAAAAAAGTAGTAAATTGTATAAACCCACGGCTTATAGGTTTAACCAAAAAATCTGAGTCAGATCTGGGTCAGAAACTCAAGCAGCATATTTTTAAGCACATTCCTTAGCACTCTTGGAACCCAGTTTCAAAATCCAAACAGTGGGTATTTTTTGAATCACAAACAATTGTGTCAGTAATCAGATAAATCAAGAGAGTATGTTGAAAATACAAGTGTAACAAACAGTGAGGCAGCATGCATTTACATACCACATGTTAGAAAAGTAGAAATACTTAACATTGCTTCACAGCCTTTTGGCTAAGATCAAGTGTAGTACTTATCCATTCCTTCGAGGTGTTATGTTATCTGTTAAAACATATACACAGATGGGGCTGGCAGGTGGTGTGGTGGTTAAGGGTGCTGGACTACCACATGGCCAACCATGGTTCTAGTTGGGGACCCAGAGGTTTGCTTTTCACTTTCTCTCTCTCTCTCTCACTCTGTCCTTCTCTGGTCAAATTAAAGTAAATAAATAAATAAAGTTCAATAAAATAATTCTTAAAAAATAAAACAAACACACACAACAATAATACAATTAATAATACAATTATTCAAATATAATTTTACTAATTTATTTTCCACTTTATGTCAAATAATATGCTTTCCCTATATGTGATTAAACACATTTTAGAATTCTTCACAATGTATGTCTTCAAAGGTGTACCTCAAGGCCTAATGATTAAAGGAATCAGATCCCATGTAGCCTACTGCAGTTAGAACACCAGCCCTGGTGGCCTGAAAAACACACAGGGCATGTGTGCATCCTTGCCTGAAATCTCAACAGGATGGAAAAATGAAGGGAAAAGGGTTGTGATGTGACTATTACCCCATCGTGGGGGTTGCTTTCTTACTCTCTCCACCTCTCTGTCTTTCTGGAGAATGCATGCACCTTCCAGCAAATAAAAAGTAATTAATTTTTAAAAGTGTCTTCAGTTTGGGATCATTCCTGTTTTTACTGTAAATATATAAACACTTAACATAAAATGTGTTTCTTATAACAAAGTTGTCCCACTTAGTTATTAAAATCATGAATACAACAGATGCTTTCAATTTCAAAATAAATTGTTTCTGAACTATAAGAATTGGTAAACTTTTCTTAGAAAAATGAACACTAATGTTAAGGCTAATTTTTCAAAGTGACAAACATTTAGGTATTAGAAGATGTCAAATGTTCAAAAGTTATTACACAAAGTCTTAACAGCATAGAATTTGTTATAGCACTTTTTATAACTTTACAGTATTTTCAGAATCCCAATTCAAAACTGTGATAATATACATAATTCATATTTTTGATGCATCGTGTGCATGTTCCCACTCCATTCTCATATATACACATTTTAAAAATAAATGTAAACTAGAATATAGATATTTTATATATGTGTAAATATACACATACATAGTGAGTGGACTTTATCTTTGACATATTCAAATATACCATATGATTTACTCATTGAAAAAATTCCTTAACATGTTTTAGACACTTAAGACTGAAGCACATTAAAACCATGCCATGGGATCAGCAGGTGGTATGATGGTTGTTAAGGTGCTAAATTCCTACATGGTGAACCATGGTTTGAGTTCTGGACCTGGCTGCTTGAAAACCACTTTGGGCATGTGTGCATTTGTGTTCAAAATCCCAAGAGTAGATTAGAGTAGAGTGGACAGGCCATCCCCCCGGGAGCTGATTTCTTACTTTCTTTCTCTCTGTCTCTCTCTCTCCCTGGTGAGTGGACATGCCCTATGGTAAAACTGAATAAATAAATAAATAAAAATAAACATATGCCATAATATCAAAAATGTAGAATAAAGAAAATTCTACAGTATAAGAGTTATTAGTCTTAATCGTGGAAAAACATGGTGCATACCCTGCCCAAGGTGATATTTCTCCTCACAGTAGAGCAAAATGCAGATGATAAAGTCCTTGAACTAAAGCTCTATAAATAAGCATGACAGAAGAGACTAGTCTTAGACATATCAAGAAAACAAACTTATTTTAATGGATTTTACATTTGGTTGTGTTTTAAGATATCTGTCTGAAAATATTTTAAGATTTACTAATATTATTTTTGAATTCTCAAAATGTCATATTTATTGAATAGATCTTCATCCCAAAAAATCTAATGCAGAGGCACTTTTACTAAGTATAGTTTAAAACAGTTACTGCAGTTACTACAGCAACTACAGCATAATTATTATTTTTTTGCTAATTTGGAATTTCTTTCAAGATTTTTATTTGTACTAACTGTTTTAAATCTTGAGCTCTAGTGAAGATGAGTTTACTTTTTCATACTGCACAAAGTCAAATTAATCTTTTCAGAGTTTTGTGTGTGCTAAATTTTACATTGGGAAATTTCAATTTAGAATTTGAAATTCAAACCAAGATATATAAGAAGCCCTTTGGCTCAACATCATCAATCTTTCTGTTGTGATCATAAGACATGATACTTTACAACATATACTTTATATCATATGCATAAAAAATTGAATGTTACCAGTTCCCATTAAAATACCAAATACGATGATTTTAAGATATAGGCTGTGTCAATAGAATAATTGGAACAAAGATATCTCTGCATAAATAATTGTATGATAATCTCAGAGTGACCACAAGAGAGAGAGATGTAAGAAACATGAAAAAATTAATGAAAGCATAATTTCAAGAATAAGCACACTGATTTGGGAGAAATAGACCCAAGGGAAACAAATTAACTTTGTATATTCAGTCAGTGACACCAAATTAAGTGAAACCTATATCTCAATTTCGGTGCCAATGTAGTACATTTTATCTGTAAATACACAGTAATAAATATGTCATAGACTTTGGTTTCTTCTGAAAGGTGATAAAGTGTTGCTGTACTTTATAAGATAAGATAGTGCACTAAACCACCATAAAAATATAAAACCAGATTTGCTGCTTTTAAAAGAACACCAGCCAAGGGAATTAGGGCCTTTCTCAAGAGATAGATTAGGTACTTGGAAGTGAGGTGCTGCCATAACAAATAATTTAAAATATAGGACTTGTCTTGGAATCAGGAAGTGGGTAAAAGCTGTACAGATTTGGAAAAGGATCACACAAAAATCGTATATTGCTTTGAACAGACTCTTGGAAGAAATATGGACAGTAAAGACATTGAGGAGTACTCAGTGGGAGGCGGGGAACATGTTATTAGGAACTAAAAGAGAGGAGATCCTTGCTACACAGTGGCAATAATGTTAGTTGAATTGTCTTCTTTAGTTATGTGGAAAACATAACTTGTGAAAGATGAACTAGACATTTAGCTAAGATTTCTAAGAGAAATGTTAAAAATTTGATGTGTTTTACTGGGTGTGTGTGTGTGTGTGTGTGTGTGTGTTGTGTGTGTGTCCAAGATCCCAAGAGGAGAATGGAGGGGGAGGTATTGCAGAGTGGCCATCCCCCTGGGGAGTGTTTCTTACTTTTCCTCTTACTGTCTCTGTCTTTCTCTCTCTCCAGTGAGTGCATGCACCCTATTGCAAGAACCTCTGAAAAAAAATGTGGTGCTTTTCCTCTTCTGGTTTAGAGTAAAATGCGAGAAGAGAGAAGTAAATTGAGACAAATTATTAAACAAGAAGGAGATAGGGCTTGATAATTTGGAGAATTCTCAGCCTATTCAGATGACAAAGATGCTAATAGTAAGAGATTGCTTCTGAAAGTATGACATAATGAAGAGAAAGCCAAAGATGTGATTGTACAGCTCTTTACTGCAACCTTAAAAATCTCAAAAGGTGGTGTATTTGGTTTTAAGACTCCAAGCATGTGCCAAATAGCATATCTCAAAGTAGAGGGCGTCTAAGAATCTTAAAGAGTTTTGTCCTTAGTATCGTATCAGGAGACAAAGATAGAGGAGTTATCTCAAAAGATTTATCGATGTAGCCTTTATCTAGGAGAGCATCTCTGTGCCATCAATAAGAGACCTACAAATTTTTGAGAAAATTACATCAGCAACTTGGACTGAAAGAAACAGAGTACAAGGTGAATGGAGGCTATTAGAGTTTAAAATTCTACCTGCAGGAAGCATACTAATAAAACTACTCAACTTCAAACATACACTGCTGTTCATGGAAAAGGAAAGATGACCCAGAAAGGCAGAACCAAGACTTCAGCGTGTAGAACTGAGAGCCTCTGGAAATGGATTCAGACCATTCAACACCTAGACTTTAGCCTGGTTTGACTCTAAGCAAGGAATCCAGTCAACCCTACTCACACTTCTGACCTACAGACATGTGAGGTAATTAAGGGTGCTGTTGGTGAGACTCTAAGTAAAGAATCCAGTCAAGCTTGCTTAGACTTCTGACCTTCAGAAGTGTGAGATAATTACTGGGTGTTGCTCTAAGCCACTAAATTTTTTGGCAATCTGTCATGTAGCAATAGAAATCTAGTTCAGATATTACTAACTAGATCCACTAAGAGATTCTAATAAATTTTGATCAGACAATTTAGAAGGGAGAACAAAGCATTTCTTGAGATTTTTTAAATACACCCACTTCAAAACTGTTTACACAATGCTTGCTCTGAAAATAGATATTTAAATGTGATATTCCATGATTTTCATTAAGTTGCAAATGTGTATATCCCGGGATCCAGAAATTCACCATTTTCCTACTTTATATTCATCTCAATATATACTGAGTGAAGTATATTTCAGGTCTCCTCTTCAGAGCCGTATTTGTACACAGAGCATTGTGGAAAACCTTCATATCTTATCTTTCTTGAATAACCATTAATGTCATTCACTGAATTATTTATGTTGCATAGAAACTCTATATAGCATCCTGAACCCGCAGTATTACATCAACTAAGAAGTCCACTTGGTAAAATTTTATTTTCCCACTCTAACTTACATCACATCAGAATATAATTAATTTTCCAAGTGGAGGGAAAGAGTGTGGCCTATTTCAATAATTTTAGGCATTATATCTGGAGTAGGGGGGTGAAAGATGGGAGAATGGCCAAATCAACATTCTAGAATATACCAATTTGAATCATCTTATTTTCTTCAAAATCCACAAAAGTACAGAGAAATAAGAGAGGGAGTTGTACGGTATGCTAAGGATTAGATAAAATACTGGAGAATGGTAAGTGATAGGCTAAGATAAAAGACTAAAACTCCCTTAGGAGAAATTTATGCTCCCTGTTACATTTTTATTTTGAGCTTTGTTTTTCAAATTTTTTAATTGACATAAAATTATATGTATTTATCATGTACAACATGATGTTTTGAGGTATATGCACACTGTTAAATGGCTAAATCTAGCTAATTATCATATGAATTACCTCACGTTAGTCATCTTTTGCAGTGAGAACACTTAACATCCACTCTCTTAATGTTTTTCTAAAATGCAATATTTCGTTAACTGTGGTCACATGCTATATGATATGGCTCTTGAACTTATTTCTTCTATCTAACCGTGTCTTTATATGCCTTGACCAAAATCTTTCCAACCCACTTAGCCCCCAGCCACTCCAGCCTGATTGAGAGTGCACTCTCTGTTTCTATTAGATCAACTTTTTTAGATTTCAGTATGTTAAGATTTTGTGATATTTGTCTTTCTGTGCCTGCCTTGCTTTTCCTAACGCAATGTTCTCCAGTTTATCTGCATTTTCACAAATAGTAGAATTTCCTTCTTTTTTAGTGTCGAAATAATACTCTATTGTGTATGTATATGACATTTTCTTTATTCATCCAGCCATTATTGGTATTTCATTGGCTCCATACTTGACTATTTTGAATAGTGCTGCAATAAACATAGGAGTGCAGATGGCTCTTCAACATACTAACATACTAATCTTATTTTCTTTGAATTTATACACAGTAATGGGACGACTGGATCATATGATAGCTCTATTTTTAATTTTATGAGGAACCTCCATATTGTTTACCATAATGACTGTAGCAATTTCAAATCCAACTACAGTGTAAAAGGAATCCCTTTTCTCCACATCCTTGCCAATACTTGTTATCTTTTGTCTTTCTTATAGCACTCAGTTTAACAAGGAGCGAGGTGATATCTCATTATGCTTTTAATTTGCACTTTCCTTGGGATTAGTGACTTGAGCATGTTCCATGTACCTATTGACTGTGTGTATGTCTTCTTTGGAAAAACATGTATTCAGATTTTTGCCAGTTTAAAAAATTGGATTGCTTTCTTGCCATTAGTTTTTTTTTTATATTAACCCCTTATCTGATGTATGATTAGCTGATGTTTTCTCCCTTTCTATAGGTTTTCTCTTTACTTGGTTGGTTGGTAATGGAGTAAATGTGTATTTTTAAATTTAAAAATAGGATTCAACTGTAGACAAAAAACCCACATCAGCTAATTTAACTTAAAAAAAAGATTTATTAGAATACATTCAATGATTTATTATGTAATAAATAATATAATGATATGATATTTAGGAAGACTAAAAATCAAATAACCTTTAGCTTGAACTTTGGGATGTTACTCCTCAAGGCATACCACAGAACTAGGTTGCTAAAGGAGCTGCTGTTGTTGTTCTGCATAAGAAGCATCAACACCTTGAACTTCTGCTACAACCCATAGCATCACAAGTGGTTGCCTGAGGCCCTAAGTCTCTGTCCATGTGATGTAATTTTGCAATTCTAATTAGTAGAACCTAAGTCATATATGGAACTGTAGCAGCCAGAACAAATAAGGTTGTCTTTAAGGTTTCCAGGAATAAATATTGGAAGAAAGTTGGCATAATGTTGAACAAGGCATAGTATTCTCTACAAGGGCTTGATAATTTAAATTTTGAAGACTTAGGAAAAACATTTCATTTAGGAAAGCCAAATTCATTTTGGAGGTAGTAATGAAAAGATCAGATACCTAAAGATTTTTTTTAAATTGTCCTAATTTCAGGTTTTATTAATTTTTAAAATTTTATTACTGTTATTATTATTATCATTTGGAGAGGTTTTTGCTAAAGGGTGTGTGCGCTCACCAGAAAGATGGAGAGAGACAGAGAGACAGAAAGCGAGAAATCACCCTCCAAGGGACATGACCACACCGCAATCCATTCTCCTCCATTTTCCTCTCAGGATCTTGGGCACACACGCACATGTCCCCAGTGTGAGTTTAAGCCACTGAGTCCGGGACGCAAACCACAGTCGATTACATGGGAGTCCAGCGACATAGACATTATGCCAATTGCTGGTCCTGATTTTATTAAAATTTTTAAATGTTAATTTTCATTTTTTAGTCTAAATTTTCTTACATGATTAATATTAAATTAAATGAAGATAAAAATTATACTTCTATTTCTTATTGGCATCTTTTATGCTGTATAAAACTTTTCATATTTTCTAACTTAAGATTTTGCCTATATCACCTGAAAAAATGGCTTTGTGTCATGGGTTGTATGAGATACTGTTCTTCAGAGAGTCCTACTTCCAAGCACTTTTTGGCATTGAGCATCCTCTTTATCTGGACTAGCTTCAAAAATACTAATGTCAAAAATAACATCAGCTTATAATGGGCTTACAGCAGTCAAGGTAGTTTTAGTAACTGAGTCAACCTTGGGCCAACTGCCATTTGCTGGCTCAACTATGTTAGGGTATTATTTTCTGTGGCTTACACCCAGATCATTGGGGCATAGATATAGGTAGTCACAAAGAAAACTAGCAATCAGTAGTGGTGAAGAGTCTCTTCCTTGCTGTAAAATACACAAAAAAAAGTATGTATATAAAGTGTATGATGATGAGTTGATAACTAAATTGGCATAACCATAATTTGAAAGCAATGGACTCTTTCCAATAGCTTTGAATATTGCTTATTAATGAAACTTGGTGGAATGAACCACTTAATTACTCTAATGTTTACTAAGATTTATTTGTGTGACTGCCACATTAAGTTGAAGTTAGAATTGCTTAAAAACAATAACAAATTATTGATCTAACCAAGTTACTAATCTATACTAGTAGGCTAAGGGCTAAAAGGAAAGAAAAGGCAAACTCAAGGCAAGTAATTGGAGGAGTGGAATGAATTTTTTTTTTTTTTTTGAGTTTTTCCTCTGCACTAGTAATTGATCTTATTTTTGTTGTTCTTCTCTTCCTTTTTGATTGCTTTGCTTTTATCAGGGTTAAACTGAAAAATGTGTTTTGTTGTTTTACCTTCATCAATCCCTTTCCCATTATTATACTTATGTATCCTGGACATGGAAGTTGAACTCTGTAGAAGGTGATTACTACACATGTGCACTTTTAAGCTAATGACAACAGAAACATTATGAAGGAAGGTGACTATAACTAAAGTGACTATTAGCTAAGTTTGTTTGAAACTTCTCTGTGTCTATTAATAGCATCCTCTTTCATTCTCCAAACTCTTGGTTTGGATGATAAATTACTTGGCTACTCTAGTTATAGCTAAGATTAGTTAATGATGGTATACAAAGGTGTAGGAACTTTAAAAATACTGATGATAGACTTTTTGGTAGAACTGGGTTAAGTTATTCTCCTATTAATAACCACAAAGATAAAATTGCCTTCCTGGCATGTGGGTCCCTGTTCACTTTCAGAATTACTCTAATATTTAGGGGGAGCTTTCAAATATTTAAGCAATCGTTCTTGTTTATATGCATACAAGTTGAATTCACATAAAAGTCTTACATATGTATAGTGAGAAAATATTTTTCACTCAATAGTATAAGAAAAACATTCTTTAAAAAAAGGAAAAATATTCCTAATGAAAATTCTTATTTGAAATTATATTTCAGAAGTATAAAAGATTTAATCAGACATATTCACTGTGACTTATTGAAAAACTTTGTTACTTGTATTTTTGCTAAAGAAAAAGTACTTAAATGGAAAGTAAAATGCTCAGTAAACAGAATGAAATTAATATAATAGTGTCTTTTTCAGGTACCTTAATATTTTTATAATTCATAATTTCTGAGGGCTATTTACTATTATGTTCAGTGTTTATTGTAGTTTCAAGAAAAATATTCTTGTCTCAAACCAGGTTTACATTCCCACCAATATTAAGTAATTCATTTTTATTATGATTGAAGGCAATATTAATATTGGGGGGAACTTAATTGAATGGTATGATTTCCTTTGCCTTCCCTTCTAACAATAACTTTCTATGGTGGGTTGAATAAATAAAGCTTACAACAAAGGCTTTTGGAGTCCTCAGGTAAGTTATAACAGACAGTATTCCCATATGAAATTCATAGTGTTCACTTACGATAGTCATGATAAAAGGTTGTACATATTTTTGAGGAGCCACTGGGACCTGTTGTTAAAAAAATCAGAAGGACACAGAGGAGTAGAGGAGTAAAGTGTCTGATGATTAGAGTTGACAAATACCTTCCATAAGCACTTTAGTATACAGCTTTCAATTAGAATTTACATACTTGGAGTTTTCTTTTTTACCTTGTTAATAATTAACATAGTGCAACAGCCCATCTGGACCATAAAATAATAGAACATTATTCCAAAGAAATGTTTATAGTACATTCTTCTCTGTAAAAAGTATTATCCAAATACCTTGTGATATACACAGCTCCAGTATTTTTTTTCTAATTACTAAATAGGAGCACTTTCTTTTTATTTCTTGTTTTATAAGAGAGATTTTTGCTATAGAGCATGTGGACTTGCTGGAGAGACAGAGAAAGACAAAGAGGCAGAGAGCGAGAAATCACTCTCTGGTCAGATGACCACACCACAGTCCCTTCTCCTCCATTTTTCTCTTGGGATTTTGGGTCATACACACATGTGTCCAGCATAAATTTTAAGCCATTGGGTCCAGAATTCGAATCACGGTCAACTACGTGGGAATCCAGTGATATAATCATTATACCCTCTACTGGCCCTGAAATATTAACATTTTCATAAGGTGGAATTTACTATGGGGTTCTGCTATTGTAAAGATGACATGAGGATTGATCACAATTGTCATGATTTCATTCTCAGATTTTTGTTTTGTTTTGTTTTGTTTTTGCTATAGGGCAATGTACTTGCTAGAGAGAGAAAGCAAGAAATCACTTTCCAGGGAGGATGGCCATGCCCCAGTCCCTCTCTTCCAGTTTTCTCGCAGGGTTTTGGGCACACATGCACACACACATAGTGTGATTTTCAAGCTTCCCAGGTCCAGAACTCAAACCACACAGCTGGTCATGTTGGTTCCAGTGCCCTAACCACCACACACTTTTTGCCTTATTTTCAGTTTTTAAATGAGGCATACTTCTTGCCAAAGGAAAGTGTTCTATGAAAAATGTAAAGTTTATGTTACAATTATTCTGAATGAATTGTGTGTTCTAGCCATCCAGCTTACTGAAACTGTTAAACCACAATGGTCAGTGCTATATAATGAATTAATAAAAATGAGTCAAGTTATTTAAAGGAACAGGTTTTTTTAAAAAAAGAATTATTTAATTTTACTTATTCATTCATTTATTTTTTTTAATTTGATCAGAGAGAGACCCAGAGAAAGAGAGAAAGTGAGAAAGCAAGCCACCAAGTCCGGGACTTGAACCATGGCCGGCCATGTGGAAGTGTCTAGTGCCTTAATCACCACACCATCTGCTGGTTCCCCAAAGGAACAGTTTTTGTTTTTGTTTCTTTCCAATTAAACATTGTGTTTGTCTGAACAACTAGAGGAAGAAAGTGTAGAGAGTTCTCAACTGCATCATTGCTGAGAGGTCAACAAGTTTCCCAGAAAACAATATAAAAAGGAAGAAGAGAAGGAAAAGAAATAGAATCTTCCAGTTTTGGAATTCACAACTGTTTATTCTTCATAAATGAAATATGCACAGCTTTTAGTGATTCCGTTTTTGAAAAATATTATTCCTACCTTAATTTTATTGCAAGATACATCTGATCGTTCTGCTGTGTATATAGCTACATTTTCTCACAATGGACTCTAGGGCAAGCTCTGGGCATATTCCCCACTAAGGAAAAAGAAAACTAGCTGATATCATATTAGAGTCTCCACAGCAGAGAGAAACTTGTGGTCCAAGTAACCTTATGGGATGGTCCCTTGGAGGGAGACTTGAAATTCAGCCCACAGCTGTGACCTTGATACAGCATCAAAAGGCTGTGCCTGAGCCTCAGCTCGTTGATCAATGAGTACAATCCACATATTCCACTATATCCCACTTAGGAGAAAAAAAGAAAATATCTATGTAAACCCTCAAGGAAAACCAGGTGTTAGTGATAAGTAGGCAGAGTGAAGTTTAATCCAAATTACAGGGAAAAGGGCCAGTCACTTTCTTCTCCACCCTGAAGCCTCACCAGGTACTGAGATGACCATTTGGGTAGAACGGTCTTGAGCTGCTTCTAAGCCCTTCTTAGAAGAGATTAGGTGGGTGTTTTATTAGAGGAGAGCAACTTTCTAGGGATGAATATTATAGAAAGCCTTTTAGGGAAAGCTGTATTAGCCAGTCTGACTCCTGCCTCCCACTCGGGAGTCATATCTCTGAAGCCCTTTAATTGCTGTCTTTCTTTTCCTAATCAATGAAGTAGATATTCTACTCAAAGTAAAATATGTTCTAATAAAATATCCCTGTTTTCCTTCATCTAAAAACCACTAGGGAAGCTAAAAAAATTTTATTTTGAAACCACACTATACCAATCATATAAAAAGGACTGAGGGAACATTTTTAATTGTGTGGAACAAATAAGAAATATACAGGTTTGACATCTTTAATATAAAAATCTGAAACCCAAAATGCCCTCAAATATGAAAGTTTTTGAGAACTGACACGATGCCATGTGACAGGTCATAATGAAAATGCTGTGACACAAAAATATTATATAAGAATGCCTTCAGGCTATGTGTATGAAGTAGATATGAAACATAAATAAATTTTGCATTTAAACTTGGGTCTCATCCCCAAGATATCTTATTATATACATGTAGATATTCCAAAATTCAAAAAAAATTGAAAGCTGAAGTACTTCTGGTTGTGAATATTTTGGAGAAGTGATAATCTATACAATGAAAGAAATATTTTTTAAGATATTAAGAATTTCCTATGATTACAGAGAAATTTTCTTCTAAGAATTTGAATATATGTGTATTTATGTGTGTATATATATATATATATATATATATATATATATATTTACACACACACACACACACACACACACACACATATATACATTTTCTTGGAGGGAATGAAACACTCTGGAACTGAGATGCTTTATCTTTTTGTAAGTAGCAGATAATTAGAAAATCTCTAAGGCCTCATTAAGCCTTAACTTCCTAAGACTGTTACTACCATAAGTAAATGTGAGTCAGGTAAAACATTTACCTAAAGGGAAAGCTGAAATAATCAAATGATATTTATGTAGCATTAAAATGTAAAGTTCTCACAAGGGGAGCAGGAGGGGAATTTAAAGGGAGAAATAAAGCCATTATTTATTGAACACCACCATATTATGGATAGCAAAATAATGGTAAAAATAGTCACAGGTATAATAGGTAAAATGACTTAAGTACCAGGTGTCAAGCATTGGGCTTAAACCCTATGTAGACATTGTCTAAGGTAATCCTACAAAACAAATTCTACCATTTTTCTCATCTTGTAAGTGAAGATCTAAACCACGAAGAGGTTCACTCCCTTGCCTAAGATGTCTGAAGAGGTGAAAAATGAGTTCAAACCCCAGTGGTCCAGCTCTGAGGTCCATCTCTCCTCTCACTCTGTCCTGATGATCCTATAAAATGAGCACCCATGGGACCAGCAGTTAGCCTAATGGCTATGTCGCTGGACTCCCATGTAGTCGACCGTGGTTCGCGTCCTGGACCTGGTGGCTTAAAACTCACGCCGAGTGCGTGTGTGTGCATGCCCAAGATCCCGAGAGGAGAATGGAGGAGAAGGGATTGCAGCGTGGCCATCCCCCTGGGGGGTGATTTCTCGCTTTCTGTCTCTCTGTCTCTCTCTGTCTGTCTGACGAGTGCATGCGCCCTATATCAAAAACCTCTCCAAAAAAAAAAAAAAGGGCACCCACTCTTGTGGATCATTGCTTTCTCATTGTGGCATTGTGGGAAGTGGCAGCAGAGGCCCAGAGAGCTTAGATGACTTCTCCAGGATTACATGAAGGTTTTAGACAATAGTAGAGACATTAATTCAGGTCTTTTAAAATACGTACTTTACTGGGACCAGCAGATGGTATAATGGTTTTGTTGTTGGACTGCCATGTAGTTGACCGCAGTTTGAATCCCAGACCTGGCAGCTTAAAACTCACTCCAGGTGCGTGTGCGTGCATGCCCAGAATCCCGAGAGGAGAATGGAAGAGAAGGGATTGCGGTGTGGCCGTCTTCCCTGTGGGGGTGATTTCTTGCCTTCTGTCTCTCTGTCTTTCTCTGTCTCTCCAGCAAGCACATATGCCCTATAGTAAAATTCTCTCGTAAAAAAAAAAAGGAAATACATATGCACTTTACTATACAATGCTAAATTTTTCCCCATTATAATTTTTGTCCTTGTGATGACAGTTTAATGACTACCGAAGTGGATCTATTCCTGTAATTAGACCCAGCTCACAAAAGAAAAATCAACAAATCAGCACTAGGTTTTAGACTAGAGATAAGCATCCACATCACAGAAGCATTCTCTTTTCAAATTGACATGCGACATACTTTTCCATTAGACATAGTTCCTACTACCAAAGTGGGATAGTTTCACAAATTCCTTTGTATTCCGGGGACTAAAATGACAGTGTCACATTTACATCCTTCCTTTTACTCATGGAACTATTGAGGTAGAGTGAGGATTGGTTATTTCTAAATTCTGAGACCTCTAGTAAAACATTAACCTATCAGGTTCACTGTCAATGGGTATATACACAGAGAAAATAAACCTGTAATCTGGACTTTTTACTGGGGTGAGGGACAGCTGCCATTTCTCTCCCTCTTGATGCTGGAAAAAACTATTAGAGAAATGCTAATACTACTTCCTAACTATCCCTCTTTAGAAATAAACTCATACTCCCCTGTTCCCAGCCTTCTTTTTTCTCTTCTTTGGTATTCTCCATTTCCTGTGGAATTTGCATATCTAGGTAGCCCGACCTGGTTTGGATATGATGGGAGAATGGACAAAATCTCAATCATTAATTTCCTGTTTCTCTGCTGAACTAGGCAGAAGTTGAGCCAGTTAGTCCAGATATAAACCCTTTGTTCATTTCATGTATGCCATTGAGCAGCTAGAGAGCAATCATGGCTTTTATTCCCTCCTGGCATTGGCTGAGAGGTAAACTGACAAGTAACAAGAAAATTTAAAATGAAAGCTGACACACCTTCCTTAATTCTTCTCAAGGTGTGTGGCTAGGATTATTATTTCATGTTTCTTTGTCAGTGTAAACACATGGAGTCCCAGTCAACATATGAAATTGTTCCTGATGACAAAAATTGGCCTTAAAAATAAGGCCAACATATTTTTTAAAAGCAGAGAGACTGAAGGTGAAGAGGCAGGTGGGGTCAAGTTTTCAGAATCATAATGTAAGACTAATGCAGCACTTTACAAGTGTTGAGCAAGGTTTTCAAGAGTTCCTGTCATTTTGTGACATTTTTTTCTTCTGTGCATAGCCCTCAAGTTCAGCTCTGCTGGGTCATCACATTTTCATTTCTGATTCACCATCACTGATGGTAGGTCAGGAACATTGTCCATCTCCACAAAGGACAGTGCATTATAACATTTGAAAATGGAAAAGACAGCTACAGTCACTAGGCAGACTTACCCCAGGATTGTCAAGCAAATTATGCCAGTCCAGGGTATCTGCTCTGAGGATCACTGTGGAGTGGCATGTGATGTGTGAGTGGTTTTCATGGCCTCAGGCTCCTTTCCAGGAGAGAGAGAGAGAGAGAGGGGAGACAAAACTGGAAAATGATTTTAGCAATTATGGTGGATGAACATGACAGAGCTCAGACACCCCCCCTTCATCTTTCTGCTTGCATGAGGAATGGCAAGACTAGGTCTTAACTTGTAGGATGTTCAATGTAAAGATGAGAAAAATAATCTCTATTTAATCTCTCTCTTTGAAATACAAATGTGCCCAAGCAGACAGTATTTCTTTTATTTTCTTCTTCCTTTTTTGGAAGTGTATTTACTTTTTCCCAGAGTGAGAGACAGAGAGACAGCATCCCCAACAGGGTCTTGATGCTGTGATCTACCCCCAGCCTCTGTCAGCCCTGGATCATGGGCAAATATATACCCAGGTCATTCCGGGAAGTCCCCGAACTTGAACCTGTGGGACTGCCTCCCAGAGCATCATGTTTTACTGTTGTTCTACTGTCAGGTCCCACCCCCAACCCCTAGATAATATTTCTTTATATAAAAAGTTTTGTTGACCTAAGGAGGAGGGCCTGCAGAATGCTTCCCTTTCACTGGAGGTTAGAAATTGGCATTGACAAAATGGCACTGTTTTTCACCCCACCTCCCTAGGTTGTGTTTGCATGTTTAAGTGTCATCAATCCTAATGGTAATGAAAGACCTCTTTAGTCTTTGAAAGAATCTAAACATTGGGAAAGTTTGTTTTACTTCATAGTTTAAAAAAAATGGAACTTATTATTAGAAGAAAATACAAGTTGACTATTCATTAGTACCCTTGGATCCTCTTTTGAGCAAAAGACTTGAAAGAAGCCTGGGCTTGGAGGAAATGTTTTTCATCTTTTTTCTTTTTTTCCTGTGTGTTTGGGGATGATATTAAGTTCCACCATCTGTAAGACATGTGCATTTTAAACCTCTTTTGCTTGTAAGCTTCAGCTCATTCTGGAAGTTATGTTTGTTTATGTTACCTAAACAGCAGAAATTGGCTTTCATCAGTCTCTGCATTATTAAAATGCAGCCTGTGTACAGAGCCTTAATGGGCTCTTCAGGGTCTTTACATATTAATGTTATATACTAAGAACTATTAAAACGTCCCAAGTAAAACACATTCACCAGTTAAGTGTTCTGTTTTATTTGCAGTTGTGAATGAAAAGGACAAGTTAGTTATATTCATGGCCATTTTTTTTTTCAATTTAACCTAATGCAAAGATAAAATCTCTTCATATAATGTAACTTGGTCTCATAATTCCAGGAAAGCCCTAGCGTTTATTACTTTCTTTTTTGAGTCTTATCTTCAAGTAGCCAAAACAAACTAACACAAGTTGAATCTACTATTGATTATTTAGTTTGAAATGGAGTAAATCCTTAATCTGAGACAGGTTTTTCTTCTGCCAACAAGAATGTGGTAACACAATAGTTTGTCTTTACCTGGTGAGAACTTGGAGATTTTGAATCTAAAAATACCTAAATAAATGCTAATTGGTCATGTCAACCAGGTGGCAAGATAATGATGATTAGGGAGGAAGGTGAAAATAAAATCAATGAATACATCATTTTAGATGACCTAGCTCACTTTCTCTCTCAACCAGAAAGGAATAATAAATAAAATATGCAAGAGATGGCTGGAACAGATGAACAAGGTTTTTTAATAACATAAGGAGAAGCCATGACACTGCTCTAAGTATTTTGTGAGCCATTCATATATATTTCCTATAAAGATCATTCTAGCAAAGGATGAGAAAGGCTTGGTGAGGGCAAAGATCAGCGGCAAGGAATCCAGTTAAAAAGCCACTGCACATGGAAGAGATGAAAGTGACGGTAGCTTATACAGTGGAAGGGAAAAAAGTATAAGATGTGAAGGAAGTGATTCCTCTAAAATCCGAGATGGATGAAGGGTGAGGGAAAAGGAGGAAGATCCCTTCCACGTTTTATCTCCCGTGAGTCAATTATTCCAAGGCTGCTACATTACAGATAGAACTTCTCTATTCGAGGAAGGATTTTCATGAACATACATAATAAAATATAATTTCAGAGCTTGATAAAATGGCTTATTGTTTTGAGTTCTTGCTTTTAAGCCATTCGAATCATTCCGTTTTTAATGGGAGCTCTGTGATTTTAGTGCAGAATGAGTCAGGTATTATATTAATCTTTATTCAGAAGTCAAACCACACTTAAGAAAATATGGACTGTAAAGTCATGCTTAACCATGTGGCATTCTATGAAAAGGTAAAGACAGTGCAATTGTGCCGACATTCAGAAATCCCATGAAGTAGATTGATGTAAATAAATACTCAGGAGACTCAGCTCAAAATGAGAGCAGCCTATAAGCAGCAGTGAGAACTCAGACTCCCTTTTTTCTTAACCTCTGAGTATATCCTTACCCTACCACGAGCACTGTCTTTATATCATTTTAATACTTTCTGACAAATTTCTTGGCAGTATCTCTCTTTTCATTCCATTCCATCCCTTCTAACCCACTGTAAGCTGGCTGCCACCCAGAACACACCAATAAGGTGGCTCTGGCAAAAGCCACCAGTGTCTTCCTAATGTTTGACTCCAGTGGACGTGCCTTACTCCTCATCTTACTTGACCTTTATGCCATGTTTATGAAACTCTCCTCATTTGCCCTCTGTGACATCAGGATTGTCCTGATTTTCCCTCACCTCTTGCCACTTTGTCAGTGTCAGGTGCATGGGATCCTCTTTCAAACTCTTCACTCTCCCTGGTTAATTTCATCCATGCACACAGCTTCTTCAGTGGTGTTCATTCTTATGGTCTGAGTCAAGCCTCTATGTTTCCTAAACAAAAATCTAACTTTCTTTTCTTTTAATTGCTAGAGAGTGTATGCACTCACCCAAGAGAGACAGAGAAAGAGAAAAAAAAAAAAAATGAGAAAGCAAACCACCAGGTCTGGTACTTGAACCATGGCCGGTCATATGGGAGTGTCTAGTACCTTAACCACCATGCCACTTGCTGGCCCCAAAACTTTACTATTCTTAAAGTGGCTCTGACACTCAATATGTCTGCCACAACTTCTGTGTGTCAAGCAGCACACTGGAGGAAAAAGTGAAGAATGCCATGTTCTTGCTATTTGAAGGAACCTTCCAAATATCATTTCTGCTACAATAAGTATGATCATGTATAAATTACTTAAGACCCAGCATCTTAGAATGTAAAAGACAGAAAGGTTGTAGCATTTAACAACTTCATTTTATCGTTCAATACCTAAATTATTTTATGGTCTCTAAGTTTCTGTGTGTATGCACGTATTCCCAAGAGATTTATTATGTTTTCACACAGAATTATAAAAATAGAGCTCATTGGTCCTGACACTCAAAAGTAATTTAATTATAAAAATGGCATTACTCAAAAATAAGGACTAGAGGGACCAGCAGATGGCATGTTGGCTAAGGTGCTGGACACTCCTACATGGCCTGCCATGGTTCAAGTCCTAGACCTGGTGGCTTGCCTTCTCACTCTCTCTCTGCGTGTATGTCTCTCTCTGGTAAAATTAAAGTCAATGAATAACAAAATAAAATTAAATAAATAATTAAAAAAATAGGGACTAGAAATAGTAATATCCCAGTAGTCATAAACACACCCAGTGATCATATCTGGATTTCTAAATGCCCTTTCCGATAAAACGGACCATCTTTAGTGGTAAGCCATATTATTATCTTCCCTTCCTTTACTGCCAGGTGATAAAAAGAGCAACTTACCTCTGAAGTGTTCTTTCAAAAAATCTATACCTCTAATCCCAGTCATGACAAAATCACTAGACAAACCCATATAGAAAGACTACTACAAAAAAATTGACTAATATACCTCAAACTTCTCAAGGTCATGAATTAAAATAATAATAAAAGAAGAAAAAGAAAAAGAAAAAGAAACTGTCACAGACTAAGACAGACTATGAAAGCACAGTGAGTTAATGCTGGACAAAGAAAGAGTATTAGTGTACAAAAGCTAGTGAAATCCAAATAACATTTAGACTTTAGCTAATAGAAATGTACCAACATTAAACTAGACATAGTGACACACATCTGTAATCCCTGCTCCTTGGAAGACAGAGGCAGGAGGTTTGCAGGTTTGAGAGGCCAGCTCAGGCAACAGAGTGAGACTCTGTCCCTTAAGGAAAAAAAAAAAAAAAAAAAAAAGAAAAAGAAAAGAAAGAAAGAAAGAAAAAGGATGTATATCAATATTAGTTTCTTTTCTTTCTTTAAACTTAGCCATTTCACGATGTATTACATATATGAAAATATAACATCACATATCATAAATATATATCATTTTTATTTGTTAATTTTAAAAACATTAGTTTTTTAATATTGACAAGCACAGCATGGTGATATGATGTTAACATTAGAAGAAATGACATGAGGAGTATGTGAGAACTCTCTGTATTATCTTTGAATCTTTTCTATAAATTTAAAATTATTCCAAATTATAAAGTTAAAAAAAAGATCACTGGCAGACATTTTAAGCTTGATAAAATAATTTTTGTAGTGCATTATCTACAGTAGATATATTTGAGTATACTCTCCATGTGTGTAGGGACTTCATTTGGTCTGTTCCTTACTATGTTCTCTGGGACTTAAAGAAGTACCTCAGGATAATATTAAGGAAGAAAATGAACACAGACAAAAATCTCTAACTTGTTTCTGAGTTATAATTTTCCAGTATATTATTCTGTAAATTGTTAGAACATCCTGACTAACCAGACATTTCAGGAGAATGAGCATACTTTTTCGCCATAATTTTCCTAATGGAACATTTTATGAGGGAAGAGTCCTGAAAGAGTTGACAACCAGCTGCCAGGCTCTTTATTTTAAAAAAGTGTTTGTGGGACCAGCAGAATGCATAATGGTTACGTTGCTGGACCTCACATAGTCAACCATAGGTGGAGTCTCAGACATGGTGGCTTCAAACTCATGCCAGGGACGTGTGTATGTGCATAGGCCTGAGATCCTGAGAGTAGAATGGAGGAGAAGGGATTGAGGCATGGCCATCCTCACTGGTGGATGATTTCTCTCTTTCTGTCTTTCTGTCTCTCTGGTGAGTGCATGTGCCCTGCAGCAAAATCTCTCTCTCTCTCAAAAAAAAAGTGCTCATTGCAATGAATCTAATCCAAACAATTTTTTTGAAGTTTTTTTTTTTTTTTTTTTTTTTTTTTTTTTTTTTTATAATCCTATGGGATTAATAGATCAGGGATTAGAAAGTCATACAGTTCTAATTTTCTATAAATCAGAATTTTCTCTCTATTGATTTAAAAAGAGATCTAATGAGAAAGATACTTTATTCAAATTCCAGACTTACCACTTACTACCTATATGATTATGGGTGTGTTCTTCTTTTTTTTTTTTTTTTTTTTTTTGAGAGGTTTTTCGCTATAGGGCGCGTGCGCTTGCCAGACAGACAGAGAGAAACGTAGAGACAGAAAGCGAGAAATCACCCCCCAGGGGGGATGGTCACGCCGCAATCCCTTCTCCTCCATTCTCCTCTCAGGATCTTGGGCACGCACGCACACGCGCCCAGCGTGAGTTGTAAGCCACCGGGTCCGAGACGCGAACCGCGGTCGACTACGTGGGAGTCCAGCGACATAGCCATTACGCTAACTGCTGGTTCCCATGATTATGGGTGTGTTCTTTAATCTCTCTAAATCTAAGTTCACTAGTAAACTGAGGTAGTAACACCTTACAAGGTGAGGTGTTAATTCATTCCTCTAGTAATGAAAATACAGGACTGATTACTATAATATAAGCTCAAGAATACAGAGGCTCTCACAAGATGGAGGCTTCCTGTCTCACCTAACAACCCTGGAATGGTATGATAAGCTGTTGGGAGCCCAGACTACTCCATCTTGGTACTTAAGCATCTCTGGTCTGCAGTCCATGTTTTGAATCTCATCTTACTACCACATCACATTCCAGGTTTCAGAAGGAAGGAAGAAATCTAGAGGAAGCACATCTTTCCTTCTAAGGGCATGACCTGGAAGTTATTTCATTCACTCATACGCCATTGGCCAGAATCTAGTCATATGTCTCTAGCTAGTTGCAAGGGAAGCTGGGAAATATCCCGTATAGCAGGGAAGCAATTTTCTAAACTCACACATCTAGTATCATGGAGATCAGAAAAGTAACTATCAGTGCCTTGCCTTAAGCACCTGGAATAGTGCTTCAGGTGGAACACATGCTCAGCAAATGATATTCTCTTTAAATAATCTGGAAAATAATTAGCGTGAAAGGAGAAGGTAAGTAGAAACATTTTCCAACTAAGTTTTTTGAGTTACCCTGAATTTACGATAGACCTTCCTAGGAAGCTATATTCACATTTGAAAAATAGCTTATATTCTTGTAAGTTAAAACACAATGCCCAAGCAATATGATTTATGTTCATCATAAAGAAAATAAACCACAGAAGCAATTTTCAAAGTGTACTTGGTTTTACATGTAGCAATTTCAGTAAACTTCCTTTTTAGTTCAGGAAACTGGTGTTTTAATTTAGAAGGAACTGTATTTTGGTTAAAAAAAAAAGTGAACCATATTACTTATTTTTGTTGTAGAAACTCTTTTGTTTGCTCAGTTATAATTTTATTAATGTTTCTGCTGTATACTATGTGTGCATGAATTCAGTTTCAAGCTTTTAGCAATAATTGATACTCAAAGACATGGGATTGTACTTTACTTAACTTGTTCTCATTTTTCTTGGTTTGGTTTGATTGTTTTCCTGAGGATATTTACAGTAACCTGACGGACAGTTTAGTTCCAGGGAAAGTGGTTTATACTGATCCCCATTCATGCTAACCTTGCCTAGGACATTATTACATTCATGAGTCACAAACCCGGGTTGTCAGCCCCTCATGTGATTTATCAAATCACATTGCTATCCAGCTGGCAGTTGATCAGGTCTCACTCTTTGAGAGACATTGGCAACATGAGGGATGAACATGATCTTGGTTAAATCAATCTTCTGAGGCTGCCTCAACAAAATGCCAATGAGCTGCTTAACAGATACTTACATCTCCTAACTCTAGAGAATGGAAGTTCCAAGATCCAGACAATTCAGCCAGTTTACTTGCTGATGAGGTCTCTCTTCCTGGCTTACAGATGACCCCCTTCTCACTTTGTCCCCCCATGTCTGAGAGAGAGAACTATGGTGTCTCTTCCTCTTCTTATAAGGGCACAAGCTCTATTGGAATGGGGACCCACTGTTCTGATCTGAGTTAACCATTATCTCCTATTCAAGTGCCCTGTCTCCATCTCCAAATATAGTCACATTATGAGTTAAACAATCAACATATAAATTTTAGATGATATAATTATTCAGTACCTAATACTGGCCTCCCATTTATCATAATACCTATAGAGTAAATACATATTGTAATATTTGCCCCGTTTCATCCTAAGCAACCTACCTATAATTTTAGAAGAGAACATTGCTCCCACGACTTCCTAACTCTTTCTTTTTCTTTCTTTCTTCCTCCCTCCTTCCTTTCTCTCTTTCTCTCTCTCTCTTTCTTTCTTTCTTTCTTTCTTTCTTTCTTTTTCTTTCTTTCTTTCTTTCTTTCTTTCTTTCTCTCTTTTTTATTATTATTTTAATTTGACCAGAGAAAGACAGAAAGAGAAAGAGAGAGAAAGTGAGAAAGCAAGCCCCCAGGTCTGGACTCAAACTGTTGTTGGTCATGTGGGAGCCCAGCGCCTCAGCCACCACCCCACCTGCCAGTCCTCATAAATCTTTCTGATAAGAGCTCTGATTTATGTTGTTGCTTGGCCTCACAGAATGCCTTGAGAGTTGTACAATGTTAACCTATTAATTACAAGGTCATAAAATGATATTTATAGATCATTGTATAGCTTTTTTGCTCATATTTTCTCTTGAATCCCCTTGTAACTTGGTGACAATGATTGGGATGTTTCATTGGCTTTATTTTATATATTAGAAAATAGAAGTTCAGAGAAATTCAGTGATTTCCCTAAGGTCTCAGGGCTAATAATTGATTGACACTGGGACTCTATTACAGGTCTTCAAATTTCTAAACCACATTAAACTAAATATGAGTTGGAATTTGACTCTAGAGTCACTAACAGTTGCATTCAATTCAAGTTCTGTCACCTATTAACAGTAAGTGGGCAAGTTATTTAACTCAATAAAATTCCCCAATCTTATCTGTGACATGGAAATAATAGAGTCTATCTCATAGGATTCTAATGAAAATTAAATTATATAATGCATAGAAATCACTTAGCAAAGCACTTGCTACATAGAAAATTTTACAAAATTGTTGGTTATTACTTTTTATTTTTTATTTATTTATTTTGATTTTATTTTATTTTTTAGAGGTTTTTGCTATAGGGCGCATGCGCTCACCAGACAGAGAGAGACATAGAGACAGAAAGCGAGAAATCACCCCCCCGGGGGATGGCCACGCTGCAATCGCTTCTCCTCCATTCTCCTCTTGGGATCTTGGGCACACACGCACATGCGCCCGGCGTGAGTTTTAAGCCACCAGGTCCGGTATGCAAACTGCGGTCGACTACATGGGAGTCCAGCAACATAGCCATTATGCTAACTGCTGGTCCCAGTTATTACTTTTTAAAATCAAAAAATCCTTTTTCATTGGATTTAACGCTGAAACCAAATTTATATAATCATTGGAATTTAGGATAAAGTATGCAAATTATGTAAGCTATTGACAGATATTGAGATAATTTATAAGTTTGTAAATGTAATAAAATTCATGGAATATATTTTATTGAAATAAGCATCATAGTCATCACTTTAACATCTGCCTCTCTATGTACATTTATTTGTTTAATACTTACTCTTGTATATATTTATTTATGCCTGATCAAGCAACTGAATAAAACAGTTAATAATTAACATATATATATATATATATATGTATATATATATATATATATATATATTTTGTTATAGAGCACATGCGCTCACCAGAAAGACAGAGAGCGACAGAGCAAGAGAAAGTGAGAAATCATCCCCCGGGGGGATGGCCATGACGCAATCCCTCTCCTCCATTCTCCTCTCGGGATCTTGGGCACGCATGCACACGCACATGGCATGAGTTTAAGCCACCGAGTCCAGGACTCGAACTGTGGTTGACTACATTGGGAGTCCAGTGACATTACGCCATTACGCCATTACGCCAACTACTAGTCCCTAATCAGCCTATATTTTAAACCACTATCAATATATTGTACTTCAAGCAAGGCAGTTTCTTTTTGTTTTTCTTTGTTTGTTTGATTTTTTTGTTTTGTGTTTTAGTTATCTGACTTTGGTCTGAGGTAATTTAGTCATCATTAATTCAGGAAACTGAGTTTGGAATTCTCATTTTTCATGTCATACCAGTAAATCAGTAAGAGTCAATATATGCTAATAATTGTGATCAAATAAACATTAAAGAAACAAATATGTACCAGCTTTAAGTCTGGTATACAAAAGCATCCACATTAATATATGTTCAAGTTTTCTCCACATTAATTAGGATTTTGTCTTCATCAAAATATATTTTTTTCTTCTATTCTGATTCTACAAAATTAGTGCAAGAGGCTATTGTCCCATTGGTTTATGCTAGTGATAATGACTAAGGAGTACTCTCCGAGTAGGCCCAGATTTGTTGGGTAATTTTATGTGGGTGTCAGAGTAAATTAATACATACCTTAATTTATTTTGCTCATCATTTCTGATTCTTATATGGAATAAATGATTATGGAATTTCATACATCTCTGGATTTAAAATACATGTGTTTTTGTGACTATACAAGTGAGGAAATGATTTTAGCTAGATAATCAGTTCTAGTTAAACTTTCATGAAGGAAGTCATATAACCTCTTTTCGGGTAGAAGGAACTATACCAAACCAAGAGTTAGCACATTTAGAAGAAAGTTTATTAGCAATGTAAATATCATTATCTTTGATTTGTGATCAGTTGAACAAACAGTAAAGGGCCAGTGTGACTTTCAGGCGTCAAGAACAGTCTAATGACTTTGAAAGGCAAAAGAACTGCTTCCCAGTGTACATGGAGGTTAGTCAGTTCTGACCATCTTGACTGGGAATTAATAATTATGACTCGAGTTGATACGAAGTGCTTCTCAATATCCGGACAGGGCAGCTATGGATATGTGCATAATGAGGCATAAGTAGTCTCAGAATGAACACTGTACATACGTAGACAAATAGCACACAAACAACATGTGTCTCTAATGGTTTTGATTTGGGAGAGCAAGATGATTATACCTACTGCTTTTTGTATAATTGTGATAGTTTTAATCTATGGCTTAACTGTGGTATGTATTCAGAAAGGAGAGTTACTTGTTACCTTGCATGTAACTCACTCATTACCCTTCTCACGTATGTTTTATTTTTCCAACTAGTTTCTTGAAGGCAGAGACTAGGTCTTACTCAGGATGAACATAAGTCTTGGCTCATTGTACATACTTAGTAAGTATTTTAGTGAGCTCCAGTAGGTGACATGGGTGTTAAGGCAGCTGGATCCCACATTATCAGTTCTGCAGTAAGGGTCCCAAACCTGGCAGAAAATCACACCAATTGTATGTGCATGCATGCCCAAAATCCCAAAAGGAGAATGGAGAAGGGACTGCTGCATGACCATTACCTCCAGGGTGTGAATTCTCACGTTCTCTCTCCCTCTCTCTCTAGCAAGCACACATGCCTTGTACCAGATACTAAAAATTTGCAAATGAATAAATATTTTAGTGAATATTGGAAATGTATTGAAATATAGACATTACATGCAGAACCTCTCTATGTATGGATGCACACACACACACACACACACACACACACCCATCTCACAGAGTACTGTCACTAGTTAAGGAGAGTGATTAATGTCTGGTTGACAATAATAACATATATTATGTAATTAAATAATGAGTAATTGCTGAAGCAGTGAAAACTCTTTAAAAACTTATTGATTGCTTAATGTGGAAAATGGACATATGTCAGATAAAAAACATTATGAGAGTTAAATATATCAGCTCAAGAAAACTTACAGAAATCTAAGGTCATTGACGTTTATTCGTAGCCACCAACTGTATTTTTTTAAAGAATTGTTTTATTTAACTTTATTTATTTATTTATTTATTTATTTATTTAAATTGACCGTAGAGGGACAGAGTGAGAGAAAGAAAGTGAGAAAGCAAGTCGCCAGGTCCAGGACTCAAACCATGGTCAGCCACGTGGGAGCCCAGTGCCCTTAACCACCACGTCACCTGCTGGTTCTTGAATTTGTTCTTTAGAGAAAATAGACTGTCAGTACACACCACTGAAGTATTACTTTATCCAATATTTTTCTTTCTATGAATGTAACTAGTATCATCTTAGTAATTTATTATAGATACTAAAATGTAATTATCTGGGGCCAGCAGCTGGCATGATGGTTAAGGCACTGGATTCCCACATGGTTGACCATGGTTCAAGTCCCAGACCTAGCAGTTTGAAAAATGGTATATGTGCATGCATGCCTAAAATTCTAAGTGGAGAATGGAGGAGAAGGGATTATAGCTTGGCCATCCCCTCTGGGTGTCTGGGGGTGGGGGAGATTTCTCACTTTCTCTCCTTCTCTCTGTGCCTTTCTCTATTTCTCTGATGAGCATGTGCACCCTATGACAAAAACCTAAAACTAAAATAAGGAGCCAAACTTTTTTTTAATTATGTATTTTACTCATGATGATGCATGTGCATGCATGAAAGACAGAGACAGAGAAGAGAGAGATAATCACCCTCAAAACGGTCTCATCATCAAAGAAAAAAAAAAAAAAAAGGTCTCATCAAACCACAATCTCCATCCCAAAGCCCTCTAGTTCCTCAGCATCTTGGGCATGCACATATGCCCTGTGTGTTTCAGATTGACCAAAAGGGTATTTGAACCTGCAGTCAGCCATGTGGCTTCTGGTACTGCAGCTCAGTATACTACTAACCATGCCACTGAGGGTAGGCTACCCAAACTTTTAAAAAAGGCATTATTTTTTTTCTGAAAAGAATAAGATATGCAATTTATAGGATTTTAATAAACCCTTAAATTAACCTGACATTTCCCCCCAAAGATTAGTAATTATAAAAGAGCACAGGTTTAGTTGCCACATAGTCTACTAGAAATATACTGACATGAATGGGCAAACTTTCTATTTCAGGTACATGCTGGCTTCATATAATTAGAGATTTATAATAATAGATCTACAGATGGAAAAGAACTATATTCATGTATACTTTCTGGCAGATGTGATTGGAAAAGCTTTATATTTTTATTTTATATATCTGATCTATAATCAACTTTAAATCATTTATACTAATTTGAAGTAATTTAAAGTGGAAAAAATTTTTTTCCAAGATCTCATCTCAAGGAATAGCTTTGGCTATGAACCATGGCTTTAAAAAACAAGATTCTGGGCCAGCTCATGGCCTGGTGGTTGTGTAAGCTGGATCCCGTATAACTGACTGTGTGGTTCGAGTCCTGGACCTGATGGCTTGAAAAACACAGCAGATGTGTGTACATGTATTTCCAAAATTTCAAAAGGAGGGATAAATGGAGTAGAAGGGATTGTGAATGACTATTCCCCATGAGAGAATGCTTTTTTTCTTTCCTTTTCTTTCTTCCTTCCTTTTCTTGTATTTTCTTTTCTTTCATTTCTTTCTTCTTTTTTTTCTTTCGTTCTCTCTTATTCTTCCTGGTGAAAACATATATATTCTGGTACATTAAACACACACACACACACACACAAATAAAACAAAAACCTTAGATCCAGCTAGGCCTGGTAGCATGCTTATTGTTTTATATTGTGTCCTAAAAGACTCATTGGAAGTCTTGGGACCAGCAGTTAGCGTAATGGCTATGTCGCTGGACTCCCACGTAGTCGACCGCGGTTCGAGTCTCGGACCCGGTGGCTTAAACTCACGCCGGGCGCGTGTGCGTGCGTGCCCAAGATCCCGAGAGGAGAATGGAGGAGAAGGGATTGCAGCGTGGCCATCCCCCCTGGGGGGTGATTTCTCGCTTTCTATCTCTCTGTCTCTCTCTGTTTGTCTGGCGAGCGCACGTGCCCTATAGCAAAAACCTCTCAAAAAAAAAAAAAAAAAGACTCATTGGAAGTCTTAATTTTTACTCTCTTAAGGCTCTTTTCCATGTCATAAATGTCTATTTGCAGATAATGATTACTTTCTACTTCTTTGATATGTTTTCATTTCCAGCTTTTCTTTTTTTTTTTTTTCCTGGAATCCTTATACTCCATATAAAGAAGGCTTGAAGGCATCTGTTAAAAGGTTTCCCACAAATCCTGTTCTCTAAAGGACAAACCTTTATCCCAACGCATTTAATTAACACCTGATCAGGAAGGGCGTGTACTAGTGCATCAGAGATTACTCAAACAAATCAATCAGTTGGACTCTCCCTGTATTTCTTGAACTTCCTAAATTGTTTAAGCCCATGTGGGATTAAGTCTGGGGTCCAAATACCTACCCCTCTCTACATGCATCTCTGAAATATGACTCTCTGGAATATCTGTTTGCCACCAGTTTTTTTTTTTTCCTTAAATTACTATAGAATATATGAATAATGTTCAGGATCGGTAGTCATTAAATAAATGTTTGTCTAGAAATGAGTGTACCCAAAATGATTGTGTCCATATATATAGATACTTATAATACAACATGGTAGGTCTGGTAATATAGGTTTTGTAGGAACACAATAAAGGGATACTTTATCCAGATGTATTGGGTCAAAAAGAGACTTCCTCTCTAAGATGAATAGGGATAGGAAGATGAAAGCAGGGGAGGAGAGCAAAGGGTCAGTAGGAGAAAAGTGTAAAGGTGTGAAGCAGTGTAACACATTTGTGGAACTGTAAACATGTACGTTGCTGGTCAGTGTTTGAGTCAGGCATGCTGAAAACTGAAGCTCAGATGGTAGTCAGCATCTCATCACAGAGGATGGTGGAGGTTCTGTTGGTGTAAATGATACAGTGAAGGAGAAGCCCAATAGGCACAGAGACCTCAACTGTTTTGTTCAAGAATATCATGTAGGTATCTGTCTCACAGAGCCTGATTCTCAACAAACATGTTAAATGGGGACCAGCAGGCAGTATAATGGTTTTGTCAGTGGACTCCCACATAGTTGACCATGGTTCAAGTCCTAGACCCAGCAGCTAGAAACTCTTGCCAGGCGCATGTTGGTGCATGTCCGAAATCCTGAGAGGAGAATGAAGGAGAAGGGATTGTGGTGTGGCCATCCCCCTAGGGTGGGTGATTCCTCACTTTCTGGCTCTCTGTCTTTCCAGTGAGCACATTTACCCTATAGCAAAAAATCTCTCTTTAAAAATAATCTGTTAAATGGCTAGATGGAAGAAAGGATTTTAAGCATAAGTGTGATATAGTTCCATTTTAATATTAAATGCATTTATAATATAAAATTATAATTAATGAAGAAGATCAATAATGATGGGAAGAAATGAGGGTCTGAAACAGGGTAGAGGCTGTCATAAGGATGAATGTGAGACATACTAGAATGTTAAACAGGTAGGATTTGGTTAGTGCGTGAGAAGAAAAGGAAAGGTAGGAGGCAAGTGTTGTGGTAGAGTTGCCATCCTTAAAGAATATAAGAAGAAACGCTGTTTGGAGTGAGGGAGTGGGATAAGTTCAAGGGCTTTTGCAACCATATGCAATTTAATGTTTTACCTTTTCATTTAGAATGAACCCATGAAGAAAGTTTAATAAATTTTCAATGAAAATATTGTATCACTTCACATTTATTAAATATTCTGTGGGCATCAGCACTAGGTCAAGAACATAAACTTTAAAAACATGTGCACTTACCCTCTTTTTTAAGAAAAGGGTCCTTTTTTATCTTCATGACACTTTGACATAACCAATTACCATTTATTCTCAAGAATTTTGGTAGGGGAAGAAATATGTTAGGCTTGGGACCAACAGATGAAGTAATGGTTATGTCACTGGACTCCCACATAGTCGACCACAATTCAAGTCCTGGACCCAGTGTGTGTGTGTGGGGCACATGTGCCTGCGTAACCAAGATCCTGAAAGGGGAATGGAGGAGAAGAGATTGCAGCATGGCCATACCCCTGGAGGGGTGACTTCTCATTTTTTGTCTCTCTGCTCTCTGTCTCTCCAGTGAGCACACACACCCTATAGCAAAAATCTCTCTCTAGGGACCAGCAGTTAGCATAATGGCTATGTCGCTGGACTCCCACGTTGTCGACCGTGGTTCGAGTCCCGGACCCAGTGGTTTAAACTCACACCAGGCGCGTGTGCATGCATGCTCAAGATCCCGTAAGGAGAATGGAGGAGAAAGGATTGCAGCGTGGCCATCCCCCCTGGGGGGTGATTTCTCGCTTTCTATCTCTCTGTCTCTCTCTGTCTGTCTGGCGAGCACACGTGCCCTATAGCAAAAACCTCTCAAAAATAAATAAATAAATAAAAACACTCTCTCTAAAAAATAATAATAATGGGAACCAGCAGTTAGTGTAATGGCTACGTCACTAGACTCCCACGTAGTCGACCGCGGTTCGCGTCCCGGACCTGGTGGCTTAAAACTCACGCCAGGCGCGTGTGCGTGCGTGCCCAAGATCCCTAGAGGAGAATGGAGGAGAAGGGATTGCGGTGTGACCATCCCCCCTGGGGGGTGATTTCTCGCTTTCTGTCTCTATGTCTCTGTCTGTCTGGCGAGTGCACGTGCCCTATAGCGAAAATCTCTCAAAAAAAATAATAATAATAGAAATATGTTAAGCTTTTTTTCCCTTTTGCTATCTTTTCTTTTCCCCTTAATTTTCTTCCCCCTGGATCTAGTTTTCTGCAGTGAAAGGTACAGAATCAGGTACCACATGTGGAGCCTCTCTCTCAGAGGAGTGGCCTTTGAAAGCCTCTCTACTGTTGTCAGGAAAGAAGCAATGCTTGGAGGCCAAAGAGAATTCCAAATAAATGTTAACATTGCTACATCTGTTTCTCAATCTAGTTTGGGGATGGGCAAAACAAGCCTATGTGAACGAAAGGCCATTCTTCATTTGAACTTCAAGTTCAAATAATATTAAATTGAATTTGTAGTCAGATTATTGAAATTATTGTTAAAATATCTGATTCTGGTTCACGGAAGATTTATAAGAAGTCTTGTTAATGTTTTTCTTTTCTCACTTTTTGGCACTGACTCGCTTTTTCTTTTAAATACATTTCTTATTATCACAGAATACTCCTTTAGAATGAGTAATTTCATTCTGTTACACTTCAGAGTGAAATCGCTCACCCTGAGTAAGTTTGGTTTTAGATATGGTGATGAGTCTCAGTTGTACAGCTCCAGATTCCAGTTGGCAATAGGCAGCAGGTATCTGGATCTGCAGACCTGAGTCCTGGGGAAGAGGCCTGAGTTCTGAGTAGTGGTCATTAGCAGAGAGACGGTTCCATGAAAGTCAGGGAGATCATGCAGGAAGAGTGGGTAGAGGACTGCCAGCAGAAGACCAGCATCGAAACCTGCACATCGATATACATGATAATCAGAAGAGGAAGAGCAGGTCTCTGAGACAGTAACTTGATCAGAGAAGCCAGAGTAGCACCCAGAGAGAGAAATATCCCAGGATACAGGGCTAAAGGGAGGTTCAAGAAGGAAGCATGGAAGAATAGGCAAAGCAAAAAGCTTCTCTACACAGTAAAACTTAACCTCTGTAACATTCCTCCATCCTTTTCTTAACTCTATGGAAGCATAAGAGAAAATAGTAGTTAATCGTATTTGTAATTATAAATGTACATGATTTATGCTATGCAAAGACTATCATTTTCTCTATGTACAAGTATGACTTCAGATTAGCTTCCTTAATAAGAGTATGACTTAAGTCTAGTTCCCTCAGTACAGCTTCCGTCGAGTTTGTTTATAGGCTTTGTGGGTTTTAATGGCCTTTTCCTGTAAGTAGCTGCGATTAATTTTGCTATAATGTTAATGTTTCAATATTCATTATTTTAGTTGCTACCCAGCAGAATTTACCATTGTTTACTCAGGGATATATATTGTTGGGAAAGTCATGATGCATTTTTGCATGGAAACACACAGAAAAATATGTCATGACTTTTCCTTTACATATATATATCCTAATACATATGTAATAATTTTAGCCTACCCTCTTTCTTACGAAACTGATAAATATCTTGCTCAGAGCCAAGCAGAAATACTTCCTTGAACTTTCTACTTTGTTGTTTGCACTAAGATGACTCCTAACAATTTTTGAAAAGATAAATAGAAAAGTTCATTTTGTTGTACTGAGTTCATTTATTGTTCTGAGCAAGGACAATTCTACCTGTCTGATTAGCATCAGTTCTGAACTGTATTTTATCCACAGAAAGGTGTGTGTCTGATTTTTCCTGAATAGATTATGGTTTTGCTACATTTCTCCTACTGTAAATTGCAGTTTGTGTGTAGAATTCAAGTCCTTTGATCTAGTTATGAGCAGTACTTCTATTAAGCATACTCATTTTGTTAATTATTTGCCTATTCCTCTTGGGGTAAAGATTTTGTTAACAACCTTAAAGAATACTACAACAAAGGGTTGATTTAAACATTCCTTTTGGTTCACAGGGTACAGTCCTATATAAAGAGAAAATAAGATAGGTCTAACATCCATCTTATTCATATCAAGTGAATGCTAGAACTCATTTTAAACCTTATTTTCTATGGCATTTTGTTGTTTGTTTTTATTTTTATTCTGTTTCTCTTCTTCATGTAGGAGCTGAAATATTAAAAATATTAAGGATTTTATCTAAATCCACATAGGCATTAGATCTGAGTAACCTTAGCATTGCTGACACCAGGACTTGCTTTTTTCCTCTGAGCTTGCTTAAAATATTGATGAAACCCTTGAAAGCTTTCTCATCTGTTTTTCGTCTTTCCCTTATAGTATTGATATCTATTATTTTAACTTCAAAAATTCATGTAGCTCAACTGTTAAAAAGTTCAAAAGTAACTTTCTTAAATTTAGCTTTTAACTTATATTTTAGATTTTTTTAAAAGATCAAACTCTACTGCATATGATCTAGCTAATGAATAATATAAACTGGTATACATCAATATTGAGCAAAATGTTATTTACTTTGGAAAAGTTTGTTTTCAAAAAGAACTGATTCTATCCTCTTGGGTTCTTTGTTGTTTTTATTGTTGTTATTGTGTGGACTGTTAGCATATTAGTTGATTTTAGTAGGTTAATTTCAAATATTTGAAAGCAGAATCTTGAAATATTGACTAAATAAGACTTTTTGCCATAATATTTTAGGCATTTGAAAATCAAATGTAATTATAGCTATTCAGATCATTATTTATTGAATAGTCCTGTAACTTTTATGATGGCCAAATAGCTTAAACAAATGATTATCTGTGACAGAGGAATTACAAACGAGAACCTCATTCAAGCAGTTCCTTTATGCCCAGTTGTCGTTGGTCTCTCCTTCCTCCCGGTAGTGGAGGAGCATGAAGCTCAGTGGAAGGGGAGGCCCACACAGGCTAGCACACAGCCCTTGAGCCTTTGGGCTTGGTATGTGCTATTGAAAGATGAAAATCAAATGTCAAACTGAAGAGGAACACAGGTCAAAGCTCAGAAGCGAACTTTCGCTCCAAGCTGACTACTCTGTGTTGTTTCTCTGTGATTTGCCCCTCCATCTACCTAAACTGGGAGCTTTGCTTTGGTCCCTATCAGACCCTATCCAATCACTTGTCATATCCTATGGATTCTACCTCTTTGTCGGTATTCTTTTCTCACCACAGCCTATCCCTCCATTGATGCCAGAATTTTCTTTCACATGGATTACTGTAATGCCCCTTCCTGAACTCCTTAGCTCCATCCACCTCTGCCTCACCCTCCTCTGCCCTTGAGCTGCTGCTGCGCATACACATAGTGCATTGGTCAACCAACCACTCATGTTCCAGACATGAAAGTCTCATCATGCCTTGCCCTCATTTAAAACCTGTCTTTGACTCTGCACTGACTTTAGGACAAGTCTACACACATTAACATGATGTGGAAGGTCTGTGCTGGTCTGGTCCCAGCTTATCTCACCAAGAAAATTTCTCAGCCTGGAGACAACTTTAGTCAGCATTGAAAACCTTTCAGTTCAGGACACCATGCTTGCTCTAGCTTCATTTCTGGCCTTCTGTGTAGTTTTCTCTATTTGAAACACATCTGAACCAGCTCTTCCTTCTCTCTTACCTCATTTCCTTTTACTGAAGTAAACTCCAGGTTTCAGTTTGAACCTTATTTTTTCATGAAAACCTTGCTGGACATCTATGAAAGTGTTATCTTCTCTCAGTCTGTCCAATATTTTCCCTGTCATCGCACTTAGCATTCTCCATGAGGGCAGGTGAGACTTTCTTGTCCACTGTTAGATTCCTAACACCTTGTATAGTGTGTGACTTACAGTCAGCAATCATTAAGTGTCAGTCAGATATTTATATAGGTAGATTTCATATTTATAAAAATGGAGTGAGGAAAACAGGAACCCATGCAAATACGCAGCCACAGCAAAGGTTTCAAATGACCAGGAAAACCAAGAGGGAGGGCCTTCTCTGCCCTGTATTGCGCTATTTGCAAGGATTTAAAGAAAATTATAAACTGAGGGTTGGCTCTCTAGCACACTGATTAAGCCCTGTGCATTGGGACCCAAATCCCTCATGGCCAACAGTGGTCCAAATCCTGGGCCTGGCAGCTCGAAAAACACAATAGATATGTGTGTGTGTGTGTGTGTGTGTGTGTGCGCGCACACACACACTCAAATTCCTGATGGGATGGAGAAATGGAGGAAGAGATTGCAGTATGACCATGCCCTGTTGGGGATACTTTCTCTCCATCTCTTTCTCTCTCTGTTTCTTTCTGGTAAGCACATATGCTCTCTGGCAATGAAAAAAGAAATTAAAAATAAAGAATATAAATTGAGACCCACATATGTCTAACTCTTTTAAGTTAAAAAAACTCAAGCCAATGAGTTGCTAAGTAAGGTATGTTTTATCTTGCTACTTTGATAAATATATATTCATAAAATCCTATGAAAGTTAGTTATTATTTTAGAATTCCTAGACACCTCAAAGTTCTATGCCAGACCACGGAGGTACCAGGTGTTTTCGTCCCCACCTTGCCATCTCGTATTTTAAGAAAGTGTGGGGACATCCCAGGACCTGTTGCCAAGCTCTACCTACATTTCCTGAGAAAAGCCATCCAGGTTTACATAGGAGTGGTCCACCTCAGGGGGAGGGATCTGGAAAAGAGGCTTATACAGGTCCTCAAGTGGTTCCAAAGCCATTAGGTCATGGATTTATGTAATCCCAGGTACCTGGAATGCGGTCTAGAAGGAGAGGCTGATCTGGGGACCCAGAAGGTGGTCTTGGAAGGGGACAGATCAGGGAAGGACATGACCAGAGAGGATTGCCTAACTACAACAAGCAGGAGATGACCTGGGTTTGTCCTAAATATTGCACTGTTAATGTACATCTGTAAGGGTGTAGTTTTAGTAAGAACTAATATTGTATCTTTATCTTTTCCAATGATTATTTATTTATTTATTTTAAATTTTGCTATAGGGCACTTGCACTCACCCACCAGAGAGAGAGAAAAAGCCACCAGGTCTAGGACTTGAGCCACAGTTGGCCATGTGGGGGTCCAGCGCCTCAATCACCATGCTACCTACTGGTCACTACTTTTAGCATTTATATAAAGTTCATTTATTTATTCTGTAAGTGACAGGGATAGGAAGAGAAAGAAAGAGAGATACAGCAACTCCAGCAGGATCGCAATGCCATCTCCAACACGAATTATTCTGGACAAAAAGCCTGATGCATTCGGGGAGGTTTCCAAATGCCAACCAGCAGCCCTCCCGTGTGAATCTCCGTCACAGTGTCATGTTTTACTGCTGTGATGCTAACTGAACCTCAACATTGTATTGTTTTTTAAACTTTGTTTGATATATAAATAGACCTTAAAGCTGGTAGACATATCTTTTCTAACTAACTTCTAAATTGTTTATATTTCAAGACCCTGTGATTCTGTCCTGTTATTTTCTTGGATGCAATTTCAAATAGTGCTTAACAGCTCAGTCATTCAAGCTAAAACGAGGTTTGAGGTGTGAGTCGATCTGAGTTCTGGGTTGTCCATTTACTGACTGTGAAGCCCTGGGCAGAGTGCTTCATCTGCTGAATAGAGGTAATAAAATCTTACTCCAGGGTTGTAGTGAAAATACATGAGGTTAAAGTCTCTAAAAGGCTTAGCTCAAGTAAACGCTCCATAGATCATGGTGCTGTCATCATCATAATAATCACTGTCATTATTTTCACAGCTGTTATTCTTCATTGTCTGTAACTATTATGATGACCTTGGGCATGTCACATAACCTCTTAGAACCTCCATTTCTTCATCCATAAAATACGTGTTTGGAACAGAGGCTAACCAAGATTCCACTCAGTTAAGAGCAGGGATTTCCTAGCATTTATTATCTTTTAGTTAACATTGAACCTAAATTGGATCTCTCAAGGCTACGTTGTAAGTTGTTACTGGAAGTTAGCTACTATACATATAATATTGCTATATATCCTATTTTAAGCAAACTTGGTATGTGAAAATTTGAATCTTTTGTAAAAATAGAAAAAGTCCGGATGAAATATGCAGTTCATGAAGCAAGTAGTTTGCTTTACAGAAAGATTCATTGTAGAGCTCCTTTAACTGACAAGTTCTTCTGGTACATTTAAAATCAAATTTGATTTACAAAAAGGTATTCAGTCTGCCTATAACTTTTCAGAAACATATACAGAGATTTTTAATCTCTTTGAATCACAGTCCTTTGAGAATTGATTACATCTGATTCCTCTCACCAATAAATGAGCATGGTTGCCAATATTTGCAAACAATTCCTGGAGAGGAGGTGGTCTATGGATCCTAATTTAAGAATCCCAGAGGGACCGGCAGTTAGCGTAATGGCTATGTCGCTGGACTCCCACGTAGTCGACCGCAGTTTGAGTCCCGGACCCGGTGGCTTAAACTCACACCGGGCGCATGTGCGTGCGTGCCCAAGATCTCAAGAGGAGAATGGAGGAGAAGGGATTGCGGTGTGGCCATCCCCCCTGGGGGGTGATTTCTCGCTTTCTATCTTTCTGTCTCTCTCTGTCTGTCTGGCGAGTGCACGCGCCCTATAGCAAAAAACCTCTCCAAAAAAAAAAAAAAAAATCCCAGGAATAAAGTCAAAACAAAGACACAGTCAATGGAAATGGAATGTGCTGAGGATACTGGAGGCATTTCTAAATTCTGGTCTCCAGACACCTGGCCCTTTTCAGAATCAACTGAAATCAACTGAGAAACAAAGAAAACTGACATTTATTAAAAGTCTATCTGTGCCAGACAGTATGCTAAGCATTTTATGTGTATTACATTGTTCTTCATTCTTCCAAACTTATGAAAGGATAGGTATTAATTCTGATGAGGAAAAAAAAAACTCTGATGAGAAAAAAATTCTGATGAGAAAACTGAGGCTCAGAAAATAAGTCATTCCCCAGTCTCATTGCCAGTAAATGATTAGAAACAGAACTTGTACTGGGATCTAGTTGTAAACCTTGGTACTGTGATACAAAGTCCTCAATTTCTTCACACTTCTTTCCAAGCCCCCAAATTTTTATGAAAGAATAAATCACAGAAATGCAGAAATTTCTCTTCCTTGGTGAACTTCCTACAGAGAAACTCTCTGAAGCAGGTTCACGTTACAGCCAGTCCACCCTCCTGCCATGATCTGTGCCCTCTCAATGGGGCTGGACTCCCTTGGGGGAGGGCTATGCTGCTGCAGGAAGGAGGAGGGTGGGCAGAGAGCTGAAGGATAATAGACTTTGGGCTGGATGTGATCCAAAAGTCCTGATCCCTTACGTGCCCCGGCAAAGGATTCCAGCTGACATCTGTGAAAAAGAGTTGTCAGCTGAGGAGCAGAGAAGTGGCCTGTCAGATTCAGAAGGTCCCATTTGCCAAGTCTCACATGAGAAAAGTGAAGACAGGCCCCATTTGGAAAAGAAGACCTGCTTCCCAAAAGATTTATTACATCAGGGTCATGTTGCACAACACGGGCTATGCGCAGGAGACTCAACTTCTTGGTTCATTCACATTTCAGAAGATATCAAATTAATCTCTTTAAAAAGGGAGGGACTACACATGGAAATAAATGAAGGGCCTCATGTGAATGACAGAACAACTTGATCTTATTGGAATTCTATTTTAGTGCTATAAGCTAATTTTGGCCTTTCTTCGTAGACAGCTTGACCCAAAACTGCAGAAATCACTGTGGTTTGCACATTTAAAGACTTATATATTAAAGTAAGGTCTGTGTCCTCGTGTTCTAACCTGTCAAAATAGAACATACTTGGTGAGATGGGAATATGCTCACAGATCCATTTTTGGTTTCAAGTCATTTTAAGATATGCTATCTTATCACTTCAGACTTCACAGCGTGTCCTAGAAAATCATGCTGTTTTCACAGTGATATTAATGGCACAGTGATATTTGGTATTTGATTTATACTTTCCTCATGATTTCTTTCATGATAAAGAACTGCTTCATAAGGTCACTTGCTGCTAAGTATTTCAGGTCTTTATTTGGCACTAATGAGGAAAACACTACTTAAGAATATTTGAGAGTGAAATATGCATATTTAAAAGAAATGGCATCTGATATATAAATTTTCTTACATGTCATGAATGGTGCAAGAGATATTTTGCTATATTTTGATTATAAAGCAGCATAACATAGTGGCTCAAGTGTGAACTTGAGAGCCAAACTACATAGGTTCAAACCCCAGCTCAGTCACTTGCCTGCTTTGTGACCTTGGGTAAGATAGTTCATCTTTTTGTGCTCTGTTTCCTAATGTAGAGAATAAAAGTAGTAGCAAATTGTTTGCTTTCTATGTTAATTTGAAGACTGGGTGAATTAATATACAAGCAGTGCTCAGAATAGTGTTAGGACATGCTAAATGCTATATGACTATTAGTCATTGTTATATAGATGTGTAAAGATGACCAATAAACTCTACTTAGATATATAGATGGTGTAAAAAATAAGTTAGTTTATCCTTAGTTTAGAATAAAGTTTTAACTTGTTTTCTTTTGTCATAATAAAGTGTACATGCCTGGGAATGAGAGTGAGCGATGAGCATCTTCCACAGTGTCTGGTCACACCGTGATCCCCCTCCTCCAGTCGCAGCCAATTAGCTTCTGGTCATTTGCACACGTGCTCAGTATGTCTCAAGCTGATTGGGTAGGATTCCAAATATAGTCACCATGTGCGATCCAGCTTCTTCTGAGCAGCACATCATTATATCAGCATGGAGCTGACGTTCTAGAATAGGGCTTTGTACAGAATTATCTTTGGATTGGATAGCCCTAACTAGGACCATTGGCATTTTTTCTGTCCCCCTTATATCAAATCTGCATATATCAATGGGTTTCCTTACCTCTGTGGGCTGCGGATCCTGTAAATGGAAATGTGCACTAAATATTTGGTAGATCAGATAAATTCCATGTCTCATGCCTACATGACCTATTTTTGCCACATGTATATTAGTCTCACTGTGATAATGAAATACCAATTATCTTTAAATGTTACTGACTTCATCACAG
Organism: Tupaia tana; assembly: GCA_026018925.1. Taxonomy (NCBI): domain Eukaryota; kingdom Metazoa; phylum Chordata; class Mammalia; order Scandentia; family Tupaiidae; genus Tupaia; species Tupaia tana. The sequence continues at coordinate 64,654,251 of JAKSZU010000001.1, forward strand.
CTTCAAATATAATCAATGAATACTAAAGGAAAGAATAACACTAATAATATGTGAGAAGTCCTTGAAACTATCTTATATGCTTTAAAAAACAAAAAGTCTTCACATTTATAAGACTGGGAAAAAGTTCACTCATTCACTTCAAATACGCACTGAGTGCCTATCTTAGGCCTGGCACTCTTCCAGAACCTGGAAATGGAGTACTTACAATAGAATATAATCATTGCCCTCCTGGAGATTATATTTTAGTGAGAGGAAACCATGAACAAGTAGACAAATAAATGAAGTCATTTTAGAGACAAAACATACCATGGAGTAATGAAAGCAGAGCAATGGAATAGAGGGAAGGCCTCACTGAGGAGGTGATAATTGAGCTGAGATGCAGCTGAGCTGAGCCTAGAGCGTTCCCTGCTAAGGGAAAAGGCAGTAAAGCCATGAGATAGCAATGATTTTGACATATATGGGAATAGGCAGAGGAAACTTAGCTCTTGCTGGTGCAGAGGAGAGGTGGTACTAAGTGTGGCTTTTAGCAGTGGCTTGAAAATAGTGTAACCTCAACAAGGTCTTTGATTTTATTCAAAGTGCAGTGGGAATCCATTATGCCTGGAAGTCACATAAATAGATTTGTCTTTGGAAGTCACATGATCAGATTTGTCTTTTGAAGCAGATTGTTCAGCTGCTATGTGAAAAACCAGTGTGTGAGAGCCTAAGAGGTCCCAGGAAGATCCATTAAGAGCCGTTAGTTACAGTCCAGGTGAATATTAATGTCTTGCACCAGAATGTGGCAGCAACACGGAGGGAAGGATGAAGATTAGCATCTGTATTGATGGTGGAAACAACCGGACTTGTTGATAGTCTAGATGTAGGTGGGGAGCTCCAGTAGGAATCAAAGACTCATATATTTTAGTGTTGCCCAAGTCCTTGCTACACTGTGGAAGTTCTCCAGCCATTTTAACCCACTTTTACCTTTCTTTTTGGTGCAACTGTTGTTTATTGATCTTCTGATATGTGCAGAACATGGCGTTAGGTACATTAGAATATATTAGTGAACAAAACAGAGATTCTGCCCTGTGGAGGTTATAATCTGGCCTTTACTTCTATATCTGCACCTATATTTTACACTAAATTTCATGTGTCTTTGGATTAGTCTTTAATTATTTCAGATATATTATTTTAATTTTCAAAAATAGTCACATTCTTAAGGAGCAAACACCCTACTTTTCAGTTTATCATGTCTAGATCAGTGATGGGGGAAACAAAAGTAACAGTTAAAATATGTTTTGTTTGTTTTTTAATTTTGCCAGAGGGCACATGTGCTCAATGGAGACAGACAGTGACAAAGTTTAATCCCCCCCACCCGCATGGGAAATGCTTATGCTGCAATCCATTCTCCTCCATTTGTCCCTCCTTTGGGAATTTTGGGCACACATATACACCCAGAGTGTTTCAAAAGCCACTAGGACCGGGATTTGAACTGCACAATTTTCCATGTGAGATTCAGTTACCTTAACTCCTATGTCATGAGCTGCCACTGCTTTTCTTTCCTCCCAGATAGCTTATTTATTGGTTATCCTGCTTTAAATAAGTAAATTTTTAAAAATCTAAGATTTCAATTCAGATCATTGGAAAAACAATCATTTTTTCATTAAAAATGGTTATTTACTCTCCTAAGAGTTACTTTAAAATAGCAGGTTTCCCTGCCTCATTAATGTAATTAAAAGTTTGTCAACATGTATTTGTCTAGGAACTGAAGCTAAAGTATCAGAGGTCATAGTCAATTTTAATTAATCTAAAATGAAGACAAAAAAGCTGACATTTAAACTGTGAATTAAAAAAAAGATAATTTTTGATTTCTAAAAATTCAAATACATCGACTTTATTTCTTCATTTGGGGTGGCATGGGGAGGGGGTTGCCATAGAGCATGTAAGCTCGAGAGACAGAGAGAAACAGTAACCAAGTGAGGAATCACCCATCCCTGGCCGGCCCCCTTCCCGGGAGTATGGCTATACCTCGATCCCTTCTTCTCCATTTTCCTCTCAGGGTTTGGGCACACATGCACACATGCCTGGCATGATTTTCAAGCTGCCAGGTCGGGAACTCAAACCATGGTCAGCCATGTGAGAGTTCAGCACCTTAACCACCATGCCATCTACTTGCTCCTCAAATATATGTAGACCTTACAAGGACATCTTATTTTCTAAATTTATAATTTACAGCCAAGAATTATAAAATGGCAATCATCCTGACAATGAAAAACACGCAAGAAAATTGGCTTCTGGTTATGGATTGCTGAGTGTATCTTAAAATATACAAAAGAATATAAAAGTCAGTGTTTGTGTTTTGCAAAGAAAACCGAGCGTCTTCCTAAATAGGGTATTTATTCCTTTTCAAGACCCTTGTAACAATACTGGCATTGAGGTGCTATTGCTAATGTAATGCTTTATCTAATATAGACATCTGGGGTGAAATTAAGCTTTTAAGTACTAGTTTAGGAATCTAATGACTCTGTATGATTTTGTTTCCATGTAAAATGCTTCTGAGTTCTTTAAAATGCTGGCTTGAAAATCAAGGTCAGGAACCTACTCCATTTATAAGGGGGCCTTCTAAAACATATTTCTGTGATCCTCACAACCTATGCACTCTTTGAAGATGATCTGATCATAATTATCAATGGGAAATAATCAGACGGTATGCAATTCTTTTATTTTTTTTTTTTTTTTTTTTTTTCCTATTTAGGCACATGCACTCACCAGAGAGAGGCGGTGATAGGGAAAAACAGAAATCCTCCCCCCACTCCTGGGGGGGGGGGTGGTATGGCCACACCACAATCACTTCTCCATTCTCCATCTAGGATTTGGGGCATTCATATGCCCTTCTTGAGTTTCAAGCCACCAGGTCTGGGACTCGAACCCTGGTCGCCCATATGCGAATCCAGCACCTTAATCACCTGTTGGCCCCCATAATTCCTGTAAGAAAAACATAGATGTTGTTTCTTCTACCTCATTTCTTTATTCAACACAAATAATCATTGAGTGCCTTCTTTGGGCAGGGCACCCAGCCACAGCAAATCAAGTCTAGTCTTTAACCTGAAAGAACTTAGAGCTCTTTGGGGAAGAAGACACATGCACCAATAATAAGCATTCAATGTCTTAAGTGCTGTAATAGAGATGTAATGGGATGTATTTCAGGTTCAGAGGAAAGCAAGACATAGTACTTTCTTCCGGGAGAAGAGAGAAGGCTTCCTGAACGAAATGGCATTTAAGATGCTATTTGAAAATGGAGAGAATTAGAAAGGGACACAGAGAGAAGAGCATGCTAGGAGGCATGACAACATGAACAAAGTGCTAGAACTAAAAAAACAGTGTGCATGTACAAGAACCAGCTAAGGCTTCATGCTATGAACAGCTCTGCAGCAGCTACCAGGTATAAGGCACTGCCTAAGGGACCAGAGACAGAAAGAAAACAAGATGTGGGCTTTGCCCTTGAGGCAGAATTTAACACGTTTTATAAAATGTAAGTGAGAAAAAAGTTTTCAGTTCATTTTGAGGACAGTGGTGACTAATGAATTGAGGCATTGGAATTTAATTCCATGGCAATAACTTTGGTGATGGTGATAATAACGTTCATTATTCACTAAACATTGACAAAACTGTCAAAAAAATAATTATTCCTGTCAATGTTCTAGGTACAGTGGTAAGAATTTACATTCATTATTTCCTTTAGACTTCCTCATGAGATATGATTACTATTTTATTCCTACTTGTTAGCTGCAAAAATTGGAACTTAACAAGTCAATTCATTTATGTCACCTGTGGGCTTATTAAATCACAGATTGATAGACCCCATCCCATTTTGTGATTCTGCAGGTCTTGGATGGGACCAGGAAATTTGCTTCCTAAAAAGTTCTCAGGTGGGAACCAGCTGATGGTGTAATGGCTATGTTACTGGACTCCCATGTAGTTAACCGCAGTTCGAGTCCCGAACCTGGTGACTTAAACTCACGCTGGACGCGTGTGCGTGCGTGCCCAAGATCCTGAGAAGAGAATAGAGGAGAAAGGCCACTCCCCCTGGGGGATGATTTCTTGCTTTCTGTCTCTCTGTCTTTCTGGTGAGCACACGTGCCCTATAACAAAAACCTCTCCCCCCCAAAAAAAAAAAGTTCTCAGGTTATACTGATGCTTGGTGCTAGTTTGGGACCACACTTTGTGCACTGCTGAGAATAAATAACCTGAGAATAAATAAGAGGTACTATAGAGAGCCTGGGTGTTTGATATGCTAGTGTGGCAGACCTGAGAATACTGTAGAAAAATACTTCAAGAATAGGTTCTGATTTAAAGATAGGCAAAGAAAAATGGTATACTTTGCCTAGTTCCATGAAAAAAAAAAAAAAAAAAAAAAAAAAAAAAAAACTTTGAAGAAAACATCAACATCATCTCTCCTGAACAGAGATTTTTTAGGAAAGAGGTCTATCACAGGTAAAGATGAATTGTTTTTAATTTAAAAGCCACAGTTATAGTTATAATTTTATTTTAATCATGAAGAACTTATTATATGAGCAAGAAGTACAGAATTGTTACTTGAGGGGAAATAAATATAGAGTTAGCATGCCATTTAAAATGCTATTTTGTTATTACTTAAAATTTATCTGAGATCATTACGTCTGGGGAAATGCACCCTTTATAAAAGCTGGTTTTGTAATTACCATTTTGTTTACCACATCCACTTAGTCATTTAGGTTTACCTGTCCCTGATAGTTAACTATGCAAACCTGACATAAGTAGATAGACTAAATCTCCAAATTTAGGTAGGTGTCATTTGTTTGTCACTCAGATGTTGAGTGTGGTTGGTGAATGTGCTAAATTGCACAGCCAAAGGTATAAATTCTTCCTGACATTTGCAAACATTATTCAAGTTTCTCTCATTCATTTAAATGCCCACTAAGATAAGTCATCAGTATAAACAACAAGCAGCCTAGTCTAAGCAAAACAGCTATTCAGTCATAGCCATACTGTATGATGTGTATGTATCAGAGCCGAATTCTGATCACATAAGCAGATCTTACTAGACAGAGAGTGAAATTAGTTATATATGAGAGAAAATAATGTATAATTTTAATTGCAAGTCTACAAGACTGCTATTTTTACCATAATTCCCCAGTGTAACTGAAATGAGGTGATTTTTATTTTTTTTAATTTGCCAGAGAGTATGCATACGTACTGGAAAGAAATAGAGTCAGTGAGAGAGAGAGAGAAAGTACCCTCCATGGGGAATGGTCATGCTACAATCCCTCCTCCATCTCTCCCTCCTTTGGGGATTTTGGGCACATATGCACCCAGTGTGTTTTTCAAGATGCTGAGTCTCAGACAGTGCAGTCAGCCATGTGGGATCTAGCTGCCTTAACCACTATGCCATGGGCTGACCCAAAATTAGGTTTTCGAATTGAGATGCATAAACATCTCAAATTTGATATTACCAACAATAAACTTTCATCTGCATTAGTTTTCGTGAATTACATCCTCAGAATCATTTTTTAAAAAGAATTATTTATTTTATTTGTTGTTATTATTATTATTATTGACTTGACCAGAGATAGAAAGAGAGAGAAAGGGAAAGTGAGAGAGCAAGCTGCCAGGTCCAGACTTTGAACCGAGGTCAGCCATGTGGGAGTCCAGCACCACAACCACTGTACCACCTGCTGGCCTCTGAATCTGTCTTTAAAACCTAAAAATCCATAGGAAAGGAGATCAATTCTTTAAGCCTAATAGGATGCAAGTAAATTATTCTAAAATAACAGAATATAAAGTTCATTTTGAGAACAGATTTCTTTTTGAAATAAAAAAGAAATTTAAAAATATTTAGTTACCCACGTAGAAAAAATAAAACAATGAAATCTCAGTGATAAAATTGTTAATAATAAATAGATATTGTGAGAGAATTTAATTGCTTTGTTGGGAAGGAGAGGAGACGTCAGATTTCTTGATTTGATTTTTTACCACAACTGAGTGATATTTTCTAAGTATCTGGGAGAAAATTACATGAAAGAAAGTAACTTGTCAGTCTTTTAGGATATATTTGGTTCAGTGTCGTCAGAAGGTAGTCTGCCCTCTCCCTGGAATCAAGTTGCAAACACTATCCTCAATAGTAATTAGAGCTAAGCAGCAATTACAGGACGTATAATTTGTTCAGACACACTGCCTGTCGGCTGTTTCCTAGCACCACATTTTACAGGAGCACCAGGTTGAAATGATGGAATTATTTATCTCTAAATGTAATACCTCGTGCAGTGTTTGAATGCAGAGTGAACGTGGACTGTAATCTTAAAAACGAAGGTAAGCATTGCTGACTGGTCAGCATTTACACCCCAGGGAACTTTTTCATGAAGTATGTGACAAAAATATAAAACAGTTCAAATCAATTTCAGAAAAAGAGAAGTGTATCACAAATAGGACAAATAGAATTTGCTAATTTTATAGCTCCCCTTTCCAATATTATCTTGGTTTACTTTACCTCTTTGTATTTATATTTTACACTTTTTTAAATGTAATAAAATGTAACTGATGTCCTTTATCATTTTGAATTTTTTTTTTTTTTAGAACTTTGTCTCAAGATAACTACTAGGTGAAAATGAGATTCACATTTCACCCATTTATGCTAGACCCCTCCCTCCTTTTTCTCTTCTCTTCATAAAGTATATTTAAACTGTTAATTGTACATGTGAAAGAATCCACATTCAGATGGACAAAATAATGAGTGGTGGCTTGTAATAAAATTAAGTACCGTGGGTGATTTGCACTCTTTTCACAGATTTTGGGGATGGATGTGTTTCAAATTTTAATGTTCCATCTAGTTCAGGTCAAAACTTAATGGCTTCGTATTTATTTAGACCCTTGAGAATAGAAATCTCTCTGGAAACCAGGTAAGTTTAGCTCCTCGAAAGGGAGTATTGTCTGTTATAAGGGTGGATGTATTTTGTATATATACAATAGGTACTTGTGAAGTTCTAATTTCTATTTTAATATTATCATCTTATTTTTCCCATGCAAGAAATCCTTTTTTTTTTTTTTCAATTTTGCCATTTGTATAACATAAGTAAATAGTACTGTAAGGAAAGACCTTAGAATCTCTTGACTGTAGGAAGATGTTTTTATCACATGGTCCCCAGTGCGATTTTAGGTGGTTTGGAAAATATTGAAAGAGCATCGACTCCTTTTGCTATCTATTGGTGGATTAGAGGTGTAAACACTGAAGGTTCAATGGACTCTTACCAAAAAAATGAGTATGTTGAAGCTAAAGTATAATAATTTTTCCAATGTCATTGAGACTATGTGTGACCTCTTGGCAATATTGCTAAGTGTAGTTCTTTCAGTAGGCTGGTACCTGATGTCAGAAGAAATTGTTTTTCTAGTTCTGGGTTTATAATTGGCTTTATTTTGTATGTTTGCTTTGTAATGGAATTATTTATTCCTAAGCATTATTTTTCTTCATCAGAAAAGCAGAATGATCATAAGCCATGTAAGAGTTTCAAAGACTACCTAATATATGTAGAATATATATAAGAAAGCTACTTAATATATATAAAGCACTTGTACTCTCCAATGAACGGGTACATACTAGTATAACCCAGGACACAATGATGAATTTCTGTAAAAATATATCTTAAAATTCTATGGTGCATATAAGTTTCAAACTTGTCCTGCTCTGTCACATATGTTACAGATACTGTCATGGATGATCATGTAAAAACAATCCTCAATTATTACAACTGACATGACTACTTAAGGCATAACTAGAAAGATGACCTAATTTAATTGCTAAATCTTGTCCTCGGGACAAACTTGTCCAGATACCAAGATAAAATAATCCTACTATTGATCTTTCGATTTAGAGAAACAAATATTGAAAACAGTATTTATACAGTGCAGCTGCAAAACAAGACAAATGACAAATTTTACAAGTGCTTTCTTGTTCCCTGGCAGTATTATGGTGAGAGACAGAGACAGAGACAAGAGAGACAGGTAGACACACACACACACACAGAGAGAGAGAGAGAGAGAGAGAGAGAGAAGCAGGAGAGATGAGAAGCAGAAAAGACAAGTGGGGGAAAGAGTGACTACGGAGGCAGGAATAAGAGAGGGAAAGGGAGTGTTGGGGAAAAGAACAAAATTGGGGAATGCATAGAAATCGTGCAATTTCAGAACTTTAGATTCTTTTTGCACCTTTTTGCTTTTTTTTTCTTTTAATTGGAAACAACCTTTGTCAAATTAAATACATTGAGCACCAGGTCCATTTTTCTGACTTCTTGACTTTCATATGTGTCTTTTAAAGCAAAGGGAGCTGAAAAAGTTGTTTAAAGTCCAGAAGAGACCAATAATCAAAACAAACGTTCTAAAAGAAAATATTTCTATTCTTTCATCACTTTACAAAATATATCAGCAAAAATAAAAATAGTGGGTGTTATGACTAAATTTCTACTTTCAATGAGACTTCTTATTAAAAAGTCATCATAACTTTGACTTCTGTTGTTCATTGAGATAAGAGAGAATCATTTGAGCATCCAGAAAGAAATTCCACGTACAGAAATTACTGAGCTTTTAAATAGAAGATTGTGCCATTTGGAACAACATGGATGAAATTGGAGAACATTATGTTAAGAGAAATAAGTCAGACACAGGAAGAAAGATATGTCATAGCTCATAAGTAGAATTGAAAAAAAAGGTAGAATACATGGGAAAGAAAGGTAGCTACCAGAAGAGGCTGTGGCACAGGGAAACATAGGTCAGAGGTTACAAAGTTGCAAATGGTCAGGATGAATTAATCTAGAGGTATAAATTACAACATGAGGACTGTAGTTAATAATATTGCATTGTAGGCTAGAAATTTTCTCAGAAAGTACATTTTAGGTGCTTTTAATCACACACACAACAAAGGTAACTATTTGAGAGAGAGATATGTCAAACAGCTGACCTATAGTAATGATTTCACTATATATGCTATCAAAAATTTTTGTTGCACACAAAAATAGCTGCAGTATATGCAAGAAAGAGAGAACCTGACAGTCAAATTCTAAAATAAAAACTTTAATGACGTCGATAAATATTTTTAAGAGAATCAAACAAAATAAATTCTAAATAAGAAAATCTAGTTCAAAGTCAGTATCATAGTACAAGAGTAAACGTTATAGATAGGGACCAGGCAATCATTTATGGTGAATCACTTCTAAAGCAGAAGATCCTTGGGTATTCACTGGAGGGCCTTATCTGATGCTGTTTTGCATATCACTAGTGCCCCAGAAGTCGCCTTCATGACTGGAGCCAGTGGCATCAATTTCTAGGATGTCAGAACAATGGCAGAGTTCCAAGAAGTCAGGCTCAGACGTTGATCCAACCTGCTAAATGCCCACTAAAGACCCTTAGGAGTACACGCATCCCCTAGATCACAGGGCATTCCGTGTTTCTCAGGATAAGGGTCATAACACAGTATCTCCCAGTTGCCCAGCTCCTATGTGCACAGGAGTTAGGTATGCTGCCTAACTAGGTTGTTCTTGGTCATACCATTTTTGTTCTGCTTTACTTCATTTGATAAAAAGTGAGATATTAGGAAACTACCAATAAGGAATCAGTACTAATTCTAGCTCACTATACAAGACTAAGGCAAACTCACTGCTCCTCTTTCCCTCCCAAATCTTTCCTCACCCTTTTCCCCATCCTAGCCACAACATCACCCCATTACCGGCATTCTCTGCTCGTCCCGGTCCTGGAATGGTCAGATCAGGTACCCCTAACCCAGGTTTCCATAGGTATAATTCTGTGACTTTCAGCCTGCATAGCAACCCCCCACTGCTGGGGGGAGCCTCATCTCTGCTAGTCCTGGGTGAAAATGGCTTCTTCACTGATTGAGAATCAAGAATGGCCTCTCTGTGATGGTAACACTCTCTGTGATTATAACACTCTACTAGAATTTTTCTTGAATGCTCTACAGTGCATTATAATTATGGTGACCATGGGTTAGGTGTACAAAAAGGGTCAAAGGGTTATAGCAGTTTTTGCTGTTTCTATTTATTCTCAAGTTGTCCTTCCTGGGAGCCTATTAGTGTGTGTGTGTGTGTGTGTGTGTGTGTGTGTGTGCAACAGCGTTTGAATAGCTTTGAAATGATTGGTTAATATTTAAGCTAAGGAAACTTTTTTTCTATCATGGTGAGAGCAGAGAACACTAGCACAGCAAATATTAACTCTTTAAATTGAGCAAATTTAAGGAGGAATATCTTTCTAAAAGGATCATTTATTCAAACCAGTATCCACACACACACACACACACACACACACACACACACATCCAATTCCCCGACTTTTGGTCTTTTGGTTCTTAAACTCAAATAGTCTGAACACTGAATGCAAGAACTGAAATTCTCTGAACTAGTGGACAAAACATTTTCCGTTCTGGAGCTAGAATTTATAGCAGCGGTTGGGTGCACTGACCTCCAGAGCTGCTGTATCTGGCCACCTTCCGCCTGGCCCCATGTGTAAACTGCGTCAGAGAGGCCTAAGGGGCCCTACTGTTTGATTTTCTAGAATGGAAGGTCGGTTGCCATTGCTCGGAATAATGTGTCTTTTTAGATAGCATTTTTGTTGCAGTTCTGATAGCACTTCAGTATAAAAGCCATCGACATAAATGTGGGCATTCCTCCTACCATGAAGCTATGTGAATTAGCTGTATTGATCTGAACTGTGTGGTTAAAAGCATGGTTTTAATGGGCTTTGTTTTTCTTTTTTTTTCCTCACTGGAAATATTTTAAAAATTATTTAAGATGAAGTGTTGCAGCCAATCTTCTGCTCTTTAAACTGTAAAGAAAGGTTGCTTTTTTCTTGGCCACACTGGGTTTTCTTTCCTTGAATTTCCTTCTTCCCTTATATATATTAGTAAAATATTCAAATTAAAATCTCATTAAAAAAATGGATAATTTCTTTTAATTTTCAATCAAAAGAAAACAGACCCAATACTAATCTCCTTTCTTTTTTAAGGAAGGTGATAGCTCCAGTATATGATTGTTGTACATGTATGATGGTACAGATTTCAATATCCAGTACTGTCCCTGGGCTCTAAGTGTGGCTCTACCATCAGTCAGGCACTACGGTAGTATAAACTCTCCTAACCCCATTTTCCTTATGTAGAATGAAGGTAAATTCCTAAATGATATTCATCTCTAAAATTTTATGAAATATAATTCTCCTACTTAAACAGGGTTGTTGCCTTTTCTAGGAAAGGCTTTATTTTTAGGAAGTTTTCTAAGATAAGTCATCCTTCTGTGCTGCCGTTAGGTCCCTGACACGCAGTGAAGGGTGAGCAAAGATAGAAGCTCTGTAACAGAAAAAGGCCTCAGAGCTCACACAAGGGTCTCGATTCCTTCGACAAGAGTCACTGGGCAAATGTAGCTCAGGACCATCTCCACCGGTCTTTTTGCCAGAAGATGTCGTCAGTCTCCCGTGACCTCTCGATCCATTTTCAACCTCAGACAATTTTAGTAAATCCCTGTCTGGAGATAATTTTGGCTTTTCCAAAGACAGTAATTTAGAAACTAAGCACATGACATTCCCCTTTGATAAGTCAGGTGTATTAAAAACTATTTCTAAAAATTTGAGACAGCATTTGTTAGAATCCCGTTTTTCATGCTTAATACTATTGGGTTAGAAGTTGAGAAACTAAAAACAAAGGAACAATGTTTTACATTTGATTTTAACCATTTGAATTTACTTAAATTCTGAATTTCTTTCTTTTTTTTTTTTTTTTTAATGGTGCTTAGGAAAGGATTCCAACTAATGAAGTATGTCATGTTTAACCAAATTAAAGTTTTTAATATGTAGTAAATAAATCTTGTCTATTTTTTCTAACACTTACATATCAGAAACTCAGTACATTGGCAAGATATTCAGGTATAAGCAAATCACCACTTAGCCGAGTGTGTTCCATTAACCACGGCATCTAAAAAGTCATCTATTGCACCTTAGTGAAAGATTCATCATTTTGTGTAAAAGCTGGTATATTACTAAACCCAAAGGATATTGTGGCTTAAAATCTATCACGAAGTGGCTTTACTGCTGTTTTTTGATACAGCACTTCATTAATGCTTATAAACTTCAATGTTGTGCTCAGAAGGATTTATTTTTAAATGCGATGTCTGCCGGGCTGCTGCTGTGGCATCTGCCGTTGGAGCTCTTTGGAGGGAACCCTGAGCTGCCCCAAGGGAGACTCAGGCACAGAACTGCCTATTGTTAGGGTTTTATAGACTGAGTTCTAGATATACATTTTTTTCTTAGTGAAGACTGATTCTAAGTCTGTCTTCTCTATTCTCTGTCTATATTCAGCAATGATGCATCAGCATTTAAAGAGAACTTTTACTTCTCTGCAAATCGTTTTGAGCAGAATTAAGCTGGCAGTGTAAAAAAGAACTTGAAAAGCATATATTCATCTTAAACTATATAAATTAGACAGTATTTAAAGACTGGGAAATTTGTCAAAATATTTTATTAAAATTAATAGCATTTACTAGACTTCTAAAAATTTCTGTTAATGTATAGCATACAAAAAAGTGCACATATCTTAAGAATACAGTCAAAGGAATGCACACAAATATAACACACCTGTGTAACTGGCATCCCAATCAAGAACAGAACATTCCAGCACCCTAGAGGACCCTCTCATTCTCCCTTCCAGTCACTCTGCCCCTACCCCATCCTTATCTTTTCCACAAGGATAGCTACTGTCCTAATAGCATAGATTTGTTTGCCTGGTTTTGTGCTTTATGTAAATGGTGTATCATACAGCATGTATTCCTTTATTTAGTTCCTTTTCTCTACAGCATGTTTGCAAGATTAATTTATTGTGGCATGCAATTGTTATGATATCATTTGTTCTTATTGTGATATCCATTGTGCAAATGTTTTGTTGCGTGAAGACACTGAAATTGATTATCCTTTTTGCTGCTGATAAGTTAATTAGCTAATTTTTAGTTTGTGAGTATTATAAGCAGTATTGCTATGAGCATTCTAGTACCTGCTATTGCTATTGCATACTGGAAGTAGAATTTCTGAATCAAAGAGTATTTATATATTCCATGTAAGTAAATATTGCCAAATAGTTTTTCAAAATAGCTGTAAGAATTTACATTTTAGTGTAGAATTTTAGTTACTCTGTACAACAGTTGGTGTTCTTTCTTTACTGTCTCCTTCTAACCATTCTTGCAGGTGTATAGTGGTATCTCATTGTAGTTGTATTCTGTATATCCTTAATGAATAATGAAGTTAAGTACCTTTTCATGTTTATTGACCATTTTCAATATCCACTTCTGTGAAATTTCCATTCAAGTCTTTTGCCCATTTTTTAGTGTTTTTTTTTTTCTTATTGATCTGTAGTTCTTTTTTCTAGATTTAAGTCCTTTGTCAAAAATATATATTATTAATATCATCTCCTACTCTGTGCAGTGCCTTTTCATTCTTTTGATGATGATTTATTGCTACATTCTTATTTTTAGTAGCGTGTATTCATTATTTTTTCCTTTTATGATTAGCACTTTTTTGTTTCCTATTTATGAAATCATTGCTTCTTTCAAGTTCACAAGTGTTTTTCTTGTTATTTTAGTTATGATCTAGAATTAGAATTTTACAAATACCTTGGAAATCTAAAAAGTCTTTCATTTAAATATGTTACACTTTTTGTATGCTTTTGCTTATGCAGTTTCTTCCACCATTCTCCCATATCCAGCTCTCAAAGCACCAGTCCTCAAAAGTTTATCTTAAGATATATTTTACCTATGAGTTGGGTTACTGGGTTATATAGTAGTTCTATTCACTCAAAGGATAGGAAAACACTCAGTTGGAAAGATACTTGCACATCCATGATTATTGTAGCATTATTTGCCAAGACATGGAATCAACTTAAGTGTCTAAAAACTGATGACTGAGCTTAAAAGCCATGACACATATACACTGAGGAATGTTACTCAGTCAATGAGAAATAATGAGGCCCTATCATTTGATTCAAAGTGGATAAATACAGAGGACTTACTGTTAAGTAAAACAAGCCAGATTTTGAAAGATACACACTGTATATCCCACTCAGTATGTACTGAATTTCTACACTCTATGGCAGAAATGGAAAGATCCAAAGATATGCTAGTAGAGAGGGTAAGTGTAGATACCAGAGACTGTAAGGGAGGGGAGTGGGTGATAGAGAACAGGTGGTAGAGGGTGAGTGGTCAGGGCAGAGGGAAGAAACATTCAATAAAGGAATGTAGATTTCTCTGTGGAAAGAAAGTCCTGTAAAATATTTGCTTTGTAAAAATTTTTAAAAATTGGTAAATAAAGGGGATACCATTAAAAAAAGAGAGAGAGAGAGAGAGAGAGATTTCACCTGTGGAAACGTATGAAACCAACTCTTGGCTAGATGCAATTTCTTTTCTTCTTGAATCTCCTTAATACTGTTATTAAGTAACCTCTAGCATTTCTAGCCTTTGGTGATAAGTATTCATGGATTTCACTACTTTTTCCATCCTAGAATATCGCCTCATATTAGAGCAGCTAGAATAGGTGGTAAGCGCAGTCACTGAAGCTTATTGCTCTGTGTCAGGCACAGGGTTAAGCACTTTGCATAGAAAAAAGTCACCATTAGTTAGCTCTCTCATCAATCCTGATATAAGTACTCTTTTCTTAATTTAAATCAAATAAAATAGCAGCTAAAACATGATCATTTGGCCAAAGTCACACCAGGAAATAGCAGACAGGAGTCACCAACTGTGTGGCCTGTGAGTTGCTGTTTTTAATGTGTGTAAAACAGTGTTGCCTGAAGAGCCTACCACAGAGACATGATCATTGCAGAAATTCTGGGAGTGAGGTGGAGGGGGATACTTGGTTCCATGCTCCAAAAAATTGAGGGAAGAAATTATACCTCCCTAGATGTTCACAGTGTCTGTTAGTATGTTAAAAACTATGGAATGCCTTGGAAAAAAAAAGAAACATTTTAAACTTTGTTGAAGCCAACATTTTCTAAATGTATTTGATGCCAGAACCTTTTTTTATGGACTGACTTTATATATGGCCGACTTCATGGAATGATACCATGGACTTTAGAGTCACGTGAACAGGAGTTTAGCAGGTCAGATTATACAGTGAATTATTAGAATGTTTCTAAGTTTCATCTTTTTTTAAAGAATTGTTTTGTTGAGCTTTATTAATTAATTTATTTATTTTTATTTTTATTTTTTTTTTTTTTTTTTTGGAGAGATTTTCACTATAGGACGTGTGTGCTCGCCAGACAGAGAGAGAGAGACATAGAGACAGAAAGTGAGAAATCACCCTCCGGGGGGATGGTCACGCCGCAATCCCTTCTCCTCCATTCTCCTCTTGGGATCTTGGGCACGCACGCACACGTGCCCAGCGTGAGTTTTAAGCCACCGGGTCCGGGACATGAACCGCGGTCGACTACGTGGGAGTCCAGCGACATAGCCACTACGCAAACTGCTGGTTCCCTAATTAATTAATTTAATTTGACCAGAGAAGGAGAGAGAGAGAGAGAGAGAGAGAGAGAGAGAGAGAGAGAGAGAGAGAGAAGGAAAGCTGCCAGGTCTCGGACTTGAACCACAGTTGGCCATGTGAGAATCTAGCACCCTTAAACACTACAATAGCTGCTGGCCCCCTAAGCTTCATCTATTTAATCTGTAAAATGCGGATGATGATACAAGCTTCATAGAGTTTTATTACAATTTAATAAAACAAGGGACATAAATTACTTTGCACAGTATCTGGCACATAGTAGAATCTCATTAAATACTAGTTGTTGGGACTAGCAGTTAGCATAATGGCTATGTCGCTGGACTCCCACGTAGTCGACCGCGGTTGGCGTCCTGGGACCCGGTGGCTTAAAACTCACGCTTGGCACGTGTGCGTGCGTGCCAAATCCTGAGAGGAGAATGGAGGAGAAGGGATTGCAGTGTGGCCATCCCTCCTGGGGGGTGATTTCTCGCTTTCTGTCTCTCTGTCTCTCTCTGTCTGTCTGGCGAGCACACGTGCCCTATAGCAAAAACCTCTCCAAAAAACAAAAAACAACAAACAAAACAAACAAACAAACAAAAACAAAACAAAACAAAACAAACAAAAAATACTAGTTATTATTTTCTATTATTTATTTAGTTAATTTTGCTATAGGGCATATGTGCTTGCTGGAGACAGAGAAAGAAAGAAAGTGAGAAAGTCCCCCTTCAGGGGGCATGACAGTGCTGCAATTCCTTCTCCCCCATTCTTCTTTCAGGATTTCGGGCATCAGTGTGTTTTTCAAGCCATGTGTCCTGAACTTGAGCTGTTAGATCAGTCTTGTGGGATTCAACTGCCTTCACCACCATGCCACTGACTGCTCTTGATCTTCTTTTAAAAACATAAAAGAAATTCTCTGTGATTCCATTTGTAATGGCTGTAAGCTGCCAGTACTTGTTGGTTCCCCATAAGTATACTTAGTATTTGGGGAAGATTATTTTTAGATAAATATATTCTAGAAATAAAACTTATAGAACATTAAAAATGTTTTAGTTATTAAGTATTAGATACTAACGTTAACATCAAATAAAAGTTTCAACTAATTTCCAGTTCTAAACTTTTCCTGTTTGGAGGTTGACTATTTAAATCTCTTAGTTTGATACTGTAAATAGTTCTAAAAGTTCATGGGAAATGAAAGTAAAGTATTAATTTATTTTGGTGCAAAAATAATTTTAAATCCATGCATAATTTTTGTAATATTCTTTCTCCATGAATGTTTCGAAGACCTCTCGTGTGTGTGTATATGTATATATAAATGATTATATGTGGATATATACTTACATACTTGTAAGTATATATATCATACTTTTAAGTATATATACATATATGCAATGTGCTTAGGGTATGCCTGGTGCATAGTGTGTGATATAAAAATGTTCTCTCTATTATTATTTGACCTATTCACAAGAAAAATTCTTTATCAGTCACATCCCTATGTACATAGCTAGCTCCTAGTAGCCATGCTTGATGGTCTCTAGGTAAATTATTTTCTTCACATTTCAGATTGATGAAAGAATGGAAATGATGATAGAAAAGGAAAGGATACTGGATTGGTAATTGTCCTGTTAAGAGGGAAAGATACACAGTAAATGGGCAAATGAGAAAGCAATACGAAGAGACAACTTGAGTTTGACAAAATAAATAAAATTTGAAATCCTATTCATTTTAGTTTCTTTAAAGAAATCTTCAGGAGTTCTGTAATTGACATTGGCTCCTACTACCTGCTAGCAGAGTCTAGGATATGTTAACTGGTTTTCTGCAGCACTTAATGAAGAGTACATACATAGTAATGGGAGAGAAGACACAACTTCTGCTGGATATAGAATAGATATGAATTTGATCTCATTCTACAAATGCATTTCATGCAGATTTTCTGTGGTTCTGGCATACTCTCCTTTCCAAAAATAAAGTGTTTTGTTTGTTCCTGTTATGATACATAAAGAAGATCTACTGTGAAACCTCAAAGCTATAACCTAAATGGGCCTTCAGTGTCATACTTCCACAGGTCAGAGCTAAGGGCATAATTTCATATGTCACCTGACTTTCAGTGAGGTTTTATTGTGATGGATTATGACATAATCCATTGACATAATAATGTGCCTATTACATTACAGAGGCAATTGACTGAAATAATATTCTTTATAACCACAGTGATGAGTTGTCTTTCACATACTGATTTCTTAGCTATAGATGAATACAACTTGTATTTCACCACCAAAATGAAATTTATGGGAGAGGGTTAATTGCACTCTTACAGAAAGTATATGGACTTGAAGAATTTCCATGACAAGAGAGGTGACTATTAGATCTTTGGGTTATACATGCTTGTGTGTATGTATTTAATATTAGTATGGACATTTTGATAAGCAGATATGCATTGACTGATATAAAAAGCATCATTATCAAATATGGTACAGCTATATTATGACTACTCATGATGATATGTATTAGATTATATCCTATGTTCTGAGACAGAGCTACTTATTGGAGGTTTCTTACATAATAAAGGTTGGTTCTGTCCCATGAGAATAGTAATGTCAAGGGTGTATTATACCACCTTTTGCATTAAAATACCTGCTCTTGGGCCAGCCAGTGGTGTGGTGGTTAAATCGGCTGGATCCTACATGGCTGACTGTGCAGTTTGAGTCCCAGACCTGGCGGTGGCTTGCAAAAAACATAGTGAACATCTGTGCATGTGTGTCCAAAATCTTAATGGGAGAGAGAAATGGAAAAGGGATTGTGGTGTGGCCACCCCACTTCCCCTGCTCCCTGAGGGGGCAATTTCTCACTTTCTTTCTCTCTCTCTCTCCTGTAAGCACAAGTGCCCTCTAGGAAATTAAAGAGAAACTGTTTATTATATTTTCAACCTTTCTTTTTGTTTTTGCAAGTCCTTGACTTTTAAAGAAATTAAGCATTGCTTGGGGTATAATTCATTTTGGCCAGATTTCTGCTCGTTTTTTTTCCTACTGATTGTCAGGCACCCAGAGGTGAGAAGAAAGACTTTCTAGCAGCAGCAGCAAAATCTGGAATAAGGTGACAGAGGGATCAAAGCATATAATAACCTATACAAAGAAGTGAGCTTTATCCGCATTTATTTCCCATTTGTAAAAACCTTTTTAAGCAATCAACTTTGGTGTAGCAGTATTAAAAAACAGGTTTTCAAAGAGAAAATAGCAAGGTTGAGGTGAGAGAATTGATGAAAGGATAGTTTATATTTATTCAGATGATCTACCAATACTGTACTTATAACAATCTGTGTTTAACATGGCAAATTGTCATTAAAATGCTAATGAAATGGTAAACAGCTGCTAAGTTTTTTATGCTAATGAAGGGTGACAGCTAAGTAGTTTTCAAGCCTTGTCTTTATTAGCATAGAGATTTGATTGGGTAAGAGGTACCTTTGTGCATTCTGACCTTTGTTGATGGAGCAATATGTTGTCAAGCTCACCACTGTGTTCTATTTGATTTGGTGTGTTAGTACACATAACTTTCGCCAGCTCTTAAGAGCCCTGTATTACACAATGCTATCAGAGCCACCAATGTAAGCTTATGGAAAAAACTTTGCTTCTTTTTAAAAGACCCACAATGGACAATAATTACAAATTTGTTCATCAAGCAACTTTAAGTAGAATGATTCTATATATTAACACTTTCTACTTTAGATTTTTAATAATTATAGAATAATAAATTATGAAGGGTCATTGGTCTAATATAAAACATACCTCTATTCAATCTCTATTTCAATTTAGCTGGATTTAGAGCAAAGCTTTTAAAATAAATATTTTAATAAGTGCCTCTAACATTTGACATATTGATATAATACATCATCTTGGATCTGCAAGCACTGAAGTTAGCAATGATATAATTTTACCTAATTAGAAGAGTAATCTGTAATAAAATACAGGGTGGTTATGTGAATTTCAAGATGAGATCAGAGTATTTATGTGGGTGTTAGAAAATAGTCTTCAATCTACATTTTTGGTTGAATCCCTTTTTGCTGGGTCCTACCCTATATTACCTACTGGACAGAGCTAACCCGAAGACTTGTCATTACACATAAATGCCCTTCTCTTTTTTCTTTCTGTTTTCAGGATCAATGTAAATGAGATATGACAGTTCATTAAACACTATTGCCAATAATGTTCTAGAATGATTTGAAATATGATGTGGAATTTATTAAGGATATTAATTACCAAAAATGTATCGTTGAAATAGGAATTATAATGGTTTCGGGACACTGTGTAAAAGACTGATGGAAATTTTAATAGTTGGAGGATTTTTCTCATACTGTTCATTTTTCTTTGAAGTCAGTAGGGGCCTTTAGGCATATAATCATTTATAGTCCTATCTAAGCAGGCCAGGAGAAGTTAGAACCCTCATACACTGCTGGTGGTAATATGAAATGGTTCAACTTCTTTGAAAAACAGTTTGATAGTTCCTCAAAAGGTTAAACAATATGGCCAGCCTAAGACCCAACAATTCCCCGAATTCTATTCCTAGATTTGTATCTGAGAAAACTGCTCTGTGTTAGCTCCAAATCTTAGAGGGCTTACCCATATCATGATGTTTCTGATTCCAAAGAATATACCCAGAGACCTAGAGGGACAGACATGAGTTTATTTACACTGGGGGAAACAATGTTCTTCTCACTGCCAGGTGGGAATGGTCCCTAGCATCCTGAGCATAGGCTCAATCTTATACCCATAAGAACAAAGCATTCATAAATCAATTAAAGACCAATGTAGACTCCTTGTCACCAAGACAGGAGGTTTGAAGATACATTTGCTTGAACATTACAGTAAAGAGTTAGCTTATCAATGAACAGAATCAGTAGAGTATGCTTAGACAAGTGCCACTAATTTTTGTGATGTTAATGTGGAGGGGGTGCACATACTTCTGGAATGGCCCAGCTGTAGGCCAGTTCCATGAGGTGAAGGTCATGGTCACAAGTTGTTCAGGAGGTCCAGTCAGACCAGCAGTCCTGTCTCATGGAGAAAAGAAAAGGGGAGGGGGTGGGAGAGAGCACTATATATAGAACCTGCCTTCACCCGGAAACATATGGCCACATAAACAGCTGTAAACCATTGTTCACATTAGTATTATTCATAATACCCAAAATGTGGAAACAATCCAAATACTCAACAGCTGATCAATGGATAAGCAAAATATGAGACTTTGTACAGTGGAATATTGTTTGGTCTTAAAAGAATGACATTCTGATACATGCTATAACATGGATAAGTCTTGAAGACATCATGTCAAAAAAAAAAAAGAAGCCCGTCACAAAAGACTACATATTATATGATTCATTTAAATAAAATGTCCAGAAAAAAAATGTATATACACAAATGATAGATTAGTGGGTCCAGCCACATTGGCGGATGTTATTGGCACTGACTCCCATAGGTTGGGGCTACTCTCAAAAGGACTGGATTCAATTCCCAATCTAGACTGGAGGCCAGGCACAGTGGTGCACAACTGTAATCTCAGCGGCTCAGGGAGGCTGAATCAGGAGGTTGTGAGCTGGCCTGGGCAACATCATGAGACCTTTCTAAAAAAGAGCTGGGTGTCCTGGAGTGCCTCCTGTGGTCTCAGCTGGGAGGCCAAGGCTGGAGGATCACCACGTGAGACCTTGTATTCAAAAAGAAGAAGAAAAGCAAGAAAAAGAGAGAAGTGAAGGAGGGATGAGAGAGAAGGAAGGAGGAACAAAAGAAAGAAGGAAAGAAGCAAGAAAAAAGGAAAGGAAAAGAGAGAGGGAAGGAAATTCGTGGTCTCCAGGAGCTGGGAATATTGGGGAAAAATTCGGGAATGACTGCTAAAGGATACAGGGTACTTTGGGAAGAAAAAAAAAAAAACTCTAAAATTGATTGTACAACACTATGAATATGCTAAAAATCATTGAATTGTACAAAGTAGGTAAATTGTCTGATATATGAATTATATCTCAATAAACTCTATTATATTAAAAGAGAAAGAGACAGAGAGACAGACATGCCAGAGCTTATCTCTCCAGGAGTCACCAGTACCTTGGTTGCTTATTTGTACTATGTGGAAGCTCCAGACTAAAGAAGAATGCTTCTTACTGAAGAGAGTATTTTTAATCTCCTACTCACACATTAAACTGGGTATCTAAAGAGGTGACAGGTGAATCGCCAGGTGGCATGGTGGTTAAGGCACTGCACTTCCACATGGCTAATCAT
The DNA here is from genome assembly GCA_026018925.1 of Tupaia tana. Lineage (NCBI taxonomy): Eukaryota > Metazoa > Chordata > Mammalia > Scandentia > Tupaiidae > Tupaia > Tupaia tana. The sequence goes on from JAKSZU010000001.1 coordinate 64,676,027, forward strand.
GGTTTGAGTCCCAAACCTGGTAGCTCCCTTTCTCATTTTCTCTTTCTCTAGTGAGCACATATGCCCTATAGCAAATTAAAAATAATAATAATAAAAAGAAATATAATTAAATATTTAATTCTTTTTTTTTTAAAAAAAAAGAAGTGGCAGCTAATAAACTTAGGTGGGATGGTTCTAAGATAATGCAAAACACATTTTAAATAAAAGTTAAAGATAAACATTGGAGTTCCTGTTCCAACTGCTCCCTGTTCCCTAATACCCGGTCCACACCTGTGCAATAACAGTCCTATTAGTTTCTGTAACTTCCTAACGTCTAGACTATCTATTTCCCACAAAGTAAGGGGGACTTTCACTTTTGTTCTACTTAAGAAAACAAACTGAGTCATAACTTTCTTGAGATCAGACTACATGTAAGAGTCAAAATTTCCTTTCTCTTTTATAAACCCTATAATTATCACTGATTTGCTTAAAACATACCAGTTAGCCATTCAGTAATTCTGAGTAATAAAGAGTATCTGGTTTGAAGAGGCTTCTCCCTCTTCTCCCCTGCATTTTAGGCTAGGTAAAGGCAATGGGTTAGACAGCAGGATGTTTTCATTCAGGGCCACCTGTCAATAAGATGTGTACTATGTATTCTTGACTAGTCTGAGCAATCTTAATCCTGTCCATAGGGATCATTCTGTATCACTCTCTTAGATCATGAGTAAGAATATTGTTTTAAACCGTGTACTGGTCCTGGGCCGTTTGCTTACTTCCAGAGTAACTCTCTTGCTTGCAGTTTGCAGTCAATGGTCTTGGTTTTGCTCTGCACCATAGGTTTGGGAAGGAAATGATTGTAAGCGAGAGATTGAATTCATTTTTTTTTGTGTGTTGTTTTGTATTGGCAGGCAGTACATGCCACACTACCGCCCTTCCTGCTCTTGTGCGCACACCTACCCTGATGGTGCAGCCTTCCTTGGATATCAAACCATTCATGTCTTTTCCAGTGGACAGTAGTTCTGCTGTTGGGCTCTTTCCAAATTTTAACACAGTGAGTAAACGCATTTTTATTTTATTTGTGCCCCCAAACCTTTCTTTCATTACCTTTGGGAATAGGCAATGGATATAGCCTTTTTCCAAAGTGTGTCATTTTAGCTCAGCAGTGCTCTGAAAGGTGATGGTTCACCCATAGGCATTTGTCCAAACAGTAGCCAATTAGCCCCAAAACTTGTATGTTTATTTTGGAAATATTTCTTTAGATGACTTCTACCTGTTGCTTACACAATTTTAACAGGTTTTTCAGTGGTTTTAGAACCTATATCATTTCTGGGATGCTACACATATGCTCGAGAACATAATTTAGAGATATAAACCACATTGATTTTTCCCTACTACTAGAAAGAAAAAAAATGGCTATAGGCTTTATTTCTCTGGTGCATTTTTACTAGAAAGATACTTTTAGATAAAATATGACTCTTACGCAAACAGAACTTTTATTTGGGGGCCATTGTGGATTATGTGAACCTGACTCTATCAGTGAAAAGAAAAAAAAAAAAACAACTCATTTTAAATCTACATGTTAGTTACCTATATGATGGTTTTACATTCCCTTTAAAAATAATGAAAAACAATAGTCACCTGCCTGCGTTGACCAATATTCATCACTCAGGGCAGTGGACAGGTTCATGTCTGCCTGAAGGACCTTTTGTGTGAAGGCCAGTGGAGGAGGTATCTTGCTACAATAGAATTCAGCATGAAGTCAGTCTGTAGCCAAATTCTAAACTTAGAGCAAGGGAAAAGTTTGAACAGTTCAGGTGATTATATGAATTATGCCTGTTCTGTTGGTAAATACACTCAGTATCATCACTCCATGAATGATACAGCATTATAAATACTGCTGTAATAAAAACAAAAACAAAAACAAAAAAGAATCGCATTATCAACACCACCAGACAGCGAGCATCTGAAGTACTGCCAAATGTCTTCTTTTGTAAACTTATCTTCTGTATGAAGTGAAAACAGCAAGAGGATTTTTCCTCAAGGATTGTAAATAAAATCTGCTGACAGGCCCTCTGTCTGGGCTTAGTGTTGTGAGGTAATTAAGGGGTGGTGGATCAGCCAACTTTTTAAAGAACACTGGCCTTCGCTTAGTGAGTAAACAGTTGAATGTTTTGTCTTCTCTGGGTTTTTCAGAGACAAGGCAAACAGTTAAAAGAAAAGAAAGTTCCAAAGGTGAGCATCATTTCTAGTGCAGTGAAGCAGCTCAGTAAGATAAATCACACCTGCCAGAGTCACATTCATCTCCTGGGAGAAAGCCTCCCAAAGCACCACACTGTGGTTTCAGAGAGCTTGAACCCCAGCATGCCTGTTGTATTCTCTGTCAAGATGTGTGAAGCATTCCCAACATAAATGAATTAAGCTATACTTCTTAGGATATTTACTAGGCATTTGTATTTTGGTTATTGCACCTTTTAAAGACAGCATACATAGCCACTGCGTCTGGTATCCATCCTTCCAGCCTCCTTCATGGAAGTATGTTAAGTACATAGCTAATAGGCACACAGTCCTGGTTTTCTTCTCAAAGCTGCAATCATACAATTAGCACTATTCTGTAAGTCACTTTTTCCAACTATCAAAATGTCTTAAATATATCTCTCTGTTTTTAAGGGCTATAAAACAAAAATGGAGAGAATACTTTCATCAAGATTTTAAAATATAGTTTCATAATGTCTTGGCAATGTTGCATAGGATTACAGATGCACTAACGTGCCCTTTTGTGGTTTCATTAATTATATATAGCACTTCATCTTATTATATATTTTAGAGAACTCAAAGAATAATTCTATTTATAGAAGTTCATGTTTTTCTTTCTTGGAAGAAAATAAACTTGTAATTTTTAAATAAAAAATACTATTTAATTAAAGTGATGAATACTAAAAAAAAAAAAAAAAACAAAAAACAAAAAACAAAAAACAAACAAAAAAAAAAGCCACACCTGCCTGACATACTTATTTTGTGCTCTTTATACTATGTCCAGGGCACTTATTACACAAAGAATCCTTCCCATAGTGTATTAAAAAACAAGTTATTTTGGGGCCAGCAGGTGGTATAGTGGTTAAGGTGCTAGTCTCCCACATGACCAACTGCAGTTTGAGTCCAGGACTCAGCAGCTTGAAAATCACTCTGGACATATGTTCACCTACGCCCAAAATCCCAGGAGGAGCCTGGAGGAGAAGGGATTGTAGCATGGCCATTTCCCCAGGGGGTGATTTCTCACTTTTCTTCTCACTGTTCCTCTCCGTCTCAGGCAAGTAAACATACCCGGTGGCGAAAATGTTAAAAAAAAAAAAAAAAAAAAAAAAAAAAACTAAAAAAACCCTTAAGTCATTTCAGACCCAACCATGGTGATAAGGTAGTACAGGGCCACTGTGAATATGGAGCTGTACAGGATGTTAGGTTTGATTTGGGATCGGCGGCGGAGTCAGAGGCAGCAAAGACAAAAATACCAGAGTCAGGCCTTGGGGTTTGATAAAACCAGCAAAATTTACTCTACGAAAAGCTCTCAGATGAGGTCCCTTGGTCTGGTCAGAGGCCGAGAGAGTCACACCCAGGGTGGGTGCTGCTCGTTCTTAAAGGGCCGTTGTCTAATAGGTGGTCACCACGAGTCCTTGTCTGGCCAATGAAGGTCACTTTCTGTTCAACTTTGGTGGGCGCGCCAAATGCTGAAGGGCGGGAAAGTCCGTTGGTGATGGTGGGCCAGATGTAGAAAACAGGAAAGTTCCTACCTGCGGGAAAGTTTCTGCCACATTTCTCTTCCCTATCCCCAGACCTTACACGGGAAGCCTGGGTTTCAGTACTGGGTTGACCTGAACATGCTGGATGCACTTACGTCCATGACCCTGACTGGCTAGGAGGTTGAGGGAGGATGATGGCATGGTGAGACTCTTTCAAGGATGCCTGTCTGTCTATCTGTCTCTCTCTCTCATGAAAGGAAGAAGTAAAATAAAAATATTAGCATAGCATTAATGGGACAAAAAAATGGGGCATTATCTGTTGAGGATAACTTTACAGAATTATTAACTGGACTGGGGAGAAATCTCCACATGTTGAAATATTCACTCTGCAAGCTAAATAACATGATTGAATGTATAAAAGAACTCGAAATAAAATTTTAAAAAATTACAAATTAAAAAGAGAAAGTTGAGTAGGACCCCTCAAGGTCTTTATAAGATGATAATCTTGTAAAGAAATTAGGGGCCAGCAGGTGGCATGTTGGTTAAGGATGCTGGATTCCCACATGGCTGACAGTGGTTCCAGTCTGAGACCTGGTAGCTTGCTTTCTCACCTCCCCTCTGTCTGTCCTTCTCTGATCAATTAAAATAATAATAATAAATAAAGTTAAATAAAATAATTCTTTTTAAAAAAGAAATTAGTTTATTCAGATCATTGGGTTACATGTGATTTTTTTAACCACTAGTTACAATTTTAATTTTTTTCTTATAGTCATTTGCATTCCAATAGCTAATTCACTCAAATAAAATTTACTAGGGAAATTTTATGAAAGTCATTGTCCACATGGCAAAACACTGTTATAACAGTACTAATGATTACACTGGATTATTGTATACTTGTGTTGTTTTACATCCTTAGATGTTTTACATCCTTAGTCCTCCTTTTGAGGATTTAGATCTCAAAACATTTCAGTAGGCCATGATTAGTATTCCTATTGTCTGGAGGAGGAAAGAGAATTATTAAAGGAAGAACTTAGGCTTTAATTAGAATCTTTAACTTTGAAACTCAAATTCTGGCTTTTCTCATCCTTGGCTTTTCTGTTCTCTGTCACCTCCCACCTCATTCATTATGAACAAATTCCAATCATAAGTCTTTTTTACTCTTTTCTGGAAGCATGGTAGATCATTTTCAGTAGACGGATTAAGTAAAAAATATTTTTTTGAAATTATAAAAATATTTTTTTGCCTCTGAAACAGTATCATGAAGCAGAATGTATTTTTAAAAACCTATAATTTCTAGTTGGCATATTTTAAAAACATATTGTACTTAATAGTCTACTTATTCTTTAAAACCCAAGGTGAATTCTATTATATCACTTTATTTTTAAACAAGGCTAATATTAGTAAATATAAGAAATGAGGTCTATTTTAATCTTGTAATTATTATCAGAAGAATGAAAACACTGTGTTCGGAGACCATGCCAAAAGTTCTGAACTTTTAAAGCTTTACTATTATTTTCTTCAGTGGATTTAAAAATATATATGAAGTAATAATTTTCTCCATTTTTATAGTGGAGTATGATAATGTTACATGAGAAACACAGCAAAAATTTTGGCACGTTCCAAAATACAAGTTACCTAGTCTATGCTAAGTTTTTACAATGCAGAAATATGCTTCACAACATTCATTTAGTGGTTGTCTCACCTTACATTCCACAACTGACAAAAATCTTTCTTAATACTTACATATGAAGGATAAACAGATCATTCAAGACTGTTAAAGCAGAGTTAGAGAGACATGAGAAGGAAGATAGAGTTTGGACCATTGATAATTTATGGTGGGCTATATATGCCAAGGATGAATGACTAGAGAATAGTGATATTAACTCTACACTTCAGCTCTTGGACTTTACAGAGGTGCTGTTTTGAGTCATTTATAGATAAAAGACTGCCACCTCACTTTCAACTATATGTTATTCACAGCTCAACTTAGATATCACCTCCTTCACAGGAAGTCTTCTGTGACTCAAGTCTAAATTGAGTCCCATTCTCTGCTTCCAAAGTACCTTCCAGATTACTTCAGTTATCATACCATAGTCTATTTATCTGATTATCTGTCATCTCACTTGAACGTCAGATCTTTGCAGAAAACAGTTATATCTTGGTAATCTTAGAATGTTTTGTTTTTTGATACAGGTGCACTATAAAATTTTTAAAGAGATTTTTTGCTATAGGGTGTGTGTGCTCACTATAGATACAGATGGAAAGTGACAAATCACCCCCTGGGGGTGGGGGTGGGGGTGGCCAGGGTACAATCCCTTCTCCTCCATTCTCCTTTTTGGATATTGGGCACACATACACACCTGCCCAGTGTGAGTTTTAAGCTACCAGGTCCAGGACTCGAACTGTCGTTGACTACACCATCTGCTGGTCCTGTCTATAAAATTTTTTAAAAGAGAAAAGAGGAAGGGAGAAAAGGACAGAGGAATGCAGCCTAGATTTTTTGTTTTCATTGCTCATACTCCTCCATCCAACAAAATGAATACTAACATTTCTGAGCCCCCTTTACATACCAGGTGATGAAACCTAGTTGTTTACTCTTTTATATTCCTGAAAACTGTTATCCTTTCTATTTATTCATTCATTTATTTTAATTTGACCAGAGATAGAAAGAGAGGGAAAGAGAGGAAGCAAGCGAACAGGTCTGGGACTCGAACCTTGGTCATCCATGTGAAAGTGTCCAGCACCTTAACCACCATGCCACCTGCTAGCCCCTATCATTTTTAAATTTAAATGCAAGAGTTAGTTACAAACTTTTCTCCTGCTATAGTTTCCAGCTTTCTCTTATGTGACCATGTAAAACTTTGGCAAGTAGCTATCAAATTCCTTGTTCTAGGTCCTAGTCTTGAGTGCATTTAGTCAGAAACGAAGTTGTTAGTTACTGGGCTTTATTGAAACTTAATATATACAATAAGAAGTACTGTTTTTTGGCAGAGGATAAAAAAATTAACAATATAAAAATTATCTTGTGCCAGGAAATAAGAAATAGAACAAAAAGATATAAAAAGGCAAGATAATAAAAACAAGAAACATCTGCAAAGTGAAAATAGTTACTGAACATTATAGTGTTCATGGAAAAACAGAATGAATAAACATTTTGAATCCCAGCAGAGCGATTTTTATTATCTTGTTACTCATTTTACTTGAAAAATTCCATGTGTTCCATGGTCATCCTTTAATTATTGTACAATATTTTGGGAACTGCCAAAATATATACCATCGTTTCTCCCATTAGATGTAGAATCTCCTATCTCCTTTACTGTGGTCTCCCATTAGATGTAAAATCTCCTCTCTCCTTTACTGTGGGTCCAATTTTCATCTTCATTTAGAAACAATAGGGATGATATTTGGTGTTTAGATCCTTTTAAAGAGAGATTTATTCAGAACTGAAGCAAATTGCATACTTAGCAGAGTGAATTATATTAACTTACCATAATAAAATAAATCCATTTACATGACACATTTAAACACATGCTGTTATGAACTGAATGTTTGTGTGCCCTCGCAATTTATATATCGACGCCCTAATCCCCAAGGTGGTGGTTTTGGGAGATGGAGCCCTTGGGAGGTAATTAGTCTTAGATAAGGTCAGGAGGGTAGCGCCTTCATGATGTGATTACTCCTTACAGAAAAGAGATCAGAGAGACCTCTCCCTCTTTCTTTGCATTTGAGTAGACAGGGACTGCAATAGTAAGTTAGTGGTGTCAGCATGATGAGACTAAAGAGTACTTAGAAACCTAATAAGCAATCTTCTGAGTAAAGAGTGTTTGTAGAGGAGATTAACATGTGAGTCTGAGTAAACTCAGTGGAGAAGATACCCTCAGTGTGAGATGGGGGACATCCAATCAACAAGGGGCCCAAGAAAATGAATACAGAAGAAAACTGGATTGGTCTCTTTTGAGAGAACAGGATAGACTTCAGTTACTGTTGACATCAGAACTGTCTTTGGACTTCAGGACTTAAACCAGCAGCCCCCTGGGTTTTGGCCTTAGACTGAAAGTTACATCATTGGTTTTACTCTCTCTGAGGCCTTCCAAGTTGGACTGAATCATGCTACCAGAATCCCACCATTCTGGCTTGCAGTCAGCCTGGTGTAGAACTTCTCAGTTGCCATAATCACAAGCTGATTCTCTTAATAAATCCCCTCCTATGTACATAATTTGTTGCTTCTCTCTCGAGAGAACCTCGACAAATACAGTGGCTACCTGCAAGCCAGGAAAAGAGTTCTTCCCAGAACCTCAGCCTCCAAAGCTGTGAGAAAATAAGTTTCTGTGCTTAAGCCCCCCAAGTACGTGGTATTTGGTTATGGCAGCCTGCACAGAGTGAGACACATACCCAACCTATGTGGTGTATGTGATAAGTAGGTGAAGTTTCTCTTTAACAGCCACGTGTTGTATACATGCACAGATGTATTTGTGCAACTCTCTAGCACTATAGCTATAATCAACAGCCACCTGGGGACCACCGCCACCTGTCAGTTTCTCTGCCAAGTGGAAGGTGCTTTATGTGCCTATTTATTTGAAATGTCTTTGTGGTTCTTGCCATGTTTTTGCAACTGCTCTATAAAGGCACAAGCACAGAGAGGTCACTGCTGCTTTATTCCAAGATACTCAATATTCTTATTTCTGTGAAAAATAACCTTATTTTTTACAGCCTACCTTGAAATCATTTTTCCTGACATATGAACAAATATGTGGAACAGAATAAAAATTATTTCTATGTGTAAAATATTAAATCATTGTATGATTCTTTGAATCATCTGTGATGAGTTGTGAAGTAATTGGTAGAACTATCAATTATTCTATTCTAAATCCTCTGAGATTCTGGGTCATCGATAGCTTGGCAATATCAATGAATATTTAAGATTTTTTTCATAATAGAAATAATAACATATTCATCAAGGAGGCCTAAAAGGAAGACATTAGGAATAAAAATCACATTTACTTCATGCTAATCCACACCATGCTTCTCATAATGTGTTATTGCAAGGAAATCTAAAGTAAGCTAGGACATTTAACTATTTTACCTGCCTTTAACTATTTTATAAAGGCTTTATTTAGCATTTGACTTTATATTTTTATTTGAATGCTTTAATTTAATTTAATAGAACTCTTTACTTCTACTGATGCAACCCAAATATGAATTTGTGCCCGTCAAGTCTTCTTTTATTCTGAGAGTGCTTGCTGTCATTAAAGAGTTATATAATCCATATTTCTTAGGATACTAGTATGTCTCTCTGACTCTTCTTGAACTGACACATTAATTCCGGTCAAATAAAAAAGAAAATATGGTTGAATTTTTATTTGTTTGTGGTATGTTTTAAAATATATTGAAGACCCATCTTTTATATATTCCAAAGAAGTGTATGATGTTAAAATAGGCGAGGTTGACTCCTAGTTAACTAAAATTCACTTGAAGAGAAGAATGGTAGATGGCCTATCATTGGACTTGATCAAAGGTAATAATCCCCAGATCATTAAAAACAATGGTTATAGGAGTCTTTAAAATGTGGTACAAAAACAAAGATATTGTATATGTACTTAATTATAGATCTATATTCTAGAAAATTTTATATACTTATTAAAATTTTTAATTGGCAGAGGGTAGGTGTGCATGCCAGGGAGAGACACAGAGAGAGAAGAGGTAGGAGAGAAAGCACTCCCCAATGAGGTGTGGTCATGTTGCTATCCCTTCTCCATCTCTCCACTCTATTGGGATTTGGGGCATGCGTGCACATATGCCTGGTGTGTTTTTCAAACCGGTAGGTCCTGAATTTGAACCAAGGTGGGACATGTGGGATCTGGCTTCCTTAAACCACTTAGGCTATGGGGCCAGTCCATATCCCTATTGGATCTGACAGAGAGAAAAAGTTGTAAGCTGATTGTTGGAAGGAAACAACTACTCAATGCCCATTCACACTTGTCTCCTTCTCTCCTATGAACCACAAACATGTTTTTTGTGAATTTAACTTAAACCCTTGGCCTTCCTCAAAAGCCTCCAGAGGCCCAGCTATGGTGGCACAGTATTAGCACAATGCTTTGCAGTGCTAGAAGTCATAAGAAAGATTCGGTTCCATGTGCGCGTAGTGCACACACATGTCTGGGTGACTGAAGAACTGTAAGAGTCTATTGCAGCAAAAGAGCCTACTTAGAGTGCTTCTTTCTTTCTTTCTTCTTTCTCTCTTTCTCTTTCTTTCTTTCTTTCTTTCTTTCTTTCTTTCTTTCTTTCTTTCTTTCTTTCTTTATCCTTTCTTTCTCTTTCTTTCTTTCTTCTTTCTTTCTCTTTCTTTCTTTCTTCTTTCTTTCTTTCTCTCTTTCTTTCTTTCTTTCTTTCTTTCATTTTTCTTTTTTTCTTCCTTTTTTTTCTCTTTCTCTATAAATAAATAAATAAACTTTTAAAATAAAACCTCAAGATTTGGGGCCAGAAGGTGGCATACTAGTTAAGGCATTGAAGTCCCACATAGTTGACCACAGTTCTAGTCCTGGATCCAGCAGCCTGAAAATCATTCTGGGCATGTGTGCATGTATGCCCACCCAAAATCCCAAGAAGAGAATGGAGGAGAAGGGATTGCAGTTTTCCCATCCTCACTAAGGGGTGAATTCTCACTTTCCCTCTCTCTGTCTCTCTCAGGCAAGTACACATGCCCTGTGGTGAAATTCAACAACAAAAACAAAAAACTTTCAAGATTTATCTTTAAAGACTTTATATTCAAATCTCCCTTCACTCACTTTTGAAGACCCTTTGGGATATTAGAATATGTAGATATTATTTATGTATAATATTAGTCATGTTTATCTTTCTTAAAAATTATTTATTTGGGATGTCTAGGAGCAGTCATTCATTCATAAGTATTTACTGCATAGATACATCTTCTAGTCATATGCTAAGGAGGGTTATAGTGATGAATAAGATGGAAGTTGCTCACCCCCTGAAAGGAATTGCTTTGCTATAACATAAAGGATGCTACTTATAGTGAACACTCAATTTAATTGATAAAAGCTGCCAAAAACATTGGATTAAGATTTCAATAGACCTTTATGAGGTAGGAAATACAAGGTTTTAGAAGCCTGTGCAAAGGGACATCTGTAGTTCCACCATGCAATGTCCTCTTGTGTGTCCCTTTCATTATCCTACTCTCAACCTCACATACTCTAGTGCCTTGTCTCCCATGCTAGAGTTTCAAGGATTATGTGTACTTGGAGGGTACAACAGATTTTCTGGCAAGATAAGTCTTTAGTCTTGGTGTTGGCCCAGGTCAGCATTTTTTAAGAGTAAAGTCAACTTGGAAAAAGTGTCTGTGTTGAGCCCTCTTCTTAAAATTTTTTTAATCTCAATATTGTTAATAAATCTCCAGTTTAAAAAGAGAAGAAATTGACAACCCATTCATCTCTCAGTAACCAAGTCTTTATGCACCTTTGGTAAAATAGGAGAGCTGAATAAATATTAAAAACTAGTAAAACAGTATTGTACAAAATGGTGTCTCCAATCCAGAAAAGTTTTTTTTATAATTGGCTACTCTATTAACATTAATTGATGGTGGTAGCCCTTGAAAGTCTTTTATCAGAAGCATAAAAATTTGTCCAATAACATAAATCTTTTCTTTTCCCTTCCTATAGATTCTAAGGTTCAAAATTAAGTCTCAGATCTGGGGAAAGGTGGTGTGGATGGGAACATACTTTGAATATTATGGTCCTTTTATAATTGCTGTCAAGAGTGCTAAAGATGAATTTGAATGCTGTTTAGCAAGCTGAAGTTTCCACATGTTTACAGAGCTTAGTAGAAATTTTGGAGACATTTCTTTTTTCTTTTTTCAAATTTAACTTTTAATTTAGGTTTTTCAATGCTACTTTAAATAAAATTAAAGAAACCATGTAAACAGTACCTTGTTTTCATGACTTTAGTGTATATATATATACACACACACACACACACACACACACACACATACATACTTTAGTATATGTATAGTATATATTAATAATATACATTAATTTTATATATATCTATCATATATATATATGTGTGTGTGTGTGTGTGTGTGTGTGTAAAATTAAGGGTTTATTTTTGTTTTTGTTTTTGCTATAGGGCATATGTACTCACCAGAGAGAGAGAGATGGACAGAGGGAGAAAGGGAAAGTGAAATATCACCCAATTACCCAATCACCCCCAGAGGGATGGCCATACCACAATCCCTTCTCCTCCATTCTTTTCTCAGTTTTTTTTTTTTTTTTCCACTTATACACACCAAGTATGTTTTCCAAGCTACTAGGGTCCAGGACTACAACTGTGCCATGTGGGATCCAGTCTCTTTAACCTCTCTATAGATATATTTTTCATTTTTAATATTTTGTTTTATTATTTGTGTTTGTTTTTATTTTTAATTTTTAACAGAACTTTACATTTTCTCATCTGTCAGATGTTTATTCCTCTTGCACCTCACACCTACCCTTCATCACCCACTCTCTACCATCCTCTCTCTCTCCTTACAGTCTCCAGCATTTATACCCATCCTCTCCACCATCACATCTTCTCTCAACCTCTACCATAGAGGCAGACCCTTAGTACAAATTGAGTGGGGATATACAATGTGTATCTTTCAAAGTCTGACTCACTTCAGTCAACTTTAATTCTTTTATATTCACCCGTTTGAGTCAAACAATAGAATCTCATTTGTTTCTGATAGCTGTGTAACATTCCACAGTATATATGCTGTAGTTTTTCAACTCAGTCATCATTTTTTTGGACACTTAGGTTTGGTTCCATGGTTTAGCAGTCGTGAATAATGCTGCAACAAATATGAATGTGCAGATGTCTTCCGATAGAGTGTTTTCCTTTGGGTAAATACCAAGGAGTGGGATTGGTGGTTCATAAAAAAGCTCTATCTGTAGGTTCCTGAGAAACCTCCAAGTTGCAGTCCACAGAAAACCACCATATTTTAGCCACTATATTTTAAGGACAGTCTACAATTAGTTTTTTTTTAACACATCCACTTATAAAAGAGGCTACATATGTCATGGTTGTACCCTTTCTGCAGATCAGAAGAGTGAAGAACATTGTCCAGTCTCCTCATTTCTTCCAGTAGAGAGTTCTGTCACTAAAAAGAAAAAAAATAGACATCTAAAGGTCAGACAAGCAAGAACTTATCTCTATCATACCATCGCCTGAATTCATTTGTCTACTTCTCATAGATTATTTATAAGTTATTTTTTTCCCCAGCACTCAGTAAATCCTTGTGTCTCCTAAAATCAGGGTGAAAATTCTTTACAAAACATTCTCTTGAGTCATGAGGAAAGTCATGATTCATTTTTGCAAAGAAAAATAATGTCATAATTTTCCTGACTGCATAATATTTAGATAGATTTGTTTTGTTAGTGTCATCCTTGTTTCTCACTGTGGATACAGTTTCTAGAGCCCACTAAAAATATGAGAGGTATAGTAGTAACTATATATGATCTCTCTCATAGGCTTATGATTTATAAATAAGTAGAGGTGCATTGAAATTAATTATCCAGTGGTTAAAAACATGTGTCTGGACCTAATTTGTTTTTCCCAAGTAAGTACCAAACTTTCATCACCTGTAAGGTTCGTTGTCATGACAATATAATCAAACGCAAAGAATCTTCATTGCCCTAAATGTACTGTAGCTAGTAAATGCTAGTAGGATTACTGGGGCTAGTATCACATGCTATGCTTTTGAAGTACTTGTCTCCTAAAAGAAGTGGTAGCATTCATTTATGCAGTCATTTATTCATTCCTCCATTATGTCTATCTCCTCCCAAAAGCCATTGAGACAATTCTCTCTGGGGTCAAAAAGTTAATTCCATGTTGCTTATTCCAAAGTAAGACTGTAACAGTTCTACCATGGCTTGACCCTGCTTTTTACTACCCAGGGAAGCAGGAGATAGAACAGAAGGGAGAGAAAAGGAGAATGATCCACTTCGTTATATAGGGAAGATCACTGGACTAGGAGTCAGAAGATCCATGTCTGCACTCACTTTCTTTGATCTTAAAAAGGTTGTGTAAAGATACGGATGACAATACCCTCCTAGTCTATAGCATTACATCAGGAATTCTGAGTTAATTACATTTATGAAGAATCAAGGATATGACTGCCTGATAACTTAGAAAATTTCTGAAATTCATTTAGTGAGAATTTGTGAAAAAAAATCCCAAGTATATAACATATCACTATACTGTTTTCAGTCATTTTAAATACCCATAAATATCAAATGAATAGTATTTATGGAAGGGATCTTGAAACAATAAAGCTCTATTCTTACAAATGATACTGATACTTCTATAAGTAATTCCATTTCTTTTTTAAAGCACTTTTTTATTGCCAAAGGACAGGTGTACTCTTGCATGAGAAAGACAAAGAGGGAAAGAGGAAGTATCCCCAAATGGGGCAAGGTCATACCACAATTCTTTTTCTTCATTTCTCCATCTCATCAGGACTTGGGGCATGCATGCACACATGTGGCCAAGGATACGAATTGAATGCACAGTGCTTACCCACTGCACTATGGGACTGGCCCAAATATTTCTATTTCTTTGATCTCTTCTTCTCTTCTTGACTATCTTTAATAAACCAAGTTGGTTTTATTACTGGGGCTGGCTTTGTTCATTACATTAATCCCCACAAATGTAGATGCTGAGAATACACATACATCTAAAACCTTGAGTTTAAGAAAGTTTCACTCCAGTTTAAAGTAATTGTGCTTAGCTGGGCACAGTGGCACACAGCTGTAATCCCAGCTATTCGGGAGGCTAAAGCAGGAGGAAAGCAAATTCAGACTAGTCTGGGCAATAGAGAAACACCTTGTCTGTAGGAAAAAAAAGGGGGGGGGGCTATGTTTAAAACAAATATATCAAATATATTAGGGGCCAGCAGATGGCATAGTGGTAGTGGTTAAGGTGCTAGATTCCCACATTGTTGACTGAGGTTTGAGTCCCAGACCTGGTGGCTTGAAACTCACACTGGGCATGAGTTTTCCCAATATAACTTTAAAAATATGTGTGCATATGTGCCCAAGATCCCAAGGTGAGAATAGAAGAGAAAGGATTGTGGCATGGCTATCTCCCATGGGGGGTAATTTCTCACTTTTTCTCTCTCTCAGTGAATGCACATGCCCTATAGAAAAATCTCCCTTAAAAAATTATTATTTAATTAAATTAAATAGCTATGATTGGTACTTAACAGGTACTTAATTTATATTAGCTGAAAGAGATAATGGTAAGCATACTTAAAGATTAGATCTCTTAACTGCCTAGAAGCAGTACAGAGGGCACTGCAAATGAATTTGGAGCAGAGCAGATAAGAAGGTATATAGAGTAGAGGTTGGAATAACTACATCTAGTTTGGTTGGATTATATTTTTCCCAATATAACTTCAAAAATATCAGGATTTCAAAGGCTACATGCAAAGGTATTTTGAATCTAAATGCTATGTATCTATGATATATTGTCATTGAGTTCTAAGACATACGATGTTTTGGATTTTTAGATACCATTGATCTCAACATAGAACTTTTATTCTCACATTATTCATTAATCAAGCTGTAATGATGTTAAAGTGGCAACTTAAGGGGGTCCAGCAGGTGGCACTGGTTGTGAAGGCACTAGACACCCACATGGCTGATGCAGTTCAAGTCCTAGACGCGGCAGCTTGAAAATTATGCTGATTGCGTGTGCGTGGAGAGGAGAATGAAGGAGAAGGTATTGTGGCATGGTCATCTCCTGTGGGGAGTGATATCTCACTTTTCCTCTCTCTTTCTCTGTCTCCAGTGAGTGCACGCACCCTATTGCAAAAACAAAAACAAAAACAAAAAAAAAAGGCAACTTAAAATACTCATTTCAAACACAGTCCTAATAGACAAGATGACAACTCAACCTACATGTATTGATAAGAGGAATTTATTGAGAGCCATCCTGTTGCCTGGATTAAGGTGGCTTGAACACACGTGGAGCACATAGTTCAGACCCCACAGCTTGAGAAACATGCTAGTCACATGTGCTTATGTGTCCAAAATCCCAAAAAGAGGAAAAAATGGAATAGAAGGAATTGTGGAGTGACTATTCCCCCATGAGAGACACTTTCTTGCTTTCTTTCTCTCTCTCTCTCTCCCTCTCTCTCTTTCTCTGTCTCTCTCTTACAAGCATATGTGTCCTCTGACATTTTTTTTTAAAGCAGAAAGAAAGGAAAAAAGAAAATAAATTTATTCCTCAAATTCCTTGGACTTGTGACTTGTACACATCTTCCTTTACCCTGATCCACTCCCCCAACACACACACCTTTATTCCTTCATATGTGAAGGATCCCCCTTAACCTTGTTCTGAGCAATGACATCTATCTGTAAGCTTTCTGCTTGCTGAGAAAAAGATTCATAGTTTTATATTGTAGGGGACTGGACGATGGCACAGTGGTGAAACACAATTCTCTTCAAGGCTGACCCACATGGGCTGCATCTGGAGACCTCCCTTGAGTATATGTGCCCATGACCCAGGACTAGCTGGGGCAGAGGGTGAATCATGGTGTCAAAACCCTGTGAGAAGTGCTCTTTCTTTATCTCTATCTTTCTCACTCATGGAATAAACAAAATAAACTAAAAAAAATATATATTCTATCCCAAAGTATTACATAGACCTCAAGTGTAGGTACATATATATGAAACTATTTTTCCCTCAGCCTATATACAAACTTTTAAATTATGAAAGCTAAAGTACTGGAGCTATTAGAAACAACAGAGAAATGGATCAGTCTTTAGACTTCTGCTGGGGTAGGGGAGCAGGGGTAAAACTGATACAGTTTAAATGCATTCCTTCAGAAAAGAACTTTCTAGAAAGACAGCCTGCAGCACAGTTCCTCACTCTGCAATCAGACTCACTATTGTCTTCAGAGACAGAGCTGCTGCCTCCCGGGCCTAGCCCCTTTAATGGACAAGTCGCTCCTGAAGAAGCATTGTGACATCCAGATGTGCAGTTCTCTGGCACATGTCTAGGGAAGCATCATTTTGTTACAGTGCAAGGGTAATATCAGAATTTCCTGGGAGTCAGTCATCACAGGAAATTATCAGCAATTCATAGACTTTCCTTTTTACGTTTGCTTTGGCCTCGAGGGTAATCACAAAAGATTATAGTCTCCATTTCAGCTTTCATATCACCGAGATATTCTTCTCTGCCGAGAGCATGATTGATTTCCAGAGTTCAGCTTTTAACCCCAGCTTTGGGAGGACAAATCGAACTGTAGTGCTTTGATAACTGACAAAAGCGGATATTGTGGTATTGTTCTGTTGTGAGGCAGAGATTTGGTGATTCCTGAGTAATTATATGAAATCTTTTAAATAAAGTGATGTGTCGATTTCTAATTTTGTTAGATAAAGGTATTTATCTGATTTTAGTAAAAGAACTAGAAGTTGGTGAGGAGGCAGAAGGGGGAAATTTTCAAATGAGTCTTGTGAAAGCTTTGAAGTTATTCTGATATCTGAATTTCTAGAAGGAAAGAATAGTTCAGAAACATTTCTGAAAATCTTCATAAATAGTATATCACATATGTTTTTTGCCTCTTAACAGTAAGTCTTCTTGTGAATGTTACTAGGAGATTTGACATGTTTTATGTCAACTTTCTGTATAGTTCACGTAGGTTTTCCTCTGTGCTTTGATTAGGAAATCTAGATGCCACATCCATGGTCAAAATATAGGCAAATGGGAATGCATTTTTAACTTGGTGATTTCATTTGCCTTATTTGTTTTTCTCCCATTTTTTTCTGCTGCTCTATGGAACACACAGAGTCAGAGAAGGCTTTGTGTAGATTTGAAATAAATTTGCTGGATAAAATAGTTATGCCTGGAAGTGACTATATTTCCTTACAAACTCAAATGAAAACGACAGTTCAGTTTAAACTATTTTTGGTC